>OU342838.1:8483807-9683807 GCA_910591585.2 Nysson spinosus
CGTCGAAAAACTCAGTTTTTATGAGATTTTCAAGAGTTTTTCAAGAGTTTTTCGTCGAGAAACTTAGTTTTCATGAGATTTTCAAGAGTTTTTTCGTCGAAAAACTGAGTTTTCATGAGATTTTCAAGAGTTTTTCAAGAGTTTTTCGTCGAGAAACTTAGTTTTCATGAGATTTTCAAGAGTTTTTTCGTCGAAATACTGAGTTTCCGTGAGATTTTCAAGAGTTTTTTCGTCGAAAAACTCAGTTTTTATGAGATTTTCAAGAGTTTTTTCGTCGAAAAACTGAGTTTTTATGAGATTTTCAAGAGTTTTTTCGCCGAATAACTGAGTTTTCATCAGATTTTCAAGAGTTTTTTCGCCGAATAACTGAGTTTTCACGAGTTTTTCAAGAGTTTTTCGTCGAGAAACTTAGTTTTCATGAGATTTTCAAGAGTTTTTCGTCGAGAAACTTAGTTTTCATGAGATTTTCAAGAGTTTTTTCGTCGAAAAACTGAGTTTTCATGAGATTTTCAAGAGTTTTTTCGCCGAATAACTTAGTTTTCACTAGTTTTTCAATAGTTTTTTCGTCGAAAAACTCAGTTTTTATGGGATTTTCAAGAGTTTTTCGTCGAGAAACTTAGTTTTCATGAGTTTTTCAAGAGTTTTTTCGTCGAGAAACTTAGTTTTCATGAGATTTTCAAGAGTTTTTCAAGAGTTTTTTCGTCGAAATACTGAGTTTCCGTGAGATTTTCAAGAGTTTTTTCGTCGAAAAACTCAGTTTTCATGAGATTTTCAAGAGTTTTTCGTCGAGAAACTTAGTTTTCATGAGATTTTCAAGAGTTTTTTCGTCGAAAAACTCAGTTTTTATGAGATTTTCAAGAGTTTTTCGTCGAGAAACTTAGTTTTCATGAGATTTTCAAGAGTTTTTCGCCGAATAACTGAGTTTCCGTGAGATTTTCAAGAGTTTTTTCGTCGAAAAACTCAGTTTTTATGAGATTTTCAAGAGTTTTTCGTCGAGAAACTTAGTTTTCATGAGATTTTCAAGAGTTTTTTCGTCGAAAAACTGAGTTTTCATGAGATTTTCAAGAGTTTTTTCGCCGAATAACTGAGTTTTCACGAGTTTTTCGAGAGTTTTTTCGTCGAAAAACTCAGTTTCCGTGAGATTTTCAAGAGTTTTTCCGCCGAATAACTGAGTTTTCACGAGTTTTTCAAGAGTTTTTCGCCGAATAACTGAGTTTTCACGAGTTTTTCAAGAGTTTTTTCGTCGAAATACTGAGTTTCCGTGAGATTTTCAAGAGTTTTTTCGTCGAAAAACTCAGTTTTTATGAGATTTTCAAGAGTTTTTCGTCGAAAAACTGAGTTTTTATGAGATTTTCAAGAGTTTTTGACCGAATAACTGAGTTTTCATCAGATTTTCAAGAGTTTTTTCGCCGAATAACTGAGTTTTCACGAGTTTTTCAAGAGTTTTTCGTCGAGAAACTTAGTTTTCATGAGATTTTCAAGAGTTTTTCAAGAGTTTTTCGTCGAGAAACTTAGTTTTCACCAGATTTTCAAGAGTTTTTTCGTCGAATAACTGAGTTTTCACGAGTTTTTCAAGAGTTTTTCAAGAGTTTTTCGTCGAGAAACTTAGTTTTCATGAGATTTTCAAGAGTTTTTCGCCGAATAACTGAGTTTCCGTGAGATTTTCAAGAGTTTTTTCGTCGAAAAACTCAGTTTTTATGGGATTTTCAAGAGTTTTTCGTCGAGAAACTTAGTTTTCATGAGATTTTCAAGAGTTTTTTCGTCGAAAAACTGAGTTTTCATGAGATTTTCAAGAGTTTTTCAAGAGTTTTTCGTCGAGAAACTTAGTTTTCAAGAGTTTTTCAAGAGTTTTTCGTCGAGAAACTTAGTTTTCATGAGATTTTCAAGAGTTTTTCGCCGAATAACTGAGTTTTCACGAGTTTTTCAAGAGTTTTTTCGTCGAAATACTGAGTTTCCGTGAGATTTTCAAGAGTTTTTTCGTCGAAAAACTCAGTTTTTATGAGATTTTCAAGAGTTTTTCGTCGAGAAACTTAGTTTCCGTGAGATTTTCAAGAGTTTTTTCGTCGAAAAACTCAGTTTTTATGAGATTTTCAAGAGTTTTTCAAGAGTTTTTCGTCGAGAAACTTAGTTTTCATGAGATTTTCAAGAGTTTTTTCGTCGAAAAACTGAGTTTTCATGAGATTTTCAAGAGTTTTTCAAGAGTTTTTCGTCGAGAAACTTAGTTTTCATGAGATTTTCAAGAGTTTTTCGCCGAATAACTGAGTTTTCACGAGTTTTTCAAGAGTTTTTTCGTCGAAATACTGAGTTTCCGTGAGATTTTCAAGAGTTTTTTCGTCGAAAAACTGAGTTTTCATGAGATTTTCAAGAGTTTTTCGCCGAATAACTGAGTTTTCACGAGTTTTTCAAGAGTTTTTGACCGAATAACTGAGTTTTCATCAGATTTTCAAGAGTTTTTTCGCTGAATAACTGAGTTTTCACGAGTTTTTCGAGAGTTTTTTCTTCGAAAAACTCAGTTTCCGTGAGATTTTCAAGAGTTTTTTCGCCGAATAACTGAGTTTTCACGAGTTTTTCAAGAGTTTTTTCGTCGAAAAACTCAGTTTTTATGGGATTTTCAAGAGTTTTTCGTCGAGAAACTTAGTTTTCATGAGATTTTCAAGAGTTTTTTCGTCGAAAAACTGAGTTTTCATGAGATTTTCATGAGATTTTCAAGAGTTTTTCGTCGAGAAACTTAGTTTTCATCAGATTTTCAAGAGTTTTTTCGTCGAATAACTGAGTTTTCACGAGTTTTTCAAGAGTTTTTGACCGAATAACTGAGTTTTCATCAGATTTTCAAGAGTTTTTTCGCCGAATAACTGAGTTTTCACGAGTTTTTCGAGAGTTTTTTCGTCGAAAAACTCAGTTTCCGTGAGATTTTCAAGAGTTTTTTCGCCGAATAACTGAGTTTTCAGGAGTTTTTCAAGAGTTTTTTCGTCGAGAAACTTAGTTTTCATGAGTTTTTCAAGAGTTTTTTCGTCGAAAAACTGAGTTTTCATGAGATTTTCAAGAGTTTTTGACCGAATAACTGAGTTTTCATCAGATTTTCAAGAGTTTTTTCGCCGAATAACTTAGTTTTCACGAGTTTTTCGAGAGTTTTTTCTTTGAAAAACTCAGTTTCCGTGAGATTTTCAAGAGTTTTTTCGCCGAATAACTGAGTTTTCACGAGTTTTTCAAGAGTTTTTTCTGAGTTTTTACTGAGTTTCCGTGAGATTTTCAAGAGTTTTTTCGTCGAAAAACTCAGTTTTTATGAGATTTTCAAGAGTTTTTCGTCGAGAAACTTAGTTTTCATGAGATTTTCAAGAGTTTTTTCGTCGAAAAACTGAGTTTTCATGAGATTTTCAAGAGTTTTTCGCCGAATAACTGAGTTTTCACGAGTTTTTCAAGAGTTTTTCAAGAGTTTTTGACCGAATAACTGAGTTTTCATCAGATTTTCAAGAGTTTTTTCGCCGAATAACTGCGTTTTCACGAGTTTTTCGAGAGTATTTGACCGAATAACTGAGTTTTCATCAGATTTTCAAGAGTTTTTTCGCCGAATAACTGAGTTTTCACGAGTTTATCAAGAGTTTTTTCGTCGAAAAACTGATTTGTCATGAGATACTCAAGAGTAAAACTAAGAAAACTCAGTTTTTCGCCGATGAAACTGTTTTAAACGTCTCAGACAACTCTTCTCGCATTGACCCCCATAACCAAAACACTCATTCCTCCATAACCGAAACACTCGCTCTCTCCCCCACACGCAAAAACGTTTATTTTTGACGAACGATGTAATTGTACCGCACGTCCTACTTTCTTTACGAGGAAAATAATATATTCGGTACTGTTCCAATTATGCCAAAACGTTATTTAAACGCAGTGTCCAGCAACTTTAAATGGTGTTGCCTGTCGATCCTGAAGTACACGTCGAACCAGGTTTGGATAAGAAGTAGGTGTAAAACCCCGTTTGACGTGTAACTTGTCACCGATGTAGTCCTCGCGCTTAAAATCCCGGTTACGCAATAATATTTACATTATAATGCAATATATATAATATATAATAATATGTATAACAATATAAAATATTAACCGATTATTACAGAATGAATTGTTTTATATCCAAGAAATATCTACAATATTACAATAAGGAAATTTGTAACATGACGTGACTAAATGAAATAAAATTCCAGAACTCTCTTTAGAATAAATTTCTTATTCATTTATTCGCTCTATAAAATAATATATCATAAACTAACTCTCTACTTCTTTCAAGCTAGTTTTCCCAATTAAATTAATTATATTGCAGGCTTAATTATACTACTCTAAGAAATATACTCAAAGATTAATTAATTCGCTCGATTGACTTTTATTTGATCCCCCGTAAAACGCATATACTTTTAGGATTCATAACTCAGAAGGATCTTGTCATAAAGCATGGCTTTCCAAGAAAAATTCTTGTCTTAAGTGGCATATGCCTAGACGAAGAAATGCGATATTTGAAAAAAAATCAGGGAATGGCAACAGGTGCGAAAGCGGCTCTATGAGAAATTGACAGTTGCACGAAAGCTTCCGCTTCGAACGGTTTTGCGCTGTGCATAGCACACACCAGCTGTCGTTGACGAAAGGATACATAATGGCATAATGCATAGTGCCAGTATAACTATTATGACAAAACTTGCGGTACGTTTTAATCGAGTGGTTCGTACACACGAGAAAGGAGGAAAACCTCCTACGGTTCTTAAGTGGATGCGGACGATCCGTTACAGACTGTCGTTAATATCACTGTCAGAAGGAAAACATAATGCGACAACACTCAAAGATTGCTTTCGGGAAGTTGTCCTTTCTATGAAAAGCTACAAAGGCCATTTTTAAACATTCTACAGCGAGTTATTGTTTGCGAGCAGTGTATCTTATTTATGTGTTATTGTTATATTAGTACATGATTATACTTCGGGGACTGCGATTATTTATTGTGTAGCAATTTAATATAAACATAATGCGACACTCGAAGTTCTCTTTTGGGAAGTTGTCCTTTCTATGAAAAGCTACAATGGCCACTTATAAAACATTCTACAGCGAGATGTTGTTTTCGAGCCGTGTATCATGTGCTTGTATTGTTACTATATTATTATATTATTGCACCACGGGAAATGTGATACTTTATTGGGTACCAGTTTAATAATGAGAATAAACTTGCTGGTATCTTAAAGATGTGTCTCAGATTTTATTCTTAATATTATACCTTAATCCTTCGTCTTTTTAATTGTTAATGATCCGTTTTGGTGTGGTATTACAGTGATTTTGATTGAAGCAAACGAAATTTGTTATGTTTATGTTTGCTTATTATTTTTTATAAGAATATATTTTAATATATTGACACTATTATGTTTTCTTTACTTTTTGGTAATAGTATATTTTTTAAAAATAGTTAAAAGACATTTGTTGTCTATTTTGTTAAGTCATCATCAGTCTCTCCACTAGAAAGTATGTAGAATTTGGAATACTGAAAAATCAAATGGAGTTTCTTGAACTTATAAGCGGATTAAGAATCAGATGAACCTGAATCTATTAAAGATATTTATACTACCTCGACACAAAATTAGGTTGTAATACATACTTACATAAAAAACTAATCAATAATATATTAAGATTGAATACAAACGGCAACTAAATCGTATACTGTTACACCACCTTTCCCGAGCCTCGTAAAAAATAACAGCCAAGGATTATCAATAACACGTAAACTCCACATTTTTATATAATTTCAATACATTACACCGATAAAGCAGAAGCGAGAAAATAATAAACAATCAAATTACAAGAAACATATGCATAAAATGTTTCAAAACAAATGAAAGCAATTACAAAAACAAGCACAATCAAATCCAATTCCAAACTGCCCTTCGACGGAAAGGAAGCAAAATACTTGGTACACTTGCTAAACATATTAGCTATCTAAATTAATATCATAGCGGATTAAATTTACCAGTCGATGAACCACCAACAAACCACGATTCTGAAAAAGTGATTAGCAACTTTAAAACATTGAACGCCTTGGCGATTACCGGTGACCACCAATGCTAATATTACTAAAACTCGAATAAAATACATCGCTAATATTCATAACATTTTCAATATTTTTAAAGTTACGATGACGATGTAAACTAACTCACGTATCGTAGAGCGCTTAAACAGTTTTATTTTTAGACGTTACATAGACGTTACGGAGGCATATCTCGAGGTATCGTATAACACGGATTTCGGCGTGGCGCTCAACGTGTTAACAATCGCGTAACTTCGTGATAGAATGAAAAGGTAGAAAGACGAAGGGAAAGAGAATAAGAGTGCAGGACAGAGAAAAGAACCGCATGGTTGAAATAACAGTACTCTCACATTGGCGCGGCCGGTGAACGCCGTCGAGAAATGGTACCGTTACCGGTTATGGCGTTACGACGCCGAAGAGGATCTATGTTCAGTGCTGGTAACCCGAGAATCGAGACGATATCTCGTGGACCGATCTGTTCCAAGTATTTTGCTTCTTTCCTGTCGAATTTGAGAACAATTTCGAATTGGCTTTGATTGTGCTTGTTTTTTCTAATTGCTTTCAATTCTTCTTCTTTACATTCTTCCGTCTTCCTTCATCTTCTTCTATGCAACATGCACATCGTTTTTATGATGATTTACAGTCAGTAATATTAAATATCGAGGAATTTTATCATGTTTTAGTTGCATAAGTGGAGTACATTTAATCCAACTCATAAATGATTTCAATTTTATATTGATTGGAACTTGATGATGCAATCAGAGATTTCATTTAGTTTCATTAGTGAGGAATGAGTTTAATAAGTCTATGTCTTAAATGAGCATCTGAGACGCACACAGTATGCTGAGTTCTTAAATATTCTTATTCATAAATTTTGTTATACGTTTTGGGACTGAGAGGAGCGCAGAATAATGTCTGCAACGTATCGCGTAATAAATTTAATCGTAAATTATTTGGGGTTATACTATACTTTGGGATACTTTATTCTACTATTGTACTCATGGTTCTTTTTGTCTTTGAACATTATATTGTTTTTATAAATCGTAGATCTGCTTTGTCTTCGAATATTGTCTGTCATTTTCTTTTGTAATAGGAGTATGAATGGTGATACACGTGAAAATATCTCCACTTTCATTCACAATTAATTCGTAATGTAAACTATGTTTGCCATTATCACCAATATTTTACATGCTTTTCAATGTACTTCATCGGTCACTGCATGTTTGGACAGCAATGCATCGAAACGTTTACTCGGTCAAAATGTCGGTCAAACGAACCCGACAAGTTTCTGCGAGAAGCAGTTTCCATTTGTGGCACTTTTTTAACTTTGTAGTTGGATTGATTTTCACTCCCCTGAAGTCTCTACTTGGAATTTATCGGGTATATAGGTCAGCCGGTTTACAAACCACTGTGACGCCTTCTCTTTTAGGTACTTATTTTTGTGCACCGATGTATTTCAAGTTCCTAATTTGGGGTCCCGGGAACTTTTACTACATGTGACTATAAAATAAATTCAGTTCACAGTTTATAATAAAAGATCAACGTAATATTATATCTTGCTAAACTTGTAATAATCAATTTACTATCGCTTTTCTGAAACTTACTGGCAGATGTTCTAATTTAAGTATAAATGGACCAATATGCTGCTTAAAAATAATAAACTTCATTAAGAATAATTCTCACATAGGCATATTATGAAGACAAACCAAAAACTCCTGAAACTCAAAATATATGTCAGTTTCGGATTCTCCTTTCAAGAACATAAATGTAATGCACATTTAATAAATGGAAATAAGATATTCTGTAACTCAATTGCACCGATTTTCATAAATCCAGGCAATCAATCACAACATTAACACGTTGAGTGTCCCGCCGAAATCCGCGTTTTACAATACCTCGCGTTACGCATTCGTGACATATAAATAACGTCTAAAAATAAAACTGTTTAAGCGCTCTACGACACATTGGTTACTTTACATCGTTATCGTAACGTTCAAAATATTAAAACTTTTTAATAACCCTAAGAACCCCAGGGCATTCAACGTGTTAAAGTCAATCTATAGAGCACGAAAATCTCTGGAATTTATAGTGGAATGAAGAATCCAGATGTTAATACCCAAAGGAACAAGAAAAATAAGAAGATCGGTTGCATAACAAAGAATGTTATCTAATGTAAGGCAAATGAAACCAGTGGAGCTCGAACCTGATAGATTATGTTCGAGTGATCCGTGTCGATCGGGAGAATCGACAAAACGCGTCAGTGGAACGAAATTTCCGGCAGCGTAAGAGTTTGCCAGACATTCACCCTGCTTGAGAGCACTTCGTGAGAGGTTGTCTTCGTCGATCTTCATTCTCCTCCTCCACTTCTCTTGCCTCCTTCTTCTTTTCGTTCCACCATGGACTCACCGACTCACTGACTAGAGAACTCGAGTCTCTCCCGCGGAACATCCCCGGCAGTTTCACGTCGACGGTCATCCAGATCGACGCGCGGCCAAGGTCGTCCATCCAAGAACGTTTCTACGGTGGATCTTTCAACATGGTGTCTATTTTGGATGATAAAATCAACGAAAATCGAAGTCATGGTTTAAATTCAAGTGAATAAACCCTTCATCAGGGTCCATTTTCTGATGTTTCTGCGAGGACCATGATCTAATTTCATCATTGTGTGTTTAACAAGAAACTTAGAGAAAAATCGAGTGGTCCGTATGTGGTGCATCACATCATTCTTGAGGATCCAGAGATATCTCTATTAGTCTTATGGTGATATTGTCAATCAGGAATGATTAGAGGATGTACATATTCTGATTATTATCTACTGGATGGTGTTTGTGTGAGGAAGTTGTGGTTTCGAAGCATGAAGTGGTTTAAATCGATCGCAGACTCGACGATGGAGAGCTGTCCGATGAGGATGTTCTTCGAAAGCTGAAAACTAACGTAAGTAGGTTCCTGAAATGAATCTAATTATAATTGGAAATTGGATGCAGTGTGTACTGTATCGAGCTTTGGAAGTAGAGTAAAATGTACAAACTTGTGCATCGACTATAACACTAATGTTAGTAATGCTAATGATTCGAAATATTAATAATTTATGATGACGAGGTGTAAGTAGTTCTAACTTAAGTATCTCGTATTTCCAAACGCTTTGTTCTCCATATTGAGCATTCAGTATTGCAATAAATATATTGTACTTACAATTAATGTATGCACCAAGCAATATATTTTATATAATTAATGTCAATAATTTGCAGTAAAGTAGTCAAAACGTAGCGTATCATTTGCAAGACTTTCATCAATGACCAATATTTATTAATCCGCTATAGCTCCATGTAACTTTTAAGTCACACACTCGTTTATCCGTATCTTTCATTTCATTCTATTTTTTCGTTGCAATAATAATTATAAAAGTACGCGCAACGATCGTCACCTTTTTCGGTACGTTTAAGTAATAATTTCATGACTCTTTTCATGTAATGTACATTCGTTAGAAACGTGTTTAACTAGTATTACGTTAGGCGATTTCTTTTTAGACACGAACAAAATTGGGCTGTGGAGGGTTAAATGATCAGAAACTGTCGAATCTCGTAATAAATCATTTCAACAATCTACGAATCTTACCAAGATGATCTGCGTTCCGTATTATACGGGACAATGACACCATAAGACGTAAATAGAATCTTGAATTGTGTGCTGCTGAGTTCCACTTTCAACGGCTTTATAATAATTTAATTATTATTACAATGATATTCAAAATAAATACCTTACTTTCAACATACATCAAACCTTCGATTTATACGGTAGATTGGTTCCCCAAAAATTCCGTGAAATTTGAAATCATGCATTTCGAATTCACATTTCACATTGAAAATAAATATGTAATAAATCAAAAGTACATATTTTCTTCCGCCTTTCTTCAAGTGTGTTAAACCGGAATCGTGCAATTCAAATGCCGTATAAATTGAAGGAATCCTGGGTGGTAGGTGTCCACCTCCGATTATCTTCGTTTTTACATATGTATGTGTAGTGCTCAGAAAACTAAGCTCAAAAACTAAGCTCAAAGATTAGACGCGTAACAAGAAAAATAGACATTTTTTATAGAAATTTCGAATTCTTTTAAATTTGAGTAGATATAAAATACGTTTGATCATAAATGACTTAACATGGAATTCTTCGAATGTGTTTGTTTTTAGGGGTAAACTATGCCCGTTTTGAATTTTTCTTCGGTATATAACAAATTTGTTTAAACTGAACTTACTTCCAGGATGTAAAAAATTCATGTTGCTTAGTTTTCTGAGTACTACAAACACGTGTATGTGAAAAAAAAATCGGAGGTGGATAGCTACCTAGAGTTCATTGCAAGTGTACTTCAATGTTTTTGCGGAATTCAACGAATTAAATGAAGGTCCCCCAAACAGTAGAATGCATGGGTGGTACACAATTAGAAATTGCAAGGTTATCAACCGATTCGATTCCCATTGGGGAGAAGGTAGGCAGCAAACGAGCCGTGAACTTGGTAATTGGAAATTGAACGATGCACACTTAAACCCGAGCAGGTACATAGTGTATATAGGATAGTTGTACGCATGGTGCACCGACACGTGATGCCGTACCACGTTTGTCGACCTTAATACCGTTGCCTCAAAGATGCACCTCGCTAGACGGACAGTTAGGAAAACAACGATTTTTCTCTATTGCAACATCAACTTCATAATCGATTTATCGAACGGTTTCGTGTTGGCTGACCGGATAATTTATATTCACTGAAGCTTGAATTAATAAAAGTTTATGAATCACGATCCCCTGTTTTCATACGAAAATTGTTTGCTCGTAATCGCGCAGAAGACACTTTTTTTATATAACAACATGATATTTTCTGTTGCTGGTACTGAATTATTTTTTATGGTATTCCCAATGAAAATATTAATTAGATTGATTAAAGTGTTGGAAATATTTCATTTAAAATAACGATAAACCGTAGCGTATTTATTATGGAGTTATACGAAATAAAATTTGGATTACTTAACTGAAATGATTAAGAAGGATTGAAATGTAATATATCAACAATAGTAACGCCATTTGAATTTGACTCGGCATTTTTATATCATAGTATAAACTTTCAAATTTATTGTAACCAGAATTAATGGATTAAAATGAAGTACATTAATCAAGTATTACTCAATCAAGTGTCTTATGTGATTTGTTATTAAAATGGTCAACATTGCGGTGAATGATCCCTGCGATACGTTATCTAGTAAAAAATAGGACAGACTGTATATTGATTAATAAATATTAAATGAATGCATTAAGCAGTATTGAATAGTGAATCATGAATTATTCCTAGTAGATTTTTATCTTGACCCGACGTTCGAATGGCAATGCTTTCCAAAATAAAGTGGCTCTTTCTAGGCTAATTCTCTTTGAGCACGAATCAAAAGTTTGAACCCACTTCCTAGGATGGCTGACTTCCCCAAAATCCCTGACAAATTAGCATTACCGTTTTCAGCAATTAGCTGCAACGGATCATAATTGTCCTCTCTTCTCGATAATCAGTTTCGTCACGTATCTCATGCTGAAGTGGAATACCTAACTAAGCTTTGTCAGATGAGATCACACTTACCATCTCCGTAAGATAAACATCACACGTATGCAACACCTTTGAATTCGAACCCCATAATCAAATATTTTGAAATTTATAAAGTTTAAAAACAGTTATAAATTTCGAAAAATATATATGATGGATTTGCAATGAATAGAATCTTTCGTATTTTTACTTCCTCCCAAAGTTACAGTACACGAATTTACAGTTAAAGTTACAGTACTCCTCTTTGTAATGAATTGAAAATAAAGACCAAGAGTCGTGCATCTTTTAAGATATTTATTAATTTTAATCGATATATCTCATGTATTGGCAGCTAATAGAATTTATCGTATTTTTATCTTATTTCTAAGTTCCAGTATATTAACACTCCGTGTATAAAATTCGAAATATTGGATTAGAAACATAATTCAAATATTTCGAAATCCGTAAATTTGTCAAGAAAATTAGTTTCTATATCTAATTTAATTAACTGAATCAAGGAAAACTTATTTAATTTAGAGATCTACGAATTCAGTTGCTATTTGTATATTATTCATACATTGTATTATAGTATAACAATTGAAAGTGTGGCCGAACGTTTCCTAATATACATTCTTTAATATAATAAATTAATTATTTATCAAATATGAATGTTCATCTCACTCTATGTTGACTAATATATTTCTTAAAGTGTGGGTTCGAGAGGGAAATGCGATAAGATAAATATATGTGTATAATAAAATATAAATAATAGCCTTTACACGAATATTAATCAACCGTAATTACGGCATTACCATACACCGCAAGCTTTTAATTATAAAGCCCGTTATCGTTAATGACAATAAGTTTATTGATTTCCTACATCCCAGGACGATAAATCTTGGAATATACGGCAAATTTTTACGATCAAGTAATTCATTATTATAATTCACGGTGAAATTTCACCGAAAATTCTCGCGAAGCATATTTTAATAACGGTTTACCACACAAGGACATTTTGGTAATCCTTTATGCGAGTAATTATCCGGAGTACAAAATATATTAATTACAATCAACATAATTAATTAACAAACTTGAAAATTCAATCTCATTGAACCTCTTTCTCGATCAAGTACATAATTATAAATTGGACCACAACCATAATCGTGCATAATTAATTTAGCACATCCAACCTATTGCTGTTTTCGTATTAAATACTTACAGAAATAAAACTTTAGGGAATAAAACGTTAACCCTCTTATGATAAGAAAACACTATATTTCCACGTTAAAACTCTTTAGAAACTAGGAAAACTCTATCTTTCGACGGCAGAATTTCAAAATTCTGACAAAATCGTTGATATTTCTGATCTGAAACATTTTCCAAGCTTTATTTTTAATATCGTAAACATAAACAATTTTATTTTTAAACGTTATATATAAATTACGAAGGCGCATCACGACGTATCATATAATACGAATTTCGGTCAGGCACTCACGTGTTAACATTCTAATAAATATACTACCATAGTCCTTGAAAATACTGTGTTATATATCATTATACAGAATGTTGTATAATGATGGCGTCTCGTATGACAATGGCGACAAGACTAGATCGGTCCATGTCCACTTTGAAACGGGACACCTGATGATGGTCAGATGAGCTCACATACAGAAAATCCACGTGAGATAAACACGCGCACGAATACCCGTCCAACAGTTATTCCGTCCACAGAAGTCCGATGCTTGACATTGATTGCTTGACTTTTCGAAATTCTTTATACTAACGCCGAATACGCTACGTAACTGTAAAACACGCTAACTGTTCGTTACAGAATAAGCTTCCGGAAGAATGGAATTGGAGAATTAGAGAATTAGAAATGTTAAATATCAGGCATCGGTGGATGTTTCGAATTCTTGGAAATAACACGGTGTACTTAATGGAAGGGAATTTGTGACCGGATTAACGGTGTCGAGGTTAAGTATAAGCGTAATTTCGTGTCGATAAAGTTATTCGGTATTTCTATTGGCTTTGATTGGAATAGCTAAAAATATATGTAGCTTTTAGAGACATTTGCATTCTAACGTTTTATCGAATGGTTTTTGGCTACTAATTCTATATTGGATTCGATGTGAAGCGTGATAGTTTGGACATTCCGGATGGTGTTTGAACTATGTTATAACGGAAGAAATGCAGAAAGAAAGTTGTAAATAATAATGTTGTTAGAAATAAGGTATGACCCAAAGAAATTATTACATATTACATTATTGTATATTCCTGCTTGAACTTTCCAGTTTTATATTCATCTTTTCATCTGGATAAAGATTTATTTCATTTACTATTTATTAACATTATTTCATTTTAGAATTAGTACTATTAAGATTTATTTATTGTTTACTTGTATGTAGTTGAAAAGATACATATAGAACTGGAAAGTTCAAGTGTTATAAAAAGTAACGTGTTCGAGAGATTAGTATCTACACCATCAAATCGAGTGGAGATTATTATCAAAATTTTTCTATACTTATTTAATCTACAGGCGACGGTGTAAAGTGATTTTTTAATCACCAGGAACTATGATATAAATACAAATATAAATCGTGTTTTAACCGATATTCGAATACGCTGCACGAGCTGACAACTTTCAGTTATTAAAGTGTTCAAATTCATTAAATACATTTTTTTAAAAACTCTTTTTTTGTGTTCATCGTTGTAACTTTTTGTTATCCACCCATTAGAAAAGCCATGATTTGTGTCAGAAAATTTTAATTAACGAATTTTACTTCTATAACAACAATATATTCGATATATTTACTTTATAATTAAATGTGTAAGTGGTATCTTCTGCCATTATACACAAAGAGGGTAAGATCTCAGCAATTGAAGACTCCTTACAAAAAACACTGAAACTCCCAAAACTAAAAAATCTTTTTTACAATCGCTAAATGTTCTACATACCAGTGATAATACTATAGTGCAGAATTTTAATGCAATTTCCTTTTGTAAATAATTAATAATAAGGCTAAAAGATTGTACCGGTGGTGCCTCCAATACTGCTTTCCGGGAAGTTTTTTCTTTCTCCTGAAAAACTTGACTTTTGGCACTTTCGGTGTTTTCTACAAGGAGTCTTCAATTATACGATATTATATTATACGATTATATTATATAGTACTTATAGAGAGTTACTAATTCATGATAAAGTCCTACATTATTCACAAATCAAATTCCTTCGAGGTATAAGAAAATTCGTTGAATTTCAACCATATTTGAGGACATACATATCTCAAGAATGATCTTGCCACCGCGAGAAGTGATTCAAAAAGTATTTCGATTCTTTCCGGCTACGAGATGAGCACGCATTGCAGGTGAAATCCGAGCAATAGTCACGGCAATGGCGTACACGCGATCTTCTTGCATGCGCGAATAAAAATTCCTATCCATCTACGATTTCTACCTTCGCAAGATGGAGAATGATAAACTGATAATAAACGCTCTCTTCCACGAAATACCATCCACTCGATGTTTTTCCACAATTAAATAATTATCAGTTCGACACGCTACTACGATTCTGAGCCCTCCTTTTGAAGTTTCGCGAATTAATCTAATAGCTGTTGGTTTAATTATTATCCTGATAAAAGTAAGCAAACTAAACTTCTTTGCTTAGAAGCGATGTTTACTTCACGTTAATTAACCTCCGAGTAGTAATTACTATACAGGAAGTTCTATTTACCTTCATATCCTTTTCTTCTAATGGTTTTATGATCATTTATGAAAATTTATGGATTTAGTACTCCAAGTGCACTTCATTCATAATTGGAGTACACATTGTTGATTACAGGATGTATCACATATATGTATACATATACAGTGAGTGTAAAAAGTATTCGTACACCAGCGAATTATTAACCTCTTGAACATTTTAACAAATCATTTTATTCAGATTCTGTCAATCCAAGTTAATTAAGAGTATATGAGACATTATTATGTCCAATACTAATTCCATCTTTACGTATTTTTTATATTGCATACTTTTATATTGTATGTGCATAACTATTATACATACATATACATATAAGTATAAAGTACGATTACATAGAAGTTACGCTGCTAAAGAAGTATAAAGCATCAGAAATTGCTTCTTCTGAAGATACTTCACATCCCTTTCTATGAGAGAGTGATTTTGACGATGAGAGAGAATCATTTTATCACCTGAAATTATTTATGGCGTATGCGGTAAATTTCCGTGTAATTTATAGCAGTAACATCTGTCAGGATTTAACAGGATTCTGTACATATCTGCTTACTTTAATGAATCCGATAAATTCAATTTGCCCAAACTGGAGCGATTCAATAAATGGAATATCCAAGTAAACAATATAAAGTATTATCGGATTTATGTGTACTTTAATTCTTGAATTTTAATTGAGGAAGTAGAACCAATAGAATACTTCGCGCGGTTTTATTGTCGCGACTTAAATACTTCTTTCTTCTTCGTTAATACCATGTCATTGAAAGTTGCGTTACCGCATTTTTGTTATTGAAAATGAGCACACGACGATAAAGGTCAGAGAGCAGGCGTAGCGAAGAGGACAAAAACAGGCTTTAAATGATGTGCAAATATACTTGTAAATTAAGAACACAAATAGAAGCATTTTAGTAACTGAAAAATATAATGAAACGTATTAGTTATCTAATAAAAGCGGAAATGTGCATATGTTTCATTCTAATATACGTCAATCTTTTAAATATCACTTTTTTATCTAACTACAAATTGCGCAAAAAATGATGTCTTTAATTACATTCAATTTTGTCGCATACACAATTCGGTATCGTTCCATCAATGGAATCATAAATGTAGGTGAAAAATATAGTGAACTTAAATTTTTATCTAATAAAAGTTAAAAGGTGCTTTTGTCCCATTTTAATATATCAATTTTTCAAATATCACGTTCAATATACGTTTAACCACGTATCGTTTGCAAATCTCGAAGAAACTGAGCTTTCTGTTTTCAAGTGGCTGCACAAAATCATTAGTTTCCTGGATTATTTTATATTAGAAAACAGTGAAACCGAAATAAATTCGTTTTTAATGGACTCGGGATTAAAGAAAGTTGGTAAAAATACTTTAAATAGATGCATATAGCATTATCTGTGAATTATAACAATTGTACTATTGAATATATTTGTTTATAGTATTAATATCCATATAATTATATATTTGCATATAATTTATAATTGAACTATTTGAATAATGAGTAAACGCTTCTATGTAAATGAGAATGCAATTCGTCTTCGTTAATAGACAAAGAATTAATCCTTTCACTTTCAAGGCTACTTTCATATTTAATCATAGACTTTACTTCAAAAAGTAAACAAGACGTAATTTGTAAAATGCTGCACAAGTGAAATCGGCTTTCATTTGTTTACCCGATTTAGAAAAACGATTAACTTCAATCTCAACTATGGTACTTTTTGCAATACTAAACCAAGTATAGCAACAATTAAGTTCATTATTATTCATTATAGCATGCGAAAATTAACCTATAACTTTCAATATATCTGAGCGACGCAGAATTATAATTAAAGTACTTAATAAAAACATCAGCCACTTGAGTTCTGATACATCTAATTATTTATCAATCAAATTAAATAAAAAATGTAATTCAATACATTGTAGTTACTGCATTGATAATGTATTAAACACAATAATAGTAATAATATTGAATAATAATAATATTAAATACAGTGTATTAAAATTCATTACTAAATATTTTAGTAATGTATTTAGAAAGCTTGACATTTTAGAGATATCCTCAGCTTCTATTAATTATAAAAAATTTGGTAATAACATTTCGCGAAACTCTGCTTTAAAACCATAGCCAGACGTAAGACAATCATCGGATGTTTTATGTGCTTACAATATTCCACTGTTTCGTCAGCTTCCTTCGAGTTTTCGTCACGCTAATCCATAAATGGTATGTTTTGATCGGAATTCTCATTCTATCTTGTTATTAATTTGTCTTTAATTGCCATCTTCCGAAGTAGGAGGGCTGCCGCATTAATTTAACGCATTGTGAGGACGAGCGGCAGGGACCCGTGGAAACGAGGTGAAATCACCTCGTCGGCGTCCCGCGGTCCTTGAAACGTTTTTCTTACAATTAGATATTTACTGCGCACATTTCTTTATTCTGTGCATATTTACGCGTGATCAATTAACGGGATGTCATCAACTATAATTAAAGTAGTATTAAAAGCGTAATATTTAAATGATAGAGCTTTTAATATTCAAGAAGTCCAGATTGCTTAATATATCAAGAAATTAGAAAAATTATCAAACTGAGAAAAATTTATAATGTAATGTATAACTATGAGGATAATACACGGACTTATAAAATTAATATAATTATAATTCTTAATATAATATTAATGATATGTTAATATTATAATAGTGTGGCTGTTGCAATTAAATCGAAGACAGAAAGAAACCGTTGAACTTCATTGAAGGAATACGGTAAATTATTTGCAATGTCCTGTATTTATATTCGTGATATTTATGATAAATATATTCCAAATTTATAATTAATAAATATCATGAGTACAATTTCCACAGATGTATTCCACAGATGACACAATTACGAGGAATGAATGATCTTATCTTATAAAGAATTGCCAGAGTATAAAATTAATTTTTTCGTACAAGAGAAATATTTATTTATTACAAATATCGCGAATAAATTTATTTTATACTCTGGCTATTTCTGATAAGATCGGATGATCGGTGGAATCATCAGTGGAATTTTATCTGCACAAGCTTATTTTTAGCCCAACAAAATGTTTTTTAATAAAGATGTAATTTATGTTTCATCTATCACTGTGTTTAAAAATAATGAAACTGGTAATTGCAATATTAAGTATATTATTGTATCGCACTTTACTTTCATAAAAAAACTTACGAAATTAAATCTGTTGTTACAGAACGCATGGCAGCAGTCATCCGCTTTTTAACCAAAAAGAGGATATCCCTTGGAAACGTGAAGATATTAATATTTTAATAATTTCCGAAGTTTAAAATTCGGAAGGCAAAATGTCTTGCATTGGGATGTCCTGTTACGAGGAAGGATTCCGATTGGCTGGTCCACCATCGGAATGCTCCCTCAGAAGCAAAGCACGAATCGATGCGCTCTTTGAAGACTCAAGGCAAGTTTTTATTATTATTTCCTATTCTTAATCACTTTATTATCATTAATATTAAGATGCATTATATCTGCTATTCTTTCATTAAATAAGAAAGAAGAAAATAAAGTTCCCGCGTAAAAGCATAATATAATTATTGACTATAATTGAAATCGTAATTAAAATTATTATAAGACTAATTATGCAGGATGAATCTTAGCAGAAACAAACCAAAAGTTCAATACATTAATTGCTGAGTTAACTTTTGTGTGTAGCCTCACTAGGCAATATATTCTCCATGAAGGATAATAATTCATTTCTTTTTTCTACACAACGAGTCAAATATATCGAAAAAAGTATCGGTACGTTTTATAACTGTTATGTGTTATATGCACGTGTATCACAAAGTGGAACGACAGTGTCCAAAGTATCCATCGTCAATAGTCATTAATATCAGATAACGGTATCAACAGTGTGGCGTTATAAGATGTTGAGTAGTTGAATTATTATACTTATCTGTTTTGAGGAAAGTAATTATTTTGTTGAGTACCGTATTTTTCCGGGAACACAACATATTTCATGCAACATACTTTGACAATTATTTATCAAAGTACCGCATACGGCAATGTATTACAGCTAATCATTTCTAAATGAAAATATGACTTCATCGTGACTTCCTGAATTACAACGTGATAAAAATAAATCTATAAATGTATTAGTATTTATAGTTTCTAGTAGAAATTCATTTGATCAGCAAAACAGGAAAATCGAAGTTTCGTGTACAAGGTCCCATATACATGTTCCATCAACAATCTACAGAACTATATTTATTATCTTACGAGTATATATAATTATTATAATTATTATAATTATGCTATATTTAGCACATTGGGTCGCATTAAATTATTAATAGATCGCGAAATGATTGCTACTACTTCACACTGCCAAAAAGAAAAACAGGTGAAATGATTTTAGGCGCACTCGTGAATAGTTTATAATATAAACATTTTGTCGCGGTACCACCACAAAGAAATATATTTGTTCCCGCGGCAGAAAGGTTGAGAAACGTTGCTAAAGATAATACGATGTATTATATTATAACTGTCCTGATAAGCTTATTAAGTTCATTCAAATTTCATGGGTGCAGATCTATATGCAGTTCTACTTTGGGAGGGTGGTACGCGGGTGTTTCCACGGTGACGTCGACCAACCCCGAGGACATAGGAACCGAAGAGCAAAAGAGAGTGAATAGCGCGGTGCAAGCACGAATCGAGGCAATGTTTGCTTCCGTGGAAGCGGAAAGTGGTACACCTGGGGAATGTGCGGCTGCTATTTTACCGGTAAATATATTGTCTTTGTATTCTTATCTAATGTTCCTTTCTCCAGTAAATTAACTATGTTATTTAAATAATGTTTATGCCGTATATGCAGCGGCGGTTACGCTATAGTATTATATATTTCGCTACGAGATTTATATCAGTCGTCCGGTCACTTCGCGCACCTTTATGTCGTTCAAATAATTATCTCAATTTTTCTTAGACATTTAAAAATGGTCCACATTTCAGTTTCCACAAATGTCATTTAAAACGGTTCAATTCGGTAGTAGATGATGCCTACCATGTTCTAGGACCACTTTGGGTCAAGACAAGTAGATTAACAATATTTTCCGGTCAGGAAATAGGTTGATTCAAAATTGTAAAAATCTCGAGGGTTTGGTTTTACCTTTAAAAAATGGTACAAAATTCAAAGTCACCGATTTTGGGGGACACGAAAGTGTGAAGTATATTTCTTGATTTGTAATGAGTCGTGTTTGTATATCCCACAAATCTCACATTAGCTATCCAAAGAGAAAAGTAAAGTTCGATGAAAATGCTAATAAATCGCTTTATCATCGACACTTGTAGGATAATTAATTCAAACAGCATCCTCGGTGATCTTTACGATACAAATAGGTCAATGGCATCTAGTGTCTTCTGCCTGGAGATTGTCTATCTCGCGACAGCACACAAAACTTTCCTGGCGTTTACATTCCATTAAATAAAAAAGAAGAAAATTTTCACTTATGCTAATCTCATCGTATGTCCGGGATTCTCTCTTCCTCGGAAAATCCCTGTAAACGGCCATTCGTTCCACTCTCGAGACGAGTTTAAACCGAAACGAAGAGAATTCACCTACTTTGCCAATTAAACATGCTACCTAATCACGCTCCAACTTCAAAACTTTATTCAATTAGCTATTAAAACGTTGAAACAATACCAGCATAATAAATATGAGATTTATTACAAACTATATGAACAAGTTAACTGTCTTCAGCTCTAAATATGATTCATTTCCTGTAGCTCCGTTTTTAATTTCTTTATCATTATCGAAAGAAATCCAATACAAATATCCCGATGAAAATTATTCTTTCGAGGGTCAGAAATTTGTTCATTAATCAATTTTTAATTTAATTTAAGATATTATTATGGATTTGAAATTATAAATGTCGAAAATGAAGGAAGTTACAAACGAAACACACAGAATAATTAACCCAAGATTGTTTCAAATGATGTCAATCCATAATTAAACTTATTAATTAATATATTAACAGATAACTATAAGAGAAAGGTTTTGTGCTCAAGTTATATTATGTTAGACAGGAAAATGAATTACTGAATCATAATTATTACGCGATTCAAGATATTAGACAGCGTTACTCTTTTAATCCTCATAAAAATGTAACTATTCTGACGCGCACTTTAAAACCATATTCGAGTACAAAGCAAACATAAGTAGCCGGGAGACAACAATTTCAACGTTACAATTATTCAAGAAATGTAACCTTCCGGAGAAACACGGTTACATAGCATATTTACTTTCTACATTCATTTTTCCAAGTCATCTTCATCTCTAATTTCGAAAGCTTGCCACACATTTTATTCTATCGCTAACAAGCAATTAGTCTGCGTCTATTTATACGTCGATCTAAATTTTAGTTTTACATCCATTTTCCTTAACCCGTTAACTCTTTGGGGCACAAGATTTTAAGACAAAGAAATACTCTAGTTGCTCGGACATTTTATTTAAAATAAATATAATACGGTAGAATTGTTTTATTTATAAACGATGAATTATGATATGATTTGTCATTCGAATCTACACTTATCTCGCAGGTTACGAAACAAATTACAATGATCTTTCTCGTAATTTTCCAAATATTTATATATAATATGAATTTTAGCGATGCATTTATTTGATTTCTAAATCGAAAGTATCCACGTGAAGTCTATTTTTGACAGAATTCCCCGGTTAACAAGTTAAACTAGTCACCGCCATTTTCGATCTAAATCGTGATGATTATAAAATGCAAAAATGCGAGATATGGAAGAATATTATAAAATGGAATTCGAATATGAATATGCAGATAATAAGAACAGAATTAAGATGAAGAAGAAATGAAGTTTCTTGCAGTAGCATCACGCCGGAATTTGTAATCGTCACTTTCATTCCATTCACGATTCGCGGAGCGTGACGAGGCTTCCAAGACTATTTGGAGCACTGAAAATTCTCCTTCGTTGTTACACCGGCACGCGGATTTTTCTTATTGTCCCGGTTACAGAGGTTTCCCCGAGTCCTTTTATTATTCTCCCGATACAACTTTGCAAGTACAGGAAGTTAACCGATGCACTTCGTTCATCAATCAGTCGAACGGTTCATCGATCATGAAAGCCAATTGCATAATCACCATGAATCACGGCGAGATCCTGTTGTGAATATTTCACAAGCTTCCCGGTTTTATGACCTTTTAATAGTTCGGGTTTTGTGGCATACAAAATCTAACAGTTCTTCCTTATCTATGTTATCCATCGCGATGGTTCGACCGTTCGAATGTCTTGTAATTGTTTACGCTATGCCACGTTATTATATAAATAAGGGACAATCGATTGGAAAGTTATTGAATTTCCGCGAGGTTCAATAATTTTGTTAATCTCCGATTTCAATCACGAATGCCGTTAGTTTTACTTCTGATTAAGAATCAAGTTAAAATACTAGGATTTAGGTAAATTAATATGTGATAATTTTATATAATATTAGGATTTTGAAGATTCATCGTAGACATAGACTTGTTTGTGATAATTAATAAACGTTCTTGGAATTTATATTTTATAGGCGGATCCTGCTAAAATGGCAAAAGTTATGATGTAACGGTATAAAATATAATAAAAGAATAAAGACAAAGAATAGAATGACGAGTATTTTAAGAATTCGAGGCACGTAATAAATATATGCTTAATGGCATTCATCAGAACTTTAATATCACTGGCTATCAAAGAAAACAGGTTTTTATGGCACGCGATCATTTTTTATATACTATTCTTAAGTAAACACATCAACGAATGAATTCCTCATTCAGAGAAGAAAGACATAAACATTTATTTGTCCTTGCTTAAAACCAGTGAAATATAATTCCATTACGAAATACGAGGATCTCTTTGAATTCTTTTTGACCTTAACACGCAATTACGTTACGATTAAGATCTTTTGAAATTGCGTATTTCAAGATTAACCCAACAGATGATGAAAATCTATGCAACTAATATATAACATTCTTACTGTTATAATAAAGTTTGCATTCTCTTCCAATGACGATTAGTATAATTATGATTTCATAATTAATATAATATAATTAACTATATGATTAACAAGTTGAATGTCGTCGGGGTCACCGGTGATTGACGATGCGAATATTACTAAAACTAGAATCAAATATATCGCTAATATTCGTAAAATTTTTAATATTTTTAGCGTTATGATAAAAATGTGAAGTAACTAATGTATCGTAGAGCGCTTAAATAGTTTTATTTTTAGTGGTATCGTATAACATGGATTTCAACCCGGCAGTCAACGTGTTAATATAATAATATAGTAATTATATTGGATTATGATTATGTATTAAATAATATTATAAATAAATATAATATTAGGTGAAATATATGGGAGCGGCACCAGTAGGTGGAAGAGTAGCAAGTGTTCGTGGTCTTCAAGAACCTCTACGACAACTTCTGGAACGCATTGACGGTTCCATAAGGGCCGAACTCGAGGTATCGAGACGTGGATTAACGTTTCGCACGAGCGAAATTTGCGAAAAGAACAACCCTTTCCGTAGAATCGCAGTCTGGAGTGCATTAAGACTACGGTGTAAAAGAGTCTCCTCGGGAGATTTGCATCACGCTTTCTTGCCGCTGGTAGGCGATCAAGATCAAAGTCAAGGAACCGAAAATAAACACGCCGATCTCTACAGGTGAATGTATTACAGAAAGCAACTAAATACTAATCTACGGGCCTCGATCAGAATGATTCTCCTGCATATCTGCATTTTACACCAACATTATCTTCAAATGTACGAATCTTTCTTCAAATGAGATAAGATTATTAATAACGTATCTCATTGTCGTTGAAATTCAACAAACTTATCTTCCGTCTTTAAGTAAAAATAATTTGAAGTAACGTAAAATAAGTATTTTAATAATACTCTTACTAGAAATATACTCGAAATTTTCAGATATCTATTCAATTTTAATGAAATAAATTATGTGTACGTAATATTGCAAAGTCACGGAAATATAATAATACTAAATATGATGTTAGTGTACGGATAAAAATATATAAATGACAATAATAATATTACATTAATATTGGAAACAAAGCTTGTCAGAACCATGACAAATTTAATCGACATTAAACATGCATAAATTTGTTAAGTTACAAGTACTTATATGATTGAATGCTTTGATCAATAAACAGAAAACTGGGACATTTTTAAGGAAGCTATTGTCCTGTAATACTACATGAATTTAAAAAAATAATTATATTTAATATTTCCAGGACAATGCGTGGATTAGGATGCGATGTGGATCACTATCCACCGATATTCGCCGTGGTAATGCGACGACCTGGTGCAGCCAGAGTACTAGAATGTCATGCGTTTGCATGTGAAACGGAAGAAGATGCAGTTGCAGCTGCAGCAACATTATACAGAGCTCTACTCGCTGATCTAGATGCAAATCGTCGTCGACCAAGACACGCGAATGGAGTGGGTTGCATAAGTTTGGCCTCAGTTGCCTCGAGCGTTCGAGAGTTGAGTCCAAGCAGTAGAATAAGTAGTCGGATAAACGTTTTGCCTCCAGCATCGGTTAGAACAATTACTCCGCATCCAATAAGACCACCAAGAACGAAAAAGAGTTCCATATCGAGTTCCATAACGGAAGAGGAAACGTCGAAGCCAATAGAATTCCAGAAAGCACCCAGGAGAAAGAAGAAGAATCCTGAAGACAAGTCAGAAGATATTCTCGAAGGAAGAAGCGGGAAACGAAGAGAAACGATACCAAGGGAGAAGGTGAATAACCCGACGCCAAGAAATTGTAACTCAACTGTACTTCAGGAAGAGGAATGGAAGAACTCGAAGAACAAATTGTATGACAATAAAGTGGATGATAATTCATCAGGAAAAATCGAAGTAGATCTTCCGGATAATTCATCAGACAAGATCTATGTTATTCGTGATCATTCTACTAATGGATTTTATGAAAGACAATCGAACAAGTATGAGAGACTACCGGTCAAATCGAAAGCTGAAGAGGATGTCTCATCTGGAAAAATATACTGTGTCATAGAGAAGGATGAATTTATAGAATCCAAGGTAGACATCTACGATCAGAATCACGGTTCGTATGACTTAAATCGAAATGATACTACCAATGAAGTCGCGAGCACGCACGATAGTTATTCGTCGAAACCGGAATGCGCTTTGATTTACGAGAAGGTAGACAAGCCAACATGCAGGAGCGAGGAAAATGCGATGTACGAGAGAGCAAGTAGACGCGGGAGTAAAGAAAAGCTTTATAAGGAACACTTCAAGGATGCTGAAAAGATTTATAGTATTGCTCACGAAGACATGTACGCAGGTAGAATAAGCAGGTCTGATCGAAGTATGATAAAATGTCCACAAGAAGACATTTATGATAGTAGAACCTCGCAGAATGACATATATCAAAAGTACACTCCAGAGAATCAAGAGAACATGATTTCCTTGCAACGTAGGGTAACCGAGGAACATGAGAAAGTTTCATCCACCAGAAAAGTTGGTAGAGTCGTTACTATGGATAAACCTTTCAAGAAACTTCAAAGTGATACTTCCTCGAATATAAACGTACCTGAATATAGCCAACCACGGGTTAGAAAGAGAAGTAGGGCTGGTAGTGAACCACCCGTTAGTCATTCTGAGAATGCTGGAAAGATTCTTCAGGAGAATAGGCTCAAGAGATCTCAAAGTGATTTAGAAATAGATAGAGGAGATTTGATGACCAGGGTTGAGTTACCAAGAAGAGGAAGTTTCTTGAATTCTGGTAGCACGAGGAGACCTAATACTATTAAGGGAGGCACACCTTTAGGATTCACTGAACTCTTTGACGAATTTAGGAATCAAGAAGGTTTAACCAGTGTCGATGATATATTGGCCGCGATTATTGGTAAGAATTTGCAAAATTATACGGTTGGAAGTCTTACTAGTTATAAAAGGGTATATAAAAGGTCTTATAAAAAGTGTATGCTACACTATCTGATAATAATTATTAAGTTGCATTATTACTCGTGTTACTCACACAATTATTATTATATGAACATTTTTAATTATGTGGTCATGCAAAATTTATTATCGTGGTATTAAAAAGATACGTTGAAAGAGCAATGCATATAATACTTTTCTCTGTTATCAATCATAAGTTACAACTAAGCTTGGCCATTCAGAAATAATATTTGGCATCTTTATAATTTCATATTTTTAGATCCCGAAGGTATGTCATTCAATGATCTCAAGCCTCTTTATAAAGAATTTCTGTTAAAACTGGCAGCTACTTTGACACAAGACGAACTCTATCAAAGATCTGCCAGCATAATGAGAAGACGAAGAAGACCGCAACGAAGACGTTCGACACGTCGACCATGTTTGCTTGGCAGAGCAATAAAGAGATCAGTATCGAGGTTAAAGAATGGACCAACGGAATTCACTTCTGTCATATTTCCCGCGAGAAAATTAAATGACAGTTTTGGCAGCAGTTCGTCCTGTGATGCCAGAAATAATCAGAGAAATCGAGTGCTAGCAAGTAGGCTCGGAAGAAGACGATCTTCCTGGAGAAATAGTAAAACTGGAGGATGTCACACTACTTCGGAAGATAGTGACACGTGTAAGTCAATTTTCATTTTGCATCTTTGTGTACGTACTATAAATACACGTGTGCTTTTAATATTTATCGTGAATCTTTAATTATTTAATTTAAGTTACCGAAAAGATTCTACGATAAGTATAATTTTATGTATTTTATATACTGAAAGTACCAGTAAGCTGTATAGAATATTTCAGAGCTTCTGATGATTTTTAAAAAACTTCCGTAGAACTTAAAATTATTACACTTTATCAAAGACCAAATTTATATAGGCGAAAGTTATATATTTATATACTCTAAGCGAATGCATAGTTAACTGTAGAGATATTTGCTTCTAGAATACTCTTCTACTTTGAACAATGTATGCTGCACAATAGATAATTTATAACGTTTTAATAATATATGTAAAATTTAAGTCGTATCCTCCAGTATTCGATGTAGATAATAAGGAAACTATTAAAGCGCAGAGTTCGGCGTACTTCGGTTGACTAGTTAGATGATAACAACAGTTCTTGCGCGCATCGCTCGGCGTTCGCCATTCAATGCAAAAACATGCTTATCTTACTTCATAACATTGCGGACGCTTACTGTTTGGAGTATTTCGAATTTATATTTAGCATTAGCTTTTCACAAAATACTTTTATACATGACACCATTATGGCATATATAATTGCAAATTATTATTTAAAACTAAATCTTGTCAATCTAAATTCTTGTAGTTACTCATAATATTTAGTGAACACGAATAATTGAAATGTGTAATAAAGGACAACAGAGCGTAATCCTCTCTAAACATTTCTCAAACATAGATATTAACGCTTTGACTGCGGAATGTTCTAACAAAAAAAAACATTAATCATTAACATCGTACGATGCCATATTCGCTTGACAGCAGTAGACACTAAATTATATCGATAACAATAAGAAAAATGAAGAAGTTATTGAGATTCAGTTATTCGATCATTTGTTATGTGACACATAACAGTGTTCCTTACTGTATTAAGTTATTAATAAAGTAAGTGCGTTGTACTTAGCAAAATTTACTGGTCGTATATATAAGCCTTTCATATACAGGGTGTCCCACGGAACTGGGCCGAGCTATATTTTTGAAAGGATTGGAGATAAAAAAAAGGTTATAGGACAAAAGTAGATGGTATTAAATGCTTCATATTTTTATAAAGTTTTTATGCATTTTTATGCGTCAATTGCAAGGTGCAATTGCACTTTTTTTAAAAGTAAAACTCAAATTTTGATTACATCAATCGATGCAGTTTTTCGCCCTTTACAAAACATGTTAATAATACTATGTCTCAAAATTGTTAGTTTAGGTGTTATTTTAATTTCAAGCATGCTGAATTATTTCAATGTTTCAACACGGTTAGACTTACTCTTTCACGCGTTCCTTCTGTCAGTGTCTTATTTGTAAATTGAGCATGCTTGAAATTAAAATAACACCTAAACTAACAATTTTCAGACATAGTATTATTAACATGTTTTGTAAAGGGCGAAAAACTGCATCGATTGATGTAATCAAAATTTGAGTTTTACTTTTAAAAAAAGTGCAATTGCACCTTGCAATTGCACCGACGCATAAAAATGCATAAAAACTTTATAAAAATATGAAGCATTTAATACCATCTACTTTTGTCCTATAACATTTTTTTTATCTCCAATCTTTTCAAAGATATAGCTCGACCCAGTTGCGTGGAAGACCCTGTATATTCATGGACACACGAGAATGTATATATACCCCTTTCGCAGTCAAAGGTTTAAACGAATTGCCATAAAACATTATTTCAAAATAGCACACCAGTGTCACGATAACCCTTTTTTGTAAACGGATAACATTTAATAAAGAATAAAATCATACGTTTTAGGTAGACGACTAGGACGAAGCGTGGGTGCCTGTGCGAATAGGAGCAGCAGCGGATACGTGAGTTGCAGCGAGTGCAGTTACGATTCTGAATCCTGCACTTGTGTTTCTGCGGACAAATGTTACTGTTCTTTGTCACGGAGACCACCGGCACAAAGCGTCCGGCCAAACGCAACCGTTTGCGCTTGTGATACTGATAGCTGTTCCGAAAGTAACAAATGTTACTGTGCTAAACGTCTTATTCAGCCGACAATACTGGAGCAACTTAGACAAAGAGGGATTATACCTTCGGAGAGTACGTTGAGTAGAGGGGGTAGTACGGGCAGAAGTCGAACATCCAGATTAAGCAAAAGTCACACTGCTAATCGAAATTATGGTAACGGGTCACAAAAGGTAATTGCAATACACCCTCGATTTACGTGCGTGAATGTTATACCTTGTTATAAAAGATTGGAATATACAATACTAACCACGACACAAATAAATGCACTTGCAATTACTTGTGAGTACCATTAGGAATAGTCCTTAACACTTTCACGACCCGTGACACCAACGTGGTGTCATAGGCAGGCCAGTCGTTATTTACCGGTGACTCCCACGTGGTACCATTGGCAAGCCATTTGCAAAGGTTTTTAGAACGTCAGTTGCTTAACCCTTTGACTGCTAAATAGTCTATCTCGAAGCGCTTTTTTTTTAATTCTTCCAAATTTTTTTTGAATTCTCGAAGAATTTTGTTTTATATTTGTACGTTTTAATAATTATCACACAAAGGAAAAATATTGTTGTATAATAATGTTGAATTATTTCGTGAATTTACGTAAAGTTTTTTTAAATTAATTCTTCCAAAATATTGCCGGCCCCTGGCGACGTTTCACTGCGCAAACATGCGATCGTGAAAGTGTTAATAGCTTCGGATTGTAATATGAATAGATATTTGCATATAAGAAGTAATGGCAGGATATCATGTATATGAATATTTATGTGTACAGACATTTTTATGAATGTTATTGGGCGATGTTCATTTAACTGAAAAACTTGAAGATCGTGTGAAAGTAACGGTAGTTTATATTCCGATAGAATTTGTAATAAGTATGTAATTTGACGTTCTCGTGTTCGATGTGAAGGAGGAGTTGATTTTCTAATATAGATCTTCTAATAATGATTATGTTCCTTGTGTACCTTCAAAAAACGTCAATATTTCAGTCACTAATTTTGCTCTTATGTAAGTGGTCCAAATCGATGGTAGATAATATGTAAACATGTTCTATGACCATTTTGGGTCGACTGGGATGGATTAAAAATATTTTCCGGTAAAATATCGGCCAATCCAAAATCGCAAAAATATCCAAGTATATACCTTAGAAAATGATCAAAATTTGAACCTCCCCAATTTTGGTCCGAAAGAATCGAATCCGATGATACATGGTGCCCTTAAAGGAGCATACAAGGAGTATGTGAAAATTGTTTCCAAGATTTGTAAACGTCTTGAAAATATTTTACTTGACTGTTTTTCTTAACAGAAATAGCACCACCTTACCCTATGAAGTTACACACAAAATAATTTGTATTACCGATGTTCTATTATATAAGAACTTTTTTCGTTTCAGACTCGATCATCTCTTGGATGCGGAAGCTCAGATAACTTGGCTCTGGATTACGATCTTTTTAGTCCAGGAAGAAAATCACAACAATCTTCCAGCAGTGAGAAGGTATTAGTTGTAAGTGCTAGAGATACTCAGGGACGGTTAGTATACGTCGGGGGTGCGGACAGAGATAAAAAATGTCTTTCACACAGTATCGGAAGGTCTGAAGCACATCACGAAGCACTTTCGATTAAAAAAAGTGCCGAGATAGCTGCTATCTTTGGTTCAGAATCACACAGAATTAGCAGGAGAGCCAGCAATGCTTCCAGTATAAGGAGTTCGATTAGTTTAGAAGCAGGATTAGGATATTTACCCTGATAAAAGTTTCTTATTTATTTTATAGATCCTCCTATCCTCTTTAATTACGTGATTTCTGAAACTCGTCAAGGAAGACTTATCTGAAATAAAAATCGTCTGTTATTTCCAAAAAATGTTTTGTGATAAGTCTTCATCATTTCATGATATTATTTTAAAATATCAAAGAACCAATTTTCATTTTTTTTTTGTACAGATTATATAAACTGTCCTTCTTAAGAGTAGTCGCTACGATTATATGACTTAGACACCTATTATTAGAGTTTGGAATAAAAGAAATTTTGATTTTATAAATCATCATAACTTTAAAAAATCGATATGCTAGGTTTGGATACTGCAAGATATTTATCAAAATTACAGAAAATGATTGTTGGGTATGAAATAGCTCGTAATTAAGTACATAAAACTGTTTCCGAAGATGTAATGGCGATTAGCCGTAATTGGTCCCCAATTAATACGAACATTAATAACACTCATCTATGCTACACTGGACCTGATAGTTTTATAAACACAGTGACCCCTATATTATCGGTAGAGTCGATCCAATGCGTAAACTTCGTATATAAAACGAAGAAATCAGAATTCTGGACGTATTTGATAAGTGCGATTAATTAAGGGTTGACTAAGGGAGCAGTGCAATATGGTGGACATCAATGTTCAACATTTTTACAAAACGGGTCATCTCATTAGTGTAATATCCTCGTATAAAAATAAACGTTATGTATATTATGTGCAATATTTATGAAATTATAAGAACAATTAGCATTTCTTTTACTATAATAACATTTTATTATGTACTGTTAACAAACTCTTCGTCGATTTTATGGAATTTTTCTGTGTATTCGGCAGGGACATCGACCTCCTTTATATTATCCATACCTATCTCCTCCTCCGTCCTAAAATGTACGTAATCAGAAATTCATTAATAAATGGATAAATGAAATATTGAACGAGTATCCATGAGAATAGATGAAGTACCTAATCAGAATATCTACAACATTTTCGCAAGCTAACAACGCTGGTTTGTCCTTTTCCCACTTATGATATTCTCGAAGAATAACATAAGCGTTCTTTTCTCGTAATATCTCTCTTCCTCTTTTCGTTGCGCAAAGCTGTTCTAACGCTTCCATTAATATAATTCTAACATCATAAAAAATTCAAAGTCGCCGAATTAGTACATTAGCCACATTATAAGGTAATGGTTTTGCTACTTTAAGATTATACCTAATATCTAAATCGGGTTCGCGCATCTTAGTTTCTGGTAAATATTGCAAGTTAAGTGGCAATTTGTCATTATCTTCGTCATCAAATTCTTCTGGTCCAGCCAAGGGTAATAGAAGATAAGATAAAATATCTACTTCTGGACTTAACAACCATTCGTGATATTCTACATCAAAGCAGCAATTTTTTAACGTTCCTACGATACCACCGCGTCTTACAATGCTATCGGCATATTCCGTGAAAGGGAGAAGCCTCTGAATTACGCTACGATCTTTATCCATCAAGTACCTGCAATTGGTCACTGTGTGTACTGTATATTGCGATAAATAATAATATTTTATAAGGAGCTGAAGCATGTTTTTAAAATTTTCCCGAGAAGTTTTTCACGTTAAAACGGAAGTGAAATTGGTGTTATTTTCTACATTAAAAAAAGCAAGACATTCTTAAATGTGCTTTTAAGTTGGATAATATTTGCTTCAAGCACTTTTCATTGCAGAATCAGATTGGAGAATTTTAAATTTAGAGGTTTTTTTTAGTACACACACCTTCTTACATGGGGGGACTGGCTTAGATTACTAAATACTGGACCAAGATAGTGCAATTTAGCACCAGTGTTATTATATTGTTTTGCTGTGAAAGCAGCAACAATGCTATCCCATGTAAACCCACTTTTCTCAATCAGTGATATAATTCTATCAACCAAGTGCAAAGATCTAGTCATATTAGAAAGTATCATACAGCATGGATCTGCTAAAGAACTATCTTTATCCATTATATATCTGAGATAAAAAATGATAGTCAGTGGAAATACTAATACAAATTTGATTCCAATCATAAATTACTGATTCTACCTGATACAAACTTGTATCAAATTTGTATTGTATTTCGTGTCTTCGCTTGGTTTTATGGATTCTGAGATAATCAAAAGAGCATTTGCTCCTGGATCATCTCCAGTTACATTTATTACAGCGAAAGCAGCATCCTTTACAATTACTGCAGAATTATCTTGCATAAGAATAATTAAATGCTGTAATAATTCAGGTAGTTTTAATAGCAGTTCTCTTCCATCAACCGTCCCAGTCACACCTGATACACAACAATGATTTAAAATGTTGTCCATATTACATTCACACTAAATTAGATTCATGGGACCATACTGTGAGGAAATGCTACATGAACAATGAATCATAGAATCAAAAGAATCTGGATTGTTTTGTAGTTTGTTGTATTCATTCTAATCAAAACATGAGATTAATTACATACACTTACTAGTAAATGTATACATCTATCAAACTTTAGTAAAACCTAAACTCACAATTAGATATAAACACAGATCTGACCTCATGACACAAGCACTAATTGTTTTTCATTGAACATATGTGCTGTGTGTGTTTACTGACAAGAATATTCAATAATTCGTAGTATTACTATGAGATATACATAAAGAGCTACTATGAAATTGGTATACAAGTGTGGTATAGGTTAATTTGTATGTAATATTAAATATATAAATGCTTGAAAAGTGACTTACTAAGCACATGTTCCAAGGCAATGGCCTTTAAATCTAATCGAGCGTTAGCATGTAAATATTGACAAATCTCCTGAAGGGATTCCATTGCAAATAAATTGAATGTTTACAACCAGCCAAACACCTTTTTTCAAAAACACGAGGCTATTGCTACAGACAAGATATAAAAAGATCAAGCACGCAATGCAATCTGTATATTCAGAGTTATCGAGTCCTAGAGCCCGGTGACGATTTTTGTGTCACTGGTGACATTACCTACCAGGAAACATAAAATAGCTGGTATATGAAAATAAACTAAATATATAAAATATTTAGTGCTAAAAATAAAAAAATAAGACGTGGAATTACTTTTTCAACAACTCTTACATGCTAGCATACATATTACTCGGCATTTCATGTCATTAATAAAAGCACTAATAAAAAAATAGATTACTTAACTTAATAAATTAGTCAATATACAAAAGTAACTTCATCCGAACGTTAAAATATTATTTAATGAAATGTAATTCTTCAAAATAGTATGTTATTAAAATAAACTGCATGAAATAATTAATATAAAATCGTTCGAATATTTGTGTGAAATAAATTCCATTTCCAACTTATTTGGGTACGCTATAAGTTTAGAGAATATGAGGACTAATAAATATTATTTTTCCGAATTGCACGTTAACAACGAATATGTGATCCTTAGAGACTTTGACGGACTGAAAACGAATCCGCAAACAATTGCTCTCCATCACCCTCAGTTTTCAGAAAAATCAATTTTGAAGAAAAGCGTCTTTTTTGCAAGTTGAACAGGATTTGTCACGAATATATAAAGTTAGGCGGGTTTCATAAATGTCAAAGAATGGTATGGACTTTTGCGAATAAAATGATATAAATTACTTTAGCAGTACGAATTTGCAAATATGTTTAAACATTATTTAAATATTGTGAGACACGTTCCGCACCCCATTTCTCGAGACTTTTTTAAATTTGCGTAAAAGTTGTGACGTAAATATAAAAGGTAGACAGCCTTTATTTATTGCCAAAAATTCCCTGGACCTTTAAGAATGAAGTGATATAAATTATATTTACAATATGAATTGGCAAATATGTTTAAACATTAGTTAAAGTTGATAAGACACGCTCTGCGATTGCATTTCTAGAGCATTGCTTGTCATTTAAACAAGCTTGTCATTTCACAAATTTGCGAAGTCAGTATAAGAGTGAAACAATTTTCATTGTTTGCAAAAAATTCTGTGGCCTTTTGCGAATAAAATGATGTAAGTTATACTTGCAACACTCATTTGGAAATACGTTTCAAAGTTAGTTAAAGTTGTCAAGACACGCTCCGCAATTGCATTGTTAGAATACTCCTTGTCATTTCAACAAGATTTGTGACGTCAGTTTAAAAGTGAAACAGTTTTTGTTGATTGCAAAAAATTCTGTGGCTTTTTGCCAATAAAACGATATGACTAATTTTTGCAATATTCATTCGCAAATATGTTTAAACATTAGTTATATTAGGCGAGACACGTTTCGCGTTCTCATTCTTCGAGACTCTTTTCAAGTTTGCATAAGAATTGTGACGTAAGTATAAGAGATAGACAATATTTGCTCATTGCAAATAATGAAGGGCCATCATCGAGATATTTTATTTACAAGTCTTTATTTATTGCATATATTTATGTTTTTTATATTATTATATTTATTATAGTATACAATGTTGTATGGAAATTGTTGTACCTCGTGAAAGTTACATTAACAATAAACAAATTTATTACGAACATACTGTGTTACATTTTATATTTCCTTGACGTACCCGATATCCTTTCTCGAAATTCGTGTTAAAAATCGAGAAAATGTATCAGGAGAACATGATGTGCGAGGAGGTATTCGATTCGCACAATTCCTGGAATTTGACGTCATTTCTTGGAATCCGCGAAATTCTCGGAATGTGACGTCATTTCTTGGAATCCGCGAAATTCTCGGAATGTGACGTCATTTCTTGGAATCCGCGAAATTCTCGGAATGTGACGTCATTTCTTGGAATCCGCGAAATTCTCGGAATTTGACGTCATTTCTTGGAAACCGCGAAATTCTCGGAATTTGACGTCATTTCTTGGAATCCGCGAAATTCTCGGAATTTCTCAGCTGAATTCTGAATTTTGCCGTGAAATCGAGAAATTGTATCAGGAGAACATGATATGCGAGGAGGTATTCGATTCGCACAATTCTTGGAATTTGACGTCATTTCTTGGAATCCGCGAAATTCTCGGAATGTAACGTCATTTCTTGGAATCCGCGAAATTCTCGGAATGTAACGTCATTTCTTGGAATCCGCGAAATTCTCGGAATTTGACGTCATTGCTTGGAAACCGCGAAATTCTCGGAATTTGACGTCATTTCTTGGAATCCGCGAAATTCTCGGAATTTGACGTCATTTCTTGGAATCTGCGAAATTCTCGGAATTTCTCAGCTGAATTCTGAATTTTGCCGTGAAATCGAGAAAATGTATCAGGAGAACATGATATGCGAGGAGGTATTCGATTCGCACAATTCTTGGAATTTGACGTCATTTCTTGGAATCCGCGAAATTCTCGGAATTTGACGTCATTTCTGGGAATCCGCGAAATTCTCGGAATTTGACGTCATTTCTTGGAATCCGCGAAATTCTCGGAATTTGACGTCATTTCTGGGAATCCGCGAAATTCTCGGAATTTGACGTCATTTCTTGGAATCCGCGAAATTCTCGGAATTTGACGTCATTTCTGGGAATCCGCGAAATTCTCGGAATTTGACGTCATTTCTTGGAATCCGCGAAATTCTCGGAATTTCTCAGCTGAATTCTGAATTTTGCCGTGAAATCGAGAAAATGTATCAGGAGAACATGATATGCGAGGAGGTATTCGATTCGCACAATTCTTGGAATGTGACGTCATTTCTTGGAATCCGCGAAATTCTCGGAATTTGACGTCATTTCTTGGAATCCGCGAAATTCTCGGAATTTGACGTCATTTCTTGGAATCCGCGAAATTCTCGGAATTTGACGTCATTTCTTGGAATCTGCGAAATTCTCGGAATTTCTCAGCTGAATTCTGAATTTTGCCGTGAAATCGAGAAAATGTATCAGGAGAACATGATATGCGAGGAGGTATTCGATTCGCACAATTCTTGGAATTTGACGTCATTTCTTGGAATCCGCGAAATTCTCGGAATTTGACGTCATTTCTGGGAATCCGCGAAATTCTCGGAATTTGACGTCATTTCTTGGAATCCGCGAAATTCTCGGAATTTGACGTCATTTCTGGGAATCCGCGAAATTCTCGGAATTTGACGTCATTTCTTGGAATCCGCGAAATTCTCGGAATTTCTCAGCTGAATTCTGAATTTTGCCGTGAAATCGAGAAAATGTATCAGGAGAACATGATATGCGAGGAGGTATTCGATTCGCACAATTCTTGGAATTTGACGTCATTTCTTGGAATCCGCGAAATTCTCGGAATTTGACGTCATTTCTTGGAATCCGCGAAATTCTCGGAATTTGACGTCATTTCTGGGAATCCGCGAAATTCTCGGAATTTGACGTCATTTCTGAGAATCCGCGAAATTCTCGGAATTTCTTAGCTGAATTCTGAATTTTGCCGTGAAATCGAGAAAATGTATCAGGAGAACATGATGTGCGAGGAGGTATTCGATTCGCACAATTCCTGGAATTTGACGTCATTTCTTGGAATCCGCGAAATTCTCGGAATGTGACGTCATTTCTTGGAATCCGCGAAATTCTCGGAATTTCTTAGCTGAATTCTGAATTTTGCCGTGAAATCGAGAAAATGTATCAGGAGAACATGATATGCGAGGAGGTATTCGATTCGCACAATTCTTGGAATGTGACGTCATTTCTTGGAATCCGCGAAATTCTCGGAATGTGACGTCATTTCTTGGAATCCGCGAAATTCTCGAAATTTGACGTCATTTCTTGGAATCCACGAAATTCTCGGAATTTGACGTCATTTCTTGGAATCCGCGAAATTCTCGGAATTTCTCGGCTGAATTCTGAAATTTTGACGTAAAGTCGAGAATTGGTATCAGGAGAACATGATGTGCGAGGAGGTATTCGATTTGCACAATTCCTGGAATTTGACGTAATTTCTTGGAATTCCCCGCCCATTGCCCGCCTTTTTCCCACCCATTACCCGCCTTTTTCCCACCCTTTCTCGAAAATTTCTTCGCATCAGAGGAATAGAAATTAAGGATTAGTAATTGAGAAGTCAATTTGTTACATTTCTTTTTATTTATTGCAATTCAAAAACTTTCTATACGTTAATCTTACATCTAAAATTATAATATATTATAATATAATATATAGAGGGTGTATTCGCATATATTCTAATATATAATCTAATATATAATCAGGGCATCCAATTGACCGCATTTTAAGTATATTTCACTAATGATCCGCATATTTCTGCCAGAACCGGTGTCGAAGTTTTTTGAACAGCCCAGTCCATTGCATCGCTGGCAGTGCAAAAAACAAAATCCAGTGCTTTATTAATCGTTATCATAGAGTACTTACACTGATGTATAATTATAGAAAAATGTAGTTGAACAAACATAATAAAGATAAATGCATTCAGACACAGACAAAATATAGAAGTTCAATCTCTAAATTGTTTTCGTGATTCCAGTCAGAAGTTACTTACGCGTTGAAATTCCACGCAACAAAAGGTGCTCCCTTCAGAAATGAGAAAAAATAAATCTCTGAACTGCTCTAAAAACTGCTATTTTATGTGTTTGGTGGGTAACATCACTAATGACACAAAAACCGTTACCGGTCTCTAGGCCTCGCCCACTCCGAATGACAGATTGCATTGCGTGCTTGGTCTACTTATACCTTACCTCTGACAGTATTAAAAGGGGGCAAAATGAGTTGCTTACTTCACTTTATTATCTATATACTTCGTAGATAAAAAATAAACAAATTAAATACTTGCGTGTGAAACATATTTGTCCATACAATTGTTACTTTTAGTGTCCATTCGCCTGGTATTTGTATCGTTAAAATTATGCTTAGCCCCCCTGAAAAAAGTGCCTAGGAGACTAAAATAAAATACATATAAGAACGATAAGTTCTATATTAATTTATGTATTAAACAATGTATTGAATAGCAATGCGCAGTTACGATAATATTACTGGATAATTATCTCTTCGAAACCAAAGAACATTATAAACAAAAGAATATTTGTTAATTCTATACACATCCCAGAATGAGGATCGCCTGCGCAGCAAAGAATTGTAAATATTCCTCGGACGACGAAGATTCATCGCACATCATTTTTATAAATTTTCCTAACGACGACACGTAAATTTAGTACAAATTAAACATATTACTTTTTATAAAAAAGAATATCTTTTATCAAGCTGACCATTAAGTCCAGAATTTTGGGAGTGCATTCGTCGATATATGATTATGTTTAAAAAACCCTACCACGAATTTTACTTCACGAAACATTGCATACAACATAATGTTGTATAAATGTAAATTTCTATATTTGAATAAACCAGCTATGTTTTTTATCTGTACGACATGTTGAAGATCATTATTATATAAATAAAACAGATCCTATTATAATAGAACAAAATGTCGTCCCAACGCTGTTTGAATCAGATATCTGCGCAGGGAAAGAAATATCGGATATTTTTTACGTAGAGGAGCAAACGAATATACATAATGTTGTATTATCTTATTGCGATATGCAAGTTGAAATTGATCAGTATCAAGATATTAGTTTGAGGTTTCCTAATTTGTGTCGCATATGTGGCGAAGAATCGCCGGATAATATAGAAATATTTTCTGCTAAAGGCATAGAATTGAAGCTAAACATGCACAGAATTTTTTGCAATCAAGAAAAGCTGTTTCAGTTGTAAACAGACGTCACAAATCTTTTTTGCATGACAAGGAACGTTCTAAAATGTGAACGCAGAACTTGTTTCACCACATTTAAACAATGTTTAAACATATTTGCAAATTAATATTGCAAATGTAATTAATATTGTTTTATTCGCAAAAGTCCATCGAATTTTTTGCAATCAATACAAACTGTTTCACTCTTATACGGACTTCACAAATCTTGTTGAAATGACAAGGAATATTCTAGAAATGCAATCGCGGATCGTGTCTTGTCTTTAACTAATGTTGACAAATATTTCCAAATCAGAACTGCGAAAGTAATTTATATTATTTTCCTCGCAAAAGTCCACTGAATTCTTTGCAATTTATGAAACCTGTCTAACTTTTATATGTTCGTCACAAATCCTGTTCAAAGGTCAAGAATGACCCTTTTCTTCACAATTGATTTCTTTCGAAAACTGAAGGTGAACTTCGAAAACTGAAACGGTTCACGGATTTGTTTTTAGCGCGTCAAAATTTATAAGGATCGCATATTTGTTGTTACAACATTTTTTTGTGTTGCACCGTAATATAATACTCGATATTCAAAAGCAAATTTATAACAAATATAAAAACATATAACAAGATTAATTCACGTTTCATTAAGCGACTCAAACGAATGTTAATTATTACGCCATATGGAAAATTAAGTTATAAGGAGCGAATAAGAACTAATATAATGTTAATTGCACAACTTCAACTATCTACTTTAATGGCAATTTTAATTAATTTTAACTAATTTTATGAGACACGTGTCAAGTGGTACATAAATTCGGATGATATATTACCAATTGCTAATTATCAATTAATATTCATTTCAGACGCTGAAACAAGCTATTATTTATTTAATTCGACATTGTGAACCACTTTGTCTTTATTCTTTCTTCAAAGAAATAATTTTATTTTATTCTCACGTTGATGATAAAGTAGTGGCGTATTTACTTAATAACTATAGAATAATGAAAAAAATATATATATCTGTTAAAGGTCGAGTAATATGTATGCTAACATATGTAAGAGATTTTGAAATAATTATTCCATGTTTTATTTTTGCACTTTTGGTACTACAAACATAAAAAGGCGGGTATTTTATATGTTTGGTGGGTAACGCATCAGCGACACGGAAACCGTTACCGGGCTTTAGGACTCGGTAACTCTGGAATTACAGATCGGCTTGCGTGCTCGGTCTACTTATATCTCGACCATGCTTACTGCAGTTTCTTGCATCTGTTCCCAGTTGTCACTGCTTTACAATGTCATAATCATAATCCTAACCCACGTGGTCACTTAACCTTTCCAGATTGTTTATATACAAAAAACCGTAGGTTTATTTAGTAATATTTATTCTATATATTATCATACAAAATGGAACCGGATGAGAAAGTGACGAGGATGGAAGATATTCTTTCTGCAAAATCTACTGACACCGTCACCGAATCTACTAATTCGACAGAACAATTAAATGCAAAAAATTCGAAGTCTCTCGAAAATGAAATACCGAAAGGCAAACCAAAATCTGGCAGAATATGGAAAGAGCAAAAAACAAGGTGGATATTTTTGCGTTCTACGGCATGATCTTTATAAAAGTCATTCATAACATTGTAGGTTTTCGTCTATTGTCAAAACTCGGGGTATACGATTATCATTTGAAAAGAAGCAGAAATTAAGGGAGGATTTGAAGAGGGTTAAAGAAATGTCGAGGTCAATTAAAGCAACGAAAAAAGCTGAGAAAGAAGCCAAGAAACAGAGGAGAATTGAAAACTTGAAGCGTGCTGAAGAGAATCGTAAGAAGAGTGAGGTTGTGCAAGTGGTAAGTACTATTAATCTATTAATTATTATTGTATATCATGTATCATATACCATTGATGCTAACAGTAATGCTTTCTTTCTCAATAATCCTTTCCTCAGATCACAAACACTGCCAAGCTGAAGAGGACTAAAAAGAAGCATCTGAGAATGATAGAAAAGAGGGACACTGTCAACTTACAGAAAACTTAGATTGTACAGAATCACTGTTAATTTGTATATGTTTAATGTAAAATATATAAAAATATTGTCTTTTTAACAAAAACATCCTTGGTATCAGTACATATTAAACTTGTTTTTTTTATCAATTGTATTCCACACATCCTTGACAAAACAACAAACAAATCTTCGAACTAAGTTTATTACAAACATCATATAAAAATCGATTATCATATAAACGAAATATAATATAAATAGTATTTATTGTAAAATCTTCACACTGATCATTAATATGCCTATGTTCTGTATTTAATACTAGGTTTTTCCTAGCAATGATTTTTTAACACGTTCTCTGCCAAACCCATTTCCGGCGACGTTCAATTCTCGTCGCGTGGGTCGCACGCGCTTCGCGTTGTGGAGACTAATAAGTTTTGTTTATGACATATGCCTTATATAAGGCTGCAAGATTTGTTATTTAACCCTTTACCCTACGATTTAAGTTCCGATAGCGCGTACAATAATCAACAACAAGGTCTGTGACACGTCGTGCCGTTTCACGGTTCGGCTGAGCGTTCGAAGTTGTGCCAATCGCGCACGTCTTATGATATAAAATATATTTGAACGTGCGAATACGGCTAACAATAACACGTTGAGACAAAAAGACATCGGCGAAAATTAACCACGAGCTTGACCCGTGTTGTTTACGTTGAGCTGTATCTACAAACCACGAGCCTGGCAAGTGTTGTTTACGATCGACGTACCACGGCTGACATCCGTCGAAATTATCGTCGTAGTTCATGTTAAAGGATGGAGAGTATGCGATTAAAATTATTCTAGTCTGAACGGACAATTCATAGTTGAGCATATGCGACTCACGCAGCAGGGAACGTGTTAAATCACATTTGATCCAACCAAATTTCTGTTATCACTTACCAACTTAGACATAAACAAAGTACATATTTGGCAGTATTTAAACAACAGTTTCCATCGATTATAAACATAAATTGTTTAAACAACTAACAATCAACGATATTCTTTGCTTCCCTAGATTTCTGTTTTGAAACAAAATTACGGAGTTCTTCTTTAATTTTATATCCCTTTTGTTCAACCCACTGTAATAGAATTGTCTTAGAATATTATGGTAATTAATTTAGAACGATATGATAAGATGGAAAATTACCATCGTCTTAATCCACTTCGGGAGATAATTTTTGTTTTGTTGCATCTGAAATCTGTGGATAAATGTTTGATGATACGTGTCAACATTAAATGAAACGATTTAACTTATAAATAATACAGCGTTTTGGTTTAAAATGCGCACGGACTTTTGCCGGTACCAAATGTATTAAGTATTTAAATGTAAATAAAGTGCGTCATAGTAAATCATAAAAACCTTTCATCAACTAGTAACACCGCTCCCCAATCGTGTCTGTGCCTCACGCAACGACCGAGTGCCTGGTTTAAGGCTCTAAAAGCTTGTACAGCGTACCACTCCGCACCGTTTATGAGCCCTTTCGAACTATTCATATCGTTATATTTAAACTTCATCTCGATCACGGGGTCCTTTCGCACGGCATACGGTATGCCAATCTAAAAAGGAGGTCAATTATGTATACGAAACAAGGTTTTAATTATAAATCGCACTTCTGTGTCTTAGATACTGTGGAATAAACGGTCTGATTGTATGTTTGTTAACGTAAAGATATTGTGAATAATATTCTAGAAAGTAATTCATTAGCAGTTAAGATGTTAGTGTTATGTGAAAGTATACTGTCTTTGAATCCACTGTGTCACGGAGATGTATGTGATAAAAATATATATATTTTTAATGTAATAAGATAATAAACTATTATTTGAAGTCACAATTGCAGGTATTTGGATCTATTTCATATCGAAATTAAGCTTAAGCGTTAGAGTAGATGCAGGAATCGATTATTTTAATTATTATTTTAATTTTTAATCGGAGATATGAATGAGTCAAGATTACTTGAATTAAATGGCAATCCAGAAGGTTTTAGTAAAGAAACTTCCTCACGCAAAAAGACTGTCAATTAAAGATATTAGAATATCTATATTAATAATAGTCAGTATAATCATCCCATTCTGCCATTATTAATAATTAGTAGGCATTATAGTAATAATTATAATAACTAAATTATTTTGCGTTTAAATAGAAAAACTATGTCAATTATACTTGAAACATTTATCAAACCAATATGAAAATACAACGTACGGTTAATACGCATCTTGCTTCGTTATCGCTGAAGTCGATCCCTTCCGCCACCTTTCCCCTGAAAACCGCGAAGAGAAGGGCACCATTTATTCTACCGCGTGGCGCGTCCTCCGTTTCCCGAAGAACGTCACGATATTCTTGCATGACCTGTGGAAGATCGCCACCGTAGCGTGGTTCTAAGAAAACGGCTTTCAAATTCTCGAGTTGATTCCAAATCCTGTTCATCTTCCATCTCGAGATTTGCGAATTCATTACTTGATACGAAGAAAAAAAGCAGAGGACTCCATGAGGAACCGATTCGCACACGTCGATTATCAATCTTCCGAGATCATCCTGATAAAAGTAGGGAATGTGATTCTTTCGCATCCTCGGGTTATCTTCGAAATGCTCACAGAATAAGTGAAAAAGCGGGGTTCGAAGGATGAGATTACGACATGTTAATCTTATCTGTTAATATCGGCTGAGAAAAGTGGATTCCACAAATTAAGCACTGAATAATATGATAGCAAGATGTACCATTTTATTTACATTATCCACTGAGAATTATATCTAGTTTGTAAAACGTTAAAAGCAAACTTAACCCTTTCGATACTAATGACGACTATAGTCGTCCAATGGTGAACGCTCACTATGTAATAACGACGACTATAGTCGTCCGACGTTAAACGCTCGCTGTGTGCTAACGACGACTGTAGTCGTTAAGCACAGCATAGCCTGTTAACTCCTTGGATATGGAGTATTGTTATAATGTTATAATGTTATAATTATTCTAATGTTAATGCGTCATAATTGTATTCTATAGTGACAAAAAACAAAGCCGTATCGAAAAGGTTAAAAAAAACATGATAAACACCCCCATGACCCACCCACACTGACCATGAACGATATCTAAATAGCAAACTAAACGGTTTCCGGGGAATCCAATCAGAGTTGATGATCAAAGTTGACGGTAAAAGGGAGAGTCTCACCTGAAAGTTCCAAGTGTTGACATTCTGGTAAGTCGCTCTTAGAGGAACCCCCTTCGGCCCCCTGGGTATACACGTCACGTAAACTTGATCCCTCGGTATCACGTGATTGGCACTGAGCACGTGGGGAAATTTGGTACCGAGTTCACTTTGGAAGGATGTGGTTGGCGTCAAAGTACCGGAAGCGAGGAGTATGGCGCGAGCTAATTCGGACATAGGCGAAAAAATCACCGCCGAATTCATGCAAATCAATTTCAGAGTCCTTACGCGGTGTTCTCGATTACGAGTCGAATACCATTTGTCGTCTTCCGCCTGAAAATTAGCGACTTACAATTGATATAATAATTATACGATGTTTGGATAAATATAAGCTCAACCTGAAATTAATGAGACATTTAATGATTACATTCTTGGATGAACTAGGACTTGTTTACTGGAAGGTTTATAACTCGAAAAGAATCGAATCCTATGCGAAATATGTAATGCTCAACGATCACGTGAACAATAATCATAAGTAAAATAATGCAATTTTATTATTAACTGAAATCCTTAATATATCTGTTGAAAAATGTACTTGAATCAAATATACTGCTAATATTCGTAAAATATGCAATATTTTTAACGTTATGATAACGATGTAACATAACCAATTAGGTATTGTATAACACGGATTTCGGTACGGCGTTCATAGCGTTAAGTGTTCCAGTCACATTACAATTTGTCTTTAACGTAAAGTTCGGTTTTATTTCTCAACCCTATCTACGTTTTCAATTAAAATACGATGTTCAAACTTACGTATTTAACATCTTTCTCCACAGACTCCACCACGCATGCTCTAAAATCATTTAGAAGTTTCTCCGTGGATATCACTTGAATTAAGTATAGCAGATGTTTAAGAGTCGGTTCGGTAGACTGTGAAATAGTTGGCATTATAGGTTGGCCTCCTTCTTCCCTCGCTTTATCATAATCTTCCAGCGCAGCTTTTCCAGCGGCGAGGAAACTGGGGTACCTTGAACTTCCGATACCATTTATATTAAAAAGTTCCGCCAATTCGGGCCCCGTCCAATACGGGCTCGACAAATTGTTACTCAGCCTATCCTACGATCGTTAATGAAATAAAGAGAATAAATAAAATGTGGATATCTTATGCACGCAGAAATAAAATGTTTTACGAAGACGCAATATTTCTGCGAGAAAAGAACGTTGTTATACTACTATCTTAGTATTTTCTTATATAATTAAGTATTAAAAAAGCATATTTCTGTAATATGACTCCGAAATTGCTCATAGATATGTAATAAAAATTCAAGTTTTCATACGGAATTTTAGTCGAAATTTTTAATGCCGAGTGGTCAGGGAATTTTTATAACGAAGCATAGGATTTATTTAAGTGTTATTGAAAAATTATTGCAAAATAAATGTTACGTTTAAATCTACAGAGCGTGGAATTTTTTGGGGATGGAATACTGCGATATTAACATTCACGTATACAAAAACATATATTTTTTAGCGAATTTTAAACCCTTTGGGTATGAATAGGGATCACCAATTTTTTATTTAAATCTGCGCAACCTGTGAAATTTATACACAGCTAAGCGCTGCAAATAGTTCCATAACCATGGAAGAAGTTCGAACTTGTATTAATCTGAAATATGCTTTATCGATAAAAAATCGTACAATATTAATCAATCCACGAATCAACAACTTTATGGTTTATACTTTGAGTTTCATAAATGAAGGAACAGCGTTCAGAGCCCAAAAGAACATATTAATGTATTCTAAATTACATTACTTATTGCAAACAAGTCATTTACAACAAATAGCGTGCTTATTGTAATATATATTGTATTAATACCAATGTAAATAATTTGATAGTAAAACGATCGATTATAATGTTAGGATAACGATATTCTTCAAGGTAAAGATCGAAATGGCTGTTTTTTATACAGTTATTCTAATAATATTGGGTTGTCCGAAAAGTTCATGCCGATTTGCCAGTAGTTTTTCGGCAAAAAACTGAGAAATTCTGAGAGGATGGAATCTTCAAGTTGCGTAAGAAATGTAGAAAGGTGTAGAACAAAACGATGCGCACATAATTGAACAAATATATATTGACATAAAAATGTTGGCTTTGAATTTTACTTAAAAATGGGCACGAACTTTCCGTCCATTTAGGTTTTGAATATAGTTGCTTAACCTATAAGTTTTTTGGAAATTGTTCATGTAATAGAAAACGTACAGTTTGTTCGATTCCAACGGTTTTCATCAGCCTCTCTAAATCAAGAATATAGGATGTAAGGGTATCGTAAACGGCAGAACCATGCGTCCTTCGTTTCGCGAGACCTTCAGATTCGAGTGCAACAGCACTCAAGTGATCTTCCCTGAAACTCACACTCGCCACATCTCGACAAATGTCTTCTATATTGTGAGCCTCGTCGAGTACGATAATTTGATTCTTTAGATTGATTTGCATCTGCATAATTGTAAATAACCGGTTTAAATATACCTCGATAAGTAACAGGAAAGTAAAACTTAGCACTAGAACTACCAAAATAATAGTCAAAATGATTCGCTTTTAAGAACAGACTTTGAATTATTGCAGTTAATAATATTGTTATATGAATAAGTATTACTTAAATCACGTAAAAATGATTTGCATTATATTGTTTAAGTCCAGATACTGGATTATTCTAATTAATAATATTACTATACCAAAACATATATTCTACAGCAGTGATACTTCACTTTCATAGCAGCAGTGATATTTTCAGTTTTAAAAACTAGTGGTTCGTACAATATAAATTGTTGACTAAAATGTTTAGATATTGTACTTGATTTTGTTCCAATGATACTCACGCGATCTCTAATATCAGGATCGATAAGGTAATTATAAGGGCAGAAAATAATTTCTGCTTCCGCCATTAAGTTTCTAGCGGCAAAATATGGACATGTGCCGTGAGATCTTCCTACATCAACTAACTCTTCTATGTTCCATGCCCGTTCGAGACCAAGGGATTTTAGAGCATCGTGACTAATGATTGGTTTTTTATTTTTTTCGTTGTAATATGGACATCCTTTACGCTGGGAAAAAAGTTGTGACGGTGATATATTAACCCGTTAACCGGGGATGGCGGATTAACTTGTCATTCGAATCCACGCTTATCTCGAAGGTTACGAATTAAATTGCAATTACACTCATCCATCGATTTACGCGGATTATACGTTCCATGTTTTTACACGGAAGAAAACCGCAACAAAAAATACGAAAGGAAAAAGTCGATAATTTAGAAGAATATTTATTTCACATAGATTTCACAAAAAGTAATAATAAAGAAGATTCAGAAAAACTCAAATAAATTTGATTCGTTAGTAAGACTTTGCGTTTTATTGATATGTAGTAAATTCTTTAAAGATTACAGACAAAGATATTTTCGGATCACGTAAATTGATACCGCGTATCAAAATCCACGTAAACGGAGGGATGGGTGCATTCCACTAATAATTCTTAAATCTTAACACGTATAAAGGGTCTAGCCGGTTAAGGGGGGCCAAAAGTGCCCCTAAACCAAATTGGACTTGCGATGGGTCATTCGATAGCTAATGAAAAAAAAACAATCTGTGCCAAGTTTCAACTTTGTATCTCGACTGGGGGGGTAGTAAAGGGCAAAAAACGAAAAATCACGTTTTTGTTCAATTTCTTCCAACTGAGTGCATGAAAAATTTTGAAAAAAATTAGTGGCACGGCAGTTAGCGATACACATATTATAGAATTTTTTCAGATTTTTATGTTGCAAATCCAAGCTGTGAAAAATAAAAAACCCCAAAAAATGCCGAAAAATGCCGATTTGGTATTGAAGGAGTTGCAGAACTATAATTATATAATTTGGGTAAGTGGGTATATTTGATAGTATTGCTCTCAATTTTTTTTAGATTTTTTGATTAGGTGCGCCGTAGTTAAAAAAATTAAAAACCGGTTTTTTCGGCGTTTTTTGCGTGTTAGATTGACTTATAGGGCGAACTTTCGTATTATTCTCTATTAAATAAGTGTTTGTGCAGTAATCAATGTTTTTGCATCCGGCAAAGCAATATAGGAATTAAGGAAACTAAATAAATAGAGAAAATTGGAATTACTGTGCTATTAGAGCCTAGAGCGTAGCGAGTATTTTCAAGTGGTTCGGTGGTCCCGTGGCAAAGCGTCACGCTGTTGAAACGCTGCGGACTTTTTTTGTAGGTTCGCATCCCACTTGGGTTAATTTTTTTTTGCATTTCATTTTCTTAACTTTTAACTACATAACAACCGAACTATATCAATATCTGTTTACAAGTAGTTTAAGCATATTTTGGAAATATTCTAATCTGTACTATACGTAAATATGACTTTGGAGCGCATGTTTATCTTTAAATATAAGACATTTAAAAAATATGCTTAAACTATGTTTAAACTAGTTCGGTTGTTATATAGTTAAAAGTTAAGAAAATGAAATGCAAAAAAAAATTAACCCAAGTGGGATGCGAACCTACAAAAAAAGTCCGCAGCGTTTCAACAGCGTGACGCTTTGCCACGGGACCACCGAACCACTTGAAAATACTCGCTACGCTCTAGGCTCTAATAGCACAGTAATTCCAATTTTCTCTATTTATTTAGTTTCCTTAATTCCTATATTGCTTTGCCGGATGCAAAAACATTGATTACTGCACAAACACTTATTTAATAGAGAATAATACGAAAGTTCGCCCTATAAGTCAATCTAACACGCAAAAAACGCCGAAAAAACCGGTTTTTAATTTTTTTAACTACGGCGCACCTAATCAAAAAATCTAAAAAAAATTGAGAGCAATACTATCAAATATACCCACTTACCCAAATTATATAATTATAGTTCTGCAACTCCTTCAATACCAAATCGGCATTTTTCGGCATTTTTTGGGGTTTTTTATTTTTCACAGCTTGGATTTGCAACATAAAAATCTGAAAAAATTCTATAATATGTGTATCGCTAACTGCCGTGCCACTAATTTTTTTCAAAATTTTTCATGCACTCAGTTGGAAGAAATTGAACAAAAACGTGATTTTTCGTTTTTTGCCCTTTACTACCCCCCCAGTCGAGATACAAAGTTGAAACTTGGCACAGATTGTTTTTTTTTCATTAGCTATCGAATGACCCATCGCAAGTCCAATTTGGTTTAGGGGCACTTTTGACTACCTTAACCGGCTAGACCCTTTCAGTGACGAACAGTCAAACTCGTATACGTCGTAATTATAAATATATCGCACGGATTTATTTGATTACTAATTCAAAGTGCCGCGTGATGTCGTTTTTTGTGTAAAATCATGTTCATTATGCAAATTGCAAGAAAATGTTAACCTTATAGCAGTTTATTTAGCATAACTTTAATCTTAGGTTCCTTAATCAACAGATATTAATCTCAAGTTTTGCAGACGTAACAACATTCTGTCTCGAAATTCATTTAGATATTCCAATATTAACACTACTTTGTTTAATATAAAGCCTTGATTTTTATATATAAGTGACTCATTAAAATTGTTTATCACTAATTAGTTAACACTTTATGTAGAAGAAGATCGATTGCCTTTTATAGAACATGTATTAATTTGTCGTTCTATGTTTGAATCATATTATTATAAATTCATGTAATAAACTTAACCAGTTTCATACATATAATAAGTTTTTTCTCTCTAACACTCTAATAAGTGTTTTTTGTTCTTCGGCAATATACGAGTTTATTAAACTGCACTAGATACACGAAATAAAAATAAAAATGTCAACCTTCGCAGGATCTAAAAGCTCATTGCAGAGTTCCGTTTTACTTCTTTCAGTATTCTGAATGCACGTGTGTTCGCGGCTACTTAAAATAGTCATCCTGGAAAATGATGTATTAATTCCCCCAAGTTCTTATTTAAATAACCGTTTAATAATATGCACTTATATAAGGTAGTTTACTTTTTATCTCTGTAGACAGTTTTCCTGAACTCTCTTATTATTTGTTCGATTTGCCTGTGAGTTCGAGTACCATAATATATTTTCGGTACTAATAGCTTTTTCCTGAAAGAAATTGGGTTTCATTTGCGTGAATTCTTGATATTTACGATGACAATATTACTATAACTCGAATCAAATATGTGCCGCTGATTATGGAAGTTAGTCTAATGTAAGTCATTTTTTATCTACGCGTAAAATGCGTATCATTTTAATGCGGTTTGGAAGTTATACAGTGAAGCAAGAAAGCAAGAAATCAAGAAAAAATAAGTGATCCAAGAGATCTATAAAGTTTTAACAGCGTAACGCGTTTATCCATTTATTTTCGTACTTTTTTGTTTTTCTGCTGGAAATTAAGAGAGAAGAGAATATTATAATTCTTGCACACAAATAAAGCGTTTCTCGTTCGAATCTAAAACTTTTTTATGCATAAACAAAACAAAATTATTGAATGTGTGTAAGTTACCACTTTTGTGCTGCTGTTATATGAAAGAATTATCCCCAATTCTGCAAAGAAAGCTATGTGTCTTTTTTGTGCGGGTTTCTGTGGAGCGTATCCATTGCATAAAAAGAGACTTTGGTGTATTTACAATTCTGGTTAATATATAATACTTCTATTGATCCTGTGATAAGGATATTAAAAGGTGTTGACAATAAGGTGACATAAGTTTATGTATGTCGTTAATATTTGTAAAATTTTTGGTACTTTTGACGTTACGATAACGCTGTAAAGTAACCGATGTATCGTAGAGCGCTTGCACGGTTTTGTTTTTAGACTTTACGTATGTGTTAGAAATACATATCGCGAGGTATCGTATAAGACGGATTTAGGCCCCGCAGGCAAAGTGTTAATATTGTTATTTCATCGTTCTTTAAATAGAACAGTTTCTTAAAATTCATCAAAAAATCGCGCATGCGTATTGCAGGCCTGGAAGGCAATTCTTACCCTTTTTTATCTAATAATTCGCCGTCCGCATTGGGGAGAAAAGAATCAGAACAATCTTTGTATCCAGCCTCACCGCCAGGCAGGAAATCTTCTGCGTTCGCACAACATACTGCATCTAATGAAAATATATCAATATGGATTAATATGTAACCAATATTATATTATGAATTATAAAATAATATAGAATATAAAATATATTTATTCTCGCATGATTTTTCGCGTTATGACTTCATTACATTATCACCACTGCGGATTTATATTTTATTTTTAATATCACATATCGCCGTGTAATCAATCGAGCAAAATGAAACAGATGAAATTGGTTATAAAATGTAACTCTGCGATAAAAGCACGCAAAAACAATATTTTTATAGGATTATTTATGTTGACTTCCAAACTAATGTTTGTTGATAGATACAGCTGAAAACAATTTTTTTATCTCATTTCTTAAAAATGTGTTTAAAAATTACCACGTGAAGTTTAATTAGTGCTTGATCTACAAACTGATATAAACTTCTGAATTTCCAATTTCATTCGAATATGTTTATAAAATATTATTTATACACGTTGAATTATTGCTTGATCATTTATTGATTACCCATTCTAACTAATATTGAACCAACTTGTCATTTACAATTCCGCAGTAATACAATCTGCAATTTTCTACGATTTTCTATGATTAAACCGAGCTTTTGAAAAATGTGCCATTTTATATGAGACGACCTAATATTAGGGGTACCGGAAGGTAATTATCATTTTTCACATATTTCATGAAACTCTATTTGTTGTTTCATATTAAATATTATTCTATCAGATAATCCTCATCGTTATCTATGATCCTTGGCCGACGATCCTCCAATGCCATAATTCCATTTTGAAAAAATCAGATTCCCAACTTTTGTTGTGGAAAAATTCTCCGCTCCCGAATTGATTACTTTCCGGCACCCCTAATATAAAGAAAAAGGAAACGTTCATATTAACGTAGGTTTGAAACGATTAAAGGTACTTCACATATTGGTAGCAATAAGATCAAGAAGATGATGCACTCGACAAGGGACATATACCTCTACACGGATTTTGTTGCCCAGGGTTTTTTTATTTGTGTATCCTCGACACGAACGATTTCTAAGGGGAGCCCTCGAAGGACTGAAAAGGATTACGCTTATTTAGGAAGTTCTCCGGGATTGAAAGGATCGGAGGAGCGGTCTATTAATGCCGTGAAATGAGCGAGGACGAGCGAGTGGAATGTCAAAACACTGCCATCAGTGGCACGTGAAAGGCCAGCGAATCCATTGAGCGGGATCAATAGGATGGATGGTTTTATCCTCCCCTTACTGTTCGGTCCACCCGACAAAGAGAGCCCAGCTACTCCAAGGAAACGCTATGAAAGGGGAGGCCATGGAGGAGTCATAGAAGAACCTTACTTAATCCTTTCGTACGATTTCCAGAGTTAGAAAAATACAGATCATCGCGAACCACCGTGAAAAGCATAATGCGCCTGTTTATTCTTAATCGGATTTCAGACATCGAGCTGATTTTCCAGAAGGACTTTAAGAGGAGATAGCACTGCTTCAGAGTCAATGAGAGTTATAGAGCTTTCAGGACCGTTTACATTATACTTGGAGTAAATATTTCCTAGGAAAATGTGTGCTCTGATTTATTTATTATTCCATATCTCGTTCGTAGGAGAAGCATGTTAACCCCTTGGCCTCAAAAGACGAGTCTGACTGGTCGTTAATACAATTAATATTTGTCATTGGTACATACATTTATCCACAAGGTATATCAAACCTTACATCTTATAGTTTTTTCAAATGTAATACCGTAGATGAATATTCATGCCAGCGCAGTTAGCTGACCGAGTGCAAAGGGTTAAGTTTTACATTTAAAAGGTACTGAATGATCGGACGTTGTAGATGAATACAATCGAAGACAATAAAAAATACCTTGTATCAAAGTTATGGGCAACCTTTCCTGGTTCTGGGACCAAATTATGATTCTCTCTCCGAGTGAAGGGCCAAGTATATATATTCAGTAAAACAATAAAAAGAAACACGATAGTAATTAGTACCTAGAGGTCCAGATTTAAAGACATCGTGGAGGCAGGTCGCGGGCCGGAGATAGCTCCTATGTGGTGTACAAAGTTGTTTGTTTAACCATTATTGCAAACAGTATTGGCACAGCGTTGTTATTAATTTCCGCCGTGTGTCTCCCTCAAAGAGCCGAACTTTGGACATCCGCGTTGTAAAGGGTAGGTATACGCGTATGGGGGTTGCGGTGATGCACATAGATCTCGCCTCGAGGATGGTTTTGATCGTCGGTGGGGTGTATGAACGAGGGGGGGCCTGATTGTCGAAGGGGGAGGGGGCGAGAAGAGAGAGGCTAAGACAGGAGAAGAGGGACGGGGCCAATCAGAGCGGGGACTTGGAGGGTGTCGTTGCTTGGCAACGAAACACACCCCAACACCCGAGGGGAGAAAACCTCGAGGGGATATCAACCAGCGATACAGTCGACGCCGAAAGTTATCGCACCCTTGAGGGACGCCCCCTTTAATTTCGCCATCGAGTTCCTGACTCTACGTCTGGACACTTGCGGTCTGTTAATGCCGATTAAAAAAAGCACCAATTAATTCTCCTCTGGCCGAGGGACAAAGGGATTTCCAAACACGATTTCACCCCTTTTATGTTCTAATGCGAATATTCATTATCGTTGGGGATAGATTCTAATCGTTTACGCTGACACTTGTAGTTGATCTCGTGTTATACTTTCCACTCGGTGTTATCATATTTCTTATTATTATGTAGTTTCATTATCCACACCCAAAATCTGTATTAATCATGAGATATGTTACGACAATTATGGCGTGCTTTGTGATAAACATTTTCTAGTTTATGCATCTTATATGTACATATATGGATTTACTTATATATTTATAATCACGTGGCTCCAAAGAAATAAATGCAAGTGATAACTATAAATAAAACTGCTAGTATCAGTTATTAAAGTAATAAGATTTATCTAACGGGTTTTATTAGTAACTATTATCACAGAATCTAATATTCATTTTGAGGTATTCATAAGGATATTTAATACCACGAAGTGCGTAATTCAAAACTGTTGCATGCAAAATACTCGCGCTATATTCATTTCTAATTAAGTCTGCGAAGAGGCTTTAATAAATCCCCTCAAAAACTGAAGATGTTTTCCGAAAACTTTGTCTAAACATATCATTTTCTAAAAGTAGCTGGCATCGTGAATAGGCCATTAATTAACAGTAAATCGGGACATATGAAATCTTTCGAAGGCAGCACAGATGCGTGCAGTTTCATCATCAAATATTAGTTGAAACGGTCATCCATTAATTAACTTGGCTATCGAATTACCAATTCGTGGACACTTATGACCATTCGCGTGATTGCCCGTTAACTCGACATCAAAATTAATTAATAAATAATTGCCTTAAATAACATCGTACGGTAAAATCTGAGCAATTCCCTGCGTTTGTGTGGATAATTCATTGATTTTCTTTTATATCTGCCACGGTTTCCGGTGAAAAAATATTGGACTTTTCTATCAATTATTCTTGTCTTTCACTGTTTTATGTTGCATGAAATAATTGTTTATTAATTAACTTCGATATTCGACGAACGATATGCTAACAATAATTGAGGCGCTTATAAAGATATATAACGCAACTTTGTTGTTAATATTGTTATTCTGTTGTACATTTAAAAAAGTACTTGTACCGATTATGGCTATATTCGTACATAATAAACATTATTTGTTAAACATATATGTTAAAACCGGACGAACTTTACGGCCACCCCAATATTTTTGATATATTACCAAAACATTAAAATTTGCCATTTGTACATAAATTTATTGACAACGTCTATCAAATAGTTTTTCAAATAGTTACATCATATAGTTTTTCAAAGTGCGATACCAAGTGGCATTCCAAGTGCAAAGGGTAAAGTTTTACACATAAAAGATACTGAACAACCAAACATTAACATTAAAAATAATAATATTTCCGACATACCTATTACTAAAATTCGATCAGTGCATTATACAGATTCTGACTGTTTCCTGGGATAACAGGAAGTCCGCGAGGAACGAACGCCAAGATGTTTTTCGGAAAACTATCTTCCCCTGACCGTTACCCAACAAAAATCACAAAAAAAGGTATTAGACCTATCGAATCGATGGAGCGTGCCGTGATCCATTTCCATTCCATTCAGTATCGCTACGTCCGAGAGCATGAATGAACTCGTTTTACGTCAATCACTCACGTTCCATATCACTTCGCCCTTTCTCTCTTCCTTTCGCGCTACTCTTTCTCCTCCATCCTCTCGACAGCGCATGCTGAATAAACAAACAGTTGATTCGCGAATATAAAGCCCGTGATTTTTTTCGATTTTTTATTCGTTGCGTTTCCCGGCCCGCGTACGGACCGAGCAAACCTCCGCCAACGTTTTGCTAATTAATCGAATCGTTGTTGTCCACGTACAATTAGGAACACTCTCATTTGTCCGAGCTTATGTGGCCGCGAGCACGAAGGGTTATTTTAAAGTACCGACTGCTCCGTTAGATACTGAATGAGATCCAACACGACGATGCACATTTGCAGAATTGCGAGCGAAACCCAAACATTTTATGGACGCATAGGGTGACCAGGTTTTCCGTGACTTGCCTCGTGTTTGGTTCTTTGCTCTGATTTCATAATCTTCGAGATTTGAATGTTTTGCATCAGGGATTAAATGCTCGGTAACACGTTGAGTGCCATGGAGGTCACCGGTGACTGTCAATGCCAATATTATTAAAACTCGAATCAAATATACTCGAATCTCTAATGTTCGTAATGTTTTCATATCATATACAACTCAAATAATATATAAATATGACACCTGTATAATATGTAATACACAACATTTTACACTTATTATTTACTTTAAAACGTACAACAAATAAGAGATCCAATATTCTACTGTATTATGAAGTTGTAGCAAAGATATTTTGTATACAAAAGTATAATACATCTTCTAAAAAATCGAGTTTTTATTATTTATTTATTCAAGATACAATAATGTTTTATTTAATAATTATTTTACGAACATAGTCACGTGGAAGGTAACTTTAAAGAAATCAGTAACTCGATATCTGAAATTACTTTGCAACTCGCCTGCCTTATTGTAATTCGCCTAATTACAAAACAAAGAAAGCACTTTTCATTCAATTGATTTTATTTAAACAGATAATTAGCATTTCGACAGCGATATCTTCATTATTACGTTACGTAGGGAGATTTCTGGGGGAAACAAAAAGGAGATAGGAATGGACAAGTGGTGCCTTCATCGAGGGCTAAGAGGACTTTGAGTATTTGAGAAATTGGAAGTAGTAGGAAGGGAAGAAAGTTGAGTACCAATTAATTCGTGGCGAGTTGATTTAGCGAATCGTCGCCGATTGGTCGGATTGTGGTGCTTCACGAAACTTTGTGGCTGTCCGAGACAAAAGCCACACCGATACCCTGAGTCTCTCTTAATAATCTCCAATTTCCCAGGTTACTTGGTGCTTGTTACCGATTGGACAAAGAGAAGGTTGGGCAGAGTTTTTTTTTGAAACTCAAAGACTGTTTTAGATGTCACAATAATTAAGCTTTTGATTCGATATAAGGGATGTACATTGTACATAGGTAATGAATGTGACATTTGATGAAAGCTATAACAAGCACTTTCCGAATATGCATTAAAAATTTGAAAATTACGGAGCAAGTTTCAGTATAATAATTCAATTCAAAGTAAAAACTAACTTCAAGTTATAATTACGATACTTTACATGGTACTGACTTCCAACCTTTTAAATCTAATCATAGATGAACTCACATGTACTCTGTGGCTTTGAAGTCATCTCCATTACAACACAGTGGAAAACGTTCTATGAATTGAATAAATAAAATAGCCATGGCACACAAGAGAATTGTTGAACCACACGGAAATATCCGTTCAACCTTAACATTATCCGACTTCTGATAATCTAAAACTGTAGAATTCATCGAATCAAGGGAAAAATTCTAAAAACTTTATCTATAAGTTCACAATCAAAAGGATATCTGATCCAAAATGGAAATATAAGAATTACTAAATTAACAAACACATTGATGCAACAAAACTGTATACATTTATATACTTATAAAAAATATGGGATTAGTGTTCTTCTGAAAGTAATAATATCATAATATATTGTTAAGTGTAATATTAATGTCAAAGAATATTGTAAGATTTGTCTTAAAAGTAGAACTAGTGAATATTATACTCTGTTATAGATACACATTTATTTATATAAATTATGGCAGGAGGATGTGCGTTCATTAATGGATTTAATTATACCAATAATTTTTGTTAAAACAATCAATTATAATCTTTTTGAATTTGATTAGAAACCGGCTAATAAAGATCTTAAGAGAAAATTACATCACACATGTATTTCTTGAATATAATAGGTTTCGACGTACGGTTTTTCGCGATTTTCAGGCAATTTTAAAATAATGAGTAATAAGTGTAAAACTTATTAAACTTATGAAAGTTATTTTAATAGTACACTTCATTCGGTAGAGCTAATTTCGATCTTAGGATAAAATTACAGCATTTATTTGTTTATATGATACGTTTTGACATACAGTTTCCGGTCTTATTCAGTTAATTTTTTAATTAATAATAAGTGTAAAACTTACTAGAATAAGTTTAATAATAAGTGTCAAATTGACTGAACAAGATGCAAAACTGTACGCCAAAACGTGTCATTTGTAAAAAATAAATGCTGCAATGTTGTCTTAAGATTAAAATTAGCTCTATTTAGTGATGTATGTTATTTACACAAATAAAAGTATAACAAATTTTAAACAATGCGCTATTGCATATTTGAATGATTTTAGTCAAGATAGCCGACCCTGTAGTTTGGTATTTCTAGTGTTAATGTAATGCCAGCTTAATTAATCGATGGAAGTCATTCAATCGAAAAGTAGTAAAGATGGTATCAGTTAATGAAACTGTGCATTGAATTTAGCGTGGTCTCGCGATGCACCCGCTGGGCAATCGGATGATGCAGGACAAAACGGGACAATATACTTCGGCACGGCATATGGCCGACTTGCTGATGCACTGAAAAACTGCAGAGAGTCAATTATCGCGAATCTAAACTCGTATGCTCCTTTTGTTGTTGATCATGCGATTCCGATTGTCGAAATTGGTATGCACAGTGTGAATGCTTGATGATGTCATCGATATTAACCCTTTCGAACGTTTTCACGTTCGGTTCTATGGAGCTAAGTTTTAAAACGTAATTTCGATTGTTCAATCCCGTGCTGCTGCTCCGACCGAATTGAGCTAGTCAACGAGATTTTATATCCTACCGCTTTGTAGTTCCAATTTTGCGATCGATTATTAATTAGCGCGTCCCGTCGAATAACTCGAATTTAAATTGCGATGAGTACTGATATATTGATATATTTCAAAATTGGTAATCCGAAAATCAATACTTCCATGAGGAATATATTACTTCAGCTATTATAATCTTATTATACTTCGTGTGACTATTTTTCTACGAACAAAAGGGAGCCGTACATTAATAACTGATTACTTATAAATACGTAACATTAATTAATGAAACGGTTGTAAATGACGGGTTTTTAATAAATCATCAATGAACACGTATTAGTTGTACAAATATTAAATCTCCCTTGAAACCTGTATACTTTTTAATCACAGACGTATAAAGGACGAGTTTTACGTTAATATCAAACCGTTCGTCTTCTCTCCAAAGAATCGTCTTCTCTCAAGAATTACACAGTACAAGGAAGCTCGTCGTGATTTGAAGCCCGCACACATGGACCCCGACATAAGGGTCCAGGTAGAAAGAAACAGGGCAAACAAAGCTCGTAGATCAAACCCCTCGCGAGAAGCCCTGAAGCAACGGAGCAACGGAACAACGAAAGAGTCCCAGAGAATGTAACTCGGCTGATACAGCAAGCAACATCTAGAATAGCATTCCGACACATGCACGTGCCCCACGCAACCCCCTTCCAACACACCGGAATCGAAACGTTATTAGCACAAACCTGAACTCGTACACCTACCTAGTGACCTCGTCACTGTATTAGTCTCTCCGTATATCCACATCGTAGCGGATCATGCCACGAAAGAAAGGCGTACACGATAGCGGAAGAACGTCGACGTCGAAAGAGTGATACACAAACAGGAGAACTACGTACATGTTTGGGCAAAAAGAGGAAGAAGAGGAGAACCGAGGGAAATTCCATAGCAAGAGGCAGAACGAGAAACGAGGAGGAAAAGAGAAAAATTGAGTACACAAAGCGGGAGAGTAGAGGGTTGGTGAGGGGTGAGAAAATAGAGGGAGAGTGAGGGAGATAGAGAGAAAGAGAGGTTGAGGGAAGAAGTAACGAGGGACAGGAATCGGTGTTTGGCCGAGGAGGTTGGGCGAGAAGGGCTTGGTCGCCATGGCGACAAGCAACCCCCGGGACCCGCGGAGCTCGTCGCCGGGGTTGGTCGAAAAGGGTGGCCCAGGGCGTCTGCCGGGCAGGTTAGGCCGGGCATATACCCCGAATGTCACTCAACAAGGGGACACAAGGATGTCCTGGACACGACGGGGACAGAGAGTTGCTCGAAGTGGAACGAGGAGGAGAAACGGCGGAAGAGGAGACGCGCGGGAAGGGATGGGAGTTCGAGGGTGACTCGACCGGAGGAGAGGGTGTGTGCCAGGCCAAGATGGCCGACGACGCGACACCCACCATGTCAATAACACCCTTCTTCGACGCAAACCAAGCCAACCTCTCACCCTCTACCACCGTTCCTCTCTCGCTCTCTTCACCCACTACGAACCCCTCGTCCAACTTGCCTTTCCTTCTATGACCTTTCACCAGCTACGCCTGGACCGTTGGCAACGACCATTCTAACGTTCAACGACGATGACTAAGACGGTGATGAGGAGAACTATCTACTCTCCTCGCACCAGAATTTTCCACGACTTTTTGCTTTGCCTCGGTAATTAACGCGGCCTTCTGCTACGAGGAAAGTATGCTGGGGCTGACTTGGACGGAATGAAGAGCCGGTAGACTCGAAGAGGGAGACACTGCTAAAGTAAAGAGAGATCGAAACAGGAAGGGTTCGTGGAGGCCATTACTCGCGGGGGCGTAATTCCGTTAAGTGTCTTTGTAAACTTCGTTAGCTGCATTTCCCGACATTACCCACCCCACTGTGTTTCCACGCACCACGAGCGTCACGTGTACGAGTCGAGGCGGGCCTTCGACATCCACGATGCCGGATATCCTGTATTTCGTACGATTTAACTTTATGTAGATACCACTCTACGAGGGGTGTGAATAATATATGCTTGTATATCGTACCACCGTCATATTGCAAATTAAACTTTTAATCACCGAAAAGGAATGCTTAATTTTATAGGGTTTTGATATATAATACCAGTATTATCAGAATATTCAACGTGATTTAAACGTGCTAATATATCCTGAGCACATCAAAAATACTTTTATGTTCTGTGATACAAATCTTATGTGAAACACTGCGAAGATTATTTCAACTTATAACGTCATCCATGTGAATGCATCAACTCAATCTTCAGTTATATTTCTATTACACCACAGATTTAAGATTAACATTCGTGTCGACTTGACTGTATTCCATTCTTTCTGATTGTCTTAATTTAATAGATTAAAAAATATAATACGAATTCAAAATTTAATAAATTGAGAATGCGCGTAAATATTATGTCGAACTCGCTCAGAAATTATATCTATAAATTAACTTCTAGTACAATAATTATATGATCTCAAGTACCGACTCGTAAAACAGTCAAGTTTTAATCTGAGTTTTTTAGGATATCGGATTTTGAACAACTGCTTTAAAAATGATACTAAAGCATTAATAACTAATAAGAAGTTCTTTGAAATGCTAAAATTCGTAACAAGCAGATTATAATATTTCCACTATCTTCATTTCCATTTATGAAATAATCAACCAAATCCCAAAATACAATAATATTACCAAACAGGTTAATTAATGAATAAATGATTTCCCGTAATTATTGTCGATGAATTTATTATTAAATCATAACGATAATGATAAACGATAATAATGATTCATGTTCCGGGGAGGTTCTGATAGACGCATTTTACGGATAGTAATTTGCCGGATGTAAATGGTATGTAATGAGTATAAATGATATAAATTTAATTGTAGTTTCATTTTAACGACGACGATAATTATTATTAATTATAACATCAATTCAGGAGACGAAATTATATGATTTTAAAAGTTGATGGATTACTCATAGACGTCACAAAATTAATAAACCCATTATGCTTCAACTCTAATAAATCTGAAACGTGAAAGGTGCATAGCTCAACTTGATTATAGGGAAACTAACAATTACATGGAAAAATATAATATGTTTTATGTAAACGAATTGCAGTTGAGAAATCCATATTTAAGTACACAATTATTAAGCTTTAACTTCTAATATCGTATTAAAATATTAATAAAGCACCAGTTTTCCGCCATATTCAGACACACGCATAATGAAATTATGCAAAATTTATTTCCACAGCTACGTGAATAAAATATTTCAATATTAATTATCGTAACCTTGTATTTATAACCAAATTAAGATAATTATTTTAAACTACTTCAAGTAGTAATCCAGTAAACCAGCAAATGTTTTGAAATACCTGTATTAAAGTATATTAAATACTTTGAAATATTTCAAATTCTGATCCGACGAATAATTCATTTAACTTTATAGGAATAGCTCTCAAAAAAATTAAATTTCCCGTATCGCAAATTTACCAGAATTTCCTTGTTAATGGACAGTTTAACTCTCAACTAGCAGATGAGTTATCCAAATACCGTTTGAAGGGCAGATGCTGGCGGATCAAGGACTGTGTATTAAATATAATAAGCGTGGAAGGTTTTCATGCTCAAACGATTCGGAAAATGTTACGTAATATTTGGCTTTTGAGTACCGGTTCCGACACAATGGAGGCAAAAATCTGGAAATTTTATGCAGGGCTCTTTCCGCTTCGTACACCATGTTTCTGACGAGCGTTCTAAGTATCAAGACAACTGACAGCCAAGAAATTATGCCTTCGTATACCTGCTAAAATATAATTACATCCACCACATTTCCCGTTTATGATCATTTAATAATTCGTTGGAACTCAAATGTATAAAGTAAGGGACTTCGTATCGAACGTATTAATTCTTTGTCCGAGTACACAATTATTAACCCTCTATAACTCCATGTACCTAACTTTGAAGTCACATACACGTTCATCCGCATTTTTCATTTCATTTGATTTCTTCGCTGTAATAATAATAGGTACCGGAGAAAGTTCATGCGGATATTTACATCGAGTAATTGCGAGTAAAACCAGGTTTTTACAAAAAGGAATGTAATCAAATTGTAATATGTTGGAGAAGAGTTGTAGAAATAAATGGTGACTACTTCGTCAAGTAAAATTACTTTCCAAAATGTCCAGAATATTTGAATTTTGATTGAAAAATCCGCACGAACTTTGTCCAGTACGTAATAATTATAAAAGTATGCGCAACGATTGTCACCTTTTTCGGTGCGTTTAAGTAATAATTTTGTTATTATTTTCACGTAATGTACCTTCCTTGGAATTGCGTTTAATTAGATTTATACGATTTCCTTTTCGACACGAAAAATTGAGCTATAGAGGGTTAACGTATTTCCTGCGTATATTGTTGAAAACACATTTGTTTACACAATTAAATACTATTGATTAGTAAGGTACTTCTTAGGTTCCTCGTAAGATATGTAAAGATTAATAAGAATACATGAACATCACTGCTATAATAGCATTATTATTTGGGAAATCCAAATCAAGATTCATACTGTATCCATATACTTATTACAGAGATAAAATCCATCAGCCATTTTGTTTAAGAAGCTTTTTAGTGTTTATTGCTGTAACTTTTTATTATCATCTATTATAACCCTCGTATGACGCAGGGAGTTAGGTTCTAGAGAAAAGTCGCGTTATGTGAGACTCGGATTACATGAACACTTTATATCGAAGTCGCATTGCATAAGTACCGCGCTATACTAGGATTGACGCAATTTGTGAACCCCGTTGTATAAGAACAGCGTTGTACGAGGGTTACTCGTATATGAAATTGAGTTTACGATAAACGAAGGGAAGGAGAATATTTAATAAATATTGCATTGCCTTTGATATGTGGCTCACCTTTAACCGGTTCTGAAATGTCTTCTTTATGAAGTTCAGCTGAAACAAAAAATCACACTAATAATTAGTTAAAACTTAAGTATAAGTATGCGAAAAGTAGGGACGCATTTAGTTCTTGAGTGAAAGAGCATATTAAATAATGATTATGCTATTCTGCAAATTTGAAATTTATTATGGTAATAAAAAGATACTGTGGGATATAATGGGAAATTTGTTGTATTTAATATAAAAATCGTAATAGGAAATCTTGAACTGTAGAAAGTGGTAGAAAAAGAGAATCATAGAAAGCAATAAAACATTATTTTATACGATAAGAATATATCAAACATCAGACTGCACAGTGTAATATTTTTCCCTCATAGTTAAGGATAACATGCCTTCGTCCATATTTCGCTAATTTTTAAAAATCAATTATTCATTATAGATATAACACCGTGAATTTTATAAATTTATTTATCGTAGACAACAAAACTTTGAAGAGATTGAATTCTTCAATTTTTCGTTTTTATATTTTAAAACGCAGTTGAAACCAATTCATGATCCACATTTAATTCCATATTTATTTTTATTTTTATCTCTTTATTTATTATAGCTCATCTATTAGGGGTTCCGGAATGTAATCAATTCGGGAGTGGAGAATTTTGTCGCATCGAAGTTTGGGAATTAGATTTTTTCAAAAAGGGAGTTATGGCATTGGAGGATCGTCGGTCAAGGATCATAGATAACGCTGAGGATTATCAAATAGAATAATATTTAATATGAAACAAGATATAGAGTTTCATAAAATATGTGAAAAATGATTAATTACTTTCCGGCACCCCTAATATTAGGTGGTCTCATATAAAATGGCAAATTTTTCAAAAAGCTTGGTTTAATCGTAGAAAATCGTAGAAAATTGCAGGTTGTATTACTGCGGAACTGTACTTATATTAGAACAAAAGATGATCTAAATTCATGAATTCGGTTAAACGAATTCATTATTATGAAATATATATATTTAATATTAATACAGGTGTTTAATATATACTGATGTATTGTAAATGTTACACATAGGAACTAATATGATTTCATTAATGGTTCGCAATATCGTGCTTAATATACTCGGTGGATAAACATAAATGTGTATGAATTTTACATTTTTAAATAGTTCATTTAAACGGTATACTTGATGTTGAAATGGCAGCCTTTCCATACCTTCGAAATATCCTTCCATGTCTATCTTGTAAGATTGTGATGTAAAACAAGTTCATATTCACGTCACACAATTATAACAATAAACAAAGAAATATACGAGATGCTCGAAACGAGAATATTATAACGATTTATTCGAAAATTACATTCACCAATATAAATTTATCAATTTATTCGAGAACGACGCTTACTCTTCTTCATCGAATAAACAAAATTATTTATAAGAATAATAAATTTATATTGTAAACGAGGATATTTTAACGAAATTAACCACCCATTTATTCCAGATTCGCACTCACTCGCGTTCATCGAACAAACAAAATTATTTATGAGAATTTGCACCTACTCTAAATGAGAATATTTTAACGAAATAAAACACCAATTTATTCCAGAATCGAACTCACTCGCGTTCATCGAATAAACAACATTATTTATAAGAAATTATATTCTAAACGAAAATATTTTAACGAAATTCACCATCGACTTATTCTAGAATTACATTTATTCGTCTGCGTCGTACGAATAAGCGCACCTTCATCACAAGTATCGCGTAGCAACTAACGCTATCAAGTAATAGCGCCACGACGCTGGGTTGTTTTGACAACATTGCCTCGTGCGGGTCAATTACTCCCGTATTTACAGTTTTCTTACGGCGCACGGAATAACAGCCTTGAATTTCATATTGTCGAGTATTTATATTACTGTTAATATGAAAGAATACGCGTTACTACAACTCCATATAAATAATATGAACAAATGATAACTATAATGAATTGTTGAGAGCAGATTGTAGTATAATTTCTAAGTTATAATTTATAATCTGAAATTATTTATTTCTAGCGATAATTTATAAGCTGAAATGATTTATTTTAGCTATAATTTATAAGCTGAATTATTAAAAGATTATAATACAGAAGAAATAAATTATACATATGAGGAAAATTGTAGTTCAGAAATGAAAACTACATTTTACAATAATTGTAGATGACTTCATAATTTGTAATAGTTATATCTTCACCAATATGTACGACTTACTAATTAACAAAATAAGTACCAAAGATGGTACTTGTAAAAACCCATAAAAAGTGCAAACCGATAAGGGAAAATTCCAGGTTGAAGATATAATATTGATTCTGAAGAATACAATCATCCCGAATCCCGAAGAGAGTAATAAGGTGGACGGTTCTCGAAGTTATCCAAAAATCAACGAATTGACTTCCAGATCTACCCTTCAGATTAGCGCGTCAAACGGTTCGTTCAAAACGTCAGTGGCGTACCCGAAAGCAATTCATTCTCGAAGAAAAGGCCCGGTAGTTCCGATCGAAGGACTCGCACCCTCGCCAGGTTAGACATAAAAAATAATATGCGAGCAGAGAGAAAGAGAAGAAGGAAAAGAAAATATATCCCAGGGCACGGTATACGTACAACTGAAAAGATCCCCGCTAATGGGCATTATACTTTTCTTTCTCTGCATTACGAGAGGCGGTCGGATTATGGGCCTGTCAACGGCCTAATAACTGGTCCAAGGCCCACCTCACATCTGATACGGGAAAAGGGGGCCTTCTTATACAATGTGCGCATTAAATACTAATCGCAATCCGCACGAGCACGATCGTATTGTAATGGTACTCTGTTAGCTGGCCGAACGTTTTGGATCATCAAAGGCTGCCGACCTGAAAAAAGCTTTCGAGTGTACCTCGCTGTTCCGAAACCGGCTTCTTCGTGAGACTTCTTCGAGGTATTCGCAAGAGTTTTCCGCGTAAGCCTTTCTTTTTATACTCGAGATTCAGATAATTCTTTATGGTGACTTTTTTGTGGAGAAATGCAGTCAATGAAAGAATGAATGAGTGACATATAATCTGTTATATTTATATCGAACAATCGAGAAATGTAATTGAAACATTACATTTCTAAAGGTAATGTGGTGTTTTTATTAACCTTTTATTGAGTTTCCCTAAAATGTTGCTTCAACTATTTTTGATATTCCACGATGTTTCTTATTGATAACAACATTGTTCCTTGTACCACATACCTAAATATTTTATAAACAGCTCTGAACAATACATATTTAGTTAACATAAATTCATAATAACGAGAAGCATGTAGGAAAAACAATTTAGCCGTTCAAACACGAAAGCTTAATTTTTCCAAAACTGATACATCTAACCTTCAATGTACATGGTAGATTGATTCCCCGAAAATACCGTTTAAATTGAAATCGTGCAATTCGAATCCCTATTTCACATTGAAAACCAATATATAATAAATTTAACAAATCCATATAAAACAGTATTACACATATTTTTAAATTAGTGTGCATATTTTTAAATAAAAATTGATTAATTCAAGCAAGATATGCATAGTATAATTCACAAGTACATATTTTGTTCCGCATTTCTTCAAGTGTGTTAAATCGAAATCGTGCGACTGAAATGCCGCGTAAATCGAGGGTTAAGTGTACTAAGAAGGTTCGTAATAAGAACCAAAATTTTATATTGTATTAAACGAACGATAAGACAATAATATTGAAATCTTTTACACGTCGCGCGTTAAATATTAAATGGCGGTGAATTGCGATTTAACCAAATTCCTTCGTTCCTTAACACGCTGCTACCCCGATATTTGCTTGGTCGATGTATAAGCAGAAAATAATTCCCCGTAAAAAGCAGGACGATATTAAAAGAAGGTTGAATTCGATTTTGAAAGAGGGACGTTATTCGTCCGTTTAGCGTTGAATTTGCGTGAAAGCCATCGGCCATTTTCCGTAATCGAACGGCACCCTCGGTGGAAGGAGCGCCGTTGCAATTTCCTCCATCGTTTGACGTTGGTCTCCTTCCGAAAGGGGTTGTGTTCTCGGGGGTTGACGCTCCTCGAAGAAGGGGCTGCGGCATAGAGGGTTCATCTCTCATGCGAGGAGGGCCGGTGGCACAGAATTTCATCCCCGTGGGGACGGCCACGGAGATATCCCAGGATATTATCCCTCGGGAAGCCGTGTAATGAAACCGTTCCGGCACCCCCGTGGTATTATCCCCTCGGCAATATAACCCAGAACAAGCTGGACAAGGATATAGGTGGCTGATACGTGGCACAGCTGCACGGGCTTCCTACAACCGCCACGCCCTCTTTCATTTCATCCCTTACAGGGACGAGGGATGAAGACAAGGGATGAGGACGAGATAAGTGCCACCGAGCCAAGAAACTCATCGTCAGCGAAACCCAGCGTCATCGTCATTAACGAATCCACGTAATTGCCTCAACCCTCCAAAAATCGAGCAACCACCCTGTCGCAACCCTTTTTTTATCTTACGCAGATAAGCGGGATAAAGCGCTACATAGTCAGTGCTGGTGGAATAAGGAAGTGGGCAGATGTTTTTTTCATCTCGTAACGACACTCCTTAATGAACTAACTTTACTTCGTCAAGATTGCGGGAAACAAAAGTGATCCCAAACACTGGCTTCTCGGTGTATTTTATTGAAGAGGGAAGATGATGTCAGCGTAATGTTGTTATTAATGAGGCTCTTTAGTAGCTTCGGTGGTTCAGGAATGCCAATGCAAAGCGTTGACTTTATGATATTATAATTTGTAATATGATGAAGGTATGCAATTAATAATGAAATTACATCTACTTTGGTGTGCGCGTTGTCTACCTCGAATTTATTTTAGTTTTCAGTTATGTTCTAAATGAGCTTTATTTAAGTGAATAAATACTTGGAAATTATCATTTTTATATCGTCATTTAATATACTAACATCTGAACGGTCGATTGTCAAAATTCTTGAAAATGAACCCAGGTAGAAGATAATGATTAATATCATATTCATCCAAATAATGATTTGAAATGTGAGGTTTTAACGGAGTCACAAATACTATGCATTCAAATTTGTATTTTTATAAATAACTTCGTTTTAATAACGATTTGTTATAATTGGCCAACGGTCGAATTGATTGATTAATTTGCAAATCAATTAATCCTACCGTAATGCAGCTTCGGCCAGAACAAACGGAAACAAACGGATGGAAGCAAACAGCTCATTAGCGCAAGAAATTACTTCAAAAATCGCAAACTTCTTTGTGGCCATAAATTAACCGCATAAGTGTTTATTTTCGTCTCGTTATCTCTATCGTGAGACTTAATTAGGCGATCAAATTAAGAATAACGAGAAAGAAATCTAATTATTAGTCCACGCCGCGGATTTCGTTCTGTTTATTTGCTACCGGAAACCGCGAGGGAGAACAATCGGAATAACTGCTGAGTGCTTGATTATTAGTGAGTTATTATTTTATCTTTGTTAAATTCTCAGTACTAATACATCTCTGTAATAAATTAAATTGTATAATATATCGTTGTTACAGAGGTAACATTTATTAACTACATTTTTTAAAAGCTCCTTTTTTGTATTTATTGCTGCAACTTTTTGTTATCTATTTATTGGAAAAGTTGTGACTTTTTCATGAAAATGTTAGTTAATGAATTTTACCTCTATAACAACGATATATAATATAACTCTATAACAAATTTCGACTTTCTTAGCATGTTTATTATTCATAAAAGTGGGCAACAATTTTTAGCACATTTTAACGGCAATATCGGATATCTTTTGCGAATTTATTGAATAAAAAGATATAATTGTTGCATACGTTTCACGTTATTTCATTTTTAGAATATATTTTGGGGTAGAGTTTTTTTTATACCTCGGATATTTTGCAAGATGAAATATCTAATATGGCGTTAAATGGACCACCGTAGTAGCGGATATTTCCATTTAAAAAGTGATATTTTACGACTTGCGATCGGTCAGATTTATAGAATCTGTGATTCCAGGATAAAAATTATTCAACCAATATTTCTAAAGGCAGAATCTCAATTTTGGATTCTCGAAGTGGAAGTTTCAAAAACTGTGCGTTAAACAATTCGAAAATGTACGACACTTATCAAGATATTTGATAAGTGGATACGTTTTTAATACAATTCTTCGAATATCAATAAATTAATGTTTTATTTTGAGGTTTAATAATTGACTATCATTCGATGAGTGCAACTCAAAAAGTGAACTTATTTTATGTAATATTATGTATAAACGAAATTGTAAAGAATTATATGAATACTGTAACTTTGAGTCTGCGCAACATTTCAGCAGGTCTGGTCAAAGTTCGGAGTCATATTCTACTAACACTGTGGAGCCAGATAGGTCACGTGGCATACCCCGGCAAATGTGCCCCGATCCAATCTTTTAAGTTCACTCATCGTAGCTGCAAAAAGCACATTTTTATTTATGATTTTATTATATTGCCGGGTTATAAACAATTCCGTTCTAAATGAAGGATTTACGGTGATGAAACAAAACAATTTCCGTAAAACTCCAATATGGTATTTTGAATAAACAAGAGAAAATATCAAACAGATGTATGAGGGCTTTTAATAATCCCATAAATTACAAATACCAATTACTTGGACCGGTAAACAAGGGATGATAGAAAAACCATAGCTAAATATTGTTGAACCGCGGGGCAGCCTGCAGCGCGGACGTAATTGACCCGTCAAAAATGAAATCCCGTTGAATAGCTCATAAAAACCGTTCAAAAAATCCCGCAGATTCGGCATGATCGGCGTTCACCGTCGCGACGTTCCAAAAAACGAACAAAAGCGAGTCGGAAGATGCAAAAGCGGGCGTTTGATATGAAGGGGGGTGTGTGCGGGGGGTCGAGACTCGTAGGTAAAGTCTGAACGAGGATACGAGGAGGCTAGAAGAAGGAGTTAAAGAGAGAAAAGGGTAAGAGAGTAACAGAGAGAGAGAGAGAGAGAGAGAGAGAGAGAGAGAGAGAGGGGGGGGGGAGAAAGAAGGTAGTGAACGAAAGAGGGATACCGTCGGCACGTGCACGCGGTTAAAAAGGTTCGCCGCAGCGAAGTTTCGACGTGCCGGCGCTGGATTATAAAAGCGGAACCGGCTGTCGCGATACGGATCTGACCAATCATAAAAGCCGCATAATGGCCACTTATTCATCCATCCCGGCCATGGAGCGAACAAAGGCGGAAATTAGTCAGGTTCGGTATGCTTATTAATTGACTGACATTTCCGTCATATTATTGTACAATGAATCGAAAGCGGTACGTAGAGCCCTCTCCGCTGAACGCGCCACTACACCCCCTGCCGCGCGAACTTCCCCAGGAAGCTGCCCATCGGCATGGAATCCTTTCTACAGGACGTTTCATCGCTCGATTTGTCTCACTAATCGACACGCGTGCAAACTCAAATAAACACCGACACATTTTTCATTACTGTTTACGTTACTGTCCCATCATTTCCCTGCTTCATTTAATTATTAATTTCTATCACTGTTCAGAAATAAGTGTCCAATTAGGGATTTTTATGAAAATTTAACAAAAGCAAGCCTTGACTTTCGACAAATGAATGTCAAATTTGACACTGTGAGTTGATCTTTTTGCAAACAAACTGGCTCTTTTTGAGTTATTTGTAAATAAGAATAAGAATTTTTTAAGCTCCATATGGGTACAGATCACTTACAAAGAAATGAGCAGCTTCCTTTTACTATCTAATATGTTTTATCATTTTGTAGATTAAATTATATTGAGTTAAATTATTCTTTTAAAAAATGGACACTTATTTTTGGATAGAGGCAGTATTTTTTAAGCCGGTACATAGTAGTGAAACTGAAAATCTATCTTTCAATCCATTCTGATTATGCCTTACAAGCTGCTTTCGTGTTTTGTTCCGCTTTCAGGAAATTTTATAGATTCGAATCATAAATATTGAGATAATTCGGATTTTTGTTTATCTTCGTAACATATCTTTCATCTGTGGTGGGAGTATAATATTAACGCCTTGTAACACGTTTACAATCAACTTTAGGATATTTTCGGCTCTTCTTGAAACCCAGAATATTTAATATCTAATTTAATATAAATGTAATTTATTTAATACGATGGTGTATACAACTTGTTTCTCAATTTGTTAATTTATTACGTGGGAAGCTTAATTCTACTATTTCATTCAATGCGATTTTAATTATTTTTATTTAGAAATCGGTATGTATTCGATATTTAATTTGTTCCTTAATCAATTTCAGACAGCAGTCGCAAGAAGTAACGGTTAAATTGAACATTTAATTACCTCATATGTTTCAATACCTGAGAAGCGAATAAAAAATATAACAAACATATACTTATCGCGTATCTTCACTTTTACAATGATTTAATAACATGAACAATAAATCGACAAAAATCCTGGAATTCGTACATTTCTCGTACGACAAAGGATCCAAATGAATGATTCATTAGGAACAGGCTGAAGAGCGTCCCAATTTCATCTTTGCAATAATTCGTAGTAAAATGGGCAGAAGTTCTTCCGTTAAAAAAAAAGAATGGGTTTCCATACAAATATATAGAGCTTTCAGTCTGATCCGGATTATCAGAAAGGAATATAAGTCTGAATAGGGCAACGTCAATATTCCTAAATACCAAAGACCGTCTGCGTCTTCAAAAATAATGATAGCGAGCTAAGAGATGTACAATTGCTTTCGAACGAAAGTGTAAGAGAGACGAGGTGGGAGAGAAAGGCCAGGTGAGAGTGAGATGGAAGTCGGGAGAAAAAAAGAGAGAAAAAAACCTACGGTATGTCTCAAGGGTACTTCGTACGATTCCACTACCCTCACGAAAGCCTATCCCCCTGAAGCCTGAATACTATGGGCATTCAGAACCCTTTTTCCACGATAATTATACGCGAAGCCACTAATTACGGCTTTGCATGGCGCATCCACCGACAGGAGGATATAAAGGAAGAGAAAGAGAGAAAGGGTGAGAAAGAGAGTCAGAGAGAAAATCACGAAGAATGGATGACGAGAGCGCAGATAATAAGTCGAAAGACGAAAAATAGAGCGGAAATTAAAATGCACGGTATAACTGGGCGACGATTTACTAATGTTTGAAATTCTCGATTTTTTGGATTCTTTTAAACTACGCATCCATTGGCCTGATTCAGTTCCATTATAGTTCCGTCATACGATAATTGCTTGTAGTTAATTGCACAAATTAATGCTACTTGCATCGATAAAGTGTTCGTATATGTTTCTTATCCTACATACATTTGTTTGAGAATCAAAGTCATATTCAAAGCCAAAGTATCTCTTTCATTTCCTCTTCTTATAATCAGAATATTAATCAGGAGGATACTCGAGTTGGAGTTTCATCTTCATCCTTCCAATTATAGTATCCCGTTTTTGATTATGTTCTTCTATCTCGAGATACTCGAAGCAGGTTTTTGTTATTCCGTTTCCCCCGATTACGTGTCCTACGTTCAATGGGAAGTACATCGCGTTGACAATTTCTTGGTAAGATCAGTGGCGGTCTAAACGTTTTCATTTCACAGCACTCGCCTTCGTAGGATAAGGGTTGCGGAAAGGAGAGAATAAAAAAGGAGGGAATACAAACTAAGGGAGAAGGATCGCCATCCATGGCGTCCATGGATCCGTAGCTGATTGGACGATGGCAAGGGTACGCATTTTTAGCCTCCCTTCGGATCTGCCCTCATTGTCATTTTAATTTCAATCCTCTTGGGGCGAAGGGAAGGTGGGGCGAATAAGGGGGCAGGCTACAGGACGTACGCACCCTTCGCAAGATTGGTTCGGCGACGCAGGATCTGGTATCAACAGAAATACGGGATTCGTCTAACGGGTGTCTCCTCGTCGAAACTATTTCGTATGAAATTTATCTTATACAGGTAACCCTCGTATAACACGTGAATTAGGTTCCACAGCAAATTTTGTAAACTATGCTCATTTCCCAAAGCAATCGAGTGATCATATGTGAAATCAGTAGAAGACCACTTTTATGGATTTTATTATTATAAATAATAAAAGGAATATATGAGTCCGTAGTAGAAAATTGTATTTAATATAATTTTCTGAGAATTGGTCTTATACCACTTTCAAAAATAATTGTTGAATTAACAATACAGTAATTAAATACAGGTAACACTCGTATAATACGTTTATAACTAACATTCCTGAAAATCAAGGAAAACTTACATATAATCGCTGACAATTTTTAGACTGAATTCTACCATGGTATGCTTGGAATTTGAGCGTTATTGTTTAGAAAAAATAGTTTTGAATATGGAGTTCATCGGGCCGAAAACGCGATGCCTAAAACTTAGGGAAGCTCGTCGAGAATATGAAAGAAGAGAATAATACAGTTTTAAAAAACCACGTTCTATTTATAGTAGCGTCATTTAATAACAACAAAAAGCTGGCATTTTGTTTGGAAGCAGTAACATGCTCAGTGAATAATAATTTTAATATCTCCAAAAAGTTTCAACTGACTTGTTTTCAGTGAAGCGAAATGGACAGCCAATAAATTGATTGAACGAATACGCCAGTAACGAACTTAACCACGATAACCGAACAAAGAAAAAGAAACGGGAAATCCTATCTTAAAAGAGATCCTTTATTCTGCTTCCTTCAACAGACATTTTCTTGCGAAAAACATGGTTATAATAGAATATTAAACCAATTAGTACATTGCCAGTTGATAAAGTAATGAACGGCTCTGCCGTGGTGTGTGAGTAGAATAAGTCTTTCACTGAGCAGACCAGGAGTTATTATACTAATAACGGACCCATTTTTTATTTCCTTACTTCAAATGGCAACTTCCAAAGTAACATCTAAAATTGGGAAACGATCTTGACAGTAAAGTAGGGTAAATAATAATAATAATAATAATAATAATAATAATAATTTAATATAGGGGACATATAAGATGAAATTAATCAGATATTACTTATCATTACACAAGCACAGATTATTGTGAACATATTCTGAACTTGTACTGAATCATATCAAACATTAAATGTCACTTGAACGACTAAAGAAAATACAATTTGTCAAAAGAATGAATTATAAAGTTGCTCGTTAATTAATTAAGAAGGATCTCCCAAGTGATTATAAACCGACGGTCTCGCATGACCATATTCGTATAATCAACTCCTTCGCGACTCGGGTGAAAAGAGGACGAAGGATAAAAGGAGGTTCCGATATCGGCCGGCAGCGAATTAAAAAAAAAGGAGTAGGATAAGGCAATAGGGGAAAAATGTAGAAGTAGGAAGAGGGTAGTAGCGGAGAGATTGGGGGGAGAAGGGGTTCTTTTCATGTCGCCTCCTCTCGGCGAGGTTTTCCGCAGGAAGAGCACAACCCCCGGCTGCGTGTGACAGCCATTTTAATTCCGAGCCCCGAGGGGGTCCCTGATTTTCATTCCCCATGATGGAACATCACCCATCCCCCTTCTTTCATCCCTTCCATCTTCATCTCTTTCTCTCTCCATCCCTCTGTCTCTCACTCTTTTCCCTTCTCGCGAAAAGCTTTCAGACTCTGCTCGGTGTACGTGGGAGCCCCGGTGAACACCGTGGTGTGTCCGCTATCTCAGCTGTCGCATCGCGAATCGAATAAAAGCTCCCGGCTGAGGGATGAACTACGCTCGTTTAATTTCACCCTGAAGAATTTTCAACCTCCCTAAACTGTCTGGCTTCTATCTTGATCGAAAAATAAATGTTCCGTCGTAACGAGTGCACGTCTTTTCACTTACGTTCTAGGACTTTTCTACTGGAAGTCACATAATTCTGAGTTGGCAGCATCGCTTGGTTGAAGGAAAGGATTTGTTAATGTACTACTTGATGCTCTACTAATATCGCTGTACTATTAATGCTTTTAGATATGACGTGATTACCTCAATAGTGGGCAAATAATTCCAAAGCTAATAATAGTTCAAAAATAGTTAATGTTCCAATTTTAAGATTGACGGCCTAAATATATGAAAGAATCGTTAGATAATATACAATATTAACTATGAAATGTAATGTACAATATTAACAAAATCATATAGCAAATAGAAATTTCGCAAACGGAGAGGAAGTAAAGAGGACAGTAAACAATTTTAAAACTTGCATTACGTTGGGAAAGGATCATAGAATATGAAGAAGAACATGTACGAAATTAAAACTGTCACATTCGATATAAAATTTCGTCTGGTTTGGGACAAAGAAAATCGCGCAAACTATCTTGGACACTTAGTATTAACTGCACGATACGTTTTTCTAATACTCTTTAATTTATAAAAAGAGAACATATATCGCATATTGTTTATCAAAATGCCTGATATGTTTATAACAGATTGCGAGAGGATCCTGTGATAAAAATATTGAATTCTTATTTCTATGTTATATTAAAGTTACACTAAAATTATGGCATTGGAAATCATGACGAGAATATAGGTAACGGTTTTGACAAGATAGTACTTTTATTATTAGGTAGGAAATTGTAACACGCGTAAACTTCAACTTCCTTTACTGCATATCTTGAAACAAAGAGAAGGAAGAGAAAGAAGAACATCACAAGAAAACGATAGTATTTCGATGATTTCATGGTGAATCGAATAAAACTTTTCCACCGAGGGATAAACTACAGTCGCGCTTAACTTCGTGCACGAGAGTTAGGAAACTCGCATAGAACAGCATAGCAGTTTCTCGTGTATAGTGTTTCATGAAACCGAAATGTTCCGAGTTGAATTACAGTTAATTAGAAATCATCAGCGATCAGATTTACACCGTGCACAATTGTAGACAAGTGGAAAATTACAATCGTTACTATACATGAAATAATGTTTGATAGTCTTGATTTTAAATAAATAAAAGAAAACTTAGAAGCGGAGGAGTCATTGAGCTCTCCGGTCCGTGCGAATATAAAGATTTTAAAACAGTTCGAACATTATGTTAGATATGTAAATTTACATGGAATTAATTTATTCTCGTCTTCGAGAAAAATATAAGCCTCTCGGTCTTTCTACAATTATGGCTCTAATGTCAATTTTATAACAGTCGAAGTGTTTAAGTTCGTTTTAATCTTCTGTTGAATGAATCTTAATAGACATCGTCCTGTAATCCTCCTTTCCTTTTTAGTAATTTGTTGTACGATACAGGAATCATTCCTGATTTGAGTTTCTAATGAATTTAATTTTATTCGCATACGAAAAGAAACTCTATTTATTTACCGTAAAATCATATGCGACTAGTAAAATCATATAACGCGGTTTACAAACTTTGACGATCCTGGTATTACGCGGTACTTTTATAACGCGATCTTTCTCTGGAACCTAATGCCCGCGTTACACGAGAGTTACAACGCGGTATTTCAATATTTAATATTTTAAAGTATATCGTGTAAGATGGATTCATAATTCGATGTATAAAGAATAGTCATTTAAAATGAACAATAAAATATTTCGAAGACAAAAGCCAGTAAATGAACATGTTCTAGCTCATATCCAATCCTTTAACAAAACGGCAGACGGGAGTTAAAAGAGAAAGATAAAGGACGGAATGGAAGGAGGATACGCAAGTGAAAATTGTAGGTTTTTTTTCGCGAGGTTGCCTTTTTCCCGGGGTATGTGGCGCGCGATATCTCGGTGCAGAATCGTGCACCGTCTTTTCATCTCATTAGCTCCCCGGCGAGGGGTGATCCATCTCTGGTACTCTCGGTAGCATCCACCCCTGGCCTCGGTTCACTCACTGACTCACCGGGGGCGTCTAATAATGTCGCCAGCCAGCCGTGTTCCATGTTCCACCCTTGGTTCACCCACCCTTCCACACGCCATACCGCTGGATCACCGAACAGCAGACAACCACCGAAAGGGGATGCAACCGGGAATAGCTGAGGGAGCGAGAGGAACCGTGCGAAAGAGACACCCCACTGAAGAAAAGGAAGCGGAACAGAGCCCGAAATGAGAAGAACGTGCATACGGAGAGGGATGCTCGAGAGAAACGAAGAGGGGGCGGGGGTGGATAGAGACGGATCCGTAAACAGAGGCAAAGAAAGAATGAGAAAGTGGAGGGAAGAGGAAGTTGGTGAGGTATATGATGAAAATATGTGGAGACTCGTGTGCAAAAGTAGAAAATGATGAGACGAGGACCGACTCGTATAGGTGAAACGTTGAGGAAGAAAGAGATATTGAGTATGTAGCTTAGTTAATTAATTGCTAAAAGAGCAGTTAATATCAATTACACGCTTTCAGTAGTGTGTTATGGTAAGAAGAGTAATGTGAAGTATGAATACTCAATTTAATTGTGGTATAGTTGAAATTAATGTAGAAATGTCCTGTTGGAATGAATAAATTGTTTGGCATAAAATAATGTTTGTTAATTCAATATTACAACTCGTTATGAAATACTCTGCGAAGTTCACTCACCAAAATCATTCATATCCTCATGATTTTCTCAGATCTTATCAGATTATGAAAATAAAAGAATCAAATTGAAAACTTTCACGTATCAAGGGGCAATTAACACCACGAATACCTGCACGTATATGCCGCAAATAAAACCAAAGAGAAAAGATCGACGTTAAAAAATATACAAAAACGAACGGGAACAAATAAAGAGAGATAAACAAACAGATCCAGGAGAGTAATGAGTTCGAGGTAAAAAAATGTGTGACTAAGAGAACGAAATGGATGAAGGGAGATACGGTGAATTCGGCAACGAGAGGATAAGAGACGGATAGAGAGGAAAATAGAGAGATACATTGGAAAAAGCGTGTAAAAGGAGGAGGGAAGATTTAAAATGGGAGAAAAAGAGAGAAAAAGGAGAGAACGTGATCTCTACTGCCGACAAAATGAGCCTCGCTTCGCCAGGCACCATCATCCCCTGGCAGCCATAGAGCCCTTTTAACCCACCCTTGGCTGCAGTCGGCAGCGAGAAAACGATTCGCGCCACCGGCAGGATCTCTCCGGGAAACTTTTCCACCGGGCTGCAACTTGTCCCGCGATTGTTTCATCCTTTTCTTCTTCCCTCCGCCAACTTTTTCTCTTCGCCTACTGGATGAGTTTCAGTTCGGTTAACGGTGGTTAACGTGGAATGCGTGTTTTCTGGCCCGCGCTTCAAATTCTGCTATCATTTTTCTCCATTTTCCACCGAAAGATACTTTTATTCGTTATCCGTTCCTTGGGAACTTGCGGGTTGTGATACTCGAGTTGCCGATTTGATGACAATTCTATATATATATAATTGTATATATATATATATAAATATATAATATTTGTCAGGTATAAGAGTTGATTTACGGAGCACATGTTAGTATGTGAGAATATAATTAGTATAATTATTAATCGATTGGTGCGAGGGAAAATCCGATTAATTTTAGTGCCTTCAAACTTGTTCCGTGTAAATCGCATGCTTGTTTGGCGTCGAAATTTAATTAAATAAGAAATGACTAACTGTGGCAACACGGTTTTGAAGCTCCACAACGTTTTAGTAGAAAATATATAGTAGAATTTATACTGCACTGGATGCGGTGGTGTCGTTATTAAATTAGTGCATTAACGTTATGTATAGTTTATAAAGGTTATTTTGAATAATATCAATTAAGTAACAGTCCAATTTTCAGTTTCATCAGTACATCAAAATCTCGGTGAGAATGGCATTCGATTGGAATACAAGAACTTTAACTTAAAAGAAACGCCATTATATTAAAACGTTGTTGAAATTCATTCGTCCAATTACCTTATCGTTTATACAGTTCGCTACTAAATAATTACAATATTAATTATCTTTATTCTTTTAACCAGTACTCGCAAATTATTTCTAAACAAAGGAAAGTAAATCCAAAGAAGGATATATAAATATCTACAATATGTATTTCACGTACAATAATGTTTTAACAGTTAACATCGTGGTAAAAGATGCAACACATTTCATGTTAACACATTCGCGTCGAATCTTTTGCGGCAAATTCACGGAATTTTGCGAAAGAAAGTTATGTTAAAAATGCTATAAAAACTAACATATAACTTACGATTATTGAAAACCTAATCAAACGTTTTGAGACCGTATTATGATGCAACTAAAAAGTCTCATATGCGTTATCTATTATAGTTAAGACGAACATTAACCCTTTCGCTCCGAAGAACCTATATATACGTATTCGAGAAGTATACAATCATTACAAAGTTTCGAGACAAAAAAGCACAATATTGTATCGATCGTCAACGACGCGCTTCGTATGTTTCTTCCGTCCACAGAAATCACATTTTATTAAAAGCGGCTAAGAAAATCGAGAGGGTTTAAGAAAAGCGTGAGATTTGAATGCCGGTGGAAGATCATAACGAAAGAAAACAGCTACGTAGCAACACGTTTCGTAACAAATGTAATCAAACCATCAAAACTATCGGCGGAATGAAGGGAAAACAAGTTCGTGTGGTTACAGAAATATGGAAAAGGGAAATGGAAGGAGAGAAAGTAGAATCCGCAACCGCCGATGCTTTTCCCGTCGAACTGTATTTTGACTTTCACAACTGCTCGTTCTCACCCTACAAAATATAATCTCACCAATCGTGCACGGCCATCAAGTAGCAATATCCTGGAGTAGACACGTGCAATCGCGGAACAAAGTGCTTCGATTTCAGTGATACTGATCAAAGTAACTTCATTCGTGGCGCAACACAACCCCCCCCCCTCACTGCCCCAACCCTCTCCTCTCACCCAACATCCGATTCGTCCACCTCACGCTGCGAATGAAATTGTTTCTCACTTGCGGGCAAACCTATGTATGATCGACAAACAACGGGTAAACAGAGACGAAGGGCCGAGCAATGATCGGATTGGCATTTACAATTCCTGATATTTTTTTCTCAATCAAATGCAGAAACACGAACGATTCATAACGCGATGAGCTCGATGCCCGATAATTAAGCGAGCAATTTCAAGCTGGCAAAAGCATAAAGCGTATTGGAAAATTCTTTTGAGCTTGAACTCGCCGCGCGATTCCGGGCTGAATCAGGAAAGTGATTAATCCATCGTTCGGGATGCGAGGTAATTAATGTAAATGCGAAACAAGTTATCGTCGGATCGCGCACGCTTAACTAATGAATAATAGCCGTGTTCACGGAGTGAGGTGATGAAATATTAATGAGGTAATTACTATGGACCACTGATCGGAACTGTTGTTGTTTTTAAATTGTTCAAGTAAATTAGATAATTTGATTCTGATACAGAATGAACCTATTACATGGAGTACAAGGTAATTGGATATAAAGAAGGACGCATGAATTGTGGATCATGAAATGCTTTCGTATGATTTGATAAAGTAATTATCTTCGAGCGGGTGCACTGGGTAAAGGATTCTTCACGTTGAACTTTTTAAAAGTAAAATATCAATATATCTAAGTACAGGCAAGCTTTGGATAACGCGGTACTTATACAATGCGACTTCGATATAACGCGTAAGATGATGATAGTCGATATGATGAATGTATTACATTGTACTGTTAACTGAACAATTATTTTTGGAAGTGGCTTAAGACCAATTTGAAAAAAAGTATGTTAAATGCTATTTTCTATTGTGAATGCATATCTTATTTTTATTATTTATAATACTAAAGTTCGTAGAAAAATGGGCTCAAAAATAACCGCTCGGTTGCTTTAAGAAGTGGACATAATTTAAAAAATTATATTCTTGAAACTTGAATTTGTTGCACCGTCCAGCTAAGAATTTTTACGCGCACAGAAGTTAATGGTTTCAAAACAAAAATTGTTCGAAGATATTTCAAGAATTTCATTTCACTAAAATGCCAAATTAGTTGAAACTTATTTCGTTCGAAGTGTATTTACATTTCGGTGTAACAGCAGTAATTTGGAAGTTTAATTTATTGACGCTGCAAATATTAATTATAGTGGATAGAAGAAATAATTATTTCGAAGTGTGAACGACGTAACAGCAAAATTTGGAAGTTTAAATAATTGACGTCGTAAATATTAATTATTGTGGGCAGAGATAATATTTGTTTCAAAATGTGAATGGGCTAGCAGCAATAATTGGGAAGTCTAAATAATTTACGTTGTAAATATTAGTTTTAGTGGATAGAGAAAGTAATTAGAGATAAGTCATCCCGATGATGACTGTATTTATAGTTATAGATAAAGAATTAGTATTGAAACCCGTAAGCGTTTACATTAATGCAGAGCAACAAATTTACTAGAATTAGAGGCCTCTCATTTGAAACGCTCGCTAGATTATTTCGCTTTGTGCTACCGGAAGCATATTATGCCAAAATAATGTAAAGCACTCATTAACTGCCAGGAATTTAGTTTGAAATAATCCGTACGTAGATGAACCCTCGGCAAATAATTATGATTCTAGGAACTAATTTAAAGTCGTTTCGCGTGAAAGTAGAATTATTATGTTGGTAATCCGACCTTTTAACACTTATCGTTAGAAGTTCAGAAAGTGTAAAACAGAATCTCACAATTTCGACGTCTAAATTACGATCATCTGTTACATTAAAGTATTACAAGAAGATATTAAAACAAATTAACGTAATTTAAGTTTAAACACAAGCTCTTAAACTTAGGTATAAGTTGCATTATTACTATTATTAAAAGAATAATAATAATATCTAAGTACACAGATCATTATTTTATCACTATTTCATCTAATTGTAAGATGTAACGAAAAACATTACAAAATAAATGGAATTGTGGGTGAAAATTAATTCTTCAGACTGTTGTAAATTAATGAAAATTATAATTGTTCACTTGATAACAAGTTTTCAAATTTGGAAGTCATCTTGCATGTTCAGATGATCGAAATAATTTATAAAATTCATAGTCAGTCCATCCGAATAATACGTATTCCATTCACAATTTATCTCGCACAAGAAAAATCGGGTTGGTTATTTTCTCACCACTTTAGATAGAAGGAACAGCAATGCATGTTCGTAAGTTTTTAGGTAAAGTAAAACAGAAAGTTAAATATAAGAAAGTAACCCAACTAAAATGATTTAACGTAAACACGTTTCACATCGAAGAAATGGCGATAAGAATTCTTTCGGTAGCCATAGGCAGAAAGTGTTTCACAGCACGATCGATGAAAAGAGCTGGACGAAAATTGTCAACAGTCTAAATTTCGTCGCTTATCGGACAGTGGCTGTTTGCCACCATGACGAAAGGGAAAGAGGCGAGGCGGGCTCTCAGATTGGATCACTCGGTAGATTATTTGGCTTTATGGTGCGGGGAATATACTATGCCAATATGACGTGGAGGGCTTGTTCACAGCGAGGGTGGTGGTAGCCATGGAAACGCCGGCACCCGTGAGTGTCGGCTCCAACGCCACCCGAGTCCCTCATACCCCTCCTTTCTAGCCACCCCCTTATTCCCCTCGCCCACGCCCGGAATACCCTCCTCTCGTCACCAGCCGACAACCCCCTCTGGACCATACACTCAAATCCACCCCCTTCAACCCGCCTGTAACGGATCCCTATATAGGGTGTTCCTAAATCCCCGGACAAATATCGTTCGCTTATTCCACTAACTCTAATTAAATTCCTTGGAGGCCTTTTATATAATAGATTCTTTCGATGCGGGGTGAAAGCCACCCTCAAAGATGCCTGCAACTGATCGATACGCAGGGTTTCGTTGTAGGAAATGTTCTCATCAAAATGTGGTTAGATGATGTACGAATAATATGTGTATACTTTTCTGTTCCTAAAAAGCATATGCATATGTAGGAATTAATTTAGTTAAGAGGATTCTCTTAATTATGTTAGTACTTCCAAATTTGTGCGACTGGTATATCATGCAAAGGTTGCGGTAATTTAATGGAGCCATAGATGAGATACATGCAATTTCTGTAAATGCTCACTTTAAGGGCAATGTATCATCATAAGTGATATAATTCTAAGTGATAGTAGCGTGCAGTACTATAAACTGGAATTTTGTAATCAGTTTTCACCTAGATACCTAAATTCGACTAAAATGGAATACATAAAATGTTCGACATCCTCCAAAACTACTCAACCCAACTCCGCAAACCTGCTGTCTAAATATCTGTTATTATGAATTATTAAACGGTTCCATTGTTTTTACTTACATTTTTACTTACAATATTGGATTCCTTATATTCCAACATTATAATACATCCTTCACTTCTGATCTTAGAATGGGATATTTCAAGGTTTCCCACTTAACCGAAACAATTAAAACAAATACTGAACTATTCTCTTCTTTGTAAACGAACAAAGTTGAACGGGCACATTTTACTGCACGAAATATATAATATATTGAATTGATAATGAAATACTGCGGTACAGAAACTACGCAAATTCCAAGCTGCATCAGTTAACACGTTGATCGTCGTATAATGATACGTCTAATAATAAAACTCTTTAAGCCATCTTATATATTTTAATAAGATTAATAAGATGATAACTTTACATCGTTATCGTAACGTTAAAAATATTGCAAATTTTACCATGGCATTCAGCGTGTTAATTCAAGGCAAAATGGAAACTCTGAAAAGAATCAGTCACAGCTTTGTATTCAATAAGACATTTGTTCTGATCGAACACTCTGCTATACATTCGGAAATTTGGCGACGCCATTTTCCAAACACCCTGTATGTATATAAGTTTAGCTCAGTGAGGTACATCGATATGTATATGTTTAAAGGGTGAGCTATGTGAGTAGAGATTTGTAGAGGTGTATGTGTAGGCAGACAGGGTGCCTACTGCCTCCGCGATCAATATGGTGGACAGACGCACCGACACCCTCCACGGGGAAGGCCAATTCGATTTACAAAATTCACTGTTTATAAAGGTCCTTTACAATTTTCGCTCACTCATTTCTCGAAGTATTTATTACTGGTTCGCGTTTCAACGCAGCCTGTTAGAAAATAAAAAGTTTGGTGGCTCAGAACTAATACATTTCGCCCAAAGAAAGATTAACATGGTAACCAAGATGGCTGTGTGCATGAAAAACAAGACGATTTTAAAATATTAGAATCATGTACTAAATGCGATAATTAGAATATATCATTTATTTATCGAATAATTGACACCATTAGTGACATTTTAAGTCATATTATATAGAAACTTCTTTTTATTTCCGAGTATTATATGTGCATCAAATAATCGAAAGTGGAAATAAATGTAATTAATCAAGATTGCTCTTCATGATTTTCTACGTGTAAAATAAACTTCGAATTAAAGTGAATTGAAAACAATAAATTCAAAGCTATTATCAATTTTAATTATCACGGTAACTTTACTCTTAAGAAACGACTGTAAATACAACAGTTGTAAATTATCGGAATATTGAAAAGAAGTTGTAATAACACAATCGTGTTATGACCACATAACAGAAAGAATTAATTATTGATATTATTTCATTGCGTCATGTATACATAAACGTACACGGGTTCAAAGGAATATTGGTTAAATATAACAATTAAGAGTGCTTACGTAATATGCATTTATAATGCGGTGGATTTATGAAAAGACTTTATAACTTAAAATGAGTTATATTGCATGACTTCAAAGAATAAAAAGTGAAACTTTCCTTGAAATTCCTTGAAATTTATACTCTCAGCGTTTAGCTTTACGAATTATTCTCTTGGAATACTGAAAGCAATTTATTCTCATGTACTCCGATACTGAAATAATTTATATCGTACTGTAATTATATTTATATTGTAAATAAATTAAATAAATTAACCTCTTCAAGGTCGCATTTTCAGTATCATTACCCAAACTATGATATTCCAAAATATTGAAGTACCGCTTTTATTAATCCGGTGACAATGTGGATTTATCGTTTGGTTAGAAAATCTAGTGAAGATCGCACGTTTATCTTTGTAACGGTATCGCGAATGGAAATAGCTTTTTTTTGAGATTTAAATTAAATGTCTACTTATGTGGCAGAGGTCCTTAAAAGGTTAAATTGTTTTTTATTAAATAATTATATTGCGTAATATTTGCAATTCCACAGAAATATTTTTCGGATGTACCGTTCAACGAATTACATAAACGAATCTTCCCATTTATGTACAATACGAAGTTAGAACTGTAAAAACTAATAAATACACAAAATAAGGGAAATCACCGCTGCAAACATTACATAAACTCCTCGTTTGAAATGAAAAAGTATAATTATTCCTATTCGAAGCTAGGTAACATTATACGATGGAAGATTAATTACCGTAAAAGGTGTCATTAGCAGTAAAAAAAAGGGTAAATTTCCTCGGAACACAATTCCGAGATAATGCAACGAAAAGAGAGAGTTTTTTTATCCCTTTATTCCTAGCAGTGATATTTGTAGGGCATAAACGCGAGAGTGTGGAAAATGGTGGAATAAATTCGGTATTGGATTTATTCGCGAAAAATGTTACGTGCACGGTCGATTAAAAGTTACACGAAGAACTGACATATGATTGGATGGAGTGGATGGAATCAGATTGCAACTGACCCGGAGATTCCAATGCCTCAGGGAACTTTACGCGAATCGTTTAGTTACATTCTGTTTCCTCTTTTTTTTCCTGGAGATGACCACTCGATAAAATCGAGTCTATACATCTACGAGGCAAATCGCCTCAGGCTAACTCGAATGCGATCGAATACCGGCTACCGCGTTTCGAAACTTCCACGCGAATAACATTACGTATTTATTTACGTAACAAAGCTACGAAGAATCAGTGGTGCTTATCGAATGGAAATGAATCGGCTTTTAGAATTTTTAAAAAACCCTGGAAACGTTGCCGGCCTACCGTGCTACTGAAATTAGAAATTTATTCGCGATGTAAAATATTGAAAAAACATGGCGGAACGGTTTACTGTAAAATTGATCGACTTCCCGAAAAAGTCTGCTTTTTGGGACGCGGACGCGTGAATGTGTACGTTACTTCGTGGAATAAAAAGAATAGTTTATAAACCGATGTTAATATATTTACAATGCTTAACCAAAGGAGCTGATGTTATCCATTTATTCGATTCGTGTGCATTAATATTTAAAGTTTGCAGATGGGTGAATTTAAAAATCAGATTCGAATTTTGAAGTTGGATTATAATGATAGTTAAAAGAGATCTATGATGTTATTTGAAAAATTGAATGAAACCTGATACGCGGAGAATAATGGTGGCAGAGAGAATAGGTTTTACCGATCCGGAAACAATTTCCATTCGTGGACGAGGTTCAATTGACACAAAGAATTCGTCACGGTATAATGAATTTCTCTCGAGATCCGCGTGGAAGAGCAATTAATAATGTTCCGATGGAATTATATCTGAACGAGGGTAGGATTCAGGTGTGCAAACAAGCCTGCGGCTAAAATTACCGAAAACACCCCGCAGCACCGGGATTTAAACTTTCGCCCACGGCCGATATCCTTCGGCTCCTAAAAAAACTCACCTTCCCGCCTCTGGCGGGGCTTATTCTCTCAAAAAGGAGACCAAAAAGCATGCATTTCGAGTCCACGATCAACTGACAATATCAAACATCCGAATAAAATCTCACACAAAAGTAATAATTGTAGACTCTTTGCAAAAAACACTGTAAATACTTCCCGAGAAAAACCTTCCCGAAAGGCCACATTGAAGGCACCAGCGGTACAATTTTTTAGTATTATTATTAACTATTTACAAAAGTAAACTGCACTAAAATTCTATACTACGGTATTAGCACTGGTATGTAGAACATTTACCGATTGTAAACAAAATTTTGAATTTTGGCACTTTCAGTGTTTTCTACAAGAAGTCTTCAATTATAAACATGATCGTAATATCACTTGAATCAAATATTTTTCCTGCAGAATTTTCCTCATTATTTTTCAACTGCATATGAGATCTAACTAAAACAACTCATCTACCATGTGCATTAATTATGACGTCAAAGATTTTTCATTGGAATGTGAACATTACCATGGGATATTAAAATATCCCGAGAATAATGAAAAGAAAAATTCCTGAATCCAACTGTGAAGGACACTGCGAAGATAAAGTTTCAGGGCCAATGATTTTCGTTATTGGTAACGGAGGGTGGATAAAAGGAGCTGCAAAATGATGTAAGAAATTGAAAATTAAAAAATCGCAAAGTACTGGGCTGCTCCCAGGCGGATTTCCTTTGCAGACAAAGTCAGATAAGGGAGCGACAGTTGGCCCTTTGAAATTCGAATTGTTCGCCAGCGGCGAGTGAGCAAGCGTTTCGTCGGCTTCTCCGATTTCAACCGTCTAACCGCTTTCAACACACTTCGGCCTGAACACCGTGCGACAATAAAACGCATGAAAAAATGTAAAATAAATCATCAGTGGATACCGCTTCCTTCGACCCTTTCGGCAACGATAGTAAAGGGAAGTAGTTTTGCTAAAATAGATATACACCCGTCCCTCGATTTACGCGGATTATTCGTTCCATGTGGCTCTTTTTACGCGGAAGAAAATCACGTAAATAGAATCAGCGAGTACTAAAAGAAATACTAACGGAAAAAGCCGATACAAGTTATAAACCTATTTATTTCGCATAGGTTCACAAAAAAAAATCATTAGAATTCAGAGAAACCAAAAAAGGTCAGAATTTGATCTGCAAAAGGGTGAATTTCGAGTGCAAACCCTGTAGATCTTTTACTTTATATTAATCACCGAGATACTTTATTCGATCTGAAAGATGCCTCTTAAACAGAAAAGATGGCCGAATATGAAACTAGGTCGCGGTACCAATCCTACAGCAGCATCCCTCAACACGCAGACGTACGAAGCCTGTATCCAATAATGCATGAACTATAAACCGTAAACAATTAATTCCACTGTGGAAAATTGAATCGCGAGTGAACAGGGAGAGGAAGAGAGAATTAATAGGACGACCGATAGATACTTGTGCACGCACGTGTCTGTATAGACGCAAGTGTAGACAGAGCAAACCTTTAGGAAACATACAGGATCTGATAGGCTTCATAGAGTGCCCAGGGGCTTTGATTGGTCAGCCGGCGCGTGCATACGTGCGTACACCTCTATACGGTTGGTTGCATCACTAATTCTAAGCTTTCAGCTTATCTATCCTGTTCAGTTTTGACGGTGCTGTCCATCTGCTCTTGGATGCCGACCTTATTGTGTTAGGCTTATTAACTGCGTTATCCACGTGGAAACTGAGCATATTGTAATTACATGTTGATCTATAGTTCGTTTTAAGAACATTAAAACGAACCAGATACCCAAATTTCGCGGAACTATTCTATCAATTTGAGGACTCAAATTTGATGATAAAAAGGCGCTTCCGTATAGGATGACATGTATCTACATTCTACATATACGATCTTACAATAATTTGATGACGTTTCGATAATTATAGGTATTTCAGCCATTGTTTGCATCACATTCTCTGGACAATTGCGTCTGGTTATTAAAAATTCGTTCAGGAAGTTTCTTTATTATTTACAACGCGAATGCTATGAGTGAAATAAATACTTTGTCGTGCTTCAATCCAAAGCATCAATAGTCAAGAAAACTCTAGAATGATTTACCGATCAAAATAATATCAAAAGAAAGTCCTTAATTCAGTTTTCGTTGTTCCCATCTCATATAAGTGGAGACATACATATTTGCTCGGGTTTGCCGTACGGAAAAAAAGGTTGAAACTGCAATAGGGGTCTAAGGTATTCGGGAATGATTAAGTTCTCCAAGCCGTGTGGATGGAGCAACTCATCTGGAACTTTTCCTTGGTATCCACTCAAGACTGAGTTTTCCTTCATCCTCGGACACTCCTCCGTCATTTGCCGGAGGGGTCTGTTTGCCCTGGCTGTCGTTACGTACTACTTGCAGCCCTATTATCGCGATGGCCGAGGAGTAGCAGGTACTTGTTTCCGTCGTTCGTGCTAGTCTTGGAGGGTAAAAAAAAGTCGAAGAAAATGTAAGGAGAAAGAAAAGAGTCGAGGAAGCTGGTAGCTTGTTAGCAGTTACTTGTTAGGCGAGCCACTCCACTAGAAACTAGAAGAAGAGGAGGACTCTTCTTCATCTCTGCCCCCCCCCTATTTCCCAGCGAACCTCAGATTGCGGAAATCACGGGAAGAAGGAAATCCTCTACTTCTTTGTCGCCCCTCTTACGACAGATTGGAAAGTACGGAAAATCGAAGAAAATAAAATTCCCCACTCGATGAGGAACAAGAAAAAAGGATCTGTGAAGGAAACCTCGAATGACCCCCGATGAAACTTACAGGCTTTTCTTTGGATGACCTCTACCCTTCCTTCGCCCTATCTACGTTCACCGCATTGTAACTTTACGATCGGACTTGGTCCTTCATCGAGGTTTCTTAAGCTTTCTTTTTACTGACAGACATTGTTGCTTCGATGAGTACAGGTCTTGGGAGGGAATTGTTAGTTCCAAAATTGATATACAAGTTGTGCACCCCATCTTAATCCTTTTGCAAATCAAATCCACCATTTTGCAAGTCAAGTTTGTCTACGAAATTGTTTTCTTATGCTTTCGTAATAAAAATAAAATCAAATGTAAATTTATTGTTAAGAAATTCAACATTTTATTGTACGTAATATAAAGTTGTACAGAAAACATTTCTCTAATCTTAATTACCAATAGTAATTACGTATGTATGTATGTAATGAGTTGGCAATTACTATTATTAATAATGCGTACGGGCGAATTTTATTTGCAAAAAGTTGAATTTGGAGTGCAAAACCTGTATACTTTGAAAGAAAATAACTGACAATGATTGGAAACCATTGTGTTCATTCCGTAATAAAACGAAATTTATTTATACCTAATGACTTTCATATCTCCATCCCCTAAATAATTGCATAAATCATAACTAATCATCACATCACACAGATAAAGTAAATATCTCTAAAAATCCTTTTTCATATCTCCAAACGAAATATAATCATTCGTAACGTGAACCGTATGATGCAAGGATTGAGTTTCATAAAAAAAAGCCTGATACTCGAGTATTACGGGTTTCCATGAAAGAATTTGCAAATTAAGAGTGGAGTTTGAATAACGAATGACAGTTATATATATATACATATATATCCGTTTAAAAACCGGTTGGTAAAATAAGGCGTTACAGATCTGCTTTAGGTAGAAACTTTCCACCACTTAGATGACAAATGTGAGCGCAGCGAGGGTAGATACCCCCTGTGGGGTTGACGATCAGGATAAACATGGCCACTATAATGGCGTCTGCACGAAATTACACTCTTTAACACGCGCGCACTATTCACCGGGTGTCCATATTTCCAAACAATTCAAATAAGGAGTCGTTAAATATTCCATGTTAATATATTTATTATCTATTATCTGTTATTTGAAAGGCAATAAATCCAGTTGAGAAAGTTCAAATGCAGTTAAAAAGCTTGTACATTGATGGAATAAAGTTATAGAAAATAATGGAGAATATTTTGTTGAATAAAAACTATTTTTCTTAAAAAAAAAGATCAAGTTCGTTTGATTTATACAGAACCGTTCTGGCAAAAGAAGGCGTGTTATTAATTCATAATTAGTGTCTTATCAATAATCTGATTTTTAATATTGACGATTACAGTGCAAAGAATGGACGTTAATTAATTTAAAGAATATTAATCACAAATATACTAAAATCTTCAAGCAAAGAAATTGCAACAATATTACTTACCATTTATCAACTAAAGTATTCCGCGATTAACGCTGTTCATAAAATTGGATGATCGTCATTCAAAAATAGGAAGATATAAAGAAAAACTTGATAATATTTCTACAATTTTAGTGGAGAATTTTATTATTATTTTAAAGAGACAGAGAGTTCACGCACTTTACACGAGTGTTAATCGCGATCCATCTGTACACAGGCTGTCTACCGATCTATAAAAACTGTCAACATGTGCATAACGCTGACAAAGTTTATATACACCGGGTTTGCGTAGTGCAACAAGGCACTCGTGTTTTTGGACCGAATATTGTTCGATCGTGTAAAAATTGGAACATTAAAGGTATCCGGTGTTTGCTTTCAGTGGAGATTCGATGTTATGAGTTTTTCATGAATCACTTTCCGGTCAAGTAACAACACATTAAAAATGTGCTGCACGATTTACGTATGAATGGCATGGTAACATTGTTTAAATTAAGGTCGCCGATGGTTATTTAATTTTTATTAATACAGTGTCATCATTTTTCATCGATTTCGTGTTTTAACTACAATTCTTACAAGGCCAATTAAACGAGATTGATCGGTAAAATTTTAAAAATGAGGAAAAGTAAATTCAAACATAATCATGTATAGGTAAAAAGCCATTATTAAAAAGAATAACATCGATTGTAATAAAATTCTTTGTATCCAAAAGAAAATTGTATAAAGTGAAACTAGTTAAATGCAAATCTAACGAAGCTACATTACGTGCAAATAGTAACAAAATGATTACTTAACACATTGAAAATTGTGACAATAGTTGTACGCACTTTTATAATTATTATTACACTGAAAAATTGAAACAAAAGAAGAAATACAGATAGATGAATGTGATTTAAAAGTTACATGGCGTTATACAAGGTTAACACATTCAGCGTCGCGCCGAAATCCGTGTTATACGATACGTCGCAATCGTCTGAGTAACGTCCACATAACGTCTAAAAATAAAACTGTTTATACGCTCTGCAATACATTGGTTACTTTATATCGTAATCGTAATGTTAACCCTTTACACTCGAGATTATTTATTACTATTTAGACTTCCCGCGGCAACTCGGATGGCGACTGAGAGGCGACATTAATATTTACTACATGGTTGGTGATAATTTATCATCCAATAACGACAAATGACTGGAGTCAATCGTTAATGTCGCTTCTCGGTAGCTGAAATAAATGAAGTGACAACTAAGAGTCGGCTGTCGACTGCAAAGGATTAAAAATATTGAAGATTTCACGAATATTAGCGATATACTTGATTCGTGTTTTAGTAATGTTGACATAATGACGTTCAACGTGTTCAAAGAGAACGATCCATGTATGATTTGATCAGAAATAACTGCTAGTACACGAATGTAACCATGGGTTACAATTAATTAACAATGAAACGAAGCAAGTCGAGTAGCAAGCTCAATTGAAAAAGGGACAGAAGTCCGTGCGCATTTGCGTAGAAATAGAAGGGCAAACCGAAGCCGTACTTCTATTGCACGATAAACGGTGAACGAATCCGAGGTTTTCTCTCTCAGTAAAGAAACCCACCCTGGGATGCTTCTGCAACCACCAACGGAACTCGGACAGAAAGAACGTTCTATCCAATTAGAAAAAGAGGAGTCCCTGCATCAGGCAGAAGGATCTCAGGATCGATTTCCACCTCTCGCTCCCCATACTTCCTATCTCATCATTGTCGGATACAGAGAGAAACTCTGGTAACCTGTCTCGTTGCTTCGAGGAGCGAGGGGTGTACCGAGTGATCGAAAACTCTCCAAAGAGAAAAGGAACAGAGGTAAAAAAAAACGAAGCTCTGGTATCGGGGAGGTAGAGCCGAGGAAAGGGAAAAAGAGATGAAAAAAGAAAGAAAGAAAGAAAGAAAGTAGATAGATGAAAAGGTCCTGCTGGATCCTAGGAGGATCCTCTTCTTCCCTCCAACCACCCTTCCCCGCTAGCACCTTTTTCCCTCGTTCCTACCACGGAAACGAAAACCTCGGGAGCGGACAAAGAACAAAAGGGGGACGAGGCTCCCAGCGAGCTCTTCCCTCGTAAAGGCACAAAAGTGCATTTTCGAGAGAGTAGGATCTTCGTGCAAGAAGGAAACGAGGATAGATGTATATATATATATAGATGGGTGAACGAGACGCTCGCGGTTCTAGGGGTGCTGGAAAGAAAAGGAAAGAAAAGGAAGGTCGAAGGGAACGAGGGGGGACTAAGGTCTCTTCCTCCGTAGCGGCACTCGCGAATATCTATTCGGTAAACAGACAGACAGATGGACAGACAATGATGCTCATCGCTCCATGGACAAAAGCGTCTATTGCGTAAACACTCGAGGAGGACCTGACCCGAGGCAGCTCGTACAATGCCGCGAAGAGTAGACCTCAAGGATCTTCAGGACGAAAGACGAATTCGAGGAGAAGGTGGAAGTGGAAGTGGAAGTGGAAGTGGAAGTGGAACTCGCAATCGTTACGAGTACCACACCGTTTGCTCCAGATTATCAAGATAACCGAATTCAGACTATGGAGATAGGCCCTTCGATTCTTTTCTTCTTACGGTGGATTCGAAACATCGTTTCGCTGTAGTATTGTCGTTCGAATTGATTTTTGATTGCCGATAGGATTCATGCCGATGTGTTTCCTTGGGGGAGGAAGTATCGGGAAATGTCGGGGAAATACGAGAACTCGTATCGTTCCTTCGTTTCCGCTGTGGAATCTGATTACCATCGATTTCGAAAGATCTCAGTTTTCGTAGTAGCTTTTGGTTTCCGTGAATTGCCGGTTACAAAGGGATGCTTATTGTAACCACGGATTGAAAGAAAGTTTAGAAAGTAACACACTTTTCTATGGAATTCCGAATGGAAAGAAGCGAAAGGTGAATATTTAAGTTCTTGCGATAATATAAAGTAACGATGTTATTTTACAATTATTATATTATCTTTTAATGGTGCCACGTAGGTAATTAATGATCGTGATATTGTTATATAATAAATCAATCGATTATTGCAGTCTCGGTTAACCGTGACAATATTCATTTATAATTACTGCTATTTGTTGTAAAAACAGCCGCGAAATATATTCGAGCTCGTTGTGTACATTTAACGCGCGGGTCGTGTAAACTCATTAAGGTACTCCCACCGGAACTCATAAATACTGTTTCAACTGTTTTGCGTTAATTAATAAAGGTAAACTATACGTGCAGAAGGAGCAAGCTAAACTCGTTATAAATATATCCAATTATTTATAGTGATTAATACAGTAATTATTTCGGTAAACAGATCGTTTAACTACTGCAAATATTTGATCATGCAAATAGTCATCAAGTAACGAAACCGCGTATGTGGTACCTGGCTTATAGAACTGTTTAACATATACTTTTTCAATATTTAGTTATATTCACTGTTATATCGGAATTTGGTTTTTGATTCCTGGCAATGTTTCTCGTGATATATGTATAAAGTTAATAATTATTCCTAAATAACGAATTATACTAACAATGAATAACAATGTAAATGATAGATTATCAATATCAAACATAATAATTAATGTGGATATTAAGAGTTTCATTACATTAAGCAAGCATTTGTAATAATCAGTAATCTAATTCATATTCTGGTACTTAACAATCAAAATAAATGTTTATGAGTACTTGCAATTTATTTATTAACACGTTGAGCGCTTAACCGGAATTCGTGTTATGCGATGCTCGCGATGCCCGTCTGTAACGTCAAAAAATAAAACTGTTTAAGCGCTCTACGATACATCGGTTACTTTAGATCGTTATCGTAACGTCAGAGATATTACAAATTTAACGAATACTAGCAATATATTTGATTCGAAATTTAAATAACGTTAAACTATTGCAAATTTGACGAATATTAGCGATATATTTGATTCGAATTTTAGTAATATTGTTATCGTAACGTTCAAATATTAAAAATGTTACGAATATTAGCGATATATCTGATTCGGGTTTTAGTAATATTGTTATCGTAACGTTAAAATATTGAAAATTTTAAGAATATTAGTAATATATCTGGTCATCGATGGCGTTCAACATGTTAAGTACATTTTCAAGGAAGAGTTGGAGAGTTAAAATTCAACACCTTTTTAATTTATGAAAGCTGAACTTGTGAAAATCAATATCTTCCTCTACCTTCCATATTTTATTTGCCCAAATATCAGAATCCAAACTGATGTTTTATTATTTTTTCAAACCTCAATACCCTTTGCGTCTATTTTTTAATAAAATATGGTTGTCATACAGAGGTGTGGCTCTACAAATATTGGATCTTTGCCGAATAAAGTAAAGTTTGAAATCAACCCCATTGTTGAATAACAGTCAAATAAAGAATAAAAAATACAGCCCTCTCTAGTACGATATAAAATACTTCTTCTCTTAAATTATCGATAAACTGTACCCAAAATACTCCACAAAATTCATGAAAATATTTCGTATTTCAAATTCACACTTTTATTATCACTAGAACTACCGAATTAATAAAAATAGCCGAGCTGCAATTTTTAATAAAATTATTCCAATACGTAAAAGCACATTGTTTGAGATTTGATGTACCTTAATATATAACATTAAATCCATTGGTTAACTTGCATCTTCCAGCCATAATTTATATTTAAATAACTGTATAAATATAACTGAGAATATGTTCGGTAGATCTGGTGTTAAAATACCTTGAAATATGAAATAATAGTTGTCCGAAGTAGTTCCCCTATAATTTTACTTTCGTCGATTAAAAATGAAGATGAGAAAAAAGTAAATAGCTTTAAAATTAAAGCTAGAGAGGTATTTAATTAAAGGAATTAGAAGTGATACAGGTGTACGAATTTACTTTGCCGACTTACCTTCCCGTGGGGAACAATTAATCAGCGGGTTGCTGTTGCTATGAAACATCCGAAACATTTTACAAAAAGTACCCGAATAATTTACCTAATTCACCGAAAAGTATCTGAAATTCAAATAATTTTGAGCGGTAGTGTACATTCGTCGTATGTCTGGAAATGAGTACCACGTATCACAAATATCGCATGAGATTTTGGGTCGTCCAGATATTTCCCAGCAACAGCAACTCACTACTTAATCGTGTCCCGAGGGAAGGTAAGTCGGCAAGATGAATTCGTGCAATTCCGCGGGGAGTAAATTAAAAGCTGCAACGCGCCAATGGCGAATGGTGTTGAGGATGGCGGCACGATTGATCTCATAATCCTCGCTTAGAAGGAAGTAACATGTAGAAATGTTGCTAATGGATAATCAAGAGGGGCATCTAACTTTTACATCTGTGTTTTGAGATTACATCTGATTCAATAACGGAATACTTTGGAAAAGGAAGACAAGTGATGAAAAATTATAATTTTTCATTTAATTCATTCGTGAGTATGCTAATTATTTATATTGGTAATTTTTTTATTTAGGATCACCAAATTATACTAAGTTAAAAATGATGACGTTGTACGTGGAAAGTGTAAGATTTAATAGAATATCCAATAATTTAAAATCATTTCCATCGTTGTTTCAATCGCTGGAAAATGTATTTATTGTCTTAATAAATCTCTGCATTGCGAATGCAGAATTGGCGATATTGTAATGAACAAGATGGTGGAATTAATTGGGATGCGAATCAATACCGTTTAATGTACTGACTCGTAGGTAGAGTTTTAAACAACATTTTTCCGTATAATATAAAATATGTCGAACAAGAATATCTCTAGTAGAACTATTAATACCAACAAGTAAAAAACTTATGATTTAAAAAAGTTAATAGCAATTATGTACGAAAACTGATACTCTTTTTTGAAACTACCTCATAATTTCTGTCAAAACTCGAGGTCCAAAATTTCATGTAATTAGTTTCCTCATCAGATTTCACGCGTTAATTAAACTCTGAATGCGGAATCCTTAAAACTGAAATCTACACTATTACGAAATGTATGTCGTGAATTTTAACTCGTCCGGTGGATCTGACCTTAAACGAAGACAGAAACTAAATCTAAAAAAGTTAAAGTAAGTTGAAGCAGCATCAGTAAACGCTGGGAGGAGGAAGCTATTTCCGTGTGCTTTTCAGGTGAGTTCGCATTAAGTAGCTCATTTTGACGACACCCGATGTACAGACTGATACAAGTGACGTCTAATGTCGACAGTCTCATCTAACTTTGCCGCGCTACTCCTCATCCGAGTTGGAAGAACTGAGGGTTGAGGGAAAAAAAAAGAGTGGAGAAAACTACGAGGAGGAAGAGGCGAGCTTTTCTGCGGAAGATGGAGTAATGAGTACGGTCAGCTAGACGAAAGTCTAAAAAGCGAAGTAGCCTCATCCAAGCTCACATGTGTTCAACAACAAACAGCTTGCCCGCCACTCGAAAAACTCATCAGTGTTCCTAGATTCGCCTTGTCCCTCGTAGTACCAACTTAGCGAAAGATTTGAGCTCCCGCTGATTTCAAACATTTTCTATACCCACTTTTGGCCTTGTTAAAAAATATCATGTAATATCTGATTTTCAATACATATATTGTTGAGTGTATCACTACGTTAATGTACTATAATATACTTTAATATAAAGCATATTATAATATTTTAAGATTACGAACATTTTCTAGGCCGATTTTTGACCTTGTTAAACAATATCATGTAATATTTGATTTTCAATATATTGTTGAGTGTATTAGGATATTAATGCACTCTGATATACTGCACATTTTAGTATCCTAAGTATTCTTTCGATGCTTCAATCCTAAGGTGACTTCAGCTTCGCCCAATGCAATTACTAAGTTATTAATAACTTATGTTATTTTATTTAATTTAGCACTGATTAACCGGTGTAATTAATACATTCATAACTAAAGAATTTCAAGGACAAGTTTAATCATGATCACATAGTTTTGACCCGTTGGACTTATTGTTTCTGATTGTTTAAAAATTCCTATCGTAAAGCTTAAATTAATAATTTGTATGAAATTGCCACTTCGCTGTTTCCAATTTTATCTGGTACCCATCTTGTTTATTTATTTCCACTGTAAATTGGAACGTATCGATATATTTTAACAAATGATATTATTTTTCTCTGACTGTGTTTAAGTACTCTGGTATTCGAACTCGATAAAATCTGAATTAATGGAGGCTTCCAGAGATTGCGAACGTTAAACTCTTCAAAATTGATCGGAGGATTAGTGGCAAATAATTGCTCGAATGAAAATAGTAACATTTGAGTAACCCTAATATGATAAAATAACAATTATACTAGAATCATTTGCTCAAAGCATTGCTTGACGTGTTGTTCATCTAACAAATTTACTAAAATATTATTCATGTAGTTATATGTAGGTTATAATTTGTTCCAAGTGTTTTGGGAGTAACTACATAGCCCAAAAATTGTGAACATAAAAACAATTCATTATTAAAAATGATACAAATATCTTAAGCAAAACACATGAAGGTGATTGCGCAATGTTGGTCTTATTTTATCGTAATCAGAATCCGTATCATGTAACTCGAAACACGGCGAACCTTCATGAAAACTTGGATCATTTTTTCTACAGTATTTCGATAGAAACACGAAGGTAACGTTTTTAATGGACCTTAATGCCTGCAATAAATAAATCTAATAGGTTATAAAATTATATCCCGTACACACTCCATTACCTTCTATATAAATCGCAGCAGGTAATTCGATATCGAAGCGTCGATTCAGCAATTGATCGTAGCTTAATTACCGCAACTAATTGACTGGCTTTATACGTATCAGGAGATGATTCAAACACAAATTAACGCGGACCGCCGGCTACCGACTTGAATTCTCCCACGAAAATTATTCAAATGCAATTCTTTAATCGAGGCGACTTTCATGGCTGGGAAACGAGGCTCGGATAACTCCACGGATAGTACTCCACCCTTAATGACTTATTCCTGAATATTTTCATTTTTACACCGGCGAGTAACGAGCTTCATTATCTCGAGGAGGGTCCTTCATCCCCGGTGGATTACGAGCGACAAAGGAATAAATTGTTTTCGAGAAATCTGCCGCGGATCCGGATCGGAGCCCTCGCTAATAGCACCGGTAGAGCCAACCATCTCTTCTCCTGCCAGTTTCTTCTTTCCTTCTGCCGAGGGGTAGTTTGAACCGTGGTAGTAGTCCCGCTTAGAACCCACACTCTCTTACTCTCTCTTACTCACTCTATCACCCTCTCTGACTACCCTTTCCTATCCTCTCTTCCGTTGAAAACAGAACCGAATAAGAGGCCAAGACCGTAGTGAAGCGATGGAGTAAGAGCAGGGAGCGAAACAGAGGGTGAGAGACTGGCAGGGAGAGGGAGGGGAATGAGAAAGAAGGGAAGGAAGCATGGAGAGGAAAAAGCCGACTCGAAACTCCAAGGGAGAAGGACAAGTGAGCCAAGAGGAGGAGAGTAAAGGAGATGTAAATAGAGGGAGAGAAACGCGGGACTTGCATATGTGCAATGTGTGCACGCATGCACCAACCTCGGGGAACATACAAGGGACAAGTACGCATACATAAATACGAGCGCACAGAGGGAACCCTTCGACCCTTCTCTTCTCCACACAACATCAAGAGGCAGGGTACGGAGAGATAGCAAGGGAGAAAGAGAAAGGTAGAGTGAAAGAAGGGTGGTGAGAGAGAGAGAGTGAGAAACTCTCCGAAGAGACCCGTAGGTGTAGGTGAGCCTCTATAGAAGGCCAGATGGGCGTGGTGGCTGTGACGGTTTTCGCCCAATGGGAATTCAGGATCCTCCTGGGTAGAAGGACAATGTACATGGGCATTTTGTGTGTGATGGAGACCATCTACCTCTTCGACAAAGAGCACCAAGTCGAACGTCGAATGCCATCCACGGAGAAAACGAACTGCCTCTTTCTATAACCGCTATCCGGTTTAGCTGGACCTATTGCTAGAGGAACACTCTTCTTCACCGTGTTTCATTGATTTCAGAAAGATCACCATCGATCCGTACTATCGATCTATCTCCATCGCGTTTTCCCTGTGCGCCAACTTTCCTACGTTTCTTTCACCATCGTGTCTTCGACTATGTTTTCCAATATTTTCCTTTCGTACTTCAGAATTTATGTCTGAAGACTTTAGTCAGCCTTCGAGAGCTTTCTGCACATATTTGTGCGCATTTTGTGGACTTGGTTTACAGAAAAGTGGATTGCAATTTGCGATAGATGTACAGGGCGATATATGGAACTTTAATAAAAAATGGTTCCATTCTTTTAGGAAATTGACATTGTTTAAATTATTGGATGAAAGGTATTTTTAATACGTGTAGATACTCGGGATAATATCACGAAGAAATTACCTTGGTGATAGAAGTATTTATATTATTCTAGTAGCAAAATACCTGGTCCCCTCGGATTATCTGGATAATTCAGACATCTCCCAATCCGCCTAATTGTTTATCGATAATTGAATAAACAGAATCTCAACAACCTTTCGACTACCGAAATATTCAAATATTTGCAATACCAGGCAATTACTCTGTAGACCTTTTAACATAAACACTACCCCCACTATTAATCACTACAAACTAAACAGTTATCTAATAACCTACGCCGATTATAACACCGTTAAAAACATCAAATATAATCAATCCTGACATCAATACTATTCGCCATATTCAAACAAATTCCGGTTATATTAACACTAGAACTATCGAACATATACTCACTCAGTTATAATTACACATTTATTTATATATAAGTTACGGCTGGAGGACTTAAGTTAATTAATGGATTCAATTATTTGCGTTATGTATATTAAATAAAAGTATATAAAATCTCAATCAATACGCCGTGTATAATCGAATAATTTAACTCAAAATCGAAGACTAATTTCGATTCCTTTTGTAATTCTAGTGTTAATGAGCAAAATGATCAAGACTTTGGAAATACGAATCCTATGTCAAAAAGTGGAACAATTATATTGAAACTTGGTTACTTGTAGTGATACCAGAAAGAAGTTACTGAAAAGTATCGGGCGCGTCGTCCATTGAAAAACCGCCTTTAACAAAGAAAAAGAAACAAAGTTCATAAGATCGGTTCTCATTACACGAGAGTATCATGTCCTGTAACTTCAAGTACAGAGATAGATATTATCGTAACGAATCCCAATCAGAGTAGCCAACGAAGAAGGACTTTCACCGCGTAGTATAGCGGTTGGTTTTCCTGATCTAAAAATTCATCACCACCCACGGCGGTAGCCGATCGGCTCTGACATCGAGTAGTAGTGGCAGTGTCACTAACCAGACGACATGGACGAAAGCAGGAGGCGGAGGAAACGGAAGAATCGGATGAAGGGGAAACCGGCAGAGCGGGAGGTGAATCCAAGCCGTAGGTACTGGTGGTCTCATTAAACCCAGCTTCGTATAGCGCGACTACGTAATGAGAATCGGTTAATTAGAGCCGTAGCGTGGTGCGGTTTCACTTGATATACCCGAACTGCATCACGTGCATGCACGCCTTACGTTTCCACGTGGAAGGGAGGAAACGGATATGTAAACGTACACTGGCGCACCTCGAGTATCGAAGGACAACGTGATAAAAAGAAGATGCTTTCGATAATCTTGTGTGTAGCAATATTTTGTTATACGCTTCTTACACTTTTACGTACATTAAAACGTCTGAGACTCTGATCAGTTTTTTATTTAATGCGCGGTATTTAGAACAGCCAATTAAGAAGTCCTTTGTTGATGTAGTTGCGGGAATGTGAGGTTTTGCAGGACAAATTAATGAAGCGTTTGGTGATACTTAAATGAAGTATTGGAAACCGAAATATCATTTATTAATGTAATCGAGGTTGGTAAGTCATTTGTAATTTCTAATAAAATTAATACAATTATTCGGTGTATTATAGAATATAAACCTCGGATCAGGAGTGTAATTCTAACCATTAAAAATCGTAAAATAATGAGCACCTTTGAAAAAGATTTGGCAAGAAAAGTAATACGAATTTTCCATAGTTATATATTCTTGTTCTAGTAATAAACACTTACAGGTTTCGGTTCGCATAAAAAAATCTGCGGAAGTTTCTCACAGTATATTAAAATATCTTCCTATTACAAAATGTCTTCGATACCAGAATCATGTGACTATTAAAATTATCGAATAAAATGTCTTCCAACAAGAACAACTGATGCTGAACAATTAACACAACAATTACTGGTGCAAATCAAAAACAAATAACACACCAAAATTCCTATGTAATCTTCACTCGTGAACTGCACGAATAAATCCACAAATAAAAATGTCAGTTGTTCATCAACAATTTCCATATTAAAATAAATCCATTCAAAGCAGATTTAAACAATGCATAACGGAATGAAGTTCGTTAAAGAAGGATCAAACAAGGTCGCGAAATGGTGCTCCATTTAGAAATAGGTTGTTACACCGGAATTCGCAAACACGATGGAGATAACTATGAGTTAGCAAGTCGCACGTATGTACTTAAAAGAGGAAACAATTTTGAATGAAAAATACTCCACTGCCACGAGAACGGAGCCAGGTGCATTGCAATCAAAGGGAAGCGAGGAAAGTCGGAGGCGATTACGGTATAAAATTCTGGCAGGTTGTAATTAAATACAGTATAAGTAAGCAAAACTAGATTGGGGGGGGGGGGGGGAGTTAGAGTAAGAAAGAAGAGAAATATGGAAAAGAGGAAAGAAGATAAGCTACCGAGTGCTTATTGTTACGTCAGTGGTGCGCATGTGAGAGACACATAATGCAGAGAGTAAGAGGGTGGAGAGTTTGACTCGTCGTCAGAGGTGAAGTATCATCAAGAAAGATGCACCAGTGCAATTCCATGCATGGCTTGGTACATCAAAAGTAGTACTGAAATCAAATTTCTCAAGTATGCAGGAAGAGACAAAAGCCACATACGATAAGAATACTTATGGAAATATGGGGAAGTATTACTCGCAATGGGGCCAGGGAAGGAAGAGTCTTTAGCTGTTTAAAATTAAGAATAGCTGGACTTATAATATCAACTGAAATCAATCGATTGATGAGTACCCGAACAACATGTACAAACTTTGCCCGTTTGTATTCTAATAGTACCAACGTGCATTGCATATCATAATTCTGAACAATCCATATTTTTCTGTAACATAATTTTTCATATGTATAGTACTTCCTGTTTATTTTAATCCTGTTTGTAATCTTCCGCATTATATTCTTTTAATAATATTTTTGATGAGCTTACGTGTAAAATAATGATGCATAATTATCTCATTTTTACCAATGCCGTAATTAATCTATTAGAAGTGCGGTACACTATAATATATTATATATAATGTTTTATTCTGGGGTTTACATAACACGAAAGCTTGAGACACATTCCAACCGCGTTATGTAAGGTATAGGCGAATATAGCTCACTTGCCGATATAAATTTGAAGGCCAAACATCGAACGTTGCAAACAAATATCACAAAAAATTGCTAACGTCGGTTGAACCATGATATTTCTAACAATTTTGATGATCAAATTTATTTGTTAGAAACAGTATTTCAAATATTCAATTAATCCCAATATGAAGTACGAATGATACCCGGAGAATACAGAAATACGTTAAATAACCGAGGTGAAAAAGTTCCCGGAACATTTCTCTAACATCGATACCATCGAACCGTAGGCAAACAAATCTACCGATTCGGTAGGAAGTAAAAATGACGGGAAACTAAAAGAAATAAATATCCGGCCAAAAAACGAAGAGGAGGAAATCCCTATCGTGATACTTGTGGCATCTATCCACTCTAAACCACGTGTACATATAAACTGTGCATTGTCCTCTAGAATAATCAGTCGTTCATTTAAAGGACGGCAGACAAATAAGTATCCGCGAATAACCGATAACAAAACCCGGCACGATATTAAATGAAATAAAAATCCAGGTACCTAATACTCGAGCAAACTACTCAGGTAGATATCGACGAACTGAAATTAAAACACGACTATTCGACAGGGGGACTGTGGGGGACCGCGGGGTTCGGGGGATAGTGAAGGAAAGAGGATACGGGTTAAAGCCGAAAAAGAGAGGGGAATAATATCGGAAGGTAGAGTTTCGCGGGAGGGTATCATAAATCTCGTCATGAACGGCGTCAACGACGACTCCGTCGTCGACATCCTCCTCGAAATGGCGCACTGGTGTGCGCATTGATGCAGAGTCCCCAGGGCTTTGTTTTCCACGTCGCGAATAACATGGAATCCTGCGGAGAACCTCGGACGCGGAAACCTCTGCCTGTTCATTCCGCTCTCACCTCCTTTCGTGCTCGCTCGCCCGCTTCCAGGCGCATTTTTAATTTCCATTGTCGTCGACGTACCTCCCACTACTGGTTGAAATGCTGCTGCATTTCAACCACCCACCACTCACCTCTCCACCCCTGACTACCTGATACTCTACCTTCCTTTTATTCTACATTTCTGTCACATGCGCAACGCAGATCTTACCCCGAGACTCTCCATTCTCTACCACGTTTTCCTTCTTCTTCGTACATCTACCATTCTCTAATATGCGTGCCTTTTTCCATGACACCTTTTCGATTCGTTATAATTCGTATTGCAAACTTTTCGAGTTTAAACTGCTTGTTTCGAATTTGTAATACATTTCAGAATATAAATTATGTGTAAATTTATGTATAAACTGAACAGTAGGATTATTGTGGCTTGTTCGTTTCGGTGATTAGTTTTAAATGAATTTCTTGGGCATTTAAATTCACTATGTTCTAGTATTATTAAAAGAGATCTCTTTGCAGGTTAATCATTTCTTCGGATCGCATTACCTGCTAATTTAAACAACAACTTTATGAGAAATCCAATTACAACGACATATTCGGAACTGGAATTGGTTCTGACATTTTAGAACGTGACTTATTCTGCACAAATATGTATTTCACATATTTAGGAATACTTCGTATATTACAATAGGAATATATTGGATCGGTAATGGAGAGTTACGGTTTATATCTATATAGAATACATAACTTGCAATGAATATATGAAAACAGTATTAAAACTTAGTAATCTGGCTCTGTTTAACCTCAGTAAACCTGTCAGAGAGTCCCAAGGTTCAAAGATATTCTATTTTTTATATTATCGATAATATGTGTGAAATCTTGACACGATAAGATATTAAGTTGAGAGGACGCGAATATCCAATTCAACTCTTTTAAAATATCGTATTCCGATGAATGGAAATATTATATAGTAATTATATAATATCCATGGGATTTTATACGGTGTGATGAATTTTTAGTCATCCATTTTTATCCGCGGTACGGTACATTGGTACATGATACCATCGACTTCGGTTTTTGATCAATCAATTATTATTACAAGTACATATAACGTAAACATTTCCTATTCAATTTTAACTTATCATAAAGCTTCTGTTCACAGAGATAATATGAAACAATAAAATCCGAACTAGATTGAATTGTTACCCATATAACTTTATACAAGATTAATTATCTCAAAAAATGTTTCCAATTCTGTATTCGCACTCTATGCCTCGCACCTCAAATTTTTGTATTCATAAAAATGAGAATAAAATTATTCTGAAAATTGCAAATGCTCTGACAAATTGTCAGAAGCACTTACAGTCAATTGTCATTCCAACTCCCCCGTTTGAACCACTTCTTCGTCCAATAAAAGAGCCGCACTTAATCCCTACTTCTGGGACACCCTATATGAAGGGTTTGCGTCCAAACTACCCGGATGAAGCGACTTTTAACCGAAGCTGAGAGATGGAGCCACAAAGCCGGCGAAGGGCCAACCTCACTGATTAAAAAAACATGCCTTGGACTTTCTTTTCTCTTAAAAAAATGAAATTCACTTTGAGGCGGATCGATCTTTCGCGGCACGGTAAAAGATCGAGTGTGGGAAAGCACGAGGAACGAATGATATCAAAAGATTGTAGTAGCGTAGTAAAATAAGCGAAAGAGGTACGGGTGGTGTGTGAGCGCGAAGGAGCGTCGATCGGCAGCGTTTGCGTTGACCAATTAAGAAAATTAAGAGTCATTAATTAGCATTCACTTCCGTCCCGGTGCGCTCGAGACCGGCGCAATGAAGAATTCTTTGTGCTGTGGGCACATTATTCGCTAAATGCCTTCTCGGTACTCTTCGGTTGAGCCGCCCGTCTTCGAGCTTCCGTTTCAGAGTTTAATATATCCTCCTCCTCCTTTTCCACCTCTTCCTCGCCTTCGTCCACTCACTACTCTTTCCTTTTCTTCTTCTTTCTCTTTTTCCTTTTCGTCCGGCGCTCTTCGCCAAGAATTTTCTCACCTCATTTATACGTCGTTTCGCGCTTCAATTACCTCGAGTTATTACGAGCACCGGTCTCCCATCTAATGAGAGGACCGCAGGAGTGGGATTCGAGCGGCGAAACGTGCCATAATGGAATTAGAAAAAGTGTCCTTACTTAGAGCATTGTTTTCCATGGAATGTTATGCTATTAAAAATATTCCGATTCAATTAGCACGCTGTTTTCCCGAGTAGTTACTCGCCGGTGACATTCATTAACGAAACTTAGGGAATCTCGATTCATGGCCATCGATCATTCTTATTTAAGCGATACAGTAAACCCCCGTATAACCCGAATTCCTACAACCCGCAAAAAATATAGCGACGACTTTTTTTATATAACGCGATTCTCGAATAACGTGCTACATAATCAAATTCGGGAATTCTCCGTTTACTTTAGTTGAACATAGCATAGCTTATTATTTCCAATTTCCTATAACGCGATTTCATACAACGCGTAAAGTATTAACCGCGTTGTACGGGAGTCTGCTGTACTGTGGAATATAATTCGTTCAAGTTAACTCGTAGTGAACTTCCTTTCGTTGACAGAAACCGGATTCTCTGACAGAGATAGATTGGTCTGTCGGTATCTTGAAGTATGAAATTAAAGTAATTTTTTTTACTAAATCCGAAGGGATAAGTCAGATATAAGTTCGGCTCATAGCAAGATAAGAAAATAACAGTAGTTGCGAAGAATATAAGTTTATAAAAAGTATATGGTGACATTCGATTCGAAACTAATACGGCTCCTAAAACCAGAACAATAAATCAAACAAATGAAGAAAGAAACTAATATTTCATTTCTTCTTAATTCTACATACTTCAATAAAAGAGTAGGATAACTTTCTCCCAGTTCAACGTATCTTCGTTATTTCCATTGTCAACAATGTTTTTATTCTCCACCCATATTGAAGTAGTAACATTATATTGGGTTGAATCACAAATAAGTTCCGTTTTCTAAAATAAAGTTTCTTCGTCAATAAAATGAACTACAATGGACATTAATTGAATGTATTAGTTGTCATTATTAATATCTTCTTGCCATTTTTAGGCAACTTGTCGATTCCCCTTGCGTGAAACTCCTGGACGAACGGAATTTATTTATGATACAACCCACTATTTAACCAACAAGATTCATGCATAATAATGAACTTATATTAAATAATTCTCCACGAACAAATGTTCAATAATTATGTTACGTTGTACCGTACCCATATTTGAAACCTCATTAACAAATTGGAACCATGATAGATTAGTTTCGAGCAGAAAGACAAAAAGTAATAAAGCATCGGTGATGCTTCTTTATCACGTGAGGGGCAATGTTAAAAAGCGCATTTCCATCGGCATAAAAAGAGGCAGGAGAACCCGCCGTGAAAGGGCAAATTACTTATTATTCGGTAAAACGCTTAATTTTACGAAAGAGGGCCGCGATTATGGCTGCACTCGCTGATAAATTTCAGCTATGCGCAGGCAAATCCGCACACGCACCAGGAGAGAAAAAGAGAGAGAACGCGGGAGCAGAAAATCACGCGTGGCCGTGTTCCAGAGGGGATAAAGAACGGTAAATGGGAGGGAGGGAGAAGAAGGATATGGTCGCCTAATATACGTACGAATAAAGTGGGGTAAAAGAGAAAAATTGAAGGGGGTACCGCAAAGTGAAAGAGAGCGCGAGATAACGCAAGTGAGAGGGAGAAACGAAAAGGCGAAGGAAAAAGATCGGCCAAGAAAAGAGAAGGAATGGCGAACGATAAGCGAGAGTGAGAAGGACATCGACGAAGGCAGAACGAAAGAGTTAGAGATAGGAGTTGAAGAGAGCGAGAGACCGAATTTGCACGGCAGAGAAGGAGAGTGATAAAAGGAAAAAAGGAGGAAGAAAGAAGGTGGTCGGCATCCTTTGATCTTACGCACACACATTACCAAGGGGGGGAAAAAGGACACGCGCATATCTTCCGCAAAGACCATACATATTCATGATCCGGTGTACACACGCACAAAACGCGTACCCATACAGGGTAGGCACTGGCTTTTGTTTAACCTCGTGCGCACGCATATTGTGCGTATGCACGCCATAAATTTGTATACCTACCTAGAAGTGCACGCGGTGCAGAATGCGCGGGAGAAGTTTCTGCACTTAACTAAGCACTCGAAAGCCTCGATCCTTCTCGCTCTTTCGTTCCCTCTTTAAATCTGCTTCTCCTACTTTATCGCGGGTTCTCTCTTACCTCTACCTACGGCTTTTTACCTCTTTGTGTACGTACTTACGTGTATGCTCATCATTCGAGGTAGGGGGTGCGGGGGGCCTCGATAATGAAAGAGGTAGGTGGATGTACCGGATATTCAAGAATGGTATACCGTGGATACCGGGATGTTCGCGGTTTCCGAGGAAGAGAATGTTCGGACAGATCGTAAGAAATCGAACGCTCGATCTTCCTTCAGACGAGTCGACTTTTTAAAAAGGATCTAAATCCGGTTTTACAAACATTTATTGAAGTCAATTTCATGTGGAAACTGATATCTTCTGTTCCTACTTCGAACTTAAATTAAGATATTCCAACATCTTTGGGAATCAATCAACAGAAGCTTAGCTGTTAACCCACCATAACCCTATTTTGTTTATGTCTAAAAGGAAATCGTATAACGTAACTCTAGTTAAACGCGATCCTAACGAAGATACATTAAGTGAAAATAGTAACGAAATTATTACTGGAACGCACCGAAAAAGGTGACAATTGTTGGGCGTACGTTTATAATTATTATTACGACAAATAAATAAAACGAAATGAAGGATACGAATAGACGAGTATGTAACTTCAAAGTTGCATGGAGCTGTAGAGGGCTAAATAATGTTGCATTTAGTCTGGAATATAAAACATTGAATAATTTCAAATAATAAAAATCGGGCTTATAATACTAAGAAATTGACATACATTACATCCAAGGATTTGGATGTGACTTAAGTGGAATTATAATTCTAGTGGGACATACAAATCTGATTTTACTTTCCGTGTAATGAAGTCACTGTTCGCCGTTTATTAAAGACTTTTGAGGAAGAAGCTCGAAATAATAATTACAATTGTCGAATTATGATAATAAATCACTTTGAATTATAAAAATAATTCAATTTATCTTTCAGGTGGATGCTTCCGAAGAGAACAGCGTCATGATATGAAATCCGTTAAATGAAAAGACTCAACAATGTTATCGGTTGCACCGACAGATACTGCAAAAAGTACACTTGGCAGAGTAAGCTTTAGATAGTGAAATATCCGTGGGAACAATCGAAATTTCAATTCCGGTAATTCAGAGAGGAAGAACTCACTATCGAAACATTTTGCGGTTAAAAACTCTTACCAAGGTACACGATTAAACGAGTGGAATCCATGGAAATTGAAGCTATCCGGGAGAATTAAAAAAAAGCCCTCGATTGGTATGCTTGATGGGAAGTCATAAAAGATATAAAGAATATTTCCCTAGAAGAACGTTAGCGTTAATTCAACAAACTGAGCTTTCATATTGGCGCTTCGTTTAAGCACACCAAGCAATTCGTACGGCTGCATAAAAAAACGACTGATCAACCAGAGGGAAAACAATTTAGTGAGATTCAATGGCGCAGTTAATCTTTTTTGTATCGGACGGAATAAAAGCGCCAGAAAACAAAACGATCGACCAACGGCCTGCAAATATAATCTGTTTATCGCGGCCAGATTCTCTTTGATGTAAAAATAATTTAATACATACGGAAAACTGTGCCATGCTCAGGTTATCATTTATTTCTTGTATTTGCACGTGAAATGTGTTTAATCTATTTAGATATTACACAATTAACTGCACTACATACAGTGTTTTGGAAAACATTAAAATAGTGTTTTGGTATAATATCATATTATAATGTTGGTTCTTGTTCGATATATCATTTAAAATATGCCAGTTTTAGGTTAACATTTTGTTTAGTGTAGTTAATGCAATAATAAAAGATAAACAATTAAATTAATTGCATACTGAAGGTTATACGGGTTATCCTCAAACGGATTGTTTCTTAAAAAATTTCCGCGGAAATTTTTACATTCATAAATATACAAAAGTCTTAGGGAAGCAAAAAGTCCGCGGAATTATCTCTGATTACGGACAAATTGTTGATGCCCATTTGATTCGTGTAATTAACGTTCGAGTCACAAAAGGGAGTGCCTTGTCGCTTTTCTTTAAAACATATAATTTGCTTATGTAAAAATGAGCAAATAAAATATGTTAATTCTTACGCGACGTGATGGACTGCCGTAAACATCTCACTGTAGAAATATATCGTATAGTATTATAATTTTACGCGCCGTAAAAAGGCGCATGTGAAACCGAGCAGGGAAATGGAAAGAGTTTCTGTAAATGGACAAAGTCTAACGACATTCTGGGGGTTGAAATAGGAAAGCGTGCGAATGCAAATCGACACGAAAGGCGACAGGAGAAATTGCGAAGTATGTTCGCGTCAATTGGCGAAACGACGGGCCGATCTCCCAACACGCCCGGGGCACCGGGGGCGCCTACCGCCCGCAATTTACCTGCGAAACATTTCCGCCCGAACGAAAAATGCCTAACCATGCCATGCCTAACTGGGCCCTACACGATCGATTCCACGTGAATTACATCAGGGAATGCATGCCCGAATTCGTCGAACGACCACGTTTCTAGTTTACCCGTCCTGTCGATTGTTCAAAACCGATAGTGATTTTATTCCAGGTTTTATCGCGCTATTTCCCATTACATTCTCGGAATACTGTGACTTTAAACGAAAATGGAAATCAAGTATAAATTAACAATAATTTTTGTAACTTAATTTTTAAGTAAAGTATTATTAATGGAACACATGATTGATTTAACTGTAATGTTATTAATTAAAGCGGTTTATATTCGTTTTATCACTTGTTGTTTCGTATAATTATTGTATAATCTATTTTTGAAATGGATTATACAATAGCCTTCCTCGACTGTTAATACTCGAATACTCTAAAAAATGGCGTCGATTAAATGCCTATTTAATTCTAGAGTAATTCGAACTGCTATTTAACTGACGCTATTTTATTGGTGGTACTAAGGACATCATCATCATTATTGTAGAATTATTATTGCATTGTAAATAAAATATTGATAATACAAATATTAACGTATCTCATTATTATCATCCGAGACGCGTTATTATTTACATCAATATTTTATTGAAATATGAGCCCCGAGCCCTTTTAGTCGCCTTTTACGACAGGCAGGGATACCATGGGTGTATTCTTGCCCCGGCCCATAGGGGCTTATTATTTTCTAATTGCGCTCAGTACATATGTGATAATTAGAAAATTTCCTTTCATACGAACCCTTAACGTTTCTTATAATTTTATTAATCTGCTAGTTTTTATTCAAACGCACTTGTCGCTCTAAAATACTTTCTATGTATCAATTCAACATCGCAGAATACGCAATAAAATCCGAGAAATTATGAGAAATTATAAGCAGTTATAAGAACTTAGGAACAATTATCGCCATAAAAATTTCAATTAATCTCCTCGAAGAACACACACAACGTATCAATTATTTCTATACTCATAAAACTTACAACACATTTGTCCGCAAAATTGTTGGAACTCAATGCGATAAGCAAATGAATTTCAAGAAAGGCGGATTAATAGAGTCGGCTTTAGTGGGTCAAAAGTTCCTAACGCGGACTGCAGTCCGACTATCTTGGAATCGTTAGCTCGCCCCTAGAAATCCTGGAAGAGACGATTCCAGGACACCGGGCGATCTTCCAGGGCATGTAAAGTTATGTAAGATCGCGGGTCGCCTGGAATTCGCAGAGGCGGCACTTTTTGAATCGCGGATCCTTTCTTTGAAGGTGGGAGATCATCGTATTCGGCCGGCGAACTGGCCGACCGTACAATCGGACCTAGTCGATCGAGCTCCTTGCCGAACATATGTGGTATAATGATATGTTGAATCGATAACCGAAACGTTAAAAAGAGAACTGGCATTTTATAATTCGTCTACGAGAAGGCAAAAGACGAATGTGCCAGAAAGCATAAGTTTACAATAAATAGATCTACTATCAGTATCATAATTAATAATGAGTAAAGCGAGTTACGATACTCTTGTATTGTAAGCGTAAATGTAATATTGTGCACACTTCTTTAGACACAAATATTCCACAAATTAGGTAATTGGGGCAGACACCCGTCTTTAACGAAAAATCTGTTATGATATTGATTTAATAGCAAGATATTTGATAGCAAAGGAAATGGTATAAATATTCCAATATATCTGAAATCGTCTGAAGGAAATCAAAAATGATCAAATACATTTATGGTTTCCGAAATAATGGTATTTCTAGATTCCAACGCAAAGCATATTTCCACCATTATCCAAATATTTGGAAATACTGCGCTAACCGCTCGTTCGAATATCTCCGAAATAAACGAATATTCGCGAAACCTCAGCGATTCACGTTTCTTACAAAACATAGGAATTCCATCAAGTATCTAAAAATCACGACTATTCCGTATTAATTATTCAAGTATTTAGATGAAATTCAATTCGAAAATTGCATTTGCCATTTTCGAAAGTTGCAAGCCGGAAAATACAGAACGGTGGTCGCGGAAACGGGCAAATCTGTGTCGAAGGATGAAGGGGGGTGGAAGTGGGTGGCAGAGAAAAGAAGGTCGTGTAGTAGAAGGAAGAAAGAGGGTCCGTATAAAAGAAGAAGCACGGAGGTGGCTCCGAGAACGTTGGGGACCACCCGAGAGAGAAGTTCAGGACTGGTTGGGAACCGGCGGCGCACGCCGTACCTTTGGGGGGTCCCTTATCTTCCGCGGCAACCTGGGACCATCCTGGACCGGCGAGACCTGTCCATGGACCTTTTGCTCCCGCAAAGACTCTGCATCCTATTATCGATCAATAGCTACATTCTTACATAACCGGCAGACTTCTAATAAAATCACCCATTTCATCAGATCAGTAATATTCTTTAACCTTTCCCTGCCCCCTTTTATATTTTATTAAAAATTGATAATGTATCAGCACAAGTATATGTACGGATGTAACGAGTGTTCTAATATTTGGAAGAATAAAGATAAAAGAAAGTGCACTGAAGATAAAAATGAAATGTATGGACATACTGACTTTCATTAAATGTGAGATTGTCAATCCATACTGTGTAATATTGCGAGGTATATTAATATATGTTCAAACTAATCTCAATGGAATGTGTTTCGTTATTATAACTGGTTATTATTAATAATTGGCTTCAGATCAGAATGAGGAGAACCGTCAAATATAAATAGAACGGTAGATTTTTTCCTTCGATTAAGACTTTGTCGATTATGAAACGTCACAGTTTCATAATATTATAATACTGCTGCATTTTAGCGGAGTACGTCAAATCCATTATCAGTACTATCTATTTAATTACCTCACATTAGCACGTCTTAGGAAGTAGGATAATCGCTAATCGATGCATTATTCGCCATTATCCTCATCGTCAAATATGAATCTAGAATTAATTCTATTCATCAGCGTTAAATATTGCAGTACAATAATTTCAGCCACATAATTCCGAAGATATTCTCGTGAATCCTCAAATATTGTTATTTATCGATCAAACGAATAATGTCGCAAAATGTATAAATAATAGTAGAAGAAAACGTTTCGAAATAAAGCAATTGTTAAAAAATTGTTGATTAGAACGCAAGATTTATGCATCCAAGAATGGAAAGACGGCAGAAGTAGAAAGGAAAAGGTAACAAAACCGGAGTAAAAATCAAGAAATGCGAATCAGAGGAACGAATGAAAGGGGGGCCAAGGAGTAAAAGGGACATGTAAAAATAGAGAGAAAGGGGGTGGGTAGAGGAATATAGAGTAAAGAAGGAGGGGGGGAAAGGAAAGAGATCAAGAGATACGAAGAGAGAAAGGGAGGAAGACAGGAAGAGAGACGGAGAGAAGAAAGAAGAAATGCAGGGAGAGAAGGAGAAGGAAAGGAAGGAGAGAAAAAGAGAAATTCTCATTGTGAAGAAAAGCGTATGCGTACGTAGAAGACGTGAGATCCGTTGGACCCGCATGCGGACCTTATTGTGTCCCAAAAGGGCGTATACGGTAGGTACCTTAATGTCGGCATGGATGAAAGCGTGGGCCCTCCTTTGTCTTTCCTTCGTGAAGCTGCCACAGCAAGTAGCGTGCTCTACGGGTAGCCCTGCACCATTCCAGGACTACCATGCTTCCTTTCTCCTTCTCTCTTTCACTCCTCTATCATTCATTTGTACACTCTATTTCCTTCTCTTTTCCTGCACCCGTTTCGCGAGTTATGTCTACCTACGAAGCCAAACGCAGGCAAACCTTACCGCTTATATACCTAATTTCTCCTAAGGACGCATTATTTCAAAATCACTACTAATTCCTGCTTATTAACCAATACAGAGGGGCGAAAAAAATGTATACAAACAAACAAAAAAGCCCATATGAAGTTTGTAATACTAAATTTGTTTTTATAGAAAACTATTAAAACGAATAATGATACCGACTCATTTTAGGCCCCGTAATCGGAGAAAGCACACCTTAAATTTGCTTTTTAGAGAACATCATACTAAACATTAGTAGATAATATCTATTAAGGTGTGTATACATTTTGTGACCCACTCTGCAGTGTAACAGAAAACTACCATGAATATCAAATATCTATTAACACTCGGTCTGCCGAACACATATTCGGTTATCCTTATACATTTATTTCGACATGAAGTATGATCGGAGGATGTAAATTAATCAATGGATTTAATTACTCGCGTCATGTACATGAAATAAAGGTATAAGAAATCTCAAACACTGATCAGTCATTTTGACTGTTTTGGTACTTCTAGTGTTAAGAATATTTCTATGTTCGCAACAATTTTTACGGATAACAAAAATTAGCGAAAAAGGTAAAATTGGAAAATTGAAAGTAACCGGCCTAAATATGAATAGATTTCATATTGTATAATACATGAAGTATTCTATTGATATGCATTCCCATCGAGCAATTATTAATTAATCATAAGCGATATTATATATTGTTAAGATGATCTGGGAAACTGATGGTACTAATGGCATTAATAATCAATATTTATTGAATTGCGATGGTACGTATTGGCATTACTAAAATAGAAGTCATACTCTGGTATTTATAAAGTGCATAAATGCGCGATTTATTAACTATTAATTAAAGGTATTGGTTATTTAATTGATTTAATATAATATAGATTTTATTCTATGTCATTGTTCCCGGTATTAAAACGCGCTCAGATTGAGAGAAAGTATTATATTATCAGATCTACATTTCTTGGGACGATAACATATGACTTTTAGAAAATATCGATAAAACAACATTAAATTAAGACGCTAATAATTCAGCAACCCTGATTGTCTAATTGTCTAATTGTCTATACAGTCTACAACCCTTTGATTAATTTCTATTTTTTATTCGACGCGAATAAATAATCAGTTATTATTGATTAATATAAGGATTATAATCAACATAAATGAACGGAAAATCATTATTTTCTAAAGATAATGAATAACATTTTATTATCGAGCACTCCGTATAAAATGGGTAATCCAGCAATAATAATTATGCCAAGAACTCGATCCAAATCTTTCTCTTATTAAAGAATTTCGTAATTCGTCTAAATGCGACATTCGAAGAACTTACACAAGGTAAATTTTTCCCGATTTGTGAAAGCGTAACACGAGGATCGTCGGAGACTTTCCGAGAATAATTCTCGACGATGGTACGAAGGTTGGTACCTCGAGCATAAAAACCGGGCCTGCGACACATTATTAATGTCAGAATGTCAGAGAGAACGTAGTTGCATATTTTGCGGAGTTGCATGCTGAGGCGCAAAGACGATTCACGACGGGGACGAACTCGGCAACGAAGAAGTCGACTACGGGGACACAATATATAATCCACTGTTCACCGATAATTATTATGACTTTCCAAGTTTCTGGCTTATAATGGGTCTCATAGCTACCGGTTATTTCGAACCTCTCCCCCGAACACCCCCGATGAGGACAGGTAAACCTGCCTCCCCGTTGTCGTCTTTTGCTCGGTAATAAAGTGACATTAGCTAGCATGCGATTCCACGATAAACTTTCCAAATTTATTCGTCCGACCCTCTCGATTTCCCCTTCCGACGTTTCGCTGGCTGAGTCGAATCACGTTCCACTCTTCTACGAACGATTTCATTCGAGGCATTCCTCGATAATAATGCGACAAATGCTCTTGCGGCTTTTATGAACAGCCGTTGTCGAGCAAACGATCGTATCGCCTTCGAACTTTAAAGATAATCACGCGGAAATTTAAGATAATCACTTGTTAAATCAATTTTGGAAGACCTACTCCACTTTTTAGACTGTTTATGTGCTACGAAATTACCTGTCAAGAATATTTATCATTTAGTGATGTATATTTAACGTTTCCGAAAGTTCGTCCTTTGTCGTACTCTAATTCTCTTGCATTATTGTCCTTCGCGTAATGAACCTCTTTATGTCCATTAATTAAAGTTGTGATATGAATTTTTTATTACAAAAAATATACGAATAAATTTGTATTTCCAACTTTGAATCAAACACATCATATATTATACTATAATACAAGGTTTAATGTAAATTTTGTATGTTTCCACTATAATTTAATTAAATTCTAGTCATAATGCAGATAATAATTACGTGAATGAAATAAAATGGATGTAATATCCACATTAAAATCTCGACTAATGAAAATATTTCATTATACAAAGTATTGATATTTAATTGCTAATGTTTCGTCAGACAGGATACATAAAAAGGTTTCTTACGCCCGACACGCTACAATTTACAAGGAAAGGGGGTTGAAGTCAATTTAAATACGATCTAAATTGTTGGAAGTTACGATACCGTCGGTATAAAATAATAAATCTTAATACACCCTTGGCGGCCAATGGGTCTAGTTATCGATTAAACTGGCGGCCATAAAATTTTCTATTCTTTCTAAAGCACATAATTTATATGACTCTCTGAGAGCGCGACTAACTTTACAGTTTTGGCGGCTAGCAGTACCACTCGACCTTCGGTAGAGCGTGACAGTGGCAGGTTTAAAGCATAAAACAAATTATAACTGGAAAAAGAAGGATGTCGTGCGGCACTCCTACGCTTCCACGGTTTCCACGAGGACAGTGGATCGTATCATGACTAACGCTCATCGGGTCTCCAGATTCTCATTTGCCTAATTACAAATGCGTACTACAAAGTATAAAGCGTGTCGAATCACCAAGTGTCACACAACACGAGTGCTAAAATGAAGGTTGCACGGATAAAGAAAACTTGCACGCAATTCTGCCCGCAAAATCGCTCGAATTACTCTCACTAAGGCTTACACCTTCTGAATATTCACTTATCTCAACATATTCGTTGTGTATTTAAATTGAATATTATTGCAAATTAAATTACCTGACTTTATAAAATATATTTCATTTGATGGATGTTATTTGAGCTGGTAATTAACCATTAGCACTCGAGATGCGAGTCTCAGTCGCCACTCAGTTTATTGCGACCACCGAGAAGCGACATTAAGATTTACTCCAGTTATTTTTTGTTACTGGATTTTAAATTATCACCAACGATGTAGTATATCTTAATGTCGTCTCTCAGTCGCCACCGGAGTTGCTGCGATAAGTCTAAATAATAATAAATAATCGCCAGTGCAAAGAGTTAAGTCTGCAATTTGACAATTTATTAATTGAGTACACGAGCTGGCAAGTCGTATGTGAACATACGAATATTGAGAAGTTTTGAAAAAGTCATTTTATCATTGTCACTAAGAATATGATAATTTCTATACTTTAAAATAAGTAAACTATATATAGCATTACATTTGCAAACATTTTCTTATCACCTCAGAGATTCTCATTTGCTTAATTACAAACGTGTGCTGCAAGGTGTGTCGAATCACGGAGTGTCACACGACACGAGTACAAAAATCAAAAGTAATTTTGATTATAAAAAATGACACGCAATGCGTTCACGAAGCTCTACATTCTCTTTCACAAAATAAACGGATTTAGTTAACACCTATCTTCATTTTTTACGATTAACACGAATTTAAAATAATTAAATATTAAGCAAACATGCAAATAATATATACAACAGCATGAAGAGAAAAATTTGAGTGTTTGTATTCTTTTCTGTTTCTTATTTAAATAATATAATATACTGTGTTATGATACGATATAACAAATGAGTTGAAAGATTAACACGGATTTGAACATCGAAACGGAAAAAATAAAGAAATTATTATATTATAAAGTAAATAAAAAGAGAAACTTGTACGAATTAATATCCTTGCGTCGAAATATTTACTACGAAACGTAAGGATTAATTCCGAGATTTCCTTCTTAATAAAACTTTCGATTACTCGGGCGGAAAAAAAGATTCGCAAGTTATTTGTATATTGCCGAGTGTACTTAACCATTCGGAAGTTATTTCTTTTAGTTAAATATAATAAATACAATAAATAATGAATAGAACTCCTCAAAATGGACAGATTCCTAAATTCTATAAAGACTAGTTTGTCTCGAAATTAGTCAACTATTTTTTGGTTCCATCATATGATTAATAGAAGCTATATTACTAGTTACTAGAAATTATAATTAAAAAAAATTATTTTTTAAACAGTTTTTCAGATCGTCGTTGATAAAAGTTCCTTACGAGACAGTTGCGTTACGCACTTCATCTGCATAATAATAAAGTGAATCCTGAAAGGCACAAATTAATTCTTGAAGTTTCCTTCGAAGGAGGAAAACGCATTCGGTTTCTCAAGCGGAAAAGAGTTTCGCGTGCCTGATAATTCTGGGTTGGAAAGAGGAGGAAACTAGGGTGGATCCATCCGTGATTCCGGAAGGAAGAGGATTCGAAATACCCGGTTTGTTTCATTTGCTCTTGGAAACATTCACCAGGGCGTACATATACGTGTAGACCATCTTTTTCGACGCAAAAGGGTTTGCGTTGCGCACGCAAATTCGACGTTAACGTCGAGGAACGTTTAATTTGACGTGAGCCTCGAAATGGCACGCGATCGTTTGCCTCGCCGTGTATTTCCGATATTTTGGGCTTATTGCTACACGGCTATATCGCGATCACCGTATCGAATTTCACATGGTTTCGGTATAAATCAATGGAATATCGTGCGATCAGATTCCCCCCTGATACGAATCGTTTTTGTTTTAAATTCAACAATGCAGTATAAACCTTTAACTCCAGGTATTAAGATGGATTAAATGCAAATTCTCATTTGTACAATATCTGCTCGAGAACCAATTGCACTTTAATTATTTTCATAGCCTCTGCTCAGTCAACCGTGATTTTATGTTCCCTTATTGTGGTAATTACCTTTGAGTCGGAACATCTAAATACTTGTAATATTCTGTGCATAACAAAGAAATTTACGTGACTTAATATGCTGCATCGATATACTACAAAACGTAAAGATTAATCCCACGTTTTCCTTCTTAATTAACCGGGGATGACGAGTTAACTCGTCATTCGAAATTACAAGTATCCCTCTCATAATTCTCAAATTTCGATACGTATTAATTTGAGTGACGAACAATTAAACCCATATCCATATACGCCGTAATTATAAATACATCGCACGGATTTATTTTATTAATGAATCACTTGTTATGTCGATTTATGGAAGAACTCTCCCATTATTACGTGGTATTCTATACTATAAGTGACCAATAAGAATCACATACATACAATATTCAACTCTGATGACAGAGAAATAAAACCTACGTGAGAAGAAATATTATAATATTTTGACAAACATATTCACTATGAAATAAAATTGAAGTAACTCATCGAGAAAGGTTACCCAAGCAATATCAAATTGATGTCAAAACAATAATATCTAATTGTAAAGTGTAGCTATTCGAAAATGGTACTTGAAAGCTAACGTAATAGAATGAAATAATCTTATTTCTCGAAAAGAGACTTCGTAGCGATACCACAACAAAATATTAAGATTCCATCGGGTGATAAGAAACCTCCCTGGAAAGTTTGTGAAACATCGTGAGTGATTTAACGACCCTCGAGGAATTGTCGACTGGCAAAGGGACAATAGAGTCTCTACGTCGAAACTTTCTCACAAGATAAGCGGTGATGTAACTTCTGACAACGAATGGCCACTTCTGAACATGCAAACGATCAGAGGAAACCGCAATAAAGCCCGCCAAACTTATGACACAAAAAGTAGCCAATAATTCGCCATCGATTTCGGAATACCTCGTGTAGGTTCCCTTTATCTCGATTTGGTTTATGTGAATCCAACCACGAAACTCTTTTCCAAATACATGTATTAATGTATATAGTAATATGGCGTATTTCATGTTTAGTGATTATGTATAGTGCATTTACGTTGATTCGACAAATTTTAAAAATATCATTCAAAGTAATGTTTGGAATTAACACAATGTTTTAAATCAATACGAATTGAATTCTCGCTTTACATTTTCTTCGAAATGAATGTTCGTTAGAATACTTCTCGGCATCCAAATATTCCCGCGTGCAACGTACTACAAATTTATTCAAGCTCATATGTACATGTAAATGAGTAAAAATGTTTGGGATTCTTTGTGTGTTTGCAATATTTGGAATATATTTGAGCATTCATATTCGAAGTCGAGTGAAATATATCGTTAATTTTGAAATGAACTTAAAAACGTGATCATCCAGTAATGTCATTGAACCTGTTGTACAACAGATGCAAACAATTATGGAAAATGTGGGATAAATGGCACGTGCCATTTATCAGATAATTATACCGTTGTTGTGCGTTTGTCAAAAGATTCATCGTTCTTTATCCAATTGGAAGTTTCGCCGACTGGTACCGCCAAGGACGGTTTGCATATCGCAAGCGAAGTCGATTCTAATTGTTTAGAAATTGCGCGAATTGCGAACAATTAGCGACATGCACGAGGAGAACTCGAAACCACCGGGTTATCAGCAATAAGAACCATTAAAGGGAACTAAACGGTTGAATAATTTAAATTAATATTACGCTTAAGAATTCCTCATAACTGCTTTCTTATTATCGGATGACGAATAGGCAAGAATGCTAATGTCTCTTCATGGTGTATTTATATCGTTAAGTGCTCCATCACGCTTTTTAACTTCGGAGTATATTGTCTGCAGGAAAGTACATGAATATGTCGAATGATTTTATGACATAGAACCACTGATGCGTATTCGATTAAATTATATTTTGCACGTCGATCGTGTACATATTTGTACCTCGCGTTATTAGAACCGTTTAGTACGAATTCCATTTAAAATGGAGATTGTTAATTGTTTATAAACTGAAAGTTCATCTTACATTATAACCAAATTAAGATTTAACTCAATTTTTTTAATAATGCTGTAAGATCACTTTTATAATAAATAGCTCGATTCAAAATATATTACTTGTTCCAGGTATGCACTATATTAGCTAATTAACGGTTAATTATTCATTAATTACCTAATATATTATTTAATGTCTTATTCTTAATGTTTATTCAAGAATGTACATTTTCAATAAATATGAGTTCTCTTCCGCTTTGCGCAAACGTGCCATTTTTCATTTCACCACATTCACGATAGTCAAACTTAATTAAAACTCTTTTTTGCATAACTTTTCAATAAATTATCGGAATATTCCATTAAATTTGAAACTCGTGCTTCTTGCTAAGTATAGTTTCGAGATAATATAAATTATTACTATACATAACAGGCTCAAAATGGTTATAATAATCAGTTAAATCGATCCATTTGAATATTTTGGTAACAAAATTACATACTTTTTAAAATTTGTTGCACATAATCTTTGAGGGAATATCTTTACGCTACTGTTGTAAATTGTGTTCTTTTCCAAGGGAAAGAATGTAGTGGCACTTAAGTTTGAAATTATCTGAGACGGCCAATTTATACCTTACACGAACATGTCAAATCTTCAAAGTCTACGTGACACATTAACAACTTGTTCGGAATACTTTTAAACTTCTGACGAGGAAAGTAAACGTCGACAAAGTTTTGGAAACTTTAATAGAGCCACCGTTGCGAAGTTTCTTCGTCAAACAAAAATAAAGAAAGGGAGGCTCTCTCTAATTTCAAAAATTTGCTCTACTTCGAAAACCACACGGATAGAATAGCACCAACACTTACTTGGATAAGCAGTTACGAACTTAAGCAGAAACATAATAATTAACAACTAATATAACGAACTAAAAACCCGCCAGGAAATAACGTGGCCTTTAGAATAAATGCGAAACAAAAGCAGGAAGATATAACAACTAATATATAACAAGTAAAAGAGAACATAAATATGAATTGTTCTCCGAACATTTAAAACAAATATTGCAACTTATATCAAAATATTGTACTTCTCTCGGAAATATGTACGATATGCTCGTACACAATATTTAATATGTAATATGGACATATAGTAAATTTACTTTGAAATTTATCTAAGATCTACTGTATGATATTAATTTTCGATATAACATTTAGAAAATTACCATAAAGGCTCCGTTTTCAAACATTTTTCGCACATGCGATACACATTCGCGTTCATTGTCCTTCTTACGAAAATAGAAGGAACAAGATACGAAATAATAGAAGGAACAAGATATGAAATAATAGTAATATAAGCACAAAATTTGGGAATATCGAACGGTAAAAGTAGATCCGACCAAAATATGACCAGTAAGCATTATTATATAGATATAACTGTTGAAAGATATTAACACTGAACATTTAGTCGATTGAATAAGACGACAACGGAAATAAAGAAATATATTTATGCATTCATTACTCACCAGCGTAATGTTCTTGCCAAGCCAGTACGCCGCACAGAAGCGCCAAAGTTTTTCCACTGCCAGTCGGGCTCTCCAGTAAACAGTTTTGCTCCTTGGCACATCCTTGAATGACCTGTTGGAAGAAAAACATTGCGTCTATGCATGATGTTTACTCCACAAAGGGAAACACGATACGTTTCGAGCAATCTGACAACCTTGAACTCTATAACTTATACATTGTATAGAATTCCTTACTACGATCGACACGAACTAAAATAGATACGCCGTCTAAATAATTACTACTGCTATTTCTTGATATTGGAATAATAATAAATATAAAAATTTTGATATACCTAAGTGAATTAAATAGCGTAAATATAATTCTTCTGAATTCAGGTATATTCATTAAATTAGATCTGAACTTGACGCAGTTTAAAAGAGATTCATTGTCTAATTACTCAACAATTAATTGAATTTCTTGATATTGGAATGATATTAAATATACAAATTTGGATATATTTAAGTATATTAAATAGCATAATTATAATTTTTCGAATAAAGTTATATTAAATAAATTAACTCTGAAATTAAAACAGCTTAAAACATATTCATTATCTAATTAATCAAAACTTAAATTTCTCGATATTGGGATAATAGTAAATATACGAATTTGGGTACTTCTAAATAAATTATGTTAAATAAACATTTCGGTGACCTATACTTTTATTATCAATCGCATTAATAAATCATTAATAAATCATTTTGTATTTCTTCATAATATTTGATACACAATAAAATTAGAGGCTTATCAAAATAAAAGAATTATTAAAAACTTACCATGTTCATTACTGCAATCTGACAAGGATACGGCTTTACAGGAAGTTTCACTTTGCATCCAGCTATTGTTATTTCACGTTGTATCACCACTTCAGGTCTTATATTTTCCGACATCTTATTTTCTTTGGATATTCCAGGATCTTCCCACTCCTCAACAGCTGCATTGTTTTTATTCGCTTGTTTGCGCCTTGGTCTAAAACGTTTTGGCTTCATGGTTTTACTATCAGACTCTTCAGAGGAATCAGAATTAATGAATATTGAATTTGACTTCTTCTTGTCTAACATAGAATTTGTATTGGATCCTATATGACTCCATGAAAACAAAGCTTGCCCAGCATTTGCATTAAGCACAGGTGGTTCATGTTCTTCATCAGAACTTAAAGGGTCTGTAGATACATCATATACGCTTAATTCAGTTGTTCCATGGTTTATAGTAGTCTTCATGTTTACATTTGTTGCATCTTCTTGAACTTTGGATGCACTGGACTCTCCTTCATGGGGCATAGAATTGAATTGGTGCATATATTCTTTAGCAGAAGGAACTGCTGCTGATGGATCACTGTCATCATCTGATATTAAACTGAATACTTCATGTTCCTTAGACTCTTCTCGTTTATCTTGCAATACACCACTGTTTTGCCTCTTTTTCAAACTTAATCTATTCATCCTGTAACACAGAATCACAGCTCACATTATAGTATGCTAAAATCAAAACTTAGCAGTACTTTGAAGAATGCTACTTTGACTTTGAGAAACATAGAAACACGATCTTCAAAAAAGCAATAAATGTAGGTCTTGACACTTCATGATAGGAAAGTGTTTAAACATTATTTAGGAAGGCAGCCGGTAGACAGGACATAACCTATTATATTTATACCTGTCACATGCATCAACACTCACCTTAAATCTTCTGCCCGATCTTGAATTTGTAATTTAATAACGGTATAAATTAAATATGCAATCACTACACTAAACACGTATATCACTAACATGTATTAAGATTTACAACACAGATTTATAAAATACTTAAAAGATATATTACAAACGAAAGAAACGTTCCCGCTTTTTCGCCAATTGATTTTGGCGCAAAGGAGCATGTCACGTAGCGCGGAAAAAATTGATAATAAAATTATAGGACTATAAGCCTCAATGTAAATAGTAGAGGGCTCTTATTTTGAATTATATTTTCAAAAGCTGCTCTCCAAATTGTCATTTCGATGTACATTATATATGTATATTAATACTAATATTTAAATAATTACATATCCATGAATTTCTGTATACTAAACTATGTACATGCTTTGTATACACTATGTATAAATCTGATTATTATAGTTCTTCCCCCACTTTCAAATTTTCCCCAAGTTTTGTATGATTCTATAGCATCTACAATTTTCGTAATTATACACCGTTCTATGGCAAAGCTTCGCTCTAATTATAGTTCACTCTAATTATATCACTATATTAACTTTTAGTAAAAGTATTAGTTGCTTTAAATTAAATTGGCAACAATGTCAAGCAGAATATTTTACCGATACCTAATCATACATAAGTTGCATAATAATAATTTTGATCGATATTTTGTACGTGTCTCATTGTCAGACACAACGTTTTACGCCGTCGAAATTTCGGTCTTGATTTTATGTTTTCGCGTGACGAATATAAAGACGTATCAAACTTCTGATTTATGTGGTTGTTGTCTTCGAGTTATAAAGCGGTCCTCGTCAAAGGAGACACAGAATTTAAAACTCATCCGACGTGTGTGCGACTGGAATAAAGAATTTTGCTCTGCCCTTGGAGCATCTCTCACTGACATGAATCCTTATCAAATTATCCGAAACTCCCAACAGTATGACGAATAAAACTTGCGAATATCACAATCTTTATTCCCAGCTTTACCTTTGCAAACCCATTCTACGTCATAATAATACACATTAATATGTTAATATGTCCTATGAATTCGTCAAAATATAAATATCTCGATAAATATATGTAACTCTTCATACTATGAATTAACTTGAAGATATATTAGCAAAATTGAATGCAAAGGTTACGGTTTTTTTAATCAATACCGATCTGCAATGCTTTAAATAATCCCAAAGTATCCTTAGATAACATATTTTTTAATGAATAATTTACGTCAACAATATATATATTGAAAGAAAATTCGAAGAATTGGAACTAAATTGATTGTCTTATTCATACTTCAAAATAGATATTTAAATGTGTAGTGTGCAAAATAGGTACTCCAAACAAATATAAATAGATATAATCTATGCGAACTTTAAATAACCATGCTACATAGAAATATTCTAATCATTGACAGTCTGCCATTTTTCATACGGTGACTCCAGAAATCTACAGATCATCCGTAGATCCTTATGTGTCACGTAGTACATGTATGTAGTGAAATTTGCCAACTACACGATCTTTGCAGCTCACGTACCTTACTAAACAATTCAACCAAGTTCTTGCACTTTCACACGGTTACGATGTATATCTTTACGATTATTCCGCGTGCAGTATGAATGCATTTTCAAGGCTTAAGTACCGTGATGAGGTCTCCTATGCCCTCGTATATGATTTACCAACAAATAATAAAAATATGTTACCCTATTAATTAGCGAAATGCGATCATATTTTTAGGCTTATTTTTGTATTAATCTTCAAGCGTGATACAATTGAAAGAATTAATCTTGTAATCATAGAACATCAATGAAGACTCAAAACTGAACTGAACTTGTTGTTCATACTCCACACGATCTAAAAAATTTCCTAAGTATTGCATTTTCCTTAATTTATATACATAATTGTTTTCAAAAACAGAGTAAGTATGAGACGATTTTGGTGCAAACTGAAAAGAACTTTTCTTACTTTTTTTATTTGAGATAATCAGTAACAGGTGATAGTTACATCCCTAATTTGTTAATTGATGTCACCGTCCTTAATATATTATATTCGAAACATTTATATAATACATAATATTGATATTTGTGTGATGAAATACAACTATGATGGCCTTATAAATTTACAGATAAAAGTGTTTTTTTTCATGGGACGTGTAATCAAATGTTTTCTTCCGTGAACTTGAACTAAACGCGGAGCGTAGTTTGTGATTAGAATAGCACCGTCAGTTTTATGTCCACCGTGAATCACTACTAACTTCCTCGGATTTGCAAACCTTAATACGTCCCACAGTGTTGCACCCAGCGAAAGATTATATTATCCATAAGTTCAAGCACTGGACTGTAAGTTATGCATACCCGGTATAATAGTCATAAAATATGTCGAAGGGTCCGACAAAGTCATTACTACGAAGTGTACCAAATTGCGTGTAACACCCTCTTTAACAGTCACAAAGTATCGGATAAGTTTTATGTTCCGGGATATCCAGTATTTTGGGCTCATTAATCTAGTTTTTTTTCTTAAAATCTTTTTCACCAAAAGCTGTGCAAACATCAATAGAATTAAATACATGTTACATCTTTTCATCGTTTAGATTATTCTGTATTCCATATATATTTAACACTGCTAGAAAAGAGTCTCTTATTAATGCCAAAATTATATATTCACGATTGTAATTAATAAAATGATATCTCTTGAGGACAAATCTATGTAATACCTTAGGTCACCCTAGTACTTAAATAGAGATTCATTAAACCAAAGATTACTTAGTATATCCAATGAATCAGCTAAAAAGAGGTTTCATACGGCACCATTAAATAATTTGGGTCAACTGGTCTTTCCCTTCCTCGTATCAATGTACCCACCCAATCACTGAATGCACGCGTACAATTGTACGGTGAGCTTGTAGCCGTACTAAACGTAAATACATTTGACAAAAGCAGAGCCAAAATATTTCCGGCATGTGGCGAAGTCGACCCCAGCCCTTTAGAAAATAGGGGTGCCGAAATTACAGTGGCAGAATGGTGGGACGAGCGGTGAACGTCAGTGACCCAACGAACGAGTAAAAGAGGAGGAGAACCCTGGACTTTCGTATACCGGCAGTGCCCTGTGCGAATCCAGAGAATCAAGCTTTCTCGTGGCCACGATCCACGATCCACGAAAGAGGAAAGGAGAGAAATATGAAATATAAATAAAACATATTCCTACCGGCGGCAAGTGCAATAAAAATGCGGGAAGATCAAGAGGGATGCCAGAGGAATACGTAATGGGTCCTTTTCTCTGGTTCTCCGCGAGTTCTCCACTTCGACCGTTCCTTCTTACTTCATCCTATCTCCTATCTCCCGCTACCCTTTCCTCCTATCCTTCACCATTTTTATATCTCTACGAGTTCGGACTCGCGGTGATCGCTGGACAGCACTTCAAATATATTCTTATTTCTTTCGAACCGCGTATTTATGATGGAATACGATGGAACCGGCTTTCGCGAATTGTCTTTATGCGGATCTGCGAAATTCCTACCGATCCGCTGCTACCTCATAAACATTATCCCCGACATTGCCAATTTTTAATTATTCGAGGTTCAACTTTCTATTTTTGTGTCCGATAATACTTGATTTATGTTATTCGTGGAAATTTCACTTCCATTCCATGGACCTCAAATTTCGCAATAATCATTATATAAGTTTGTAGTCTAAGAATCTCTACCTGACTGAATACTTAATGTTCGAAATGAACTAATAACTGTAACTATATTAGGCAATGAAATCTAACACGGTTTTTGCGAATACAATATGCATTATTCCTTGCTACATTTATTGTGGGATTCCAAAATTTCCTGAAAGCAACGTTCCTTTCTTCCACGTGAATCAATCTTTTCTCGACAAAGAGAAACTAATCCGTAAGCAGAAGCAGGACGTGAAACTAGTAAAACAATCCTGATAGGTTGCATCCTGATATGATGTGAGAGCAAGCTGTCGTGAGGGGAAGAACGAAAGAGCGGCAAACAAGGCAATAAAATGAATAAACGGCCGGCCAGACTTAATTAAGGAGTGGCGACTGCATCCTCGCTAGTCGTGCCTTCATTTTACCAAGAAGCTTTATCGTGGGTGCTTATCTATCGACTATAAGATAAGATAAAAGGAAACGTCCAGGGGTAGGTTAGATAGTCACCCCTTGGACGAGTACCAAAACTTCTACGCTCTCTCTTCTGCGGAGTAAAAGCACCATATGTGACCTTTTCTTTCGTTTACCGTAAAGGACTACTTTCTTTTCTTTATCTTCATTTCTCTTTCCACCTCGTTCGTATCGCGCGCATTTTCCTCCTCTTTTCCTTGGAACGAGTGAAAATAGACATGAGAGGGAGAACGGGGTGGTGGGTCAAATCGAGTACACCGTGTCGAGGAATACGACTACAAGTAAAATAAAAGAATCATGCTGGCTGGGGGTCTCGACGGAGAAAGTCTTCGTGTGTGACCATGTGAGATCCTTTGGGGTGCATATGTTTTGTCCGCATACGGTTTTCCCTTAAAGTCGAGAACCCGGTAGTTTCAATAGTTTAAGACGAATCTAACTGCGATTCGACTATCTCTTCGTGGTTCTGATATAAAATTGTATGCGCAATAATGTAAATTGTGATACTTACATATTTGCTCTTCTATATAATTAGTATTTTATATATAATACTATAATACTCCTGTATATTCGATACTTCAATCTCATTCATTGATTACTTATGTCATTATCTATATTTAACAACAATTTCACACGTACAAAATATTTGTATTTAAATCCACCATGCGTATCTTACTTTATTAGTATAAAACGCAATCCCAACATAAACCATTCTATTTTATTCTACTGATTCACTTTTCTGTTAGTACCATGAATTTGTAACATTTTCATGTAACCTGTTTTAAAAATTCTCAAGAATATTTTCCACTGTCAATTTTATAATTAGGTACAATTGTATTCGTTGCAAGTTATTAATGACATTATTACAGTGAAGTATCTTTTTGTAAGAAGTGTCAGTAGGTAAAATTGACAAACGATACGAAAATATCAATTTTCTCGCGAAAAACGTTGGTTTGACCGAACACGAAGGACAATAACTTTTCTACGGGTCGGTCTTTTCTACCGGGGACATCGATCAGATGTGATCACGGTGGAATTAGCCGTCCCTTGCAGGACTACAGAACTCCTTTACCCCATCCCTTAGAACTATCGTCAGGAACCACCCTTGTCTCTGTTTCTTCGACCTCGACAAAAGGTTCGGGAACGATAAACGATTCTGCCGGAGTACCACGTACGACAAGAACATATAAGAAAGCACAAAATGACCCTTAAGTTACGTGTTCCATTATATAAACTATCTACTGCATAACTTATATTCTCACTTGTTATATTATTACATAATATATGGAAGTAAAGCGATGGTGTTAACTAATATTCTCATGTATTCTTAATCTTTCCCTTAATCCTAAACTTATTCTAAATATTCAAAATAGTTATAATGTTACTATGAACAAAGATGAGTCATACGGAAAATATAATAAAATATTTTATAATATATTCTCCACCGAAAAGTAAGTACTAAGTAAGTACCTACTAGAAAGAATACTATAAATACACATAATAAATGAAGGACGCACAAATTATTAATATTAACCCCTTGGCTTAAAATGACGAATCTGTATGACACTCATCATGAAGTTCGAAGCACTAATTAATCAGGTTCAGCTTGCATAATTTCGTTTTCTTTTCAACAACTACCTACACCAGCATGCGAATGAAAATTAAATCGTATCAATATAAACAATGATTTCAATTAAATCGTACACCAAACGGTAAAAGTGATGCAAAACTTAGTAATTGCTATCGTATATAAAATTTCCATTTTTATTGATAACTTACAAAGGAACCCATAACTTATCTCGCCGAGTTTACTCAAATTCAACCAGTTCCTCGTGGACGAATTTATCTACAGCAACGTACACCTCAATTTCAAGGAAAAAGAGAAGAACGAAGAAACACCATTCAAACGCCCGTTCCCATAAAATATTACAAACGCCTGCATTCTGAAGTCACGGCTTTCTTTCTAAACTGCGGATTCCTTTCGCCGAGGACATTCGATATTCGTCATTCGCGAGGTAAAAGATGAAAATAGAGAAGGTCTGAAAGAGGGTAGCGTCTACATCGCCATGAAATATGGATAGCCCGTGTCTCTTCTGTTGGCCCGACGCCACAAAAGAAAGCGTCACGGCAAATTAATCGGACGACAAGGAGCACGTGAGATGTGTGATTTAATAAAAAGCTTCCCTCCGATGGTGCACGGGGTGGAAACCCGACGATACGACCACCCCCCCTGCTGTGTAATAAGTTTAGTTTCCACGATGAAAACCCATAAAACAGGACGCGTAACCCAGCATGGTGCCTTGTTTTGCGACACCCGATTCTCGAAAATACGCGGGGAATATTAAACAGTATATATGTCAGTAGATAATGTTAATTGTATCGCTTAAATGGCAGTAGGAGGGCCATAAAAAGAAAATACAGCCAGAGTAAAATAAATAAAAAGTAACGAAACACTGTTTCCGAATAATTTAGAAGATGTAAAATGGACATTGAAATTCTGGCATTTAAACATTGTCTGTATCATGTGATCATTGGTTATCACATAATTGTTAATTTTATGGATTTCTCTTGAAGTTATATAATTTGAATATTTTTCTAACAAGGAATCTTAATATTGCTTGCAAAATTGTTGGCAATAATGTCAACATCAAATGGGAAATATGCACCCGTTAACCAAAAGAGAATTGTAATCCTTAATTTACTGTTTCTATACAATTTATTATACGACATCCATAAAATATCATATTATTCACTTCAACGCGTTGAATTTACTTGATTACAATTGCGTAAAGCGGTCATTATGAATATTAATAAATTATTTCCAAAATAACGTCCGCGTGTGGAATGATTCCATATTTCCCGTGATTCGCGGTATAATATTTCGAATTCTTGAAATATTAACATCCAGTGATGCATGAAACATTATTATGTAAATACTCATCAATTGAGAAGCATTTTCCGTGACAAACAGTACCGATGTAATTATAAATTGGTATGTATATTCATTTAAAATGCATTTACGCGATATCATAATTTTAGTATGTAAACATTTAGGTACCAATAAATCCAAAGCGTCCTTATATGCATATATTTAATATCGGTATTGCCTTATCTAGTAGTTTCTGATAAGACCGCATTAAAATTCATTAGACATGTACCGAGATATCTTGATCGGTCTTTCGCCGGGATCCAATGCACCGAAAGATCGATATGATCTTACACGACACATGTACACGATTAATTAATGAACATCAATTGAATGTTGGTAATACAACACGAGTAACTTTCATTCTGTCAGTCGCTTGATAGATTATCTGCCTCTTTTTATTTATTATCAAAGCTTTTTACGGCACGTGAATTTTAATCAAATAAATCTTGGAAAGAGATTAATATCAAAAGTTACCTTCGAATACTTTCTCGATAATAAGTAGAGTATAAAAAATCAAACCAACTTATCGTTAGTGTAAACTTGCTAACAAAAACTGACTTTTATTAGAATCGTATTAAACTTAAAAGTTTCTTTCCTTTTTGATTAACGCGGATAAATTATTAAGCACCGGAAAAAGTTCGTGTGTATTTAAAAAAAAAATTCAAATACTCTGGACATTATGGAAAGTAATTTTATTCGACGAAGTAGTCATCATTTACTTCTACAACTCTTTTCCAGTGTTCTACGAGCTTATACATTCCTCTTTTTGTAAAAATCTGGTGTTTTACTCGCAAAGAATGAATTATAATACAACTCGCCAAAAATAATGGATGACGTATGGGAACTTTTACCCGATGCTCCTTAGAATCCTGAGCTGTCTCCTTCTGGTTACCACCTTTCTTATCACTGTTATCAAAAAAGGAATGTATAAGCTATTAGAACGTTTAGCAGGAGTTGTAGAAATAAATGGTGACTACTTCGTCAAATAAAACTATTGTACTTTCCAGAATGCCCAGAGAATTTTAAATTTTATTTTAAAATACGAACGAACTTTTTTCGGTACCTAATAGTTCCGGTGCCTCTAATTCTAAGCATAACAAGCTTTATATTTATTAAAAATGAGCACCATATATGTAGTGCAATTAAAATTAATCGTATCTAAATCTGTATCATGCATTCTTTCATTATGCTTAAGTCAGCTGAAACACATTTATAGAATGAATACAATTATATTCTTCAATAGAACCGTGATTATTATATTCCCAAAGCGAGCGACTTTCGAAAACACGTATCCCTCTCTGGAATTCCAAAAGTGGACGTTATTAGGGTGTGATTTCATTTCCGAATTTCTCGCCAGGATACCATACCCCCAGGCACTCCCCTCCCACCATGCTTTCGACCAGGCAGGTTAAATGGCCGGTGCAAAAAAGTCATAAAATAAGTTATAATTTGGCACAGTCGGCGTCGGGATGCTCAATGTCCTGTATGATCACCGCCCTCTCAGTCGACTGAACTTTACCCCCGCATTTCTGTGAGAGAATTGGGATGACTTCGTCCCTCTCTTTGTCTCTCTCCCATCATCACTGACCCGGTATCTTTTATCTTCGTCCATCACAGTTCGTCTACCAATTTCTCTTTCTCGCTATTCGTCCTTTCCTTTCCCACGTGATCTCATCTCTTTCCCTCTTAATTTCACTTTTTCCATCGCTCGAACTCTATCCCTTGCTCTCCTCTTCCAGTATCTATGGCTTGTGTCATTCCGTAGTTTCTACCCCGATAGGAGTTACTTCGGACGACGAGAATTACGGCTACTCCGACTGGGGTGCGACGGAACACCGTCGAGTGTCTACGAGAGAACGTCCTATCCGATTCCAGATTAATTGCAGGATCGAGCGGGAGGTCAAGGGTCACCGAGGATTGACGTCTCAGTGAAACGAACGCGATCAGGGAATTACTAGAAAAAATACTGGAGCTACCCTAGTGTCTGATGTCATGAAATAAAACTTAATACGTGCCGTTACGAACATAGCCTTAAGTTTCAACTTTCCTTTTCATTTACGCCTTTACTTATTATCTATCAACCTTCGCTCTAACTGCCGGTTGCAAACCGGCGGCCCGAAGTCTTGATCATTTCTTTTTTACAAATCAATGTTTCTAACATCTTTAATTCCAATAGCATAATTCAATATAATTGTTGACAATCCTCGATTAATCAAAATGCGACTCCTCCCAATATTATGTTAGGTCCTTTCATTTACTAGTTTAAAATAATATTTCTTAATAAATTCTTCCTTGAATAATTTCGACATTTCACGACCACGAAGATGGTCGTTAAAGACCAACATCATTATTACTGAAGTATATCACATTTACGGTTTTAACTTTCAAAATTTTAACTTTAACGAAACAGTATTAGAACAGGATTCTAAAAATTAATACTTTTTTAAAATATTAAACAGACTCTTAAAGGCGATAAGAGCTGGGGAGTTTTACTGGAACATATGTCTCACATAAATAGTGTCTCTAAAAAGGTCGACACCACCTGTTATTCCGTGGTATTTCGCCGTAGGGGCGTAAAACGTTTTATAGCCGTTCTAGACTGCAAGGTAATGGAGTTTTTGCGTTAAGTAAATTTTCTAGCAGTCCGATCGATTACGCGAGCAATAAAGTAGATAAGCGTAATTAGCGTAATCGATATCTCTTTTCGCCCAACATTCCGGAGGGCAGTGAACCAAGTAAGACAAATGGCGCTACATATGGTGATTATAATGTTTGCGGGAAGGGAAAAATGTCACCTTTTCTTTGCCCTTAGGTGTTAGCCAACTTCACATGAAGAATAGCATGTTAAAGGTTGCTCCGTAAATTAGGGTGTTAAAATGGCCCTAACAAGTTGTTGAAAAAGAAACGAGGTGTATTTTTTCGAAAGGCGACACTATCACTGAAAGTAACTGACCTTTCCCTTTCCTGAAGGCAACACTAATTTATTTCGATATATCAAAATTCATCATTATCATGATGCTTAACTGACACAGTACCTTTTTATTCGAAAGGGAAATAATTCTAAGTGGTAATAATCTATAATCGTTAAATCAAATGACATATTTTTAGATCTTTCTCCTCGAGCGATCGGATGGCCAGTGTCATATAATACGATTAACTTTAAATAGAGATATCCAACGGAGACGGTATACCGATACCCATTTTACTTTTGAACATCGAACAACTGATCTGGCTTATCTCGGAAAAATAATCTGTTCATCCACACCGAGGTTAATCCCTGGGGCTGATCCCCTTAAATCTACGATCCACAAACCATCAGCCTAATCCGAGTGTCCGCACGAATGATCGTCCCTAAGGCATCCGAAACGTGGAAAGGGACACCGACTTCAGAAACTTTAAAAGATTAAATCTTTCGTTGCAAACTAATCAGCCAATCACGAGGAAAACTCTTGCGGCTGAGTGATCTTGTATTATATTTATTCTTTAAGCAAATTCGAGAAATATCCTTTTCCCTCCTTTGTCTAGTTTGATACTTTTGTCCTGCTCATTAATTATTCATTTGTGTCTTCCAATATTTATTATCCTTATTACGTAGTAATCACATTAAATCTTATACTTCGCGAATTTACTTGATCGTGGTATTATAAACATGTTAGACAGAGAAAATAAATATGTTCAACGACAATCAATACAGTTCCTACAACCTATTATGAGAAAAGGAAAAACCAGGAACCACTCGAAATGTTCGCGACTCGCGTTACCAGCGAATCAACGAGCGCGCAGCATTTCCAATGGCAGCATCGATATTTGGTATATAGAGTATATATAGATACGATAGTTACAAGCGAAACTGCCGATCGGAATTGGTAACAAGGCGATCGAGGTGGACGTGGGTCAATGTGGAATGGTAGCGATAATACGGTGAACGGTGAGACGTAACGGGGAAGAGCCATAAATCTTGGCACAATCGAGGGTGTGGTCAAACGCAGTGTCGAATGACCGTGGTCTCGTCTACAAATCTATAAAAGCCCTCCAACTACCCTGTCTCCTTCCACCTACTCACGATACTCTCGATTGGTGTGTTCGTGTGTCTTTGCACACAGCACAGGAACAAATGAACAAATGAGTACCTCTCCTCCAACACACGGCACACCTCTACTTCGTCCTATAATATGTTCTCGTCACTAGCAACGCTCTTGCTGTTACCGGTGCCACCGCCGACGTCCTATTTTCCCCTTTCGCGGAAATCACCGTTTTTCGGTGATTTATCGGTCAAGCACACTTCCCTCTCTCCCCCCACGCCGGTCGCCACTGTGTCTGACCACTGGTATGGAATGGACCGATGGGGTTGAAGGGTGTACAACTTGAAGGATGGATCGCAACTTCCTCGGGTTTATGCAAAAAATTTCAACCACCAGGGGAACGTACAATATGCCTTGTAATTTGTCGTGGGAATGTCGAGGGTCCTTTAGGGTCTGCCTTTGGAAATTTGTGGCTTATGAATCGAAAAGAGTTGCGCGGTGGAAAATGTATACGATTTTGACTGGAGGGTATATAAGAGTTTTTGTCGATTGATTTGTTGATCGAGCTTACGATGCAAGGTAGCATGGGAATTATGAAAAATATTAATAAGTATTAACGTGAATTTGTAATGTATTACGACTACATATTAATCGAAATTATATGCTGTACCCCTTTCAGTCCCCTCATTTGCTGAAGACGATATACTTTAATATTTTATTAGCTACCCCCACGTGGAGATTAAAATTGTTGTTATAAATTCCGATACTCTATTGAATCAAATGACATCGAATTAACCGTATTCATTCCCCCTTTAATTCTAGTAATATAATAAATCGCTTAAACATCTTCCGATTAGAATACAGTATTAAAAAATAAATTATATATTCAATCCCACTATATCAGTTATACCTGCATATGCCATTTGACCTTATTAATATTGTATTTCTCAAATCGAGGCACTTTATTAAGTATATTTTGTCTATAATTGGATGTATTTATACCAACTCTATTAATGTGACAAATATGTTCTACCATTAAAGGATATCATACTTCTGTTGAGTTTCCGTTTAACTTATTCAGCGTGTAAATGATAATGGAACAACCACTCTCTGTTGAACATCCACTATGGAGAGTTTTATGGGAATGGTTCAACGTTAATTTAAGCCGTGTATTGTAATGGTTATTGGCATCATTTAATTTTCTGTCGACGCTCACTAATCGTGCTCTCCCCCTTCGAGGAAATAGCCGATCCATTTGTCAGCAACCCACCGGAAGCGGGAAAAGATCTATCCGATGGATGGACGCGCAAAGGATTTCCTGGATAACGCAACGAACCAGCTTACCAGCCAGGATATTTGTTCCCGATGGAATAAATCTCCTGCTTTTACCGCTGTGCTCGAAAGTGTTCAACAGTGTTCGGAATCATAGATGCACATAATACAAACAAACCTTTGGGTTTCTTTAAATTATTGTATTTTAATACCTCGAAGTTCTATCGAAATTATTAGGAGTTTGATTTAAGAGCAAATGATTATACGATGATTTATGTTACATAAAGTTAGGATATATAAGGTATGTTAATAATCGCATGTATAGTTATAGATTGGCCAATAATTTCGTGTGACTGTAACACACGAATAGAAACCGGTTTTTATTCAAGTTTGTATATTTTTAAAATTTTGTTTATTTGATAATATATTGTCCGGTTTTTAAAACTTCTCAAATACTAATCAAAATATCTAAGATTTTGTGAAAATCTTATTTAAAATATAAGTAATCTAAAAGCGTAAGATTTAAATAATCTAGAAATAACTCTCCATTACGATTGGCCTATAATTACATGCTCGATTAAAATCATTTGTTTACTTAAATAAACGTTTCAATAAAAGGGCTTCAATAGTAACTTTCGATAATATTTCGAATCAAATACTAAATATTGTGAGAGCATGCTCCATAATCTTTCAAAATCTAATTGGAATTTAAAATACTACAGAGGTCCGATAGTCCGAAACACAGCATTACGAAAATTATAGGACGACAGAAATAGTTATATTGCCCAGAAGAATACCGATACGTGGTCATAACTCCGGAATGGCAAATTACATACCTTACCTTTTCTATATTTTGCCACCTCGAAGGTCATCGTGTGGTCGATCGTCATCCTTTTGCCACTCGTAGAGACGCATCTCTCGTTCTTTCTTCGACTGAAAGGGCGCGGGAGAATCGGGGGATAATAATAGGCGAAATTTCTACTGGTGGCGATTCGCAGGAAGTGACTTCCGTTCCGGCGTTGTTCTCCGGCGAAGCGGCAACTTCACGGTTTCACCTGAGTTCCATTCCGTTTTCCAGGTGTCCCTTCCTGTGCAGAAGAGCTACGGTGAGAAACCTTCATCAAAGAGAAGGGAAAAAACCAAATCATATGGGCTAGGATGGAGGGGAAGAACCTTTTAAACTATCATTTTCAACGACAATATTGAATATTAAATATAAGTCACACACCTAAAGGTAGATCAGATTATGTACATCTTATATTGGTGATTTTCTTATGTTGGTTATGACATAACTCTGTTTTTATCAATCCATTCTTACGAGTATATTTTGCCAGCATTCTGAATTTTCGTATTAAAGATTTATTTCGTATTATAATATATTAATGCTGTTTCAAAATATACACGCAGTAGTTTCCCAAAACCAAAATCCCCAATTCTTTATCTTAAGAGTTTCAAAACTTTCTGGTCAATTAAAGTCTTTATCTGACGATACGAATTATAAATAAAATAAAATAATGAATTATAACATCATATATTAGTTATGATAATGAATACAATTCTGACTGAAACCTATTCAGAGAAGATACACGTTATATTAATACTATTTATATTCAAACCATACGAATAACATGATACATTTTCATAACCACGTGAACCCTCCATTACTATCTTCATATTCGCTAAAATCGTATTTTAATCATCGTATTACAAATATCGATCAACTTGTCGTACTCCTCTACGAAGTGTTAAAACACAGACATTCAATGAAGGAATAATTTCAATTGCATAAAATACTTGATGTCTCAATCGAAAGTCGAAGAGAGCGGCGCACCTACGGTTGCGATTCGTGCGCCCGTATCTCGTAACCGATCCGACGTTATTAAAGTGACAGAAATTGGCCGCGCCCGAGGTGTGCTGTCCAATGGACGGCCGGTGGGTCCCCGTCATTTCCATATTGTAATGCCCCGTATCCTGTCGCCCGGGTACCGGCTGATATTATGCGCTAACAAACCATTTAGGCCAGGTGTTAAATTGTCTGTGACGCCCGAACGGTCGCCACCACTCGTTCTCTGCCTACGATTCTCCTGGTTTGTCGTCGTAGCCGTATACCACACAAAGATATCTTACACTTTCGATATCAACATACACACCACGGATGAAAGGAGTCGAATTAAGTCGACGTAGAACGTATAGATACGTTGTATTTCAAATGTGTAGGGAAGGTCGGGTTTCGGATGAGCGTTAATGGCTGCAAATTGGCCAGAAAAACGAGTCGAGCACAGGCCCGTTCTTCGAAAGAAAAAAGTTTCGGTCCAATACACCATTTCCTGTTTAAGATCACACGGAGAAACGTGAACGCAAGGAAAGGCAGGGATAAAGGAATAGGACCTCCGCCCACGTTTTGTTTGTTTATTTCCCTACCCTTTCTTGATCGCCTTTTAATGCTTTATTTCGGGTGGCAAAGACTCCGTGACTGGTTATAATCGATTCGATCGACCAATTCGTCTGACGCAGTCATTAGTAGACGGTCGTCATGAAACTTAATCCTTTGCTGCATCACTGGGCCCTTTTACTCTTTCCTTTTGACACGATGACTGTGTCTGATAACCGCCGGGGGAAACCGACGTTCAAACTGTCCACCTAATAAGGTATAAGAGAACTAAAAATGTCGGCGTGCTTTTTGATACTCGACTTTATTTGATATCAAGCCCTTGTTTGGTAGTACTTCTGTCAAAGGCTATGTGACGGATATACTAATAGCTCGAATCAAAATCAATGGCATTAGTAATCAATTAAATAGTACTGCCGCATTCGTCACCCGTTAATTAATACTTTATACGATAAATGACATCAAGCACACTTATCTTATATATCATATTCTTCTATACCATTAACAAATGTAATTAAATTCAATACAATAAAGTATTAGATCCGTAACCGGACACGATAATCATACGATTAAACAAATTCATCTGAAATCAATGTTATTTAATATTCGAGGATCATTTGAGTCCTGTAACAATTTTCACGTAAATGAAGAATATAATTTCCTGTATTACAAGGTATCGGGATACGTAAGGTATTGAAATGTCGAGTACTAAATTCTCATAGGTCGAGCTGACGCTTGAAAGGTTTACACCGGTGGCACTAATGGCGAACGAACAAGTTCTGGCCAGTGGTATATCCTTTAGTGTATGTAATTATCCTGAGTGTGAGGCCCGAGAAAAGGAAGGCGGGGGTGGCGGATTGACCGTCGACACCGCAGTATGTAATCGCTCTAAATTGGCCGGAAAAGAGGTGAGCAGCCGTGTGCTCGACACGGCGAAACGCGATCTTAATCCCCAACAGGGCGGTCCTTAAACCATTTTAATGCCATTCATCTTTCTCACTACCTGACCGGGAAACTGTTCAAATTATCCAAGTGTTAAACACTTCTTTTCACATCTTGCGGTTTCTTTTTTGCATGGACGAATTTATTCAGTACAAAGCATATAATCTAACCCTAAATCAGTTTGTAAGTATACATGTATGTACACTATTGTACACCTAGTGCATTATTTCACTGTTTTAGGTCCCTCATATTTTCTCTGTTCTTGTAATGATTTTAATTTATTGCTTGGATATTGCACAATGAAATTTCTCATTTTCTTTGATTCAGTGATGAAATAAATCCGTGCAATATACAGGTAACCTTTGTATAACGCGGTTTCGATAAAACGATTTTTATAACGCGACCTTTCTCTGGAACCTAATTCTCGCGTCAGACGAGGGTTACCTGTATTTTAATTGACGATTTTTAAAAATATATATGTCAGATAGTGATACTATTAAATTTTATATGTCTGGTATGAAAAACTGACTGTGTGGAACGTAAGTTTTTGAAATTCGATTGACTGCAGCTGCTCGATGAAACTCTAATTACTTAAATGTTTGTTAGTCATAGCGATAATTCCTTTCACCATGAAACTACTGATGTTTCGGAGCGATTAGGTGTCCACCAAATAGATGATATCTAGAATTAGTCTCGGTTTTAACAACTAACCGCTGATACGATCCCATTTCGATGCCCCGGGACAAGTTATACACTGTCATTAGTTTAAAAGAGCAGTCCTACCGGTCGCTTAATGTACGAATTTCTCACTAATGAGAACAGAAACATTTCTCCTATCCCTCTCTATATTATACATTTTTCCACTGAACATTTTGTTGATTTTTACTCATTTTATTAATAAAATTTTCTTTCGGCTCAAAATTAGCGGCAGAGAAATTTGGACCATTTTTTAGGAATTGACTTTTTGCCAATTTAAGTGAACCTATTTTCTGACCAGAAAAATATTTTTATCCTCTTCGTCCGATCCAAAATTTGTCCTACAATCTATTTAAGTATCATTTACCATTAAATTGGTTCCTTAAAACTAAAACAGTGGAATTGTAAATCACAGTTCCATGAAACCAATGCAACCAGAGCGCCTCATTTCAATAGCCATAACATAGCCGTTAAACAATTTACTGTTATGTTTTAAAGGACGCAAATGTGTGTACAAAATACGTAAAATGAAAAATTCTTCGGCTGACCCAAGAAGCCGCGTGACTCAATAAGCTCCACTTTAGCCTAATCTAACTCCTGTAGATTGAAGTTTCCATCCCCATCAGAAAGACGAAGGAAACTTCTGTCGATGCTTCGAAAATTAGGTCAGTAGTGCACTTATTATGTTTATCAAAACAGTATTATAATAAAATATCACACACTATAACGACCGTAATCGACACGAAGCTGTTGTCACACGGGTGGTCGGTCAGGAGTGCTCCTCTTGTACAATTCTTTCTTGTTTCTTCGTGTTCATCTTCGAAGAACTTTGAAACTAACTGTAATAGTTATAAAAACTACCAGCTTTTCTATCGAACTACTAACCCCCAGCAAGCATGCGATACAAAAACGACATTAAAAAATAATTAGGAAGTAATCAGTAAATAATCGGTAAATGATCAGTAAATAATTGGTAATTGATCTGTAAACAATCTGTAGATATTCAAATAATCAGTAAACTGTCAAATGTATCAATAATAAATCAAATAATCATATAAACACGCTGAATATAACAATAAATAATTCCCTTAAGCAATTACTAATAACAGAGATATGATATCGTTCACTATGTAATTTGCATAAAAATTGTAAGGTACATATAAAAGGTGCACGTCTTTATTAATTGCCAAAAATGATCTCGACCTTTAAGAATGAAGTGATACAAATTAGATTTACAATAAGAATTTGCAACTATGTTTAAACATTAATTTTTGACAAGACACGCTCCGCGATTGCATTTATAGAACATTTCTTGTCATTTCAAGAATATTTGTGAAGTCAGTATAGAAGCAGAAAAGTTTTCTTTGATTGCAAAAAATTCTGTGCACTTTAGCAAACGAAACGACATAAATCCCATTTTCAATATTAATTTGCAACTATGTTTAAACAATAGATAAATTTGGCGAGACTCGCTCCGCGTGCTGATTCTTCGAAATACTTTTCACGTTTGCATACAAATTGAGAAGTAAGTATAAAAGTTTAAGAATATTTGTTGATTGCAAACAATTCTGTGGACTTATGCGAATAAAATTATATCCATTACATTTGCAATATTAATTTGCAAATATGTTTAAACTTTAAATACATTTGGCGAGACTCGCTCCGCGTGCTCATTCTTCGAAACACTTTTCAAGTTTGCATGCAAATTGTGACGTAAGTATAAAAGTTTGAGAATGTTTGTTGATTGCAAACAATTCTGTGGACTTTTGCGAATAAAATTATATGCAGTAAATTTGCAATATCAATTTGCAAATATGTTTAAACATTAAATACATTTGGCGAGACTCGCTCCGCGTGCTCATTCTTCGAAACACTTTTCAAGTTTGCATACAAATTGTGACGTAAGTATAAAAGTTTGAGAATGTTTGTTGATCGCAAACAATTCTGTGGACTTTTGCGAATAAAATTATATGCAGTACATTTGCAATATCAATTTGCAAATATGTTTAAACAGTAGATAAATTTTGGAAGACTCGCTCCGCGTGCTCATTCTTCGAAACACTTTTCAAGTTTGCATACAAATTGTGACGTAAGTATAAAAGTTTGAGAATATTTGTTGATTGTAAACAATTCTATGGACTTTCACGAAAAAATTATATGCAGTACATTTGCAATATCAATTTGCAAATATGTTTAAACAGTAGATAAATTTTGGAAGACTCGCTCCGCGTGCTCATTCTTCGAAACACTTTTCAAGTTTGCATACAAATTGTGACGTAAGTATAAAAGTTTGAGAATATTTGTTGATTGTAAACAATTCTATGGACTTTCACGAAAAAATTATATGCAGTACATTTGCAATATCAATTTGCAAATATGTTTAAACAGTAGATAAATTTTGGAAGACTCGCTCCGCGTGCTCATTCTTCGAAACACTTTTCAAGTTTGCATACAAATTGTGACGTAAGTATAAAAGTTTGAGAATATTTGTTGATTGTAAACAATTCTATGGACTTTCACGAAAAAATTATATGCAGTACATTTGCAATATTAATTTGCAAATATGTTTAAACATTATTTAAATTTGGCGAGAAGCGCTCCGCGTGCTGATTCTTTGAGACTCTTTTCAAGTTTGCATTAAAATTGTGAAGTAAGTATAAAAGTTCGAGAATGTTTGTTGATTGCAAAAACTTCTGTGGACTTTTGCGAATAAAATCATATGTATTACATTTGCACTATTAATTTTCAAATATGTTTGAACATTAGTTACATTTGGCGAAACACGCTCCGCGTTCACATTTTTAGATCGTTCCTTGTAATTTGAACAAGATTTATGACGTCAGTATAAAAGTGAAAAAATTTCTGTTAATTGCAAAAAATTCTGGCGACTTTTGCGAATAAAATGATGTAAGTTATAATTGCAATATCAATTTGTAAATATGTTTAAACACTAGTCAAAATTTAACGAGACACGTTCCACGCGCTCATTTTTTGAGACTGTTTTCAAATTTCTAAAAAAATCAGGCCTCCGGCGAGAATTTCAATTACTCTACACGAGAGAGCAGACATTTTTCTGTAAAAAGCATTAAAACACATATGCAAAACACATTTTGATTTTCTAAATAAAAGCCAAAGGGTAGCGCAAGTGAAGGATTGTCAGCAGATGTTCTCCGAGAGCACTCACTCAATGTTGCTTGAGAACCCCTGCTGAAAATCTGTGCTACCGCGACTTTTTGGTTTTTATTTACAACGCCAAAGTCCATTTTGTATATTTTAGGAGTGCTTTCGAAAGAAAAATGTCTGCTCTATCGTGTAGAGTAATTGAAATTCTCGCCGGAGGCCTAATTTTTTGGGAAATTTGAAAAAAAGTCTCGAAAAATGAGAGCGTGGAGCGTGTCTCGTTAAATTTAACTAATGTTTAAACGTATTTGCAAACTAATATTACAAATGTAATGCATATCATTTTATTCGAAAATGTCCACAGAATTTTTTGCAATGAATAAATACTCTCTAGCTTTTATAGTTGCGTCACAATTTTTATGCAAACTTGAAAAGAGTCTCGAAGAATTAGCACGCAGAGCGAGTCTCGCCAAATTTAAATAATGCTTAAACATATTTGCAAATTAATATTGCAAATGTAATACATATCATTTTATTCGAAAATGTCAACAGAATTTTTTGCAATGAATAAATACTCTCTAGTTTTTATAGTTACGTCACAATTTTCAAGCAAACTTGAAAAGAGTCTCGAAGAATTAGCACGCAGAGCGAGTCTTGCCAAATTTAAATAATGTTTAAACACATTTGCAAATTCATATTGCAAATCTAGTTTATATCGTCTCATTGTTAAAAGACCATAGAATTTTTTGCAGCGAATAAGGACTGCCTCAGTTTTATACTTACGTCACAATTTGTATGCAAACTTGAAAACAGTCTCGAAAAATGAGCGTGCGGAGCGTCTCTCGTCACATTTGGCTAATGTTTAAACATATTTGCAAATTAATATTGCAAATTTAATTTACATTATTTCATTCACAAAAGACCCCAGAATGTTTTGCAATTAATAGAAGCTGCCTAAATGTATAACTGTCTATCTGTCTAACTGACTATTTGTCTAAACTGTCCATCACAAATCCTGTTCAGGAGACGAAAATGACCCGTTTCTTCAAAATTTTTTTTTCGAAAACTGAGGTTGACGGAGAGAAATGATTTCTATGAGGGTTACTTATTTGTTGTTACAACCTTTTCTTGTGTTGGACAGTGCTGTTTTTCAAATTCTTTTACATCTATGAGTAATATATTACTGGATATTTAAAAGAAAATTTATAGCAAGTACCAAAAGATTTCATAAGATTCATTCACGTTTTATTAAGCGACTCAAACGATTATTAATTATTATGCCATATAGAAAATTAAGTTATAAGAAGCGAATACGAACTAATAGAGTGTTAATTAAATAACTTCAACAATATACTTGAATCGTAATTTTAATTAATTTTATGAGTCACGTGCCAAGTGGTACATAAACTCGGATGATATTTTGCTAATTGCTAATTACGGATTGATATTCATTTCAGACACTGAAACAAACTATTATTTACTTAATTTATTTGGCATTTTGAGCCACTTTGTCTTTATTCTTTTTTCAAAGTAATAATTTAATAGTAATAATTCTATTTTATTCTCACAATGATGATCAAGTACTGGCGTATTTATTTAATAACTATAGAATAATGAAAAATATAATATATATATGGCTGTCTTACATCACGCGAATCGGGTTCCGCGTCCCAACCACCCATTAGGGTTTCTGCTAGCGGCAACCTGCACGTGGTGAGACCTGGAAGTCTGTAATAATTGTAAGTATAGAATTAGAAATTACAATTCTTTTAAAATTAGGACCGAACTAGTATCTGCTTTATACGTATACTTTAATTCGAAGTTAGACACCTCGATTAGCGAATAAGTTAGGAATATCGCTTGACTATCTTTCAGCGATGAACTGTACTTTTTGTATACAGTGTTGTACACTTATAAGTATTATATGTATATACACTTGTGAATAAGATAGGTAGATGCACGCAACGCATTTGCATTTGTTTGTAGCAATATATAATAGTAATGATGCATTTCCACTCAATTTATTGTAGTTCGTCCGCCACGTCTGTTTTTCAGGGTGTGCTGTTGAGTGGTTGCAGTACAGAATTCTTTTACTCGTTTCTGCAGGAGGCATCTTTTGTTGCGTTAATTTTTACCGCGCCGGTAATTTTTGAGTGGAATGACGAAAGCCCATTTAGTGCTTGGTCTACTTCTATCTTGTCTTTGGTAGCATTGTGGAGTGAAATGGGGAGGATATGCGAGAGTTCATTGGAGGGGAGTAAAACTGGAGTCAATGCGGTTGCTTCTGTGTGGGCCTTAAGCAGGGCCTTAAGGGCCTTAAGTATGGTGGGGCATCTTATCTCGCCTCGTTACTTTGCCTTAACGGCGGCGAATGCTTGAAATATCGGCGCGCCGGCTTCCGTAATTCCGTATAGAAACGGCGCTTAATTTGGCCATTAGTGCGACGCCGGTAATTCAAGTGGGCGCGATTATTCGACCAGAAAGCATTCTCACCAATTTTCACCTGGCATCCCTTTTATTGGATTTTGTTTCGTTCTCGATATCGGTCTTCGTATGTCTTCATAAGCACCAACGTTTTAAATTCAGTAGAAGTTTTTGAATAGCACATACAACCGTAAAAAAATCTCTTGAAATTAAGACCAACTGGATGTTCGAGTTTAACCTAATTTTCATCCTTAACCTCCTTCTACTATTGGATTTGTCAGTTGATGATGTATCCTTCCTTTATCTCCTTTATAGACGAGCGAGTACGTAATAAGATTTATGTACTTATTATTTGCATATCTGATTCTGCATACACATAATGCCAGCAATTTGCGTATAAAGTTGTCAATATTCGCACTGAATCAGCTTTCTACTCGATAATATCTCCCCTTCGGGTGTTATTGTCACAGTATGGAAAATTTAATGAACTCTTTCACAAAGTACGTCGCGATATTCATGGGTGTTATGTGACTCTTTGATCTAACTCGTGTGAAAACAGTATTTACCTTGATAATTTCCTTTACTAATAATATTAATCAGGTACACCTTCGTATAATCCTAATAACCAGATACGAAGAAAGTAATTTATATTGCTTAAAACTACGAGGGCTCTTTACGTACATATTTGAATTTTGTTTTAAAACGGCGAATATTACTGAATATTAGTAACGACCCAGAAATGAGTTTGTGATCTTTCCTTGAATGTTCTTTAAATGATTACATTTTCGTGTGAAACTCCTCGTCTTATCAATTACTCTATCTATCACAGAAGCGACAGTATTCGAGCCTGCGCCCGAAAGTGGTGAACGTGAAACCTGTAATAACACGCATACCCATGTCTCCTGTAATTACTACTTTATATAGTAGGACGATCCCTATCGAAAGAACATTATACCGTCAGTAGAATGATCCTCACGGCAGCAACCTCATCCCAACGGATTCTTATCCGCATCTGCGTCCATCGATTCAATCCGAATGCGGGCAAAATGAGGTTCGATCCTTCACCAGTTGAAAGACACCCTGTCGTCGTAGTCCGAAGGGAGTCAAATCGGGATCCACGGCTTTCGTCGTTGAACACAGAGGGGAACTACGGAAAGAACCGGTTCGAGACACGAACTCTTTCTCGATTTCCGTCTCCGTTACGCCTTAGTAGCTGTACTCCAAGGAAGACTGTGAATTTTCAGAGAGAAACTCTGTCCCGTTCTTTCGCAATATTAGGATTGCATGAAGCACGCCAGCATTTCGGGAACAGTCATTACGAATCAATAAAAGAGGGAGGACGAGAACGGTACTTCCGTGGGACGTTTAATTTTGCTAGGAAACTGCGAAAAGGATGTCCGTCGTGGATAACCGAGGACGGTGGTACCAACTGTCACGATCCTTGGGCCGAAACCCGAAGAAAAGAATCCTCGGTATGGATGAGATGGAGAAGAACGGAACGAAAGCGGGTGGTTGAAGTGCAGCAGGACGACAGGATAACGAGACGTTGACGGTCCAATTAGATCCTAGACGCGGTTGTAATTTACGTTCTCCGACGCGAAATGACAACGCGACAACCCCCTTGGATATGACGTGCTTCCTGAAAGTATAACTAAATCGTTTGATTACCCGCAATTTACTTACTGATTGATAGCTCTACCTCCCCCTACCCTCTCCGCCCTCCTGGTATCTGCCTACTGGAATGGGAAACGTGAGCTACGAGTCGGTTCTCTACGTTTTTCATTTGGTCATTCCAACTAAGGACTGTAATCGATGAGAAACCTCGGCTGTTTTGTATACAGTTAAACGAGGGGTTTTAACTAATTAGTCGTTAAGTGGTTACCTGGCCAGCAATTACCCACTACGCTAACCGACTGTTTTAATTGATGCATATTAAACGTACGTGTTTACACGTTACTTCGCGATGACCTAATCGCATGAAACCTTGCTTTCTTTTACTCTCTGCCTAATTATAATCAGTATTGGGATTATATTCTATCGAAGGATATTACTTTCGAAGTACTGACAAATAAGCTCAGTATAAACATTAAAACCTAATCAAAATAAGGAGACGTTCAATGAAATATTCGCAATTAGTAAACTACTGAACCCATCAAGCTGTAGCTGATTATAAAGCATCGAATAATTATGGAAGGAAGCAATTAAATAGTGAAAACTTAAATAAGTAGCACATACCTATGTACTACGCATAGTTTCATGCTAATAGTATCAGCAGTTATTACAGTTCTCGTAAAACTTCCGATTATACGTCGTACATGCGGCTTAACAAATTATCTCGTTAGCGATAAATTATGAAAGTGGTTGATTTATATAATGTTCCGTGATTCATTTAGTAAAATTTAAGGCCCTTAACGAGGATCAAAGTTCCTCATGCGACCGTCAATCAGAAGGCATCTACGAGGATTTTTCTACATGTAGTTCGTGGTACGAACTGTCACGGTTCCTTTGATGAGAAGAACTAAAAAGAGGAATGAGATACTAGCGAAGGCGGACGGTGAACACGAAGACAAGATAACAAGACTTTGACGGGCCAATTAGATCCTAAAACGTGGCAATAATTTCTATGGGTATACCCAAAACGCGGGGAACTATAATATATTTCAGTGCACGAGGAGTTTGGGGAACGGGTCCCTGTAATTGGTCAGAGAAACCTCTAATTTTCTTTCTGATCGATAGAGCCTTCCGTCGCGAGGTCGTCACGTTGTAAAAAAGTGGTTCCATTCCGGTTGACTACCTGACAGGCTCAGGAATGACATTTCCACGATAATTCCCGAAAGTAAATGTATTCCGTTTTATGGCCACCGAAGTAATTTACAAAATTTCAAATTGAAATAACCCATGACAAACTATCTGGAAAATGAGCGAATGCCCGAGTACTACTAGTGGAGTTAATTCTACTCCGAATTGAATATTTTGGAATGTAAGTTGAGTAACTTTCACACGATGCCAATAGAAACGCAGATCTGAGGTTTCTATACGGATTTGGGGTAAAAAACAATAGTCAATTTCGGGCGGGTTTATTTAAGATATCCGTAAGCTGGGAGAATTTTTGGGTGCACCTGCAGCCCAGTTCTGCGGTACGCGCATACCAGGACGACAACGACTTTATGGCCGGTCCTTAAAGTCTGGGATACGAAGTGAATTCTTGCGATCCGAGGGGAGGGAGGCACAGGCACCATCGGATTTTTCGATGGCACGTCGCCGGTTTCACACCCTAAGTGGCGCGGTGCCTCTGTTCTTGGCACACACACAACACACCGTGGCTTCCGAAGAGTGGCCAGCGGCCTGCATCAACCTGGACTCACACTAAGATCAGTCGGCTGAATAAAAGATGAGATTCACACCGAGTCTTGTTCGCGGCACTCTTTCGGTTTTTCTGTCGTTTCTCTGCCGGCACTACTGTCGACTCTGGCCCCCCTATCTTCTGCCACTGCTACGCTTAATAAAGTGACTTCAGGATCCCTGCAAAAGCTCTCTCACCGTGCTCATACTCATCCCTTCAACACCAGAAGACCGGTCCTCGTTTCCTTTAGAACGATACTTTTCAACTTTTCACCAGAATTCGAATCGCAAGAAACATCTATCAATGATACTGATTCCTCCTTATAGGGTTATTAACTTTGTCAAGGTACAAAAAATAGAATCTACCGGAATTTGTGTTAAAATAAAACTTAATCTATCCGATTTTGCATTGAAAGAAAATTAATACTATTAGACTCTGAGTTAAAAGAATTCACTTATTCGATTTGACGTTAACATAGAGCTGAATCTATTAGTTATTGTGTTAAAAGAAAATTGAATCTATGGAAATTTGTACTAAACGAAAATTTGATTTACTCGTCTTGGAATTGAAAAAGACTTGAATCTGGCAGATTTTGCGTTGAAGGGAAATTATTTCTATGCGGTTTCCCATTAAAAGAAAATTATTATACCCATGAGGTTTTGCATTTCCTTGAGAGATGCTAAAGAAGAGGCATGAAGTGCCAGCGAAAATTGCATTAAATCTGTATTCAATACTTAAAAGTTCTTATTCTATACAGATTTAGTTTACAATGAGTTATACAGTTTATTTATCGCATTATACTTTAGAACCATATTAATAGTGCCTCGGTTGTACAATAATATAATTTGGTAAAAGTATGAAGTATTTAACTGAACCGCCTTGAATTCAGTCTAGCAAATCACTGTTATTTATGCAGCTTTAAATTATACACTTTTTGTATCCATATAAAATTAGATTATGACATTTATAGTGTCCTTTCAATTTACCGATCGACATATACTGTATCGGTCGCAAAATATTATAAACGATTTCAGTAAATGGAGTTTGTATGTCCAAGGCAGGAAGCAACGCGATGTAAAAAATATGTTCATCTTCGTGCTTCCTTAATAGATTACCTTGAATGTGTGATTTAGTTCTCTTTACGTCGAGCATACATTGACTTTCGCGAGTCTACCCAGGTTATATTTTAAATCGAGACCTTGGCGATTCTACACGTGTCATTTGTGACATCGAAGACTTCAATCGTAATTGAAGATCCGCCGAAGAGCCACCGGTTTTTATATCGGATGTTTAATTCAACGGCTTCGGCAACAGCTTTGATCACCCTGAGAACGTTAACTATGAAAATTGCACAACATAACATTGCAGAAGGCTTTAATAGGTGTTTAGAAAATTAAGTACGATGGCCGACACGTAAAGGAAAATGACTTTATTTGTAACGTATTATCATGTATCAATAAATTATTGTTAGACTTGCAGGTGTACTTTACGATTCTTATTTCCCCTTCTTCTATGAATGATTCTAATATATTTTAATTATAACTATTAAAGTACTATTACTGAATGCTCTTGACATTTGAGTACCTCTACATGTAATGTTATTAATGGAAGAAGATTGTAGAACAAAATGGAACATATACTACGAAATAAATAAAGCGCGATTTCAAACGTTTCAAGTTTTCAAAAAATCAAAGTGGTTTCTTGCTTGTCAGAAGTGTGACAGGACTTTTCGGACAACCTAATACTAGAACTATCAATGTGGTCAAAATGCAATTTGCAATTTTTAATAAAATTATTCGAATATTAAACGGCACATTGAGATTTTGTTACCTTTATTTTATGTACATAAGTCGCACTCTTGAGACAATTAATTAATTTACATCCTTCAGCTATAATTTATATATACATAAATGTGTAAGTATAACCGTGCATATTTTCGGCAGTGCACTCCAGATGACATTTGATTTAATTGCTCTTCGTGTTTCAACTGGGAGTATAGGTTACTTAATTTGTGAAAATATTAGCTATAAAGCAGGTCTAATCTATTATAAATAATAATTTAGTGTCAGTCATGCCATGCTTGACAGGAGAATCATGATGTAACATTTCAAAATTTACGGACGAAGGATAATTTGTATAAAATGTTGAAACGTTGAAATCAGTGTTTTTAAGAATCTATTTAAATTCCTGATATAAACTGTATTTATAGAGAAATCGTTAATGTAAGATATACTTAATATATCGCGGTATTGTATATTTATAATTGTATTATACAAACCCATTATATTAAAATAATATACTATGTAAACGTAATACTTTGATGTAGTAATATACTATCAACGTAATACGAGTAATAAAATTAACAATAATACTAAAAATTATGTTACAGAGAAGAATTAAGTGGCAATAGAAACATTATAAAAATAACGAATTCCTGAGTTCTATAACGATCAACGGATAATCCGGGTTATAATTCTCGAGGCAATTTAATGAGATAACTGCTTAAGACACGTTCGTCTTTCACCTGTCACTATGCCATCACTGACTAATTGGCTGACAAAGATGGCAATTCAGAAACTCGTTCCATCCAGGTATTTTCAAATTTCAGTTACTTTCAAATATCCAGCTTCGACATATTAATACCTCTTATTTAACCGCAGCACCGCGCACAAGAAATAAAGATATAAGTCGTTTGGCATAATATTGCATTTTATACATAATTAACACTGGAATTATCAAAGCAGTCAAAATGGCGGCTATACAGTATTTCACAAAAATACAAAAATTGATAGCGTTCCATTTTCGGAGATTTCCTGCAGCTCATGTTGCATAATAAACATGTTTAATTCGATTAATTTAGTTTACCATGCGTCTTCATTTTCAGGACATACATATAAGTATAAAAGTAGGACTGATTATATTGTCGGTAGTTACAGTATTAAAAAACAAGATATGATACTTAAACATCTTTAACTGTGCTTTCAGTGGAGCGTAGAAATCGATTCAAATTGATCAACGATACCTGCCATTGAACCGTAAAACATTTTACGGTTCAATTTCATTTGACGATGGTTAAAAGGATGAAAAATAAAGAAAATTATTGGTAAGTACTTATATCGATCGATGTATAAGCCAGGTGATGCGTTTCCACGTAATTGATCGTATAATTAATAGCTCGGGACATGGTTTTTGACTATCCCCTATAACCACGTCACCGATTACTTATTCACCAATGACAGCAATCAAGAAAGTACTTTCCTTTAATTATTCCGCAGACTGCTTTTCCTGCTGAGAAAACAAGTTCATCTTTCGGACACGCGGATGCACCGAGGCACAATTCTTGCACATTGCGTGCACTCTCGGAGGGAAGCATACGTGGTGCAGCAACCAGGTACCCGTGAAATGCACAGCTGTTAACCCGCAGCTAAAAAGCATACTAAATGACTGCCTTAAAGACCGCATAATGACTGTTAAGAGACACGCGGAGTGTCGGTGCAAGTACGATCCTTCCAGTTCATCCTGCGAATAATCGGCATTAACTTTGCTCTATATACTTTTATTGCGTGCTTTGCTAAGCTGCAAACTAGAGTACATTTTTAATTCAGATATTATTGAGATATTATTCCTCGGATGTTAATCTGCATTAATAACCGGTTATGTTTAGAATAAGATAGATCTATTTTTTAAAATACAATCGGCGTTTGAAAAACATCCTCGGTTCGAAGGAGTGAATATCCTGGATCTTAAAATACTTTTAACAAAATTCATTTCTATAATTTTTATAATAACACATATACTATATATTAGAATACTACTAAACCCCGAATCAAATACATCGCTGGTACTTGTAAAATTTGCAATGCTCTTAATCTCACGAAAACGATGTGAAGGAAGTAATCTATCATAGCACTGAAACAGTTTTGTTTTTAGATGTTATAAACATGTTATAAATACGTATCGCGAGATATCGTATAACATGGATTTCGTTCCGGAAGTCGGCGTGTTAAAGTTCTGAACTTATCAAGGAGGAACCAGTAGAGTTTCTGTCTATATTTTTTGTGACCATTTCTCGACTCGTGAGGGGAACTTTAGAGAAGAGGCGAACGATACGGGGGAAGCCCCTTAAAACTCTTTGCGTGTCAACGTCGTGACGGTCGACGGATAAACGGAAAATAGGGAAGAAAGATACGTCGGTGGACACGAAGGAACTGTTTCCCCTTTCAAGATTCCATTTGTCGGTTACTCGGTTAAAGGAACGAGACCCTCCAGGTGAAAAGAAACACTTGCCGGATCACCTCGGCTTGAAACTTTTTTTTCAATCTTCTCGGTTTACGACTGAATATTTTATTCGGCAGATTCGTCCGAAAGTAATCTCGAATGGCAGCCCTGGACTATTTACCATGATTTTATTTTCCAGGCCGAGCCCTGAGTGGAACAGTTTACGAGTCTCGCGTTTATGTTATTGTCGATACGCACCGCGATTATCGAAATTGGAATTTAACTCCTTTTATGATAAAAGCATTTACAATGTTGCGACATTCGCTGGTGGGTTAACGATCCATTTTGATAGGCATTCGGATTATGGGGAAATTATGTGCGGATTCAAATCCGAATATTTTTATAATTATTTTTATAAATAGTAGTGTCTTCTATGGCTTATATTTTGAAGACTGTGACACTTTTACTATTGGCTTTTGGAAAGAACACCAAGATGAAGTTACATATGTGTATCTAAATATTTTTAGCGATGATCTGCAAAAGGGTTAATTTGGAGTGCAAAGCTGTATTAAAGGACATGTGAGAGCGTATATATGTGCAGATAATTAAGAAAGTGGCTTAAGTCATTTTTCTGGAAGCAACGATTAAAAGCTTTTTAGGTTACAAATAGATACAATCTTTTCATCTAGAATCCATTTATTGTCAACACCTTTAAATATTCCTATCACATCATCAATAGAAGTTTTACATATTAACCGAAACTGTAAATATATTTATTTTAAGAGGCATAGATGAAAAATGACTTAGACCACTTTTATAATTAGCGGTATATATACGGCTCTCACAGTCAAAGGGTTAAAGCAAACTGTTATAATACACTTGACCTAAGTGTCTACCGTTGTGTATACCTCGATAATAAAATTGACAAAAGACTTTCTTAGACTAGCTGGGGTGTTAAGTTGAAAGTTAATGAACCGCGTTGAAACGGCTACTCGTACGAGAACACCTACAGATTAGTTCGCAGTTCTGTGGGTGCGATCGTAAACGAATTAACGGTTTCCACGCGGGTTGTAAACCGATACGATTAAGTCAACGCTGTAAAGGGCTGTAAAGACCAATTAACACGAGACGTGTGACTAGCATTGTAAGTCAGTGTGATTGTAACAGGTGTCGGTGTTAAATTCCCCATTATTCCCCATTTTCCATACTTTTAAGAGTAGGACGATTTTAGGGAAAACAGAACCTTATATTGTACCTTACCAGTAGATCGTACTATTGTACTAAAACGATAACAATAATATCGTTGCTATGCAGGTAAAATTTAACAACTAACATTTTTATGTAATAATCAAGGTGTCAAATCACATAACATTTTTCCAATAAATGGATAACTGAAAGTTACAGCAATAAGTACAAGAAAGAGTTTCTGAAAAAAATGTAGTGATAATAATAAGAAGAGGTGTTTCACTATAGTCATTTAAAAAAGAAGTAGTATAATACTCTATTAAATAAGATCCATAGTCAATGATCACTGATACATTTATTTTGTCACTGATTTAGTCGAAAAATAAAAACGTGCAAAATCTTTGTTCCCACAAAATCTGGCTTCCTCCAAAGCGAAGCGACAAAATGAGAATGCGCGTTTCGCGAGCAACCTGAATGCAAGAAGAGGCACAGGTTGTCAGCGGGAGAAGCTCAAGTGACAGTGTCAGGGATTCCGAAGTAGTATTTCATGAGGCAAGGGGTGTCACTGATGCAACACAGATAAGATCGACGCCGTTATTTAGAAGGTTTCTGTACAGTTACTCCTTCGCACGATCGAGGAATTATAATGACAACGCGTTAAAGTCAACCCTCGAATACCTGGGACTCGCACTGGATGCACCTTGAAATTTTAAATTGTACCTTTAAGTCTAGTATCGTAAAGGAAGTGTCCAATCCAAGCCTTCCTATCTACTGATTCCATCTACCTACGTAAAATATACGTAATACGAAGTTCCTCGAGAATAGAGATGATATCGATAACTGAGTCTCGTCGTGTTTCACTTTCGGATAATTAATCGAACCGCGTGTTTCTAAATTATTTAATCACTCTTCGTGTATATAATAATTCAGTTTAATGAAACAGCTAATTCTTCTACAAATTTATGCCACTCTTATCTATGATCTATTTATTGTGTAGTAAGTCAACGTACGTGGCAAAGTGTAGAACCTCTACACATGGAATATTTTATTGTTACGGCAGATGCGAAGTATGATAAGGACACACTGATTAATAAAAGTATTATATATCAGAAAACAGCATCGTTTTTCAACAGTTCGAATACAACTTCGTTATTTATTCCTAGACACTTTTCACCCTAAACATTGATTTGACAAATTACTGTTAATCGTCTCATTATTTCAATCGGTCAATCACACATGTGGTACTATATTTAAGTAATTCAACGAGATTAATTCCGAGAATAATTGCACTTGGACAACAATTAAATGGATTCCAAGTGCAGTACTCAAAAATGAAAACCAACGGCGTGGTACGAAGAAGCCGGAAAAGAAAAACTGGAGAAAAAGAAGAGAGGGGTAATAAATAAGAATAAAGAAGGAGGGATGGGAGAGAGAGAGAAGTCGAAGAGCAGGTTGACTTGTGGACGTAACGGGGAATGCGCAGGGTCGCTCGGTTGGAATTAAGGCTGAGGAGGAATGAAGGATGCAGGACGGGGAATGAGGATAGGAATGGTTCCTCCGATGGAGAAGGGTGCAGAGAGAGTACCGGTAGAGAATGCCAGAAGACGAGACGAGCGTTCACCGCTGATGGATGGAGCCCAGCATCCCCAATGGCGGCGACTTTTCGATCGTCCTTCCTACCTTACATCCGATAGGTTCCTTCGTTCCCACGATGAAATCATTGGATCCACTGGTATCCACGCTCATGTATGCTAGGGAGGAACGTCCAGTTTTTCACGAAGAGACAAGTGTCGCCTGACACCATTGCCCCTTCGCGAAAACCACATTCACGTGTGCTACCTGCTATGGGGGGATCCTCTGACTGTTGACATCCTTCCACAAGCCAGTCCGACAGCTAATAACCACTCAGAGGTCATTCTTGATTTTCACTTCTGATAGTATCTTTCGTTGCTGGATCTGTTGGACTTTTTACTAACCAATTAGGAAAACGGGATAGTTTTACTATCAGGAACTACAAGATGGACTTATAGTTGAAGTATAAAGTGGACGCTTTTGAGTTTTCCGTTTCGCAAGCAATTATGGTCGACCGTGATTAAAGTCTGCAACATAAAGGTTTAATTAAGGTCTGTTACTGAGTGCAGAGTTTTCAGCGCGATGTAGTAGCAAACGCTAATTTTTTGTTTAACTTGTTTCAGAGAAAGAAATCTAAGTGGTTAATCTTTCCATAAAAGGTTTTTTAGTATATACTAAAACCGGTACTTTTAATGTGTCACTTTCGATGGTTACATCGCAGTACTGTAACTCTTTTAACAACAAAGACCCACTTGATTGTAATTTTTTGTATGTCAGTATACAAAAAAGAACTCAGATAACTTCATAGAATAATAACCAAGAAGTTTGAATACTTTTAATTTTCGTGCGTACTCTAGAATGTTTAATTGGAACTTGAAGTTTTATGCTTGCTTCGTTATACTTTTATTTTTAATTTATTCAAAGTACCTCAAAACGTTAACATTAATTAATATCGCGATCTAAACAGATCTAATTCTAATTGGCATTGAAAATAATGGTCGTGTTCGGATTATTCTCACATGTCCATATATTCAAATGTGTTACACACGTTAACGTTACCAGTAAGAGAGCCTTTAAATCATTTCCACTGGTGTTTCGCTGGAAATTCCAGTGAAAGGTCTCCACGGACGACAATATAGAAGTCAATTCAGTCGACCAGCGACCTACTGAATATTCAGGAAACATCCTCATGGAATATGTCCACCATTAGTGACGAAATCGTTCCTGATTCTGGTTCAACTACGAATCATGGTCGGACTTTCAGGAGTGCATTCAAAAGTACTTCGAGTATCGAGGGTTACTTCTTCCTCCTGATATAACCCCTTAACTCTCCTGGCTTGGACTTTGTTACGTGTACGCCGATACGATCCGAAATTCCAGAGATTTTGTCCAGTAGTGGAACCTTAAGTATCCGCTTATGCGAATAGAAGGAAACCGAAGGACCAAAAGGGAGAAGGATGGATACAGGAGGTCCTGGAATTTCGTCGGATTTTCGCGAGACCTTAAACGATTCTGACCGATTCAATCGCGCACTATGAATTACATCCAACTACATTGCAAATATTACTGTCGTTCGACTGCGACCTGTTTATTTGTGACTAATATTGCTCTACTTCTTATTAATATAATAAAGCTCTTACTTTCACCTATTAATATTTATTGATTCCAATGTAATATTTAGAATGTCCCTTATTCTATACTTCGAATAATATTATTTCATTCGCTTCTCACAATGTTGTATGGTACATTGTGGTAAATTGTGTATATTCTTATCAAACGAATTAATTTTATGATTAGTGGAAACTTAAATGAATCCAGGTTTCTCAGCGAATCTCAGAAACAGGGGAAGCACTATACTTTTTGTCTGTCTATAACAATCTCATCAACGACCTGCCGCATTAAGACACCATCAGGAGTGATAGGGTTTTGATTACGTTACGATTGCCGGTTATAAGTTATTAAAGTATATGGGAATGATTATGGCACCTCTTCCGAGAATCTCGGTACCGTACCATTCTCCAGGTACCTTCGGTCTGTGTGCCTTCGTCAAAGCTTAATAGACTTTATTGTTTTACGAGCCAATTATAGATTACTTTTACGAGTGGACTGTTCTCTCCACGTACAGGCTAATCGTACGTTTCTAATGAATCTAACAAAAAACCCTCACAAATTTCTTACCCGTCTTACTCCACCTCTTTGCAGTATCCCCCTCGCTTATTCGTTTCTTCACCGCCATTAACTTCTTCACCGATCCCTCCGCGCCACAAATTTTCTCTTCTTCCCTTCCCTTACTCCTTATCAAGGTCCCTTTTGATCCACTTGCTCCCGAATTGTTCGAATTGTTTTCCCCCAACGGTCGAAGTGAAACTTTTTCTGTAATTCAAACTTCCTTCCTGAGTACACCAGCCAAAATAATAGCACCACTTTCCAAGTACTTTGGGACATCATGCAGTTGCTTTCGTATAATAATAAAGTAGTGATAGATACATTCGGTTTATTTGTATAAATATATATATATAGTCTCATTAGTGATATATTTATACAAATGTATTATCCCTTTAACTGCGGAGTATTCTAACAAAAAGCCATTAACACCGTACGATGCGAAATTCGCCTGATAATAATTGACACTAAATTGTGTCGATAAAAATAAGAACAATCAAGGAGTCATAGAGATTCAGTTATTCGGTAGGTTGTTATGTAAAAATACCAGTATGTCTGTATATGCCTTTTGTATATATTCATGGACATATGAGAGCGTATATATACGCCTTTCATAGTCAAAGAGTTAAACAGTACAGGAGGTATCCAAATTTTATAGTTGAGTTATGAAAAATATAATTCTACGTAGCACCGGATTTTATTTAATTAATTTTGTCATTCACATACACGTCTACCCTCTATGAATCCGATTATCCACAAATGATATTAATGATATTCCGAAGCCGTACAATATACAAGTTAATAATTCTCTTAGTTACGATTTCACCAGAAAAAACATGTTTTCTATGCAAAGCAAACACTTCATCGAGGGATCTTAAAGCGAACATTGCACCGGCGCGATGCATCCATATCCAAGAAACCACGAAAAGATCCACAAGAGTTGCGCCGGAACGATCTTATCACGAAAAGAGTTAGAGAATATTTCGTAGTTTCACCACGTTTTCGGTTTTCGTGCGGTCGAAAGCAAAAGGAAAGAGGATCCTTATGTGGCCGGTCCTTCAAGCGAGGTACCCCTGTCTTGTAAGAAGGTGAACGTGCACCGGAAACTATCCACGGGCTGCGGTTTTATCTTGGATGCATCTGACACCCGCGCCTCGTCCTCTACTTACACGAAACTCATCCACCGAAATGTGCATCTTGCACGTACACCGACTCTCGAATAGCCAACGAGTCAGGGTCAGGGGACCAGGGGACCTGGTTTGTCAAGATTTTCATGGGACAAAGGTGTACCAGTTTACCGGAAGTCAAGGTTGCGCTTCGAACTTACTCGGCTGAATTGTAAGCACCCGTTAATGATAATAATTGATATGATATTAACTCTTTGCGGTCGAGACCTTTTTTAAAAATATTTTTCACTGGGTAGAATATATTTTTGGTGTAAAACGAAATTATGTAGTAAAGAGTTAAGTAAATATTTATAAAATACGAAATGTAACTGTGGAAACATGAAATTATTTTTTGTCTCATGTCTGGTGTGATTCGACCGCAAAGGATTAAAATATGTATATGGATTACTATACTATTACTATTATATACGAAATACTGTACGATTAAATTGTGGTTTATGGTTTGTCAATTATTCGTGAAACTTATAGTACTGTGCTTCGTTCGTGATCAATATTTCTTTTAATACCATTGCATGTTTTATAATAATATGAATAATCAAATCTCCGAGCCTTACGACAACAGACTCTCACAGCTGTTATGGAGAATAGCCTACATCGAGCAAAGTTATGTGAAACTGAAAGCGGAAGACATTCACGTGACATTACAGTTTATCAACAAAATCTTCATTCTTTGTTCAATTTTATCGTGCGATTATAATATGAAAAAGTTATACACAATAGAGTTAGTACTATTTCAAATCACGTAGGAACTTTTGGCCTACCCTGTATTTGAGTCCGCAATAACCCATGCTGAAAATTCGGGCCCAGAATACACTGGTATCCAAAGATTGGCTAATAGTGTGCTTGAAATCTTAGAACGTCTGCTCGAATTCCCCAAGTGTTGGATCACTTACAAAACGAACGAAATCGTTTACTGCAGAAGAATGAAAGAAAGTGGCGAAGACGATACTTTCCGGTATTCTTTAGTATTCATTTCTCTAAAACGGTCGGAAGGTTCGTGTAAGCTAGGACGGACCTAGATTTCTCATGGGACAACAGTAGGAATAGAGAGATCGTTTGGTTCCGATCGTGGTGAACGTCGGTTTTATCGGTAAGGGTGTCGAAAAGATAGACATCGCCGGGGAATACAGTGACCAAAGCGAGATCACCTCTACCGGACGAGATAAGATCACATCGGTTTCGACCAATACAGATCGTTTACCGAACGATCGGGAGATCGGCATGGATATGTGAAGGAGGACCTTTACTGTATCCCTTAGGGATCGTTTCGAGCAGATGCAATTAGATCCGTCCAGCCGATATCCTCAAAGAAAAGACGATTTCGAACTGTCTCCCTTCGAATGGGAATTTTCAAGATCCAATTAAATTCGTAACTAATAACACTGCTTTCTTATCGTGACAGTTCCTCAATGATAATCTTAATCGAGTAGATATCTTCGTACATCCTACGTCAATATGGCTACTGATCTAATTAATGCCTTCTGTTAAACTCGCATCCCTGGTTTCTTATCGACCAGACTTTGCAATGCTAATTCCTATCGCTGGAAACTGATACAGTGTAGATTTACTTTGTAATTACATGTCGGCTGCTTAGTCATTCAAATGTTTATGCTGCTAATGTCAGATTTATTTTTATCTAGAATTTGCATATATTGGAATGTGGCGTGCAAATGTTCCCGGCCAGATGGTGCTTGTCATTTTTCGTCCAAAAGAAAAGCCTTAAGTTATTTCTATTAATATTATATCACATATAAGGCCATGTTACGTGAAAGAATACTATACTAAGAATCAATGCTATTTATTCTTCATATCTGTTTATTTAAAGGATATGTAAAGTAGCAATTTTCAACCGACGTGCCGTGACAGGATTTTAGCTGTGCCGCGAACATTTTTGAAGGTCATTAATCAAATTATTTTCGATGGTAGTCCAAAGCACTATCAGTGTACATATAAAAATTGGAGCCTCTTCAAATTAATTATAAGAGTATATCATTGTTATAATGAACGTATAGATAATATAGTAAAAAATATATTGATAATCATAATTCAAGGTTGCCGCGGAAGTTTAACTATAGGTTAATCTTAGTTATTAGTTACCGATTTTCGTTGGTATTTAAGTCTCATCTGTGCTCTATTTAATTGTATACTTTTAAGCTGTAGAAGAACTTCACTTTTCTTCTTCATTGGAAAGACTCAGAGGATCTTATAAGTAATTGTCCCCCTTAAACGACCATCCATCCATACACATCAGAAATATCGACCCCGTAGCTTGTAGCTCTTTGAGGTGGAAATTTACGTGGAACGAGCACAAAATACGAACTTTATTCTCGTGCTCTTCTTTAAAGTGCAAAGATCAGCTTGGTATACGTGAACATGGAAAACACTCGAAGATCCATTTACTTAAAAGCTGAATTAGAAAAAGTTGAAGGTAAAACGTTGGGGAATATGAAAAATACGAAAAATATTTGTTTCAATTTAGAACATACATTGGTCTTAAATAAGAGTAGTATGCACACGGACGACTTAAGATACAAAATAATTTACCGGATATTTAACATTAAACAACATGGATATTGTGTGTGTAATATATGTTCAATATTATGTGAATTCTATGTATCCCAAAACTGAAATACAATAATAAGTAATTTATAAAATACGGAATTCGTAAGATATTCCACTGAATTAACTGGTTTCAACGGAAATAAAGGAAATTCCTTTGTATCACAAATAACGCATAAATATAGCATCGTGTAGAATGCTCATATTAACTAGTCACACGGAATCAAATCTTTCATAAATTAGAATTCTTCATAGTAATTATCAGGGAGATATGGATTGAAAATATTTCAATTCGCCATGAAATCATCTTCTCGCGGTAATGACGCAAGGATCAATCAACTGGATCAATTGCTGGTTATACGAATAATCCTCAAACACCCGGTACATCGGCAATGGTCAAAGGCAGGACGATATCGAAGTGAAGGAAGTAAGGAAGACGCATGAAAGTCCGAAGGAGAATCGGAGACGTAAGGAAGAGGCGTAAGCCAAGAAGATCCTTAACCAGCACGGAGATCGGGCTTAATTAACTCCAAGTCGATGAGGAGTAGAGCTCGTTTGCGAAGCCGATTGCGAGGCCGACGATCACCGAAGACAACCAAGAGGACGATCGAGTCCTCTGGGTGGCCTCTGGGTGGTCGAGGATTCCAGTTTCTCGATAATTGGTCGAGGTGTTTCGACACCCGACCACACCAGCCTTCAAGTATGAGAAATAAATCGAAACCGAGCTACTCTCCTTCGATTATGGCTTGCCAACCCGAAGATCTTACTCGAACCAGAGTAGGAAAGGATCGAGAAGAAGGGAAAAGGAAGAGGATGGTCGAAAGATGTTACCTCGTAAGGTTTCCAAGTGGACGGACACTCGGAACGACGCCTACCTACGATCGTTATAGCACCACTCTGTCGAAACGAGGAGGACGATTAATTTATTGGGAACATCGTACCTTCCAAGATTCGATTGCTCTCTCATTTTAAAATGGTTTTCGAGACCCCTTAACTCTTTCCACTCGTATTTTCCGTAGACATGGATATTACCTAAAACACGTATCAATTTTATTTAAATGAGTTTGTTTAAGTTAAGTGCATATTCTTTACTATCTTGGTATATTCCATATTTCGTGTAGTATTACATGAATATTTGCAATGGCAAAAATCCTTGACGCGATTAGGAAAGAGTTAAGTTAACTGCATCTTATAAACGACATTTGATTTTTGTAAATCAGTTTATCAATTGTTAAAATATATTTGTAAGTTTTATATACAGACTTGTTATATGGATGCACATATAACAGATAATGTAATAGACTTCGAAGAAATGAATACTGAATTTCATGTAATGCTGGATCCATCATACGAAAATAAACAGTAGAGAATGAAAAGCTGTGCATTTCAATGTAATCCTACTTTATCGAAAACAATTATCTTGTTCGTTGAAATGATCCAGCTGGACCCGTAGTGGAGCACGCACGAGTGATTGATCACTGTTTCGTTTTGAAGGAATCATTTTGAAGTATGGTGTACGATGTAAAAGAAATTAGTTCACTCTACCACAGTTCTTCATTTCCAAGTCATTAAACATGAAACACGTTAAAAGTAATCGTAGAAGCTGCGACAATAATTACTTTCTGGCTTTGATATCTTCATGTTCTTATGCCGCAGTTAATAACCTGAAAAGTATACTTCATCTCTAAAAATACCACTGTCCAAATTCAAGAAGAACTATTCTACATTCACACTGTAAAGACAATTTAAATATTGCATATTTCCTTAAGAAATATAAACAAATGCAGGTTAAAAGGTAAAATTCCTTATGAATTTTCGAAACCTAATCACTTCGGATATCATAATTACAAAACCGTTTTTTAAAAATCGTATGTACCAAATTATGCATTATTATAAAGAGAATGAATTCAGTTGATATAATTCTCTGAATTCCATTAACAAGAACAGCAAGAATGGAGTGAAATTTGATCCAGAAGTAATCGAAGTTCTAATGGAGGTCACCAAAACATCTTCGAATTCGTCACGAGGATCTGATTCGCGTGATGGATTGGTACGGCGAAAGGCAAGAACCGCGTCCAGACCGAGTTCAATTGCACCCCATTTTTAGGGTGAATCCTTGTAGGGTGAGTCTCCGGGCATAGCGAGACCACAGCTGACTCATCTCCATCAGATGCCGAGTGGGTGTATCGGTATCACCCCATGCTTTATCACGTTCCATCCAACCTCCAGCCATGTCTACCATCTCGTTTCAACCCCCCCTAGAAGCCGCCTTTTGCAGAACTTTCATCCTCTTTTCTCCGCTCGCCTCTACGCTCGACCATTTCTGACCGGGTAATGCGCATTCTGGTCACCCCATGCCACCCTAGGATCGAGCAGGGATGGTTGCGTTTATTCGTTTGTGAAATTAGTGCTGGTTTTGTCGTGTTAGACGACCACTGTGAATAGGGGTTGCTCCGACATTATTCTACTTTTCCGCGATCTAAGATAGGAGACCATGTAATATTGTTGTAACTTAGCCTCTATCTGTCAGGGGACTGGTACATGCGTGGCGAATCGATTTTGGGGTTTGTTGATAATTTCTGCCAGATTTATTATGTGGATTCCAATAATCTGATGTGTACGGAATCTTGGTAGGTTTCATTTAAAAAAGGTATTTCCTAATATTGTCTTGACCAGGTTAAATACATAGATGTCAATTGTACGAAAGAACTTGTTTACGCCCTCTCAAGAATTATTTGTTACGAAAATTAACACTTAAAATAAAATTATGTTTCGCAAAAAATTGGATATATATACATGTACATCATATTTTCTGAAGACATTTATGGAGATAAAATTTATATGTAAATATTATAATTAGTTAATAATTTTCTGAGAATAAAATCATTGACATATTTCCTTATAAGTGAATAATAACATGAGATACTTGCAACACATTTCTAACACGAATCAATAAATATTAAGTGAATCGTCTCTTTATACATATATCGATACACAGACATCGGATGTGATACAGTAACGATTCACCTGATAAACCGAAATGAACCTTAAACTATACACCCCGCGACTGTAGATCACGAGTCGAAAAACTACGAGATTCAACTCGTGCAAACAAAATGCAATAAAACTCGTACTCATAAATCACGGAGCCAAGATCCTTAGGTGGCAAAAACATAGTAATTCTGCGAATCGCAAATTTCGCCGAGCAATCTCAATCCAGATGAGATCTCGACGATTTCGCTGATGACGTGAGTCAATTTTCACGCGAGCTGTGCTGACTTAATCCAATCGGTCGGCGACGCCCTTAATACCGGATTTTAACAAGGGCTTAATCCTTCTCCGTTGCCTTCTCGCGCCTGTATCTTCCCTTCCACTCTAGCTGCGTGTCATCAAAAAGTGCGAAACCTTAATTGGAGGAATTGGATCTTTCACCCGGCTGCACGCAATCAGATGATCCTCGCAGTTTAACTTCAAGAAATTCACCGTGGAAGGGACATGACGTAACAAATGCCGTCCAAGTGTCTTCCAGCCATAATAGGCTCTTAAACTTCCAATGACAAAGATGAGTCCCATAAATAATTACACGATGGGTCAGTGTTGGCAATGTATCACTTAAATGAAGAATCCCCGGCTATTTATTTAATTCGTTAAGTAATAATTATGTTACTACTAATATTGTCCACGGTATGATAACGATGTAAAGTAATTAATGTATCGTAGAGCGTTCAAGCAGTCTTAATTGTAAACGTTATGTAAACATTACGCACGCGAATCGTGAGGTATCGTATAACGCGGATTTCGGCCCGGCATTCAATGTGTTACTCGATGATTCGTTTTCTTACAATCCGTTGGATTTTATTCTAAATTGAAATACTTAAATGATCAAAAAGTTTTGCAGCCATAATTAACTCATTATCTTTAGACGACAAAGATGAGCCACATAAATTACTTCATACGATTGGTCAGCTTGGTAGCACATCATTAAAGCCAATAAATTCTTTTCTTACGGATTATTTCACAGGAACATTTAAACGATCGCGAATTTCAATTAAATAGATCCTCCAGGTAAGTACAAATTAAGAAGTAAATGGTTTTGCAACGAAGACTAAAATCACATATCTATCAATGGAATTCAATGGCAGACAGGAAAGACTATTTCTTTAAAACATACAACCTACAATTACAGATAATGTCCAGAAAAAGGAGGTGGTTCTAGGCTTGTTGACTCGTAAGAAAATGGTCGCAATAAGTCTTTCTCCGAGTTTTTCTCGGCCGAGAATCGTTTCTTAAGTGTATCTCGCGAGAGTGATGGAAAGCTGCCTGTTTGATGGATATAAATTATGTGCCGGATAAGAAACATTTTGTTACGTCTGGGTGGAGGTAAAAATTAATATTAAATTATTTGGATCGACCGATTCGTGATAATATCGTAAAGAAACGTATATATGCAAGCTACAGAAACTCGAAGATAATTAATTCTTTAAGAACTTTTATGTTTTTATGGGTTGCTGGAAACTTAAGACCCGTGGAACCAGGATAGACGGGAACTAGCAATTCCACGCGTTTTTGCTGCTAGGCGAGCAACTGTCCTTAAGATGTTTCTCCTGGCGAAGACCATCTTCTTTTAACAACAACAAAATTAAAGAGAGTTTTTTCTCGTGGCATAATAAAATGTTGTGAACATTCCTCTTGACACAAAAACTAGACCCATGATGTTAAAGGAACGTGCGGTGGTGAGTTGCGATGAAAGGAAGTTATTAAACATTGGATAAAATACTAGTCTGACAATTAGCTTGATGTTGAAGAATATAACTTATTCTTGATTTTAATTCTATTTTGAATATAAATTTATAATGTTAGATTTTAACAAATAATCGAATCCATTATTGATGTTAAATCCTCCAGCCATAATTTATATATATAAATAAATGTGCAATCGGCAGTTAGTATTATGGAATAAAAAAATTAATTAAACTTCATAATTTTGATGAATTTATTTATCTGAATGAAATGTAAGCACTTAGTGCCTTTTATAGTTCGCTTCATCGGATAAATAACATTCGTTTCGTGTAAACGATTCGTTTTTATCAACTATATTTTTATATTTTTTGACCGACTTTATGCAGTCTGAATTATCGAGAGCCGCATATTCGACATTTGGCATTTGTAATCAATATAAAACGACATCACTCAATTATTTCCCAATAAAACAGCCATTCGTCTCTTCTGGACGTTAAAAAAAGAGTGTTGAATATTCAACTCCCTAACGAACTAGTTTAAATAAAAAGCTCTTACACACTCGGAATATCGACATTTTGCTCAGTTAATAAAGCCTCATAAATATTGTTGTCACAAATTAATTGATATTTATGAGAGTAGCTTAAATGTAGTAAGTCATTTTATGGACGGTTTATTAAATTTATTCTTCCTTTAACAACATGTTTAAGCCATAAATAGTTTATACATACTTCATTCGCTTAACACAATTATAACATTATAAATTTAAATTGCTGTTACTGCAAAAATAGCTGTATGTAAAATCTCAAGAGAAAAAACTCTCTTTAATTTTGTAGTTCTTAAAAGAAGATGGCCTTCGCCAGAATAATAGCTTGTTAGAAATGCCAACGCATAAATAATTATTAAGTTTGTTGCAGAATATGATTTCATTTGTCTGGTGGTTATTAAATCATTTTCTGTATACTTAATAATCACTCTCGTTCGTGTAAGTATGATATAATATAATTGAATGGAGCAAAAATTACTAAAAAAAAATAGTGGAACTCGAGAATCGTCATCGGCGCGGAGTTACGTCGCCTAACAAGATAAATTTGATTCTCTTGTGTGTGTAACCCGCAGGGTGTATAATTTGAGAAAGAGAAAATAACGAAAAGCATGCTTTAACGAAGAACGTGTTAAGATTTATCTCTGTAGTTGATCTGGCAGCACGTTTTAACGAGGTGCAGGTAGAAAATGACTTTATAATCGGCTCGGGGATCCATCGAGTGCCTTAAGCTGACAGTAAAATTGCGCCCGCGTTTTGCTGTTTGCATGTAAAGGATTTCCACAGCTCGACAATCGGTCTGTTCGTACAAAATGACAATTAACGTGGAATAACTTTAGAATTATCTTCCTCTTAAACTTATAATTTGAGAAACGCGAAACATCAAGAGATTTATTAACGCTTTATATAATTAGGATCAGAAATTACAGTAACTCTATTTTTTGATGTTCTGTGCCACATGTTTAAATTATTATATCTCTAATATCATTAAGGGGAATGATGTTCATATTTTTGGATTCTTATTTCTTAATTATATTACTTCTGCCATTTAATTCACATTCTGGAATATTTTTCATTTCAGTAATTTTCTATTATTTATTAATAGTTTCATTAACTTATCGAACTTTTAATATGTATAGAATTATACGTGTACACGAGAGAAATCTTTTAACGAAAATTCTTGTAACACAATACTCTCGCAACACTTTCTTGTACCACATTTTCGTAACATAAGTCTGAAATATAAAAAAGTATAGCAGTTACGTAAGAATAAATAATTCTTATAAGTATTATCACCGGTAAGTGGCACTTTACGCAATAAACCCGAGCGAATGGTGGAATTGATGTACAAGAGACAGATAAATATCTAAAAGTGGAGCAGAACATTAAGTGGTAAACGTAAACCGCCAATTAATGCTCGAATAATTAATTCCTTACGTAAGAACATAAACTATAGAACAAATTAGAAGTAGATCGGTTGACAGTTCAATAAAGAGTTAATTGTCCCAAGTACCGATGACATTTAATTAACGTTCTCGGGATCCGCTCCATTCAAAATGCATTAATGTATACCTTGAGCGATCCTGATAAACGATAAGATGCATCTACAAACAGTGTCGATACAGGTGTTTTTCCTTACGATCAGGCGCTTCGATCAGAATCTCATACGAACGCTCGTCCTTCGAAACTTTAGCTGATTCCGAAGGCTGCTTTTTCAATGTCTTCATGAAGAGAATGAGCTTTAACGCTGGAACGACCGAACATACTCTGTTCTTTTATAATACATTTATTTGTATATTTATGTACTTAAAATAAAGGTATATGCAATCTCAAACAATCCGCGGTTGTATATTCGAATAATCCTATTAAAAATTGGAGACTAGTTAATTTTACTATTTTGGTAGTTTTATTGTTAAAAACTTGTCATTATCTTCTTCGATCTTATCGTTAGTTATTCATCTATCGGTAATACAATCGGCCATTTAAGAGAAAAAGAAATATCTTGCACTTAATCTCACAGTAATAAAATTTCGAATGCACTATCCTTGAAATTTATGAAAGGGTAATATTTTTCAGCGTATTGTATTAATTTTCCTTTCGGTGTTACTAAGCTTTTAAAAGCTTTTACGTTAATTATATTAATATAGTTAATATATATATTTAGCTACAAAGCAGCTGAAAATATATCGGCATTCTTATTACTGGAGAATCAAGAAATTTCTATTAGGTCATATCACATGAAATGACGCCTTTTCCTGAAGGCGCGAATTAATTATCCCTGCTTTTTACAATTAATAGTATGTTTAACATTTTTCATTGTGTTATCATCTTCGAAGTTCTGGCAATCTTTTGTATATTTTAGATTTCATCGGATCCTTTCTTATAATATAATAATGATAAATGTAGAAGGTAAATTGGACTCGAAATTCCTCGGTTATATGCACGGTTATAATAATTTCTATTATATATATTTTATTATATAAATTAATAGTTTCTAGTTCCATGCATCAACTAAAAATCAAGAAAAGCTGAAAATATCGTATGCTTTCCTTAAATATAAAGATATATTGTGGAACCGTAACATATAATTCATTTCAGCCTCCACACGAATAAGTTAATTAACGATAGCTCAACTTTGGCGATTGTTTCAACACGATATCAAAAAGTTTCCCGTAGTCCCGGTGTTCACTTCGAGTGAAACATAAAATGATAAGATCTCTGGAAAGAAAGTGTTGGAAGACTTAAAATGAGAATGAAATTATTACTTTTATTGCGGACGAAAAGTTTCACGACATATTTTAAGTTGTTGCACACTGCAATCAGCCGTGTTAATCGTGATTTGAACGTGGCGACATTTATTCTTCACGTATCCCGTATAATTGAACATATTTTTCATTTATCGAAACTGCGTGCAATAAAATGGTGTGAAATAAATTAATTTATCGAAAACATGTGCGACTCGTATTGTATAATTTTAATTATCCGTGTTAAAAAGAATGTCGACAATCGTGATAATTTAACTCTCGATTTATTAACATTTCTGGGAATTGATATTCAATTATTTTCCTTTAATAGTACATTCTATGCAACGGAATTTTATATGTCACGTTGAAAGTGATGAGCGTTATATTAATTAAAATACTTTCATGAAGCAATATGTTTCCATGTGTCCGATAAATATTTGTGGAAATCAATGCAGAATTAATTTCCGAAGTTCTTGTTATTGATAAGTACTATTATAAAATAATAATGAATAGCTTAACCCGTTGCGGTCCTATGGATCACATTTCATTCCAACGGGTCCTACGTCGAATTAATTCGACATAAATTATAAGTTGTAAACAATAAGAGACAATGCGTTTCAAACATTAAAATTGTACTTGATATAAATATGTCCATCCATAAGTATGTTGCTTTGTTAGTAATCTGCTAAAAAATTGAAATAACGGGAAACTAAACGATGCTAATCATATTATTATCAGTATACTATTATTCAGTAGTGTTATTAAATTAGTAGTATTATGAAAATTATACAAAACCCTTAAGAAACCTAAAGAATCCATTCGTTTAAAGAATCATAAAATTAATAAGCATTTTTCTGTATTTACTTATTGCACAAGGAAAAAGTTTCGAAAATGTAACCGTTTAAACCTTAACAATCCGCTCGTTTAAAAGATAATAAAATTAAGAAGTATATCGAGGAAGCATCATTGTAATATCTCACCCCTATAAGGTATAATCTTACGACTGTTGAGATCGTGCAAATGAACTGTGGAAAGGGTTGAATATTTATGGTCGAACGTGTAAAACGCATTTATATAGTTGCTAGTGGATAAAAATTGTCCCTGTTCCTGACATTTAGCCGGGGTCGATGCTGTCAGGAGATAAGATCCAGGCAAAGCCAGCCACGATGCAAGGACCGTCAGGTTAAAGAGAAGCCAGGGAGCAGCTGTGTCAGCTTCACCTGTTGTCTCTCGCCCTAATTACTTGCCTCGATATAAACCGGTGAGTATGTAGACGCGACCTCGCCGTTATACGCTGTGCATGCACTCTACCTGGACAAGATTTATCGGCTCGTTTAACCCTCATCGGGGGGACCACACAGGAAATTAGCCAGGAATAAGGAAACACCACCTTAATTCCGTTAACACCTTTCGGTCCTTTCCTACCAATGCCCTAACCACTGATTAACCTCCTCTCACGTAATATTCATCCCTCACCTTGGAGGGTGTTATTGACTCTAACACTATGTTTACGGTACGCGTCATTTTGAGGCATTTCGAATTTCGAATTTTCGAAAGAAAGTTACAGAAACCATTTACATTTCTGTTACTACCACTTATGCTGACTTTTATCCGTTTAATGATAAGTTAATAGTGTATAATATTAAGGGTGCCGGAAAGTAATCAATTCGGCAGTGGAGACTTTTTTGGAGGAAATCATTTGAAGGGTGAGTTCTTTACTCCACGAGCCTGATGCTGCGATACTGAGAATCAATATGGAATTTATACACGTAATAAGACAGTGTCGGCAATGCGAGTTTTGATACTGCATTTACACCATGCGCTGCAAATGTTGGAATATTTAAAAAATATTTGTCATTGACCCAATCGAGATCGTGGCATTATAACCACTGATATTCCTTCGCACGCGCATCTACACGAGCAACAAACGCTTATCGCTTTCCGTCACGTATACGTGACAAAACTAACGAGTGCTTTCATTACACACTACTGATAAAATCGTGAATCGAATGCGCTTTTGACCAACCCAGTATGCACGGTATCTGTCAGTCGCCTAATAATGCAGATGCTCTCGTGATGGGAATGGACAAACTGTTGGCAAGAGTTAAATGTGTCACGCAAACGACTTTGTAATAAAGTATCAAATAAATTAGTTAATAATAATAATACGGTTGCTGATACTGATAACGATTCGGTATTGATTATCTCGTGCAATTGCGCGTGACTTCTCGTTATTTGAAACAGACAATTTTACAGTCACGCTTTTATTCATCCGCGATGCTATCGGTCCTCTATTCCAGAAAGTAAGTGCAAATTTCAATTAATAACAATTATACGTGTGTTGATGTTTGAATCTGTAATGAACGATTGTCAAGCATTGAATGTGAAACTTGAATTGTTCAGCATCTAACTGCCTATTAATTAATTCACTGCCTTGATACTTCAACTAAGGTAGATAGCAAGGTAAAGAATGACGCGTGCTTTTGATGCGTACTGTCGTTTTCCTCAATGTTGATTCTTGAAGAAAATTGAAAGATCAAACTCAATAATAGGACCATTTCGGGTCAAAAGAAGTGGATTAAAAATATTTTCCGATCTAAGAATGAATCCACCCAAAATCGCAAGAAAATCGATGGTGTATGGTACCTAAACACGTGCTACGTTCTTTTTGGATCGAAACAAGTGGATTACAATGCTTTTTTGGTCAAAAAATATGTTGACCCAAATTGATAAAAATGAAAAGAGTAAAAAGCAACGAACACAAACAATGTAGAAAATCAACACTATTTCATACGTAGAAAAAGCAAAGAAATTTTCTTTCAAATCGTTCTACATTACGTTGTAAGTTAGAAGAACATTCCTGGCGAATGAATAAGCTCGAATACAAAGACACTTGCCCGCATATCCTTCGAGAAAAAGGGAACGATGGAACGGCGTTAATCGGTTGCACCGAGCAACATCGGGTCTATGAGTTCACTTGAATAAATACGTACCCGTAGGTTACGAAGGCCTTAAAGATATTAATCGCGAATGTCTTTCCTTTGCATAATTTTGTAATGCATCCCGTCAAAGTTCGATACAATCTTTCGCACGACGTAGGAACGCCGGTGTTAGCTACGACGTCAGCTCTAACGTTCGGAGGACTTCAACATCCGCAAGAAAACGCGTGTGGTTTCTATGTCGGATAACTTCCCATTTACCTTCCTACTACTCTTACGTAAGCTTGATGTATTGGAATTACCTGCTAAATTTATGTAAACCTGATCCTTCTCTGCCTTGTACGAAGAGTGCATTCTACCCGCTTTTATGTGCGTTGGTTTTTAGAAAGTGATCAGTATTCATTTATACCCCTTCTGACTAATCAACTTATGAGCTTATTGTGAGAACGATTCTGATAATGTTTTGTATAATCCATATAATCACACAAAAACTTTAGAATGTCCTTGGAGTAATTCGTAGATTTGCTACATAATATAGTTATTGATTTTTAATACTTAATAGTACATTGTTATTCGAATTATAATTGGATTCTTCTGAATTAATATAATGATCTAAAATATTTTTAATTAAAAAATAATTGTCAGTCGGAATTATTATATACGTATTATAAAATAACTCTAATCAGCAATTTTTTAAATTATAGAATCAGTGAATTAATATGAATAATACCATAAAATGGAAGAAATTGCATGTTGGACTTAATAGAAATGTTCAACATTGAGTGACATGTATTTTATTCTTTAGTTTATTTCAATTTCTGATTGATCACTATTTGAAGTAAGTATGATATAGGACTTGACAATCGACTCTACACAAATGGTAAATCAGAAGGCAAGCTCTACGTCATTGAATGACTAAATCAACCACCGAAGAAAAAAATGATCCAATCATGTCAAAGGCAGCTCGTCGAGTTTGATGAACTTCGATTATATCCTAATCATGAGCGAGTCGAGTATGTATTACTTGACTAGAAGAACTTTAAAAAATCACGAAGCAAGTAGATCTAGTTACCTAGTCGCGGTAGGATTAGCTGCGGATGACCTCTTCCAAGCTCCATTAGTAACCACTAGAAAAAGCAAACGGTGCCTTTCGTGGCGAAGCTCTCTGGTTGGCTCGCATCCTTTTTCTGTCGATTCCTTAATTGCTCGCTTCTCAGGATCAATCGTAAGCCCCCCACGCGGTACCGAGTTGGTAATAAAGTGTTCGCCGAATAATAATCGGCTGAACAAAGGATCCATTATTCAACCGCGACTGCGGCTCGCAGTTCCGCAATGATCGAACCACGACGAAATCGGTGAACAAGTTATTTCAATCGCTCGCAAAAATTACTCTCCTCGTAAATTTATTGCACAGTCTCGATCGCGGTATTCGATTAAGTTGACTACCACCAGTGGCGTAGAATTAACGGTGACCCGAATCGGCTCTCACTCGGTTTAATGAGAGTTTACCCATTTGATGATCTTTTTGAGTTGCAGTCACAGCGGACGATTAAAGGGTTGAATAAATTAAACTGCATTTTGTGACTCTAGCGGCGACTCAAAATTATTTACTTTAGAATCAACGGGGTCTAAGCAATCAGAATTATGATGTTCAAAAGATATCTTCACACCTAGCAGGCAAAAGTTTGAATACATTAAATCGTCCTATAAGTAATGTCGCTTTTGGACTTTCAATGCAAACTTTTTTTAAGTGAAAAATATTGATCTGACTCGGTCGAACGCACGTTGCACACTCTCGAAAGAATACTCTTTATGACACGAAAAGAGAAGTTCCTGTAATCATATCAGCGAAACATGATATGAACGCTTATACGGGGTGCAGCAGAATAACATGTACAAGCGGGTACTAGGCGATTCTTTATGAAAAAAGTAAGAACAAAATATATAATAAAATGTTTTCATTTTATGCTTAGTTTTCGAGAAAATTGAGTTTGAAAATCCGATGTGTACGTATGCTATTTCGACTAACAAGTTACGGTTCGTCGAGCAACGTATATCGCGTATCGTGTTTGTAAACAATGATCTGAAACTTCCCCTGAGATGTTATTTGCCTAAGCAAATAAGCTAACAATCGGAGCCTTGAAAAATCAAAACTCTATACATGCGACAACAAGGCAATCAGTTTCAGCAATTTTGTAATTAATAAAATAAAATGCTGTTCTTTAAAAGTCTTTTTGTCTTTTTTTTTAACACAATTGGTTTTAAATGCTGTGTAGACATTGTTTACAAACACGATACCCGATATACATTGCTCGACGAAGCGTGATATCTTAACAGCATACATATGTATGTACGTAATGCATCGGATTTTCAAACTCGATTTTCTCAAAAATTAAGCCTTAAATGAAAATGTTTTATTCCATATTTTGTTCATTTTTTTCATAAGGAATCGCTTCTTACGTGCTTGTACATGTTATTCTGCCACACTCTGTATATGGTAAATAAGAAATAACATCACTTATGGGATGACCTATGAGTATATTCGGTGGAGTAACATGGTTTTGAAAATCGAATGGAGATATAGAGCAGTCCAGTGGATAATGTTAATAAATACAGTAACTGCGTTCTCCATGATCGTCGCCGTGAGCGAGGAAATTATTCCAGTCTATTACAATATCAGGACTAGTACCGTTCGAAGTAGAAATGATTTCCAAGGAGTAATCACGCGCTGCAACAAATCACGTCAAGTTTGAAAGACTGGCGAGGAACCTGACAAGAAATCTCAAAAACGACGAGATCCACGTAACGGGCCGTCGAAAAAGCAAACGAACGGGTCGTTAGTTGAAAAGAAAAGACGTAGCCCGCGGTCGGACATTGTCTTCGTTTTGTTGGATAATTTAGCGGACTGTCAGTCCTCTGATCTGCGGCACGAGAGTCGGCGGAGGACTCGTGTCCCATTTTACATTTTCGATTAGCCGAAACACGACGTCTTCTCTCTGTCCAGTCTCTTCTTAACGCGTCTCTATTCCTTGTGAAACCAGGGATTCGTTTTGTCTCTCTCTCGCCTCCTACCTTTTCATAGCTCGGTTTCCTTTCTCCGGCGTTTCTCTGCCTCTCGACGGCGTGCGCGGCAATAAATTTTCGCGCGCCGACACCAAGCAATATTTCCTTGCCGTTTGTACGCGCCAGTTCCTCTTTTTGTCCGGAGCTCCCGTACACGCGGATAAACGCGCTGCATATTACGGTTAAACGTCGAGAAAAAAACCTACCGCCCGTTCCATTTCAATTTGCGAAATGGTGCTCTGCGGCTACCGGCGAACGATGCTCTTCTTAGTGTTCTTGCCGCGAGTTCCCGCGGTCTCCTTTGCCTTCGGATCCAACGCGAACTGCCACCAACCGAAACGCGGATTTGGTATCCAGCTTTGGACCCGGTTACTCGATAATTCTGCAGTATTACCAACAACTAGATCGCTCCAAGTCTCGATACAAAATTTTAATACGTCCGAGACTCTAATAAAGCCTGGCTACTTCAACTCATAGTTATTTTCGAGTACTACACTTCACTTTTGAGTCTTAATTTATCCACACTGGGGAGAAAATAAATGATTATTAATAGAGTATTCGATTAATATAAAATTAATACTGGCAGGGGTCGAACTGCGTTGTTCCACAAATCCGAGAAACTTAAAAAGCATTCAACACAATAGTTGATATGGAATTAACTAGCACGGTTAACGGAGGGAAAACGTTAGAAAGATTTATACCGTTTATTTCATGCCGCATAAAGCGACATGAAAAAATGTGGATTAATGTACTGGCGAAACAAAATTATAATACAATGAAGGTACAAGGATAAAGCTAAGTTTTCCTGGTATATGACGCAGAAAGAAATCTGCTTTAGTTTTGGAATGAGATTCATGCGCAGATATTACTCTATGTGACTTAAGGCGTTTTAAATGGACTTCCAAGCTCTCGCAGGCAAGAAATCATTTTGATTGAACAGATTAGAGTGAGATGATTATCAAGCCGTGACAGTAAACAGCGGCCCCAAAAAAAGGCACGAGCGTCTTACTTCTTTGTTGCTGTTTCCGTTGTTCCTCGGAGTTCCCGCGTTCTTCCTTAACTCGCACAATAGAACATAAAATGCCCAACAAAGTGCCGCTCAGATTATTAAATTACTCTCATTAGGAAGTTCAAAGTAACGTATTTAACATTCTAACCATTCCTACAGTTTGTTTCAACTTCGAGGAGTGAATGAAAGGTTGCTTGGGCTTTTAAATCAGAATTTCAAATCGTAAATAAGAAGCTTGTTGTATTAACTGGAAGCCATTACGGCATCATTGGAAAATGCCACAAACCGATGTAAAATGTTTTCCATATCGTGCTTCAATGAAACCAAAAGTAAAAATCATTTTTAAGTTACAATTGTAGAATACAGAATTTTCGTAATAAAGAAGTTCATATAATTTGATTATACTCCTTTATAATAACGGAAAGATCCTTGAAATATTTTCGTAATAGCGAAATAATCTGTCTACTAGACGTAGACCAAGTAAAGTCATCGGATGGACCGATTTCTTTATTATTTATAATATTCTCTGGATCTTAAGTGTGAAGAAAAAAGTCCTGCAGTTTGCCTTAACTTATGCTACTAAATATATTGTAGCAGCTAGGTAAAGTAATATGTTGGTATAGTAAAAAATCAGTTTCACAGGCAAACCTATAAGGAGAAATGACAAGTTTTTGAAACTTCGACCTCGATTGGCTCGTAACTTTGATATACGATGGAAATGAGTTTCTAGACAGCCGTTTTTTAAATTAACCGGCAGCAAGGTGCAACGAATCGATGTCCATGCAGGCACTACAGCCAATAAACTTTAATTATATGGCTCAATTATGACTGTTTACTCATTTCTATTCCTCTAGAGTCTAGATGCTGGCATCATTATCGCCGCGCAAGTGTGGAATACTAATTTACATTTTAAACTCGTATTTAAGCCTATTCCCACTTCGTTTCTTTTCAACGTCTAACATAACTGATCACGTAAACGGCGATTTCTTTAATTAAAAGGTGATTATTCATTCACCTTATAGTTCGACAGGATATTTTTAAAATAAATTTCTAATAGTTTGATGCTTTGCCACTGACGACGACTTAACACTAAAACCACCAAAGGAGTCAAAATGCCATTTTTAGTTAAATAATTCGAATATACCACGGCGCATTTTTTGAGATTTTATACACTTTTATTTTATACGCATAACGCAAATAATTGAATCCATTAATTAAGTTAAATTATCCAGCCATAGTTTACATATAAATAAATGTGTAAGCATAACTTAGTATATATTCGGTAGTTCTAGTGTTAAATATAAATATTGTTGAAAAGTTGAATAGTTTTGTATTGAATAATAATTGTAATATAACTTTTATATGTCTGAATTCTCTATTTTGTACAATAAGGTGTATCTAATTCTACTGATATTACAATTATTTTTAACCCCTTGGCTGCAAATGACGAGTCTGACTCGTTATAGTAATTTAAAGCCAAAGTATACAATGACAAGCAAATACTACCAACACAGATATACGAAAGTGTGATATACGATTTTCTTAATATCGTTATTGTTCTTACGATTTTCCTCCTTCCTTTAATTTAATAGTCGAAATGAATACGCTCGCTAAGTCTCAACATTTTCAGGATTTGAATGTTAATGTCGTTGTCTGATGTACAAAGTTTCTAGTTATATTTTAGGCATTCTACTGAAGTTTGTTTAACTGATTTGTTTTCTGATGGATCTTAGCAGAACAAAACCTCAATCATTTAAATCGTAGCTGCCTCTTTTTAACTAACATTATATAGCTTTCGTTATTTTTACGTATACACTTAGACCTCGATTTACATGGCATTTGAATTGCACGATTTCGATTTAACGTGCTTGAAGAAATGCGCAACAAAATATTTACTTTTGAATTATGTTATGTTATCTTGTTTGAATTAATGAATTTTTATTTAAAAATATGTACTCCAATTTAAAAAGAAACATAATACTGTTTCATATGGATTTGTGAAATTGATTATCTATCTATTTTCAACGTGAAATGTTGATTCGAAATGTGTGATTTCAATTTACACGGCATTTTCAGGGAACCGATCTACCGTGTAAATCGAGGGTTAGGCACGTTGCCTTTTATTCTTGTACCCATTTTTAACCTCGATTCAAGTAATCGCGGGTTAACGTATTTAAACGACGAGTCCTTCTATGGCTACATCCATAAAATATCTTTTTATAATAAATTAAGTGTTGCACCATCGGCCGTACAAAGGTTTCAATACCTCCTGAGTTATTTTTTGGCAATTCCATGGGTCTTACAATAATAATGTTAGTTATAATTATTACACCTGTATTTCTCTTGACCAGTCCTACTTCTATCCGTGTTGTATATCAGCCTTAATAAATTGGAGTAAGACGCATGCACCTGCGATCGGCGAACCGATCGATCGATCGCTCGAATCATGATCAATCTATACGCAGGATTGAGACATACATTACAGCAAAGGACACGTCGGGTTAACGCGCTCAAACACCAAGAACTAGCTGCGTATCTAACGACCTTTCCTCCCAGCCTACAAAGCAGGTGCTACTTGTATAATCGAGACTTATGAAACAGCCTTTTTTTATATTATTCTTATAAATCCTGTTAAGTTTTTATCCAAACATGTTAAAGATGTGTGCATTAAATCTTAATGCCGAATGTGAAGAATTTACAAGATTGGATTCCCACGTATCTGTAACCTGGTTTTATGTGCTCAAAAAAATACCCATATTGATGAGGACAATACTGACTTTGGTACAAATATCTTTCGACGAGTCCTATGTATCTTATTTGAATCATTTTTATTAACTTAAGTGAACGATTTAAGTAATGAGAGGGCAAAGCGCGCTCAATTTGTTCTTAATTACAATTAATTTACGCTATATTTTTTCTTTGCTACTTAAACACATTAAAAATATTTTGAGCTATAGTTTGGTCATTTTCAGGCGTTAACTAAAATCTGGATTAGTCAGAATACTATGTATTCGAAGGACACTCAAACATTACGAAATATTTCTAAACGATAACAAAATTTATAGAGAAGACGTGGATCCAAATTAGTAGAAATCCAAAATAATTCTATTAGGACTAGAACTACCAAAGCAGTCAAAATGACGAGTCCGCATTAATTAATAAAATATTCATATTCATAACTTCTACGGTTTTCCGCGGATGATGTTGCATAATAAAGTTAATTAAATCGCTCAATTTATCTTCCCCATCCATCTTTATTTTTAATGACATATACATAATTATGAAAATATAGCTGAGTATATTGTCGGTAGTTCTAGTGTTAATAAAGGTCCAAAATTCGATTGGTTTTATATAGAAACAGATAAATTGTAAATCTACAAACTTAAATTATACCTGTACGCGTTGTCTTTGACCATTACATATATATAATTTCAACACACTGTCTCATTATATCCTTTCAAGATGGTTTATCACTGGCGACTCTAAATATATTAAGAGATGCCACTTCTTAGAGGAATGATGTATACATACCAGTAGCCGTTCGTCGGGGATTTCATACATTTCCGAAGCAACGGAACTCAATCGAAACGTTGAAAGCTGGCTTACTGGTTAGACTGGTTTAAAGTTCCGAGATAAATTCGCATACGTAAAACAGTCACGGCGATGCTACCGAAATCGCTTTGATGCCGGCGATCGCGAATGTCAATGCTCATTCTTTCCCTCTCCAGCGATACGCAAGCCCGGTCTTTTGCGGAGAAAAAAAAACAAGAAATATGGCATTACGGGTGTCTACACGAATACGATTAAATAGTATTTTATGCAACATCAGAAATGTATCTCGTCGATCTTGTAAGCGGCATTAATATCGGTGGAACTCCTCAGGTTAAAAACGAGCCGAGACCGAAGATCCGTTATCGAGGTAACAGTCCACTAAACATCAAATCTAATTTCCATTACCACCGGGTAGTCTATATCAGATTCTTTAAGGATTCAAAATTTTAAATATAAAATACTTAAATTTACTTCGGCTTCTCTTATCGGCCTGTCCGACAAGCAAAATTAATGGCATCGTAAATAGACACTAATGACACTAATGGCACTAATTAAGGATATCATTGTTCAATTGAAGTCCTACTTTTTGTATCGAATCAAATATTGCTATTTAGACATGAACTTACAGGGAGCATTAAGGAACCCGGAAATTCAAACAATTCCGACGCTTGGCACGAAAGTAGCATGATTTATCCTGATCGGGAAGCCATTTTTCGTTGGTGCCCAAAAACGGTTTTAACAAGCGAAATCACCTCTTGAAACAAAGGTATGTGCTTTTCGGCAAATAACGGCGGAATTATAAGAGATACTGAAATAAAGTTATAACATAACTGGTACAATGTTGCGAGTACTGTAAGACGCAAACAAGTTTTATTAAAATATCTGCTTTTAAAATTTATCAAACATTTGCTCTTGCAAACATTTATAGCGGATAATTTTAATAAATCAAAGTGGCGAACTGCCTGAACTGTATTACCGCGGCTCTGGCATTCCTCTTCTACAGAATCCTTCGCAAGAACTTTTCCAAAAATGTTTGCACTAACAAATCGGAAACGAGAAGGCGGTAAAGGGAGCATTAAAAACTGAAGACAAAGCGGAGGTATAAAAGGAATATATGAGATAAAGAATGGAAAGAAGGAAGAAGAAGAAGAAAGAAGAAACGGTGGAATCGGCTCGGTGCGGCGCGACGCGTTTCGGCGTGGCTCGGCATGGCGCGGCGCGGCGCGACACGGCGCCTTGCGCGGAGCGCCGTAAATCCTGTTACTTCGTGCCTGCGAGGCGAGGAGAGCGCGCAGGTGTTGCCGAGGTATCCTCGTTATTTATTGATTTACTTAATTCGGCCAAAGAGGACCGTGGGCCCCTCGGCGTTTGAAGAGAGCCGGCTCATTTCGTGATTAAAAGACGTTACGGACGCCTTGGCGCAGCATGTGTGTGGCGGCAGGATCCTAACCAACTTCCCCCTTACTTCTCTTCCTCCTCCTTTCCTCCTTTCCTCCACATTCTCTCTTTCTCTCTTTCTCTTTGCCCTTTACCACTCACCATATTTTCGTGCTTAACGGCTCTCGCCTTTCTCGGTTTATTGCGATTAGATGGACCTCGGCAGATAAGTGCAAGGAAGAGGCCAATCATGAACCCGGCCACTCGCTCCGGGAATATGTATCGTATTCTCTTTCGGTAAAAGACAACGTCCGCCGCCTCCCCTCGGCAAACTCGCCACTCGACATTTAGCGAGTTCGGGAAGTTAAGCATTTTAATTCGAAGATCATATGTAAAACGGGGTCGGCGTGATATGCGAGAAATCTGGCTGAAGTTATTTTCGAATTATTAGAATTTTAAATTCGTGCCTTTTAAAGACATATTTATTTGCCACTCAACAGTTTACGGATAATACCCCTGGAATACTACGTTTATTGTTATGATCTTACAATAACCTTAACTCTTTGACTACGAAAGGCGTACATATACGCTCTATTGTATCTATAAATATATACGAAAGGCGTATATATGCGTCCTATAAATTTTGCTTGGTTCAACGCGTTCATTTTTGTGGTAAACTAATAAGACATGAAACATGCTGTTAAACGTCTCACAAAAAAGCGATCAAATAACTTAATCGTAATAACTCCTCAAATTTTCTTATTTTGATCGACACCATTTAGTGCCACTTCTATCACGCGAATATCATATCGTACGATGTTAATGGTTTTTTGTTAGAACACGCTGCATTCAAAGAGTTAACAAGAATTTATAATATCTTTTGTTAAATTATATTGGACTCGAGGTCTATTAAATATTGATACCATTGATACTAAGTTAATGGGTGCCCAAATTCCTATCAACTTCCTAAAACACTGCATTTATTTCGAACCATGATTGCGTTCACTTCGCTCATTAGCGGTAGGAGAATTAACGCGAAGTTCAAGCGGAATCATTGAATCCCGGTGTACCTTGGTTTGTGCTCGTTCCGTGGATTATGTCGATGCGCGTGGTTTCGAGTCTCGCTGGACTACATCGTAAAAGGAGCCGTAGACGCGACTAATAAACGTTGCTGCCTTAAATACCAACCCAAATGCTCTTTTTCATATTCTTGCATACGCGCTGCACTCAGTCTGGTTGTTGCGCATTATCTCTTATGCAAGAATTTTGCTGAATTATTATAATCACCGATTACCCTGTACATTCGCGAATCGTTCCGGAGAAGAGACTTCGGTTATTTCATAACGATTAGATTGTATCTATATCCACTAAACTGGTTATTTTTAGTTGTATTCTAATAATGAATAGTTAGCAATCGATTTATGTCTAAAAAGAGAAACTACACATTGTATTATCTAATATATAATATTACTCATTATTCATTTACACATATATTCAGCACGAAAAATGGATTACAAAAGAAAGAGCATAATTACGATTGAAATTTCGTTACGAAACTAGTGCAGCGATATACAAATAACGATAATCTCCCAGAAGAATAATGTTAAAAATAGAGCGGAATGAAATTACATTAAGCGTCATTACGCGGCGCAATTAATTATACTTATCACGAAAGCGAGTGTCGCCGGGAGAGTAGATAAAAAGAGCGGGGGCAACGTTCTGAGAGCGGTATAAAACATCAAGAGGGATAATCATTAAAAATCATTACCCACGATCAGCCACTGGAACCATCGTCTCGCACCTCTCTTCGTAATCGCACAATCCCGAGCTCCGGCTATTAATGCTCATTTCGCGCTTAATCTTCCCGCTCATCTCCCAGGACGCGCCCCTCGACTACTTCCACCGACGTTTTACACTTCCACCATCCTTTTTAACGGCGAACTGCGCAGATATTCACGCGGAGATAGAGCGCGAAAAGTGATGAGAAGTATCCGAGATAAGGATAAAGGGAAGGAGAGGGGTAGTGGTCACGGAGGAGCGAGGAGGGGGAATGAACAAAAAAGGAAATAAAAATGACGATGGAAAAGAGAGAGAGAGAGAGAAAGAGGAACGGTGAAAACGGTGGTGGTTTGGAGAGGAAGGTTGGGACTCAGCTGGTCTATCACCGCGGGGCGGCTCTTACATGTACGGGTGAACACATCGAACCGAAAAACCAACATCGGCGCCGACAAATAACTACCCATATTATCCGATCTTGTAGGCTACCATCTCACCACGACTCCTTTGTGAAAGGGCCCAACTTTATGTATGGCGCTGCGCCGTACCACCGTCGGGTACCGGGGAACGGCCACGGTGAAATATCGTGCTAGTAGACGTGTTCGACGAGATCGTCTTCTCTTACTTCACCACCGATTTCATTTTCTCTTTCTGTCTCTTACCGATTTTGTGGCCCCTTTTATTTTTCCGGGCTTACTAATCGCTGGTTCGCTCGTACGCTTTAGATAAGGAATGCTTTAGATGGATGTACTATTAAGTGAGGAGTATGATAGGTGCTGATATCAATTATGTAAAAACTGTTCGAATCAAATATATTTTTATGACATGGTAATTTGATATCAATAAATCAGTAAAGTTTGTTCAACTAAGTATGACTTTACCTACTTGATTCTTCTCGTATTGTAAAATATCATTGCAATCATAGCAAACAAATTGGCTTTAATCTAGTGAAAATTATTATAGGAATTTGAAATATATCATAGATTTATATCTAGGCGAAATATTACAATCAAAAATTGATTAGCACAAAGAATAATATAAGTTAATTTCGTACTAGTAGATATAGAAGCTTAGTAATCAGCCAAATAAGCTACATTTAATTTGATACTACGTTTGCTGAATTTATTAGTTCAATTTGATAATTCTGCTGTTAATAAAACAGACGTTAAAAGGTGTCGAAAGCTCGTCGGCTTCTTTAGAAGGAAGGTTAATTGTACCGGAAGTAAACCACTTCTTGAGTCTCTGAGAAATGAAAATTTATCAAAGAGGTAGAAACAATTCTGTTTAAGGATCCTTTAAATACTTTCTTATTTCTTTGTGCAATTAAATGTATTCAACCTGAATCCCACGAACTTTGTAATTAAGAGAGATATGGAACATTGCATCTTTTATCTAACAAGTTTACGTTGTAATCTACAACTTGTTGAGAACTGAACGATTTAAACATTGATTTATAGAATACTTAATATTCTACGATAAAAAGTATTAAACTTTCCCCGTAGATCTCTATGTTTTTCAATGTTTTATATAAGAATTAATTCATTCGATTTTATTAGATTCATATAAGTTTTGTAAATTTTAATAAGTGTTTGTAGAAAGTAATCTTCATTGCGTAATTTTCTTGCAACTAATCGCTTATTCTTAAACATTTGCAATTTAGTTGCGAAGATAAAATGAATAGTTAGCAATTTAGTTTAAGAATACTTTTACTAAAGGAATTTCAAAGTTACGTTGTTATAAAATAAATTAATACGAGATATGTATCTTAAGTGTAATATATAAAGATAAGAACTATTTATTTTCAAGAAAATAGACATGGCGAATATATTGCGGAACGAATTGTCAATTTCTATGCGTATATATATAATATTGTAAAAAGTAGGAGATACCTGTTGCATCAATCATAGACAATTAACTTCAATTACAATGCAAACTGCACTGGCTGTAATACTAATCAGCTGCCGATGAATTTTAACGGTGTATTTTCAGGCTTATCATCGACCATCATCAAATTGAGGGTGTTGTTAAGGTGTTCAAAAATTTATGGGCCGACCGGTAAAAATATTTTAACTCGTACCTCCCGCACTGTACAATCAATTCATATTGACAGCAGCAAATATTTTTGTAAACATCCAATAGTACTTCCACGATAAAATCTTGCACGGGAATTAGCTTATTACAAGAACAAGTTTTCGAGACAGATATTTTGATGAAAGTTAAGCTGCATGTATCTTAGGCAGGCATAGGTTTATCGAAGGAAGCGTATACTAAATTACGTAATAAATTATCTCAGAACTCGAAAGTGTTAAAAGTAAACGAAGTAGGTCTGAGACATCACGACGCGACGGAGGGGCAATTAATTTGTCGACATCAGATTCATTTTTCAAGAGAATGTACTTATAATGGATTCTGATAATTCTTTGGATCAACATAAGGCCCTTTCGAATTACCTTTTGCAGGCAGACGAAGCTGAAGGCGTTCTGGCTGCCGGCACCGATTGTAAATCAGAGCAAATTGATCGCAAATCAGCCGCGTTGTAGAGTCCCTCCCACACGATTCGTCCAAGAAAGGGAAAGAGAAAGATCGGGGAGGAACACTGCACGAGTTTGCAGACGTCCCGAATAAAAGTCTAAAGGGCTTTGACTCTTTAACGTCGGATTCACTTTCTATTGGTTCGAAAGAAAATATATTTTAACTGTTATTGCAACAGCTAATAAAAACTACGTTGTAGAGCTAATCTGTGGGTTACTTGTGTTATTGCGATATTCTTTTATTCCATTCCAGGGATTCACACTAGTCTGTATAGTATTTTATATTGTACCCTATAGTATTTTATAGGTTCTTGCCAAGAAATTAATACGAGGTCCACTGAGATTAATTAACATTAGGCACCACTAAAAGATAATATTCTCATACTTAACCCACAACTAATGTACACATCCGAATACCGCAATTAGAAAAGAATTGTATTACATTTAGATCACAATATTCATTCGCATATCTAATTATTTCAAGATACACCGAACTCTTCAGTTAACAAGATAATGTGTATCATATTACAATTCAGCTCCAATTAGTGATTAAGACAATCACAACTTCTTATTTCCTGTTATACGTGTAACATAAAATATTGTTATCACTGGGTCACGGTGGTCTCGATCATCCGGAAGTATATTTTCCAGGTTCGTCATTGGAGGGTTAATTACTAGTTGCTCCGTATTAACACAAGCAAAGTGGTTTGAGAATCGAAGTAACCGTTGCTCTTTAGAGCGAGAGACCCCTTTAAGCGAGTGCACCTTAAGGCGGCGGCGGCATCGGTGCCCACAAACGCGCCGACAAACGTTGTCCCGCTAGAAACTTCTCCTTCCACGAACCCCGTTCAACTCTTTCTACCCCCGCCTTACCCCCCTTTCGATATACAAGCCGAAGAGACGGTAGAAGAGGTAAGGAGGGTATCTTTCCACTCCGCCAAAAGAGCGATCAACGAGGCCCCGACTCATCAACGGAGTCCCTCGGGACCAGGTGCAAATCACTAATCGGGGCCAGAGTGCAAACCTGTTGTCATTTAGAGCTTAATCGGATAATCTTAGTCTACGTTTTATCGATATCGGGTTTCCTTTCGGAGGCTTATCAGAACCGATCGGAACCGATCAACAGGAAGGATTTCCGTTTATTGTTAACGGTAGATTTCGGATCTCTTGCAGGTGGAGAATGATTGAGTGTCTACTGGGAATTGTAACATTTGCGTGAGTTGAGAATTAAATGTTCTATATGGTCTACGCCATATCTGGATGATATTAATTTTGGTTCTTGTAAGAAGAATTAGAAGGGCTGACAACTTGAGAAAATGTTTTCCCATCTGGTAGGAGAATTTCTACGATGAAGATTTCATTATAATATATATATATAATATAATGCGACGATTTATAATAAAAATATTGATATAATATAATAATTGTGAAGAAGAACAGGAATCATTCTCATTCTTCAATGAGCAAATAGAAAATAATTGGGGGAGTACAATTTATCTTTGAGGAAATAAGAGTACCGTTTGATATCAGAGTACATTTTGAATCGTAGAAAATGAAATTTCCTGGACGTGTAAGCCGTATGAAACCCAAAACCCTCCTAACAATCAATGAATCCTCATTGTAACAGACTTAAATCGGATTCGTTCAATTCCAGTAGCCAGAAAGAATTGGTCAGCTTGGTCACTGAGTGGCGAGAATCGAGGTGGACCGCGGAGGAGGAAGCGAGAGCGAATGAAAAAATTCGAAGAAGAAAGAGGGATGAAATGAAGGGATGGTCGCAGGAAGGATGGGGCGTAGTCAGTCGGAAAAAAATGGCGAAAAATGCGAACTTCTCACCGCGGCTGGCGACAAAGGACTGCTGCATCTTCGCCGCGGAAATAAATCTTTCCGTCTCTCTTCCTCCCTCTCTCTCCTCCTTTCTGAACCGCTCTTACTTTGCTCCGTGGTGCTCTCGTGTTCCTCTTCTGAGCATAGTTGGAACCGAGTCTGAACCCTCTTTCTGGCCCGGGTAGCGACTCTTCCCTCTGCACCCCTTCCATTCGGCCGCCCTCTACCTTCTTGGCTCTCATTTACACTACGAGCTGGAGGATTTACTGGCCGGAGAATACAATGCGGACCTGTCCGTGTCCATCCACCGAGACCAGGAGCTATCCTCTAGTTTTGTACCTCTTCGTCGTGGCTATACATATCCGCTCTGCTGCTCCTCGTCTTCGTCGTTCAGGGAAGAGGAATAATAGGAAGGAAGAGTGTCGCGGGACTCGTGCAGTATTTTGTGCATCCAGTAGAGCCGATGGTCGGACGTTAATTTTATCTCGGACTCTCTGAGAGCACCATCCGAATACGGAGAATCGTAATTACTTCCCGGGTGCTTTATAACCGGTGAATATCCTTAACATCAATTTTCTGGGGACACCGTTCACACGCGTTCCAGATTAATGAGATGTTTAGCTGAGCGAAGTGTATCGATGGGTTGTAAAGATTTTCGGAAGGACGTTTGATGAGAAAGATATTGTATTACGTTTGTAATTGTAACGTTTTCAAATATAATTCGTTTTAGCACATCTGGGTTGAGACTTTTTCGTGGAATATTTGACGGTAGAGTATGATAACGCATTACGGATATCCATTTTAATGACCATGTATGACGAAACTACTTGATTCTTGTTAAAAGCTTAGATAGATCACAAGCTCACTGCTTTAAGTATCATTTGTTTTGAGCGCTTAGAGTTACAGGGTTTGCACTCCAAACTCACCCTTTTGAAAATCAAATTCACCTTTTGTAAATCAAATTCATCTTTTTGTGGGTCAAATTCACCTTTTACAAACCAAATTTATCTACATATTTGTTTTCTTAAACTTTTGTAATAAAAATAAAATTGAATGTGACTTAACCCCCTCTATAGCTCCATGTAACTTTAAAGACACACACTCGTCTATCCGTATTTTTCATTTCATGTTATTTTTTCGTTATAATAATAATTATAAAAGTACGTGCAACGATTGACACGAACAAAATTCGGCTATAGAGAGTTAATTTAACTTTTCTGAAATTCTTAAACTTACGGGGAATAATAATTTCCTGTAAATATGTGATTTGAGATGATTTTGACTTGTAAAAATATGAATATGATCTGCGAAAGCGCGAATTTGGAGTGCAAAACCTGTAACATTTAGGCAGTTTACAATAAGGAAATGTCGGGATCAGAACATACCAGGAGAACATGTTCGACTGACTCAATATTTAAATATACTCTACAGCGTATGAAAAGGAAGAAGAATCACGATCAGAATTCAACTGCGAACTACACAGATCAACAATCCGTCAAAATCGTAGGGAATATCGAATATCAATATTACAAATAAAAGAACCCTCGAATTTCATGCACAGCCTTGAGTTCGAAGTATGAAGGGAGGTCTAAATATCCAGGAGAGGGAATAAGGAGGAACCGGATCCCAGACTTCCAGTAAGTTTAACGCGACAGTAGATTTCCCTCGGATCTTGAGAAATTACCAGGTACGCGAATCAAGTGTGCATAGAAATCAGAGTAGATTTTCCGATATAGAATCAGCGGTGGGTTCTCGCGGGCACTCGAGAAACCGCAGCACGATAGAGAAATTGTTATACGAGTACGTACTTCCCTGACACGCTTGGTACAATGCCGTGAAGATAATAATTTAGAGATTCTCGCGCGACTGAACAGCGTGTATAGCAGCTGATTAGCCGAGACGTCTGTAGACCCCTTGCGAACCGCGACAGCTGTTTTCGAATTGATTTTCCCTCGCTTACACGCTTATAACGAAAAGTACTCCAGACGTCTAAGGTATTGTTCAAAATGTCAACCGCGTATCATTTACAATAATAACAAAATTGTTTAAATTATATGCTGAATCGATAGTCCTGTGTCATACTACAGTGATAGGACAAGATAATTGACGAGCTCTTTTATTCCCGCCCTTAGATCTAATTATCTATCGATCATTATTGTATGATGTTGAGGGAAGAACGCTTAAGTAAGGACGTTGAGGAAATTTGCATCTTTTATTCACGCTAAATGCATGGGATGGTAATAATAATGTATTGGGTGTACCGAAAAGTACAATACGCTTAGCACACAATTGTTTTAAACGCATAGGAAAGTGTTTTAATTAAAAACATATGATTCATTAGCATTGGTACCCTTCGACATATACCGAAACAAATGTTTATTATCGGTATTTACCACGGAATATCGAAGGAAAAATGTCTGCGGATAAATTTCATTTACGACATTGTAAGTTTCACGAATATCAACGAGGAAAAAACGCTGCGGAAACATGCAGAAGTTTGTTAAATGTTTTTGGTAAGCGCGCGGTATTTGAAAGAACGCGCAGATGGTTCGAAAAATTTAAAACTAACAACGTTTTGGAAGATCCTCCGTGATAGATAATGATATTCGTGGCAACATTTTTGAAGCAAATCGCACTATTAATTAAATTATAATAAGCAGCATACGATTCTATTATTGTCCTCTACTAACAAAACGGACAGAATTTTCCGGCAAATTATTACGAATTAACTAATTTATATATTACTTATCAATTAATTGGAAGATATTATTATTTATTATCCATTAAATATTTCTTCTTGAACTTAAACTATCATAGAAATTAGTATTTTAATGAAATCGAAAAACTAGAGGGATAATCAATTTCATAGAACGTTCATGAGAAACCGAAACTTAATCAAGCATCGATTTCTAGCTTCATATTTTAATGCAATGATAATGCGTTTCATAATTTCAGTAATTATCAGTAGTAGATTCTTATCTTGTTTCTACAATTTGCAAGCTCAATTATAAATGCAAAGTCCGGCATTGAATTTAATTTTTTCAATACTACATGACACTTATTGGAAGATAAAATATCTCATTATTTGGTGAAAGTAAATGCACCTGTGTCGTAGTATAAATTATATAAACAAGTATATAGATCCGTAAAATTTTCATTAATATCTAACAAATAATAAAAGACATGTAGCAAATTCTGTGTCGTAAAATTGAACACAAGAATAAGTTAAATAGTACCTAATCTCCTACTTTTTGATTTCGGTACATATTTAAATAACAGTCAGCAGTTAAGAAGATTACGAAGAAGTAATAAAACTTCTCGAAACACGTGATTATGAAAAAGATCCGATGGCGAGCATTGTTGCAAGCAATTTCATATTTAATGTCAAATTATTGCGCTGGGAAAATTGAGGAAAGTAGATCTGCTTGAACATGCACGTATAAACTACAGGCGCAGGCAAAAATGCCAGGCATAACCTTAATTTCTCGGATCGATGTTTAATGGGCTGCACTTCAAAAGCTATTCGCAGCTACGAACCACTACTTCAAATGCACTACGAAAATTTTGTGTTACCTTTCTCACCATGCCTATTCAGAATATTCCATTCACACACATGCGCGACACATCCGACGTCGTTTAACACGTGAAGATCCAAAATTAAGATAACATACTTGTTGAAAATCTCATCGTAATTCAACGAGGTCTTCTGTTCTTCGAAGCAGCAACTTCACCCCAGACCTTCTTTATGCTCCGTCACAAAATATCTCCGACAGATTCTTCAGAAACTTAACACTACAGTGCACTAATTTCGTCGCGAAGAAATCGATGGCCATACAGAGTTTCTTGACTTCTCTCCTACACTTACGATTAGACGTTTTACACGTACCTCGTGCATATGTGGACGCGATATGTAACGGATGGCAATATTACTCGAAGAGTACATGCGTTTTATTCTCGTATATTAGAAATATATTACGGAAAACGTGCGTTGGTAAGGTTAAGTAAGAGTACGATCGCGAAATTGAAACGGAGATGTATCCACTAAGGCGAGACATACGATGTTAGCGGACGAAATTCTAACATTGCGGTTATGTTTACTTCAGGAGTATTCCAGGTGTAAAAACACAATTTATAAATAGTGTTCGTGTTTCATCCTGTGTGTTATAAATGACAATGTTTACCTCGGCAGTACCCGAAGCGTAATATATAGCCTGCTTATAATTTCCGCGTACTCCGAAAATTTGTTGCACTATAGAATATTTTAAGTTACTAATCGAATTATTTAATTCTTAAAATCTATCATCAAAAGAAATCAAATTAATGTACATAAGTAAACGTACATTTATAGCAAACTTGAGAGAACTGATCATAACGTCGTCACGAGTGATACTCTGAATGAATATCCAAAATTAGTGTTACTCGTCGCTACGTTGTTTAAAATTATTAAAACAAAATCCGAATTGGGTGGATTTTTACTCATGATAGCCACTAAGGGTTAAGTTTACATAAAACTCACTACGTTAACCGATAATTACGAAGTCACACATATCGGCTTTCACTGTATTAAATGGAAATGCAATGACAACCGGAAGGCCAGCGCGAAGAACCGGATAACAGGAAGTATAGGAGTTCAAAGAACTAGTCATTCGCGAAGCGTGCACCAAGGCATCCACCTTACAAATTCTAAATCTCTAATATTCTTTTGCGATCTCGATTATCTCAAATATTCAGCAAAACCAGCACACAATATTCTCAGTGCGTATTATCGATTTGGGAAATTTATTAATAATAAAATTTCGTTAGCCAAAGTATCACCAGTTTATGGAGAAACCACTATTTCTTTGATTTCTGAAAGTATGGTAAACCGAAAATAATTAAATATAAGAAGCACTTTATAATAATTATTTAAAGTAATGAATGCGAATAATGTTAATAAGCGTATCATCTTAAAGACTTCTTTAGAAAGATCTAATTCTACTTTATCCTTTTAAAGTGAAACGTTCGCTTTTAAATTCTAATCACTCACAGTATAATTAATTAATAGAAGTGGTCATTAGCTGTTACAGCAACTAATTGTAAGCCTCAAATTTCTATGTATTTATACTTGAAGAAGAAGTAGACATACATATATCGCTTTAAAGCCGTCCATAAAATGATACGCGTATAACAACATTATTAAATATATAATATTTCTACATATATTGGTAGTAATTATCGGCAGCAAAGTATTTAATTAATATTTTAGTATATGTATGTCAACAATACGATAGATCATATATTAATTATAATCATTCCAAATGAGTGTAAATCAAAAGTAACGAGCTGTGCGAAGAACGTTAGTGGAATGTTCTTCGAGGCGAAGAATCGATCAATCCAATGGAATGCACATATCTACGCGGATAAAAGACACTGCCTTAATTCGTTGGATCGATGACCATCTTAGATGGCCGTTGACGGCCGTCAGGGCAACCTGCATATCTCTTGGCCTTACCTGGATCTGTCTCTAGGTCCCGTGGAAGGGCTTCAGAGGCAAAAGCCGACGAGAGTCGGTCACTTTGCATAGTTTAGTGCGGCAACACCTCCCGGTGTCAATTAAATCCTCGTTGCTATCGGACTGTCGAGTGGAGACCCACGAGCCTCTTCAACTTCAGCATCCACTCGCGTTCCACCTTTAATTCCCAAAGTGGACATGGACCCGCGGCAGCAACACTGCCATTTGCCGATCAAAGGAGCCCACCGGGCATTCAAATTGCTTCCTAATCTTCTCCTCCACCGGCAACTGGATCTTCCGCGGAATCTTCGTGCTTCCATCGGGTTACTCCTTTCCTTCGCTTTCCAGTTTATAGGCATTTCTACCTCTTAATTACTCCTTTTATGGAAGGATAGTGCTGCTCGGTTATCCAACGAGAAGTGTGATAAGAAACGTAGATACACCAAAATGCATGTGGATTTTATTCTTTTCCTCAGCTCAGTCGGGGCACAGAGTTCGTTGTCCTAATACTGGAAATAAAATTGATATGAAATTGAACGACGAACAAAAACTTGTATTAACCAAACTTATTCTCCGAATATTCTTTTCTAAACCTATAGAACTTCTACGTAAGAACCTAGAGGAGAAAATAGCTAATTCATCGAAATTTGCATTTGATAAATATCAATATTGAAATCCAATGGTCTTCCCGAGGCAATATTCACCATACATCCGATATTCAGTAGGACACAGTTTAAAAAAGGCTATGTTCAATTGCGAATCCTAGGAAATACGTAGCGCTTAGTGTTGGTAGCCCCGAGGTCCTGGAGGAACCAATTTCTATGCTGATGGCTATCTCCATGGAATAATTTATAAACGATATTAAACCGTGCTCTTTTGGTGGAGCACGCTACACGCTTGGTACCAAGTAATCCTTCCTGGCCCCTGTAAACCCGCTCTTTTATAGATCACATAAACTCTACGTGAACGAAAGAGGGGATTTAAATTTGTCCAGGAGAATGCAATCTGTCATCCCAGTGGCGGCAACGCGACTTCTGGAATGGTATTATGTAAATCCGTTTCGATCGCGAAAAGGGGGAATCAATAGATGCCACACAGTCATAGTCCAATGCCGGTGTCGTATTTGTTGCGTGTCCAGGCAAGTTCCCTTTTAACCGCCAATTATTTATCCTATGTCTATATCGATCGTATCTTATCAAACTTGAAGACATCTCTGATAGAATCCATTAGTTTTGAACAAGTAAGCTTGGAATCCGCGATCGGTGAAACGTGAAAGAATTCCACTAATCGTAAGTACTGGATAATTACTCCATGTATCAAACTTGAACTCGTTTTTATATCTTGGGTATACAAATTCCTATTATAACAAATTAAAACAAATGCCTATTATGAAGTTCCAGATAAAGTCCCTCCTTAAATTCTTAACGAACAAATTGATTTAAAACATTCAAAGCGGTTCTAAAAATAAATAAGTTCTCTGCAACACAGAAATTATAACAATCCCGAGAATTACAAATTTACAACGTCTAACACGAGACCTCCCCATCGCGCATCTGATAAGCATTTTAATAACCGGATTCGAATATAAAAATGCAATTACTAATTTCCCGGAAGAGATGGGTATATTAGATATCCAAAGAGAAAAAGTATCTCTCTGGAATGACAGTTTTAAGTGACTGGCCGTCCCACCGATAGATATGATAGGATGGCAATCCTGAAGAGAATCCGTGACTCGGTTCTGTTGACGTGGGACAACGAAAAGACGAGCAGCTTTCGTGATCAAATCGATTACCATCAAACCGCCTCATTACCAGCGAAGCACAAATAAAATCGAAAAACGAGCCGTATAAAAGTCAGTCGATGCTCAATACGTACCTTCCTTTCCTCCATCCTCGTGCATTCATTAATTTCTTCGAGGATCTACTTCTCTTTATTGTACCGTCTCACACGCGCTTTCGGAACTCCGGCGTTACAGCGATCAAAATGCTCCGACCGCTCCAAATGATCCTTTTATTTACGATGTAACATTTACGACCTAACCCTGGGCCCGATATTTCCAATTTATCGCCGATACAAATTCAAATTGTATAATACTCAGAAATATGCGTCCGCGAATTCGGAAGTATAAAAACCATTTCGAAACTTCGTAGTCATTGCATAATACGGGATGTACACTCTTCTTTGATTACTTGTGCCGACATAATTATAACGTTCTATATTTTAAAACATTATTGCATAATAAAAATAGCAAAATGAATATTACTTCTTTAGTACCTGAGCTTCATATAGTTGTTACCAAACATTAATAGATATAATTTGAACTCTATTTTGGTAACTGAACTTTTTCAGAAAATTATTTCCCAAAATCTATTATAAGTATTAAAACGCTAAAGCTGAAACTATAATAGTAAAAGATCGTGAAAATACGGTAAACGATGTTCGTTATATATAGATTCTCTTGCCATATCTGAAATATTTTTAAATTCCATCTAGTAAATATTACTTTGAATATAAAACTATATATAGAATTCTACATGTAACACATATAACATATTGAACATAGAATTTTATATTCAAAATAATATTTAATAGATAGCGAATTATTCTATATTCAAAAGAGCATCGACAATATTATAATATCTAATCAAAACAAAATCGTTCGTCTCGTGGAAAAAAACATACTCTTTAATATGATACAGAATTCTCAAATACAATACATTTTTAAAATGATACAAAGTTTCGAAATGATCGTTTGTAGAAAAACATTGTCACATAGACGAAGAGGATGAAACACGTTTTTATAAAGAAAGCCGCGTCTTAATAAAACAACAAGAATCTGACCGCAATAATTTCGTATTTTCGTGTCAGGCATTATTTTATTCATCGTTCGGCGAATAGGTTCACGTGACATGAAACTCACCGCAATTCGCAAACATCCGAAATTGCTCGTGATTCTACGAACTCACGAATGCCGGGTTTCCACGTAATGGCAATGAAGTAGACGTCATATATCCTACAGAAGAGGCGAGAGAGGGGCGGGAGAAAAAAAATATCGGTTCGTTTATTGGGCCGAAGAACTTTTACCCTGGAAATAAGGGAACGCGCCATGACCTACTCCACCACCAAACTGTTTTAACCACAATTCTGACCAAGTAGAAATGGAAGGCGAAAGTACAAGTTTCCGAGCGAATTGAGGCGCAGATGATTAACTCGGGTTGAAGCATTTGTAGCCGAATGCTACGCGCGTAACGTTGGCAAAAATGCATATAAGTCAATGTGCATATTACCATTAATAAAATGTTTATTTGAATAACAAAACCAATTTTTCTTTCTCTTTAGATAACCCGACACTTTATATTACAGGACCTAATACACTCGCCTCGGAAAGTGAGTTAACGCTTGCCATCTGCATACAAATGTGGTATATGTTTAACAATGACAATATCAATTTTTGAAGCGCATTTCTTTATTTACATAAACCTTATACATACAAACAAAGCAATAATTTGATTTTATATTAATAAATAAATTGAAACAGATCTTTCCTCGTCGAGAGCTCCCGGCAGAATGAAGAATCGTTTTGCAGGGGGTAACCACGTCACCTCGGTTCCCCAGGAACCAGGAAAGGGTGAAAATTAGTGGGGTTCCTCGAAGAACTAACCGTTGCATATTTGTTACTTTCTTCGATCGTTATCGACAGTATTCGCATAATTATCGACTTAAAAGCATTTTGGAAAATATTTTTTCATGCACTTCCGAATGTTTTTTGCGAATGACGTCGTTAATTGGTTCACTGGACACCAATTCACTGAAACGATTTCCCTTTAGCGGCGGACAAGTGGTCCATTAATAAAGAGACTTCTTCGAATTCGCCAGAGATTCCATTAATTTGTTGTTATTTAATCGGATTGTTCGTTAATAATTAATTAATATAAATAATATTGCAATAACTAAGTCGCAATTTAATAAATTTATTAAATTATCGATGTAGAAAAAAGTTCGCCACGATCTTGTCTTTTTTTAGATGAACGATTATTACGATTTAGATATATTATGCTTACATTATTTTACTGAACTGCAGTTTCTGGATATATCAAGGGTTGCACAGTGCATACTTTGGACTCGTTCGCGATAAGTACAACGACTGTTGTAACGATAAATAATTTCCTTAAACAATTACTAATAATAGGGATATGAGATCGTTCTAATTTCGGCAATGGTCGTGGTTTGTTGTGGTAAGATGATCGACGATTCGTGGTCATTGTATTTTGGAAACAAACGCTCTCCATGTTTTAGTATTACTTAACGTTTATCTAAATCTTGTTGGGTATGTTTTTCATAAGGCCTAATTGTTAATTAGCAATTGCATCAACTCCCAAATCAAATGGTTGTAAAAATGTAATAATTAAAGTATTGTATAATTAATTGATTTTTTTGACGAACGAAACGCCGATCATCGTACCAGAAATACGGATCTAATTTCGTATATTTATATTTTAAAGAAAATGAAACTCAATTGTTGTATTGGCCTCCATAGAGCCCAGATCTGAATCCGATCGAACATTTATGGGATCATTTAAAATGGATTTTCCCAGTAAACTCCGAAGAAAGAAAAACGTTGTTATAGAAACGTTCAGGTCGGAATGACGTAATATAAACATGGATATTATTAATAAATTAAGTTAATTAGTTTAATTGAAATATATTATATTCAATATGATTGTTGAAGCGTTAACTTACTTTCCGATTCTGCCATAATGGACACAATAGAGTATTTTCCATCTGTTTCTCTTTATTTATTAATATAAAACCAAATCATCGTTTTGTTTGTATTTTTAAGGTATACGTAAATAAAGAAATGTATTTCAAAAATTTATATTGTCATTAACTTACTTTCCGAGGCGAGTGTATATTGAATTGATTCTAAAGCCAGTGGTGTCGAATATTAGTATGGTTTTTGAATATTTTTGTTCACCAAAAAGGTGCCATAAAGAAATTCACGCTGTTCGCGGATCAGATTTGAAAAATGCATCGTTCTGGCTGGCAAGCAGGCAGTCAGAAAGGAAAATATGTTGATACATTCATCGGTAGAAACGAGCGGCAGTCACGTCAATGCCTAATCTGGAAAATCTACGAGCCGTGACATTCCACTTTCATGGCCAATTAATGCAATGTAATCGATCGCCCATTGCTGACACCATTACGATCCTTTCACTCGAACCATCTGTACCAATCCTTTTTTTTCTAATCACGCATCAAACGGAACCGAGAATTATATTTTATTGTGTACTTTCAAGTTTGCCTTACTTAGAATTCTAAAAACTAAAGTTTGACAAAAGACGATGGGGTATAACGCGATAAAGATATTCCGACGACTTATTTTATATAACGCGATCCTCGTATACTGCGCTATTTAATACAATTCAAGAATTCCCGATAATGCGATTTCATACACAGCGTAACGTATTAACTCTTATCTCTCCAAGTGTCAAGCACCATCGAAATCAAACGTTTTACGCTTATAATATTTTAAGAAATACCAAACACTAATTAATTGTAACTAATCTATTAAATATTGTTATCGAACTTTCTATTACTTTGAAATGAATAAGAATTGTCTTCAAATGATTTGAAGATTATTATATAAATATTATCGCGAGCAAACGTTGCGTCTAAAGTCGCGTTAACGTTTAACCGCGTTATACGGAACTCTACTGTATTCCCATAGATAATATTAAAATACTCACTTACCTTAAAAGTGAATTTCGCCGCGCAGTGTTCTTCCATTAAAAGCATGAAATTAAAATTTCTTTTTACAAAGTAACCTGGAACACCTTCCATACCGAACGGCTCGGTCTCGTTAATTCTATCTTTCGCGATACGATCCGATGCAATTCAGGATACTCCTTGCACCTGGCGTTCTTCTTAATGAAGCAAACGATCGCACGGAAAGTAATAAGTATCGTCTCGATCGACGAGACTACACAGGAATTCGATGAAAAAAGGATGATCCTGTACAGAAATTCGACAATTAAAAATAAAAGGGATCGTTTCGCGCAAGGTGCAATTCAAGCTTACGGTACTTCGGAGGGGGGCGGGGGGGGGGGGGTAATAAGAAAAAGAAGTGTACATATATTTTTAAATTAATATATATATATAATTTTTAGTCACGTGGATCTCGGAGGGCGTCTTTAGGGGATGGAAATAGGGTGAGGAATAGGGGTTCAGGAATTAGGAGGATGTACAGTATACAATACAAGCCACGGAATATCACGATTCTCGTGTAAGAATGTGATGATTTACTTTTGACGCAGTCACCGGTAGACCAACATTTTTATTACATTTCTCTTTCTCTCTCTTTTTCTCTCCCATTTGTCGACAATATTTACTTCTCTGGTCTCCTTTACAGCCGCAGGATATTATATACGCTCTGAGTGATATTACAAAGGATCGAGGATTGAGCAACTGTTCGATAGTCGAGGTCGAAGGAAACGTACGAAGGAAAGAAGCGTTAAAGAAAGAGGAAAGAATGAATCCGATGGCGCGAAACTCCCGATTTTCTAATTTCATTCGTCCTCGAACCTGAGGCCCCGTTACTCGACGATACGGCCTTAGGTTTACGAGTCTTATATCACACGTCTTTTTTTTTTATTTCGAGTAAACAGGTCGCTTCGAATGTCGTCTCGTTTCTATTGCTCGCTCAGTGTCAATTTGCTCCTCCTTGATTTCCTTCTTCTCTATTTCTCCGGAATTTCGATTTTACATGCGCATCGAGAGAGGTTTGAACGTGTATTTGCATTTCTATTTCGCAACGCGCTGCGGGGGGGGGGGGGGGTGAAGAGAAGATTCGTCGAACAAAACTGAACTTTCTTATACACAACCATTTTTAGAGGAACTGTGCGTGTTTCGCGATTCGCTGCACCCTTTTTTATTTACGATCGTGAATTTTCCTTTGGACGATTTTGCGAGCGGAAAATACCCTGCGCGGATTTATAAACTCGCTGCCGTTTTTTTACTCTTTCGTTCACAATTTGCCGGTTGAATCGAAATGTTTCGACGCTGATGCAAGCTACGCCAAACAAGCAAATACATTGTACGAATCGCGAGTGTAACGACGCGACGAAGACAGAGGGAGCAACAACAAGCGGAACAAGAAAGACGACACTAAAAGTTCCGCGGTTTTTACAGGAAACACGAAAAAATCAATCTGTCGGACTCTCGACGGAAATGATATTGATTTTAGCAATAAATGTATATCATTCTGGTGGATTAAGAATTCTTTCTCCCTCTTTCTCCCTCTCCCTTCTCGATCCGCTACGTTGAAAACAAACGAAAACACATACGATTTTCTTAGTGCATACAAACAATAGAGACCTTGGTTTTTTATTCCAATTTCGCAATTTCACTTGTTTTTCCTGCCGCATGCTCTTCGAATCTTATCTATTGCGCATACAAATGCACGCGTTTTTTTTTTTCTGTTGCATTTTTTCCCCTTCTTTGCAATGCTTTCGCCGTTTCTTCGTCTGAAAAGATTCATGCGGGATGATTGTAGATTACTCGACGTCCTATTACATATTTAATAATGATCTACGTCAATTGCTACCATTTATACAAATTGAAAGATCTGGCCGGATTCTCGGTCGATGCTCAGTTAAAACCATGTTAAAATCTTCGAAATGTACAAAGGATGTATAAAACCACGAGACGATCGTTTGGGAAACGCGAGTTTAATGCAATACCGTTGACGACCTCTTAACCGGTCAACGTGTCGTGTTCGCCGCCATTAATTAAAACTTGGACTTACCACGAGAACGTGAGAAATATTGCTGTTTCGAGCCGACCGAGAAACCGGTCTGATTCGACCTATGAGTAAAAGATCGAGAAACGTTATTTGTAAAATCATAAAGGAAGAAGATCGCCGATAGAATACTTTCTCTCGTGGAACTTCCCCTCGCATTTTCGTACGAAAAGGAATCTTGCCGTTGATCGAGAATCGTTAATAAAATCCAAGTGACTTAAATCAACTCTTACGCGACATTCCTCCTCAAGTTACTCTTTTAAAAACGACGCGCATCTCCGATTCGGCGGTTCAATTTTGAAAGAAGAAACTCGGAAATTACGGGATGGGTCAATTCGTGGTGAGATGGTGGAGTAGAGGGGAAGGGTACATTTCGCGTCGTGACATTTTTCCCTTTTTTTTTCTCGTTCAACTCGTACACGTCGAGATTGATCGACCCGACGAAATGCCGCGTGTGTTTCTTTCCGTGGGTTTCGAGGCGTAATCGGGCAGCATGCGTTTATGCGTTGTTTACGTCTCTAATAATTAATATAATAATATATTCAATAATTAATACAGAGAGTAGGGTATTATTTATATTTATATATATAATATATATAATATAATATCACTAGGATACATATGTACAGGGGCTGCAAATAGTAGGAGGTGTTTTCATATTGCAATATCGCTCTCTGCCATCTCGCTCTCTCTTGCTCTCTCTCTCTCTTCCTCTCTCTTTCTTTCTCTTTCTCTCGCTTCCTTACAACATTAGTGTATGCAGGTAGAACGTACATAGATTTTCTCACACACGTTCACTCAAATTATCACATTCACTCGCGCTCGTACACGCACGGACTCACTTTTTCCGTTGCAGACTCAAAAAAAAACGTGTCTCGAGTAAATTTACAACATAGCGCGTGATCGGTGCAGCGTCCATTTAATCTACCATCATTACTCCAAGTGTAACATATCTTACGAACCGTTAACCGCCTCAGCGATTTCTATAACCATAAACTGTGCTCTTTCTTTCCGATCGGAGGACTTGTATGTACAGTAGAAGAAAAACACAAGGGGCTCTTCGTTCCTTCTCGTTCCGGAAGTACATCGCGTGTTTCGCATTGTAAGACAGTCGCGAGTCGCGAGTCGCGTCATTCGAATAGCACACCCTCCAGGAGAGTCTTTCCGTAAATAAAATTGCACTTTGTAGTCACGAGCGTCCCAATGCTCCTTTATCTCCTTTATCAAAGTTTCACGATGAGTCGTGTATTTTATCATCGTGAGATCACCAGAGATAATTCCGCGCAGAGAAAACAAGAGAAAGAGCAGCACGGTGAGCCGGACCGAGTCTAATCGGGGATCGATCGACTGACCTTCTTCCTCTCGCTACGATGGCTCGGAAGTCGAATCCGGTTCCCTCTCGTCACCGGAAAATTCTTCGAGATTACCGGAGTCCTCACGATCCTCGTCTTCGGGGTCGTCCTTTGTGCTGGTCACAGGTTCGTTCTCCTGTCACGGACTCCCTCCACCAGCATCCGCATCTCCTCTGTGCCCGGGCGTTAAGCTTGGACTTCTCCTTCTCTTTTCTTGCAAACCGTTCACCATATTCTCGATAGACTTCAATTCACCGGCAGAACTAGACGTCGTAGACGTTAATCCTCCTCCTGTTGGGGTAGGAGAACCAGTCGGTGGCCTTGGCGGTGGGGATCGCGGACTCAACGTCCTGCTACCCGGTGTCACTGTCTCGAAAGCTGATCCATGAGACGGTGCTGGCAACGTGTATGGGGCAAATCTGTGTCCCTTTAATTGGTGAAGTGGACTGGCCAATGGATGAGGATAATGAGCAAACAGAGCTGGATGTTGTGAAGCTGCCAGGGCTAGTTGAGCATTGAAAAGCATGCCTGGCGTCACTCCACCATGAAGTCCAAGAGGACTGGGAGGTAGTAGTGGTCCTGGACCAGGATAGAGGCCAGGTACTGGTGGATAGAGGTACGGTAGCAATGGTGGATGAAGAGGTGGACCGACTGAAACGTCTGGTCTTGGACCTTCTGAAGCGGTTGGTCCTGGTCCACCACCACTCTCCGAGCCAGAGGATTCACTTCCTTCTCCTCTCTCGCTCGTTCTATCATCCCTTTCCCGAGAATGCTCGCGTTCTCGATGATGGTGCGCCGGATGCGGGGTGTCTGGACCAACTACGTCCAGGAGTTTGTCTTCATCGTCTAAGAGATCATTCACTGAATTCGAAGAGCGCCGTTTATCTGGCGATGCTGGACCACCTGCTGCCAAACGGGAACCACCTCCTGACACCGTCAACAGCGCCTGCCTTCTGCAACAACGACGCAGAGTTAGCAATCTTTTAACTTACAGGTTATCAATCATGTTAATTGGCACTTCATCCCTCGTAAGGATGAATTAAGAGGTACTTTAACAACATATAGCCTCAGTAAAGTAGAATCTTGCATAGATACAAAGTTATTAGTGTTAAACTCTATATCCAAGTTAATGAAACTAATATCTCGGTAGACACAGTCTACATCTGTGCTACATCTTTTTAGTTGGCCCTTAAGTAAAGTGCGATATGGGGGTTAAAGAATATTATTGTGACACCGTTACGAGTACATTGTCGCAAGAAAATTGAAAAGATCGTGTGACGTAGGGACGTCTCTTGTTCAGAGCGATAATTCACGCGGTCGGTCGGCGCAATAAACGCAGACAGGATTTATGCGAGTCCCCGGTAGCTGTATCGCTCCAAGGCACGGTTCTGGCATTAAATTAATTATCTTAATTGCACCTTCAACGCCTTTCCTGTATGCTCAGCAAGCGCATCTCATTGGTCGCCATTCACTCTTACCTTCTCTTATGCGTTACTTTATGCCGCTTGTAACTATTTTGCATTCACTCGCAATGTGTTTATACTTCCACTTACAGGTAACACGTTTCCACATAATATGCTCGTTTTGCACCATCGCGATATTGATAGAGCTATTTTCGAAACCAATGGTGAATTCAAGTCGATTTCATGTTTAATATCATTCACCGATACAATATATCCGTTCCAAGGTGTTCGCAATAATTCATGAGTTTCCAGTATATGAAAGAAACATAAGACTCTGATAAAAAGGCATAGCAGTTTAGAACATGTAAGAGATAACTTACAGTTGATCAGTATCCATATTACATGTTAACTATATATTAGGTGCATGCAACAGTTTCAGTCCTTTTTTCACTCCAGTAACAAAATGATTTTAAATTGAAATACTTCCCCGCCGTTTTATGTTTTTGTAAGGAAACTATTAAATTTTCTGAAACGCCATTTATTATTTAAACTTTTACATACACCTAATAAAAATAGAATTAATTTCATTATTTCTGATTAACGATATTGTCACACATTTTCCGCTCAACTTAAAGTCAACGGACGACCATAGTTACAATTTCATCTTGGAATTTTTCATGTAAAATAGAATTAAAATGTAATCAAAATATAATCGAATTATAAACGATGGTTTGTCTAACTATGCCTCTGGCATTAAGTTAAATCCGCATTTTCATTATTTACTACATTTTATTAGATTCAATTGATCTTTCCATATCGGAGCTCCCAGCATAGACTGCCGCGATTCCAGATATCGATAGTATTTGAGTAATGCCTGATCCCATCACTGTATACGATATTTATTCGCGGTTATGCGTGTTACGTGTTATGCTAGGAAACCGCAGAAGAATCTTTCGTGAGAATCGTGTTCAGCGGGGACTGAAATCGAGTGCGTAATTCATCGAATGACACATCGCCGTTTACGTTTCGTATTGAGAATTAGCTTCCACAGAAAACCGTGATGGAGTGCTCGAGCTTCGGTGTCGGTATGTCTGATTATTTCTTCCACTTCTACTCGAAACCCCAAGGATCTGCCCGTCTATGGATTCTACTTTTTTGCGAAAATGGGCATTGACAAATCTTGTATCTTGGAAAGCGAGTCCGCGGAATTCACGGAATAATTATTTTCCCATGTTCAGGTTTATGTACACATCGATAGTTAGCCTAGCTGTGTTACATCGTGATATTCATTTCTATAAATGACGCGAAACATGATTGATTATGTATTGAGTTGCGTCATGAATAAGTTCCATTTTTTAAAATAAAGTTTATCCATTAATAAAATGAACTACAATTGACCCCGTTATTATTAATAACTTGTTGCTATTTTTGAGACAACTTGTCGATTCCTCTTGACTAAAACTCTGACGATTCTGAATAAAAAAACTCCCGGCCGAATAGAATTTATTTATGACTCGACCTAGTAACTTGGAAGAAATACATCTCACGAAAATCGTTGAATTGGAATCGGCGTTTCCTATTCGGTGCAAAGAATCGTTGTTTTCATTGTCTTACGCAGCGGTCGTAAATATGTGAACGATAATGAAGTGTTCTACTGACAAGTTTTTGAGCACCATTAAACCACTGTATCGCTCACCTTCGATAATATCGTCGCGGATATCGAATTGACATTGAAGAACGATATTTGCAAGTATTAACACTGCCATTTGCTTGTAAATGCTTGCTCATTAGTACGACATTATCATTTACGTAGACTTTACTAGCATAAAGACTCCATATATCTGTCTTACTCCCGGCATCCCGTATTTTTTTCTTCTCTTGCAATAAATATCTATTGTCTTATTTATTCTTACTAATAATAGAACGTCTTTACTTTATCTTTATCCATACTATTCGAAGTAAATGCTTCACAATCTATGAGTCCGAGGTTTAAAAGCTTTAAAGTCTTTGTAATATAACTGCCGACTGATGATGTTATCGATTACATTTTCCTTGAAAATTACGAATATAAATATAATATAAGAATCCAATTTTTGTAAAAACGATTTCATTACAAGATTTTGAAGTTAAAATGCCTATACATGATCCCAATTAACTGCTAATTTCGTGTGCGTCAATTTTGTTTACTTTCTTAAAATAATATTAACTTTTCATGAATTTATTACGGTTTTAAGGGTGCGAAACCTGGGGCGACAATTCTGTTTAAAATAAATGCGGAAGTTAAAGAGAAATTAGGAGGCTACCAAGGCACATAGCCGTTTCGACTTCAAGATTCTGTTACAAATATAGTATGGAAAAATATATTTTCTGTGGGTTTTTCCGGGTTCGCGATTCGCGTGGTTTCACTCTTTAGCCTAATTTCTGACAGACGGTGAAAGTGTTCCTCTCCCGAGAATTCGAGTTTAACCCTAACGAGTGCTTCACACCTCCACGTTTAGGAACTTACAAACATCGTTCAATCAGTAGCAATGTGAATGTGGCATTAACTAGATACACCTACACGCGTGTCCTTAGTGGGTTTTTAGAACTGTACTGTGCGTGACGTGTCATTAGATCGATTATGCTGGGGTGTCTCGACATCGTAAAATCCGCAACTCTCGTACGAGGTGGGCCGAAACTCCTAAATTAGTTCCCAGCTTAAAGCCCCGCTGTCTGGTTTCACCCTTTTTCTATCGCTTCTAACAAGTTACTTGTTAAACCGTAAAATAAACCGCATCAAACACTAACAACTGAAGAAAAGAACATACGTGTCAAATAAATATGATATAAGAAAAGTCCCCTGATACTGACAAATACTTTAACGCTCTAAAAAGAACTAAAAGTTCTCTGTGTTTAACTTAGTTTGTTGCTAAAAAGCTTGGTTTTAATCAAGCTGCCGGAATGGTGATCGAAGCAGATTGATTTTTGATTACAAGTACAATAATATTTCAGTGTAATCATTTTCTTTTTATATCTTATGTAATACATATAATGGGAACAACCCGTTAAATCAAACTAGTAAACTAATAATTTCATAATAGAAATTCCTGCTTGCTCGTGCGACTCAAGGAAATGCAGTTATTAGATCACCATATTTGTCGTGCGATTTTTGCACATGAAATTGCGAGCACGTTTCAGCCAATTAAATTGTAATACACGATATCTCGGATTTAAAATGAGTACGCGAGTGCGATGGAAAGTGAAAAGTTTCGCTGTCAAGTTTCAAGAAGTTCATTAAGAAGAACGAAAGAAAATCATAAGGTAAATTAATTTTTTCAGTTGACAAACTAAACGTGAACAATGTCCAAGTAATTCTAATTTGTTTCCAACACTTTAAAAAAGATTCCACCTCTTTGCGCTGCTCGTCTCGTTATGCACTTACAGGACTTCGTAGAACACGTAGAACACCTTCGAGTGGCTTCAATTGTGACAAGCAATATTATCTGGATCAAATTATAACATGATTTTTGTTTTTTTGCTACTTTATTCTATGCGCTAAACAAGAATTGGTGTGCATCAAAGGTGCAAATAGTATTTTGGTTGTCAAAATATCCACTTACTTAAAGTGTAAATATTGGAACTTCTACGTACAAAAATCGGTGGATTAAAATCAAAAGTCCTACATTCTTACCATTAATATATTTATCTCGATACAAATTGACGCCTTAATTTGATTTAATAAAAATCTCCCGGTGTAGACGTTAATTCATAATAAAAAATAGCGACTCTATACAGATAACACCTTATCAGTTTAATATATAAAACTAATATATAAAACCATAGATGTATCTAAAGCGTAGAGAAAAGAAACTTTTACGTTTCGGTAGTCATTAACACGTTGAACACCATGACAGTCACCGGTGGCCGTCGATGTCAATATTACTATAACTGGAATCAAATATATCGCTAATATTCGTAAAACCTTCAATATTTTTAACGTTACAAAAACAATGCAAAGTAACCAATGTATCGTAGAACGTTTGAAGAGTTATATATTTAAGCGTTAAATAGACGTTACGAACGCGTATTACGAGGTATCGTATAACATGGATTTCGGCGTGGCGTTTACCCTGTTAAGTATCAGGAGCAGCAACATAAGAATTCCTAAAAGACACCAAAAGCGCAGTACACTTGGGCGAGATAAATATAACGCTGTAAACATTGGAGAGAAGTGAAAAAGGAGAATCAATGATCAAAATAAAATTGCATTGAATGATGTCCGAAGAAGTAGTTAAAATAACGCATTAGACAAAGTACATAGTGGGCAAGCGTAAGGCTCATGTAAGTCGTAGGTAGAGCTATTCGAGAGCCGGACACAAAGAGAGGCTTACCGATACCTTAATGCCGTGTAATGCGATCAATGCACCAACATAGAGAGGGAAAGAGGTACAGAAAGAGAGGTACATGGCCGCGGGTGCATCGTGACAACACGGATGAATCCATGACACAAGTACCAAAGGGTGTTGCGCTATGGGCGTCTACCTCTCCGGTTTCCGACGTATGTACCTACATGTATGTACGTAAGTGCAAGAACACGCTAAATCAATAGTTCACCGTATAGGCAACACGGGATTTTACAATAAATAGGTCTCTCTCTCCACCTTCCTCTTCGTTCCTCTTCGTTCCTCTTCGTTCCTAACGTACTCTGTTTCTGTACTTCTTTCTTTTTCTTCTGTTTCACTGACTAATTATTACCTCTCTACTTTGGATATATCCGCTCGTAGTTATATTCCGTTGATACCCGTTTCCTTGTTTTCGTCCGTTTTAAGTACGTGCGTCTATCGGATATGTTATTATGAATAAAAAATTATTGTACTTGAGTCAGAGGTAGATTTTGTATGTGTAATATATCTGATAGTCTTTTATGAAAGAATGACGTGAAGTGGTTACCTTAGTTCACTCGAAGGTATTAAAATTAGAGGAAGCAGCAAAAGTAAGAGAAACTTTGACACACCTACGTCGAACCCGTAATTTCAAGCAGGCGCGCTTAAATTAAACCGTTTACGGTGAAAGTCGACAATGTTGCAAAAATGTGAGCCAACGACATTCTTTGTGAGACGATAGAAACAGTACAAGTTACGAGGAAATTGCATTGGATTGGAAAATACATGTATCTTCCAAAAAACTGTGAATATTCTGGTCATCATTAAATACTGATGAAGCCTGGAAATACAGTTATGATTTCACAACCAAATATGAATGATAGCCTTCATATTCCATTTTGATTATCATGCAATAATTTCATTTGTACTGATCCTATTTCATATTAAATTAGGCTCACTTCAACTAATAATTAAGAAGTACAGAATTTGATAGAAATCCAGAAAGTCATCACAAAATTTATTGTGTTCTTTGCAGAGACTCGAAATGTTCGAATACTTCGTGGTTGGTACGTTCAACATATTTGTATGTGAATATTTAAATATCACGCTAGCAGCCATTATATTCACGATAAGAAGTAAAATTAGTAATAAATTTTGAAACATTGTTACACACTTGAATTTGACAACTATTTGTAATAGCTTTAGGATTTTCATCGGTTTGAAACGTGACGAATACAAGAACCCTGTTAAGAACACAGAGCCTCCTTTGAGCGTAGAATCAGTGACCGAAAACTATCGTGATTTCTGTCAGGAATTCGTTGTTCCGCGTTTCAATCTCTCCTTAAATCATTGCGTGAGGAGGGTACTCCTGACTGTGCGTGGAAGGAGTCAAAGGGCCCGGTATAATTTCGCCATAATTATGGAAGTCTACGTTGCTCATCGAGTGGGGTGTCTCATCGATAGCGAAGGTTCGCCGGCATCAGAATGAAAACTCAGCTTCCTGCCTTTGACGTTTGACTATCGGTGTCATCCTACCCCACCCACGTCATCGTGGTCCCGTGGAATTATAATCACCCCTTCAACTCCAGCTTTCCTATACTGTTACCAGCCCTTCTACCGAGCTAACAAACTCTGACTGCGTTCTGCACTCCCCACTCGGAAGCCGAGTGATCGTGTTCGTTCAAAGTGAATCTCGTGTACCCGAATCTTGGATTAAACCGTTCCCCTCGATGTCGTTCATTTATTTTTATTCCCTCTTTCTAATGACTTCTCATATATTTTACTACTTTTATTCCGGAATTCCCTCGTTACGTTAGTCATGCCTGTAATCATTGTTCTTTCGTAATTGGATTATTTCTTTGTGGCCGTGTAAGTCTCACTCGTGTCGAGTAGTTATAAATAATAACTTATTAAATATACAGATATGTTTTTATAAAGTATTATATCTTAACCGTTTAAAACTCAGTTTTTTATACGATCGTTCGAAGCGCGATCATTCATATTAAAAATGGCGAGCAGGAAGTCAACTTTCTCGATATCTATGAGCGAAGATGAAGTAAACGAAATACAGTTAATTGCTTCATAAACTTCATTACCTATTAATATTGATATCTAATAGCACCTTTAATCTCAAAGAAGCGTAAATCTAAAGCTGAACAAATGGGGTTAATTAGAATAGCAATGATAGAAACGTAAATATATACGTCGGCCCGGGAACAGAATAGAATAGAGCGTAATAATTAATAATACAACATGTGAAAATATCTAGGCAGATAGATTGATTCTTCTTGTATCCCGATACGATCGTTCCACCGTGCAGGATGATAAATGACGTGACAACAGGCCGTGGCAAACCAAGTGGTTCCTTCTTTTTTAACCGGCATGACGAATCGACTCGACACACTCGAGTGGCGTTACGTTTCGTGACGGTTGCGGCGCGCCCTACTTTGTTAAAAACTTAACGAATTAATGTACCGCGGGTTGTAGTCGACAAAGAAAAAACCGCGACTTCTCTCCTAAATAGAAATTAACACTGATGCAGTTATGCTAACTGCATAAATTAATTATGCAGTTAGCAGATTTACTCGAAAAGTACTTCCGCAATTAACTTTGACAAAGCAATAATTTGAAACCGCAAAGAACTAGGCGAAATTCGTATGTTAAATTATATCGGAAATATGATATAGAAAATGTCTCTCAGTGTATACTGCGAATTAATATTACCGGAGCGTATAACACGTTCATTTTTACTCGGTGTCCGATATTATTGACATGCGGTGCTAATTGCCCCTCTTTATCTGTAATTATCCCATTGACAATAATCGACAATCATTTACCGTAACCTGTCATTTCAAAGCAGTCAGTCCTTCTTTTTTGTCTTCAACGGTGATACATAATAATATTCCATCTGAAAGACGTGCCACGCGTCGATAATGTTCTTTTTGTCACTTAAAAACCTTTCTGACATTTTTTGCGCGACACTATGTCATTTATTCATAGAAAATTGATGATAAAATTGGACGTGCCATATCGTCATCTAATAGATTTTAATTGCAATCCGTTAATAATTCTCTTACGAAACATTGTTGCAAGTTTGCGCTAAATATAAATCTCATCAAATTTTTGTTTTGTTACGAATGATAGTCCTTTATAATAGTTAATTAGAATCATGTAAATGACATAAGTTACGACAAAATTGTAATTGTGATTCTCGTGACACTCCATAACGCGATAAATTGACATTTTACAACGAGACAAATCTTCAAATTAAATCAGAAACTGTAAACAAATATATTTTGTTGTCAACACGTTAAAAATATGTATATATGAATATTTAAATGTCGCGTTATACGATGAGCCTTTGTATTCATGATAAGTAGCAAAATTAGTATATAAATTATGAAATCTTGTTAAGTAATTTTCTTTTAAAACTATTTGTAAATATAACCCGATTGTTGTTGGTTTTAATCGATAGTTAATTATACTGTGGCTGATGGATGCTCGAAAACGAGTGTCGAAGCGTATTGAACATACAAGTAGTTATAGATTGTTCTAATGCCGCATTGTAAATTATAAGTTTGTTAGCAGTAAAATGAATTAGCTTTCGTTTTATTCTTTTATGCAATTGAGTAATAATGGTGGTAAATACAATATAGATTAATTCATATAAAATGTCTGAAAAAACAAGAATGTATCACACCCGACAAAACCACACGAACTTGTGGAACAACCCAATAATGATTCTTGTAAAATATAGATATGGAATGAGGAAGTATCCAAACATTATTTAAGAAGTTACAACAGCTAATTTGCGAACACTTACGCGTAGTGGCGGTAATACCGGAAGTACAAAGTCAAGTATGCGCTGTGATAAAACATTTTCCTTTCGACACTAAAATTCAACTACTGCTTATACTTATTAGCTTGAATTTCCTATATCTTTAAGCGCTATTGCAATTCGAATATCTTCAAAGCGACATTACGAGCTGTTCTCCAGGAATGTCGCGGAGAAGAGGACACACGGATTAAATCACTTTGAGCGTGAATAATGTTAGTCATTTTGCATAAAATCGGTGAATCAGAATAACCGAGGAAACAGCATTAGCTATGGAGGTCTGATATGAAGTACATTAGAGGGTAATGTCAAAGATATTTGGGGTCCCTTTAAAAAGGATCACGCAACAGCATCGGAAGTTGATTGTACCGTGGGAGGATAGTCTTTATATGGTGGTTACCGCCTATAGTGGCAATATAAAATTCAAAGCCACCAAGTGGCACCCTCCACGTTAGCGACAACGCCGCCCCTGAGCATCAGTATGCTAATCCGATGATTGGCTATGTTCCAACCCCGAACCCTCTCTCATTCCACTCCTCTCTCCGGGTCCGTTCTCCTCTCTTTCTCTCTCCGTTGCTCTCTTCGGCAACGTTCCTCGTTCCACTGTGGCTTCCTGATGGCATCCAACCACCCTTAACCGAAACCATAAGCCAAAACTAACCCTTATTCTAATTAGGCGGCGCCGCGACGCGCCCCCTCTTTTGCATATTTTCTCGATTAACCTACGGCCTTTCTTTATACGCTCGGCGTCCCAGCCTGCCTCAATTTTCCGAAAATCGAACACCGTCTCAGATAGCTGCTGGATTCAGACATTTTTCTAAAAACTATAATTTTAGAGTCGTTTATACTTTAGAAACATTTAGATTGCTCTTCTTTTCTTCTCCCTTTTTATATGCGATAATCTCGACGCGTTCGATCAATTTTCTTTTCCATAAATTTTATTCGAATTATTCAGGCTCTTTTGATCTTCGTTTATATCTCGCACAATATGTATTATTAGTTGCCGATTGTAATTAGTACTGCCAATTAACTCGATCATGAAATTGGACCATTTAAGAACATATGGTAGCCGTTAAGTCCGGATGTAACCGGAAATGTAATTAAAAATCTGTAAAGTTCAATTAAAGCACTGAAGATCGAATTCTTTCCAAAATAAGACTGACTGATAATTAGAATCAAAAGAAAGTCCCCGATATTTTCTGCCACTGTTTCCAAAACTATTTTCCACAAACTATACATTTCAAACTTATATAACCGATAATATCAGGGACCCATTCGCACCCTTATATTCAGCCCTTAATGGGTGAATAAACAGGGTGAATAAAAAGATATCATTTCAAAATATAGTCATAATCCAGTCGTATCTACACTACGATCCATACAGCGACTACACGCGTCATTATTAATTTCCATATTCAAAGTTTATCATCGACAATCAAATAACACGTTTAACGTCGCGATATTAAATGGCTGACTTATGGTTTCCTGATCTTAGAGTTCATTTGACTTCCGGCACCTAAGGCCCGTAAATTAGGAGATTCGTCTTTGGCAGTGGTTTACACGGGTTTATGGTTTCTGTTAAGCACGTAATGAGGATTAGTATCGCTAACGAGGGCAGCATGAATCCTATGCATAAGAACTTAACCTCATCAAAATCCACTTGAACCCTCTACCCTGTCAGCAATGAAATTGAAATTGAAATGGGTTTTGATGCGACGTCGACGCCAACAAGAACAGGCCGTCGGCGCCCCTCGCTTCTGACATAAGCTCATAAACCCGCAATATTGAATACAAATGGACGGCACTGCCGGCAATGCGGGGTGCAAATGAGCCCTGCGAAACTAACCCTTGGCTCCGGGGGTGACCCTAAGGTCGACATAATGCCACTGATCGAGGGGAAAACCTAAAAGGTCTACGATCAATTAGGCCGACTACGAAGATGCAACCCCAACATTTTTTTATTCCCTGCCAGATCTCGCCAGGGTGAAACATCCCTTTTATATTAATGGGGACCATATATTTTTTGACTAACGTGGAATCGGATTCAATAGATGTATATATAACCATGGAATAGTAATGTCTTTCGTGTACCAATTCGGATGGTGTAGATTTATATTTGTCGCTTACGTGGTTATGCTTTTATATCGGCATAATATGTACGTCGGAAAGTAATGACATTTTTGGAAATTCTAGTTTCAGAGCTTCAATTGTAATTGTCACTTTTGCGTCATGAAACATTGTATCTATGCAAGGTTTTAGTTTATTGTTTCTATAAACGTAAGGGATACCTATGGAATTAATGCATAATAATAAATGGAATTTTGAAAGCGATACTCACTTTTTCTCGCGCTTCCCTGCGCCGGTATCTCGGAATCCTTTCGCAAATGGGTTGTTGTCGATTTTCAGTTGGGTGATCTGCAAGCACACGTTACGAGATCGATGAATTACGGTTCACAAAGTTCTCTATACTTTTTCAAGAATGTATCACAAATTACAATGGCTAGAGGATTTAAGTCAATTAATGGATTCGATTATTTGCGTCTTGTGTACAAAATCAAAGTACATAAAATCTTAATGGATGCACCGTGGAATATTCGAATAATTTAACTAAAAATGGCAGGCAAGTCATTTTGATTCCTTTGGTAGTTCTAGTGTTAAATAAATGGCGTGTTAACTTTGCAAATCTTTGCCCAATACTGCCATTGTTCCAAAAAGTCTAGCCTTAATAAATATACCCAACATTGAATATCACCGATACAGGAAAGAAAGTGAACATAATTCGTCACACCATATCATATTGTATGTGATGTGTTACATAAAATAATTAAAAATGTCGAATGTATGTATGCTATTTAGCTTACTCGAAAAGGGGGAAGGTAAATGAGAGGGTCGTAATACTCGTTATTTCGTCGTTGATTCCAAATGTCAGGAGATGTGGAAGACGCAAATATCTCGGTAAGTTCGCCGGTCAAAGAGATCCGTGGGACGATATGGTCGAATGGTCGGTGGAAGACGTATAAGATACTCGGAAGAAAGAACGATAATTAGGAGGGAAGAATCGCGCGTACAGCCGGATGACGAAAAATCTGGACAAGGGGCCTCTTCTGGTGCGTATACCATCAGAAATAATGCGTACCAGGAAGCCCGGTGATTCCTCGAAACCAGCTCGCTTCGTACTAGCCTTATCGGCGCGAAGAGATATTAATTAACGTAGGGCTACGAGCCAAAAACCCACCACTTCGACACTGTGATTGCTAGAGATCGTTCCGTTCTCGTGATTTCGGTAATCTTGCTTTTAGTTGACACGTGGAAACCACTCATTATATTAGGTGTATGCAAAAGTTTTAGTCCTTTTTGTCAGCCCCCTAATGAAATTATTTTCAATTGAAATATTTTCCCGTCGTTCGTGTTTTTATAAGGTTGGTATTGAACTTTTTACCACTACAACTACCAAACTTATAATCGATTACACTTATACAGTTATTTATTTATAAACTATGGCTAGAGGATCTCAGTTAATTTCTTGATTTGATTATATGTATTATGTAGATGAAATAAAGATATATAAAACTGCACACAATGCGCTGTTGTATATCCAAATAATTTTATTAAAAATTGCAGACCAGTAATTTTAACTGCTTGGTAGTTCTAGTGTTAAAATATCATTTATTATTATTTAACAACAGTTTCAAAGCGACTATATGAAATGGGAAAAATTCAGAAGCTCGGAAAGACTAAAACTTTTGAATACACGTAATATGATTATGATCCGCAGCTTCCTCCGTCTACCACGTTTTCAGAACCTTTTCGTTCGAATAACTTATTGCTCGATCACTTTGTCAATTGCGAAATATAAAATATTCCGAGGATTAAGCGATTTGCACTTGCATTAATTAATTAGGCGATTTATTTTCGAAATCGTTAATGACGCACGTAGTAAAGGCTAATTAGTGCCTTTGATTTATGCGAAATGTAAGGTACAAAGACAAATATAAATCACGAGTGGGAGGAATGAAATGGTGATTTAAATATCGGAAAGTGTTTAATGGAAGATCGCCATTAGTCGGAGTATTTCATTATTCATTTACTTTACAAACTATATTACATTTGCACGATCGTTTGAAAACCGGCATTTATTTATTGATATCATTAATGCTATTCATATAGATAATAATGGTTAATACTGAACATTACTATTTATCATTGTTATTCACCTTCGCTCATATAATTAAATAAATGATTAATCCACTGGAAATAAACAGTTTCTGCTTCGTTATATTTCGAACTATAAATGCGTTGCTTTTATATATTTAGAAAATACAATTAAAAGAGCATCGAGAAATGGAACAATGGAGTTGTTGGGAGTGTCTTCCACGTTTTGTTGAGACTTTAAGACTGTCTTATAATCAGTCGATGACTTTTCCATTAAAGTCGGAATAGAAAGGGAGGGTTCACTCACCTTCTCGTTTTGATAGGCGGTCACGGCGATGAATTCCGTCTCCTTGAAAACATAACTCCTGAACGTCGAGTACGGGAGCTTCAAGATATCGTTGGCCCTCACCAAATGAAATCTCGGCTGGTACTTGTGCATGGAATTCAATATCGTCTAAAACAATAAATACAGCATATATTGGGACAGACTATTTTATATTTGTGCCGGCAGTTCTAATCACTGAATCTAATCGGTTAATCTAATCACTGAACGTGCTACTGTAATTGTAATTGTAGTAGACTCCCGAATAACGCGGTCAATACGTTATTTATTGTATGAAATCGCGATACAGGAAGTTGGAGATAACAAGCTATACTATGCTCGACTAAAGTAAACGGAGATTCCCGCATTTTATTATATAGCGCGTTGTACGAGAATCGCGTTATATAAAACAAATCGTCGCCATATGTTTAGCGCGTTGTAGGAACTAAGTATCAAAACTCTAATTCGTAAGTGAGAAACTATTCTCCGAAGCAAGACTATTTTAAGTTATACTAACAGTTTTAAATTAGCTGCTACGTTCAATGTCAGTTTCGTAATTGAAGACTTCTTGTAGTAAACACTGTAAGTGTCATAAGACAAATTTTTCTGGAGAGAAAAAACCTCATTGGAGGCTCAAGCAGTACAATTTTTTAGCATTATTATTAACTATTTACAAAAGGAAATTGCACTAAAATTCTATACAACAGTGTTACCACTGATATGTAAAACATTTATCGATTTAAAAAAAATTTTTTATTTTTCACTCTTTCAGTGTTTTCTGCAAAGAGTCTTCAAATAGTCTTATCGTTGTAATTAAGAATCTGTTTCAAGCATGGACGATGATGATTTTCGTAAACGCAAGAAGGAATATCCATCTAAATTTTTGAAAGTATAATATCTATATTTTAATAAGTATATTTCTATATACACTAAATTTCAGAGGTTTAAAACATGGAGACTATGGCAGGTAAAAGGTAACTCGGCCATGTTATTTCTCGGAATATCGATATCTATGTCGTTGTCATGATAAGTGTTAATAAACAATCAGATAACGAGAAAATAACAGGAATCAGGTGCATCGATGGAGGATAATCAGGTACCTGGCGATTGGGGGAAGTAGGATAATGATCGGGTACCAACGGGTACCAACACTAGAATAGATTTTCACCCTCATTACAACACGTTGCCGTCACTCCTATTACAGAATTGACCACGAATGCCATTGGCATTATTTATTCCGCGGCTATCGGTGCATTCAGTAACCGATCTGTGCACTCTGTGTGCATGTATAAGTGACTAATTGAATTCTTGTAATACTTGGATCAATTTATCGCAAAGATGCAGGAGTCACTTTATATATTATCCTGATTATAATAAATTAGTTATCAGGATACCAATACCAAAAACAATTACTACTATTTAGAGCGACTTCTTTAATTAATTATTACGACGAGTTTTGTGGCTGAATTCTTCGCCCCCATCAGTTGTTAATCAATAATTAAGAAGTATGTTTTAAAACATAAGGCTCAAAGTGGTGTCCTAATAGTACAACCGATCGTTTCTTGCTACTAAATTAATTGGAATTGTGTTTAAAATATAATATATATTTTGTCATTTATAATATATCATGGCAATAATAATGTAATTACAACATAATATAATTATGATAACCATAATGTAGTTATGAAGAAGGTATAATGTTTAATGTAATGTTTCAAACGATTACGTGATTAAATTTCATAAAAGAATAGTATTATAAATGATCTCAAATAACACGTGAACCAATAAGGTCTCGTTACGGCACAAAAATAATCAAATGTTTCTATGATATTTAAAGGTTAAGGAGAACAAAATTTCCATTGGAAATGAAGTGCGGAGTGTTTTCAATCTTTATCATATTGTAACAGTTAGTTCGTAAGCATCTGAAAGGCGAAAGATAAATTGTTCTCTTACGGAATCTGTTTTAAGGGTGATTCTGTTAACTCTGGCAAAACGGGAGACGATTGATTAGCTCTCAGATCTCTTTCACTGTTTCCCTTCTCCGCTATGCAAATTCAGCGGTGAGCAACGCCGTGCCGCAGGAGTACCAACTAACAAGATTGCAGAGGACATTCCATCCTGGAGAAATGGATGCACCATCCCCGCCGGCAAGATAAATCTACTTATGCAGTTACGTTTTACGGTGGAATCTAAGCAATTACCATCTGTTCGGAAAGGCATCTTTCGTAATGGAAAAGATTACGCTGGCATGTATTACACGAAAATGTTGCTCCTCATTTGAATCAAAAAATGTGAATGCGCGTTAAAAATATAATTATAATAATAACAAAGCTAGATAATCATAAGGGAACAAAAATATCAACGCTTTGCTGTGTTTGTTTATTGGAATGGCAACTTTTAATATCGTTCCCTTTTGGATAAAAAAGTGAATTTTGTTATCAATTTAATAGTCTGAGGCATTCATTTAACCTACGGTGACCCAAAAAAATGTTGAAAAAAACCGACTTCCGTAGATGAAATAAAACAGAAATCTTCCGAAGACATCGATAGAAGGAGAGAAATCATGATCTGGTGAGAGAGAAAAGGCCAAAGGTCCGTGCCGCAAATAGTCCCGATAAGGAGAACCCTGGCAAGGAAAGAGAGAAACGGTGTCGGTGCTCGAATCCGCGCAGATCTTCCATCTGGCAATAAATAAAATCCACTAACACAACTGACATACGTGGAAATCGCGATCATACGGGAGAAGAGTTCTCGGGGCGTATGGTCGCCATTATGAGCGGCTTAGTACAAAGGGGAAATAATTAGCGCTGACCGGGTGATAAGCCGGGCAATCTAGGCGTTTGTCATTAGCCTATCAAAGCCGAATGCCACTCTTTTCTTGCTCTCTTTTCTCAGAGGTCTTCTCGCTTCGTTCCATCGTCCACTTCTTCCCCTTTGAATCTTCAGCCACGACACGCCTCTGGCGCCGTGGAAAATATGTGTGAACGTCGATCGGAGCAATTAGTATTTCTCTGGACTCTAATCTCAGCTCGCTCGAGCCCAGTAAATGCGCGCCTCTCTCGTTCAAGATTTTACTTCGAGTACACGACCACCAGTGAGAGGGAACAAGAAGATGGAGAATTCGTCGAAGAAGAAGAAGAATAAGAGGAAGAAGTCGTAGAAGGAGATTACGTGATGGGAATTAAAACGAGGAGCAATGAAAACGAAGAACAGGATACCTTCGTAAATGCAGTTCAAAAATCAGGCAATGAGAGACCGTCGATGAAGTACACTAAAACCTCCAGAGAACCAAATGCCGGGGAACAAGATCGTAGATCACCTTCGTTAAAATCCACAATTTTGGAAATCGTAGAAGCATATGGAAACTGGAGTGGGAGAATCAAAAGCCGAAAAGGAGAATTGAAGGAATGTGAGTCACGTAGGAGCGGAATGGAGAAGGGGGGCAATCACGAGAGTGAAAGATTCGAAAACGACGAAGGAAGATGCAGGAGCGAGAGAGGTAGAATTTGAAACGGCTTCGGTGTATATATCGTGCCGCATGAATTGACCGAGCAGATAAAACCACACGATGGTACTGGAATCGGGAGGCGCGAGGGAGGGAGGGGGGAGGGGGGAGGGGGTGACCAAGAGATAGAGAGAGGGAGAGGAAAGTGAGAGAATATCCTGGCCGACACAGAAGCCGACGCTGCTAATGACTCTGTCCGCGGTAATCTCCGGGTGTTATCTGTCCTGGCTACCTGGGGCCCACCTACTTCGAATCACGAACCTGCACACGCTTCTGTCTATCTCCTTTTCTCCCTTTCTCCCTTTCTCCCTTTCTCCCTTTCTACCGCTGATCGGACTCCGAGACCGCGACCGAACGGACTTTCCAACTCGCAATTCCCTTTAACCCGTCACTCTCTTTTATACTCCTCTCTTTCATGATCGCCCTTGATGTCGCCTGCCTTATAATCGTACTAGAAGTGATATCAAAGCTTCAACCCTTTGAAAACATTCGAATTGGCCGATCGGAGAAAAAACTTTGAATTTTATAGTTTAACCCCTTATTACGCCTTTCTGGGTATTCGGCGCACTACCCATCGCAATGCTTTAAGAATTGCTCTGTTACATCTTTATTTCCCTATAACTTTCTGTTATATAGCTATCTTGCGCAATAATATCTTTAGTATCGATTTTCATTGTACTTCGGAGAGGTCCCGAAATGTCGATCTACTTGTCAATAAATAATATAGACAATAATATCTATCAATTGATTTGCAATTAAAATATCGATATCCTATGTTTCATTAAGTATGATTAAAGTACATTCAATTTCAATAAATTCCGAAAGTTAAGTGCCGAAATCTATAATAATTGGAATTGCACAAATTTACTTCTTATACTTTACTGCCTCTTTTAAATGTACCGTAAAGGGCCGTTATCGCGTAAACTTTTTCCGGAAGTACCGAAAAGGATCCGACAAGTCGGCATTCAATGTTATCTTTGAACACGCTTCGCCGTAACTAACGTTTGCACTCATAGAGACATGAAAACGGTACTGCACTTCCGGTCAGGCATGGTAAAACGAGTTCAATGTAATTCTCTCTCTTCCACAGTATATAATATGTAAATGCATTTTGAAATACATCCTCTAGCAACATCACCGATTTTTTCAACGTTGTTGTTATGTTAATTTGTTTCACGAAATTCATATAAAACAAAAGCAATTTACCGGATTCTTTAATGGCAGCGATTTTCTTTTCCTTTTCCTTTGGTGCAATTAAAACTCGCGAAGGAATTTATATAAATGGGTTTGATTTAAAATCGATTTCAATCGATTTCCATGCAAACTATCGAAATTCTTTTCCAAGCACTCTACATTTTGTGTGATTATTATATTCTTTATTGTTTTTCTTACAACCTCGACTCGTTTTACGATTAACATTTCGGCGCTTCGCATATGTCGAAAAAGAATTTCGGCTACTTTCATGTTTGATTTAAATCAGCGAATAATGGCCGCTATTCATTTAGATATTTAATATTATTTCCACGTTTTATCAGTTTCTCGTTTACATTATCGTATTTTGGATGTTCCAATAACACGTACCAATCTTAATTTCCCTTTTGTTCACCTTGACTCCGTGAATGTCCCATCAGAATAAAAACCCAAAATACATTTTGTTCTTCCACAGCCGTAAGATTAGATGTTAAGACACCCTCCCGAAATATTTTTACGGATCAAAATATCTAATATTCGTTCCAATAAAGGATCTCATAGGCTCAATATAAAAGTTCCCTCTAAGATCGATCTTTAATCGGATTCCCAGAAAAGGGTGAAGAACGAAAACGCGAAACATCTCGAATTCCGAGACACTGGCAGAAGCATTCTATGTTAGGAGTTAAGTCATACAGTAACCCGTCCTTTTGCTCGCTTTAGTGTTTGGCTAACTGATCGTACAGAAGGACAAACAAATCTCTTGGCTGAAAGGACCTACTGCCGAGAAGACAGAAGATAAAGAAGAAGGCTTTAGCGGTCCCCGTGTACCTTCTGTACTGGTATATATCGGTAAGTTCTTTCGGCGAGACAAAGAGGAGAAGCTGAGAAGCTGAGAGAGGAGAGAAGTTCCGCGTAAGGCGAGTGCTCGGAACCAAGGGTAAGGAGAAGAAGAATATGAAGATGAAGGAGGGAAAGAAGAAAGCGCAAAGGAGACGAACAAGTAGAGAAGACAAAAAAGAAGCGTCGAAAAGAAGGAAGGAGATGAAGAGGCCGGCCCTTTTCACTTTGAGGGTTAAGAAGTTAGCTGATGGTCCGAGGATTACTTAGACTCTGGTACATAAGGTAACTGTGTGTAGTTTGGTTTGCGGTGCGCGTGTGCACACAGCCCTATGCTTTTTGCTCGCAAACCACGCAGAAATACGCGAGTAAAATTCCACACACTCGTAAATGTGCGGTCGTATGATAAAAGTACGGGAAATATCACGAAAAACCTGGTGGGGAATAAAGAAAGCGAATAAAGAAAAGTCGCGAGGAGAAAAGGACAAAAATAGGAGTATACGTGCAGAGTGTATGCGTGACCAAGATAGAAAGGGATGGAAAGGGATGGTATGAGAAAAAGGGTGGTTCTCGGTGGTTCTCGGTGGCGCCACTTCGGCAGGAAGCGGTAGAGGAGAGAAACTTTTGGTTGAAAGCTTGCAGGCAAGCAAACCACCCCTCGAAATCCCTGGTGTCGGGGGTGCGAGAAAGAAAAGACGAGGCACTACCGACATGGGTGGAACGCGGAGGAGGAGAAGGAAAGAGGTGGAAAGGCTGGTCGTCCTGGTATCGACCGGCTAAAAAAGGGGTGGATTTTTCTACCCCTGGGCGGAGGACACGGCGCAACTGGGGGACGTGTTCTGGACTCGATTGCGAATGGCCCACCTCTGATCTCTGCACCGAAGAAAAAATCTCTCACTAACCCCCGCTTAAGTTTCACTGTCCAGGAAGTATTAGGGATGTTCCATTGATTTTCCCTTTTTTTTCCTTTCTTTCTCTGGAAATGGTTTCGATGTCCAGGAAGTATTAGGGGTGATCGTTAATGTGCTTTATTAAGAAACAATGGAGCTCATTACTGGAATGTTTACTGAGATTTCGGTAATATCGAACTCAGAGTTTTGAAGCATTTCGATAAAAAAAGCTTGCATTTTAATCGATTTACACATTATTTTGATGAAAGATAATACAAATTTGAGCACCCGATAAAATGATCAACTGACAATCTTTCATCGGAAGAACATATTATTCTATACGTAAATAAATTAATGCGCCAATATAATATTGTTAAATATCAAATAATTTTAGTCGAGATTCTACGACTAATTTAATTTGCAAGAAAACAAAAACCATTTAAGATAAAAAGTCTTAATATAAAGTGCACATTTAGTCACACCTGTTCCAAAGTTTTCAAAGTACGTACGATAAATCTAGTAATTCCGTTAATATAAATACTAATAGATGAATAGCCGCGATTTCGATCTCAATAAAAGAATAAACTGTTCGAGGCTTGTCCATTATCGTCATACGGCTGTTAACACTTCTACGAACTTTGACATTGAGTTCACAGCTATGCAGATAATTTCAGGGAATCCAATTAATCCGATTCAATCTAACTTCGGGGAAGCTGCGCGTGGGAGCAGCATGGTGTTTCCTCGAGTTCCGCGAATGAATTAGGCGGTAAATTGCATTCCAGAAGGATTTCGAGTCGCGATTACGAATAATCGTGGTCCGAAGAAGAAGGAGAACCTCTGCATCGTGTGTGTACGAAATTTGGTCTCGAGACCTCGGCAAAAGCATCGACAAAGACAGAAGGAAAGAAGGTATATAGAGAGGTGAACGAAGAGAAAGGTAAGTGGAGAGGGTAAGAAATGGATCCTTGGGGGTTTCTCTGCCACTTACTCGCCCGGAAGCTAATTGGCCCGAATCGAGGGTGGCTTTTCCATCATCCGGTTCTGGCATTATGGCCGACTAGCACGTAAGCCGAGCAGCCAATCGGAGCACAAACTCGTTGCTCGAATCACGAGGAGGAGCTCCTTTCGACGATCTTCCTTACCTTCCTTCCTTCGCCCTATTTTCTGATAGCTCTCCCTCAATATTTTCTCATAAAACGCGATGGCCCACGATAAAGGTGTCGGCTCTTGGTCTAACCGAACTATATTCTCGACAGAACACCGCATTTTTAATTTAAAACATTCAATAAAGATATAACGTCCTTAATGCAACACCAGCTTATATATTAATTGTCAACGACATGTAAGCACACTCATACCATGTAATTATAAAATATTAAATGACATTTATTGTGTCATGAATTATAGAAGATTTTTCCCTTGAAATTATAGATATATTTCGAGCTTTGCGATAAGAATACAAAAAGTGTAGGTCGATTGGGAGAAATATAATAAACTATCGGTGCATCAGATACGAAATATCAGCATTAGCGGGCGACACGATATCAGAAGAGGCTCAATTCCGGTATCCTTAACTTAATGACGGAATTGCGCAGAAATTCCGGCTTCGGGTGAATCCGTTGAATGGACCTACTGTGCAAGGAGAGATAAGCCTTATCGGCTTAACGCGGTTCTTTGATCATTGAATGAAAGTAAATAGGTACGATCATCGTCCGTTAACTCAACACCACCGCGGTAATTTACGATTAAAATGGCCATCGATATCTTGCCTCCGAAGTGAAACAAACGGCAGTGCTGTATTTCGCTTTGAACCACTCAGTCTAATGACTCCAACCAAATTTATAGAATAGCCCGCCATATCCCAACGTGTAGTTTTTATCTCAACGCTATTTCTTCCCAATTTCAAACGTTAGTCCACTCATTTAAGACTAACTTTGATTGCTTGAAGACTAAACCATCGTAAATATAACAGTGACTCGAAAGATTTTCAATTCGGAAGCGTCTCCTAACAATCTTAATATCCAACAGTTTATCACCTTTCACCATTGTGATTAATTTATATATTATTAACTTCAGATTAATTATTAACGTAGTGCTACTTACAGCGACAAATATTTATTAATTTATGAACTGTTAAATTTATTTATTAAATTTATGTCTCACAGATAGATAAGCAGGTCTTTCCAATATAAACGAAATTAATTCATAATTTAATATGAAATTATTAAATGAGATTATTCGAATCATTGAAACGTGATATACAACAGTATTAAGTGGAGGAAAGAAATTGTATCGATTAATTTCAGAATAAAAGAGTTTTATCATTCGTATTTTCAAAGAAGAACCAATCCATCTACGCGGAGTGTATTCGAAAGAGTATCTAAAGGACGACTCAAAAATATGATGCATACAACAATCCACGTTATTCCTCACGCATTTCGCCGTGAAATATTGAAGTCCCGCGAAGGGTTGGTTTACCGGTGTATTCGAGGCGGTGTTGCAACACCGAAAAATCGTAGTAAATCGTCGCTTTCCATCCTCCGATTTTTACCGTGGTGCCGCGGCACGATTGGGAGGGGAAGAATCCTTGGAAGGAAAACGTTAAACGGAAATCAGCGAGCTCACAAGCAGATGCTTACAAAGCAACGTCACTCTCGCCCGAAGGGTGAAACGGAAGAAAAAAGTCTTTGATGATTTGCGGTATCTGTACCACTGAAATATACTCGTAAAAGATGGGAAATCCCGTGGGGAGAGTCGGAGGGGTGGAACATCCACCGTCGTGGATGGCAAGTGTGAAATTGCCGGTGATGCTCGATACCGTTGTATTCAAGAGGAAACCGCTGGATTTTTCCTCTTCCGTGCAAAACAGTTCTCAAATATTCGAGAAGTCTACTTTGCCGTCCCACGGGAGATACTTCAAGATGGGGAACGATAATCGAGGATAAAACGAAGGAATACATTTTGTGCGCTCATTGAAAATCGTTATCGGTAAGTGGTAGTTATACTGCGCGGTTTTGGAAAGAAGGCACGCGGTGACTTTAGACTGGGAGTGGAGAATATCATATATTATCTACGGGAACGTTCCTGTATAATATGAACTATCTCATATATAATCTATATAATATATAACATATAATACGTAATATATAATTTATGACACAAGTGACACGTAACCAATGAGGAATCGTTGGTGGACAGAACGCGAGTGCCTTCTTTCCGGAAGCCAACAGTCCATATCTCGTGGCTGGTCATTAATGCATTAATGCAGGATTAGAGTTCAAGCTGTCTGTTATTATAACGCGTTAATTTCAGAGCGAAGTAATTAATCAATATTTAGTCAATTAAAATGATTCAGTGCTGTTCTTGTATGGTTTCGTGTTATCTCAATGTATACCGTGTGCACGAAATGCAAAAAAAAATTATTTTTCAAAGATTTTCACCGCCTAATCAATTACGGATTTACCGAAGGACAGAGCAATTACTCGCGTAAAATTGCGAATGTCGCAAAAAGCCTCGTTATCGCGAATGTGACAAACAAGATAAATGTGTCGCGCATTTAATTTTACTGCCACGTTGGCCACTGATGCAATAATGAGGATTATTAGTGTCTAAGTTCATTTTGAATTGACATTTAAATAGCTGTATATATTTTCACCAACGAGAAGGTTCTTCGAGGTCTTCCTGCATAACTATGAGATATTGTACACGATATTAACAATAAATGACAAAGCGTTAATTGAATCTACCTAAAAATTGCGTTACTCGTGGTAAATAACAATTCCGTTGAAATCCAGGGTATACATTTGAACTGTTTTACTTAAATTTCCCGAGAAATCCCCAATTCTTGTGTCTATTCTCCGAGTCGTGACTTTTTTGCTGACGCATTAAACAACCCCCTCGCGATGTCCATTTTCTCTCACCCTATACTTTTAGATTCGCGCTGACCAACAATGGTGCTGATTGAAACCGATTATCGGACATTCTTTTTTTAGGTTCCTTTGATTTTTTTCTTTGGACCCTGCGGTAAGCTCTCATTGGCATTGCGGCAACACCCGAAGGATTCGTTTCCAGTCGAGGTGTCACGACCCTGTGATTTCCTTGCGGCTGGGTCAAACGTAAAAAAAAAGGAGTAGGAGAAAGCGGCAGAGCGAGAGAAGAAGAGAAATTTTTGGATGAAGCAAGAACGAGAGAGAGAGAGAGAAAGGGAGAAGGAGGAAGAGGAAGTGGAAAGCTGAAAGCTCGGCGAACCTTAGTTTCTGGATGCTGCCAACAACAGAGAACCACCCTCTTCGTTTCCAGGTCGACTTTATTGTCCCCAAGAACACGAGCCGTTGCGGCTTAGTTGAGCAATCCCACAGCTGGTAATCGCTCGTTCTCTCCTATTTTCGAATACAAATGAATACCGAGGAAATCACCGAGGAAATATCTTTTCCGTGACTCTTATCTCAAGCAAATCGCGTGTCTCTGACCTTTGATGCACATGTCGCATTTTGAAGCTCCGCTTTTATTAGGGCTGCCGGAAAGTAGTCCATTATTTTTACCATAATTCCCTTTTTGAAAAAAATCAGACACCCAAATTTTTATACGAAGAAATCCTCCACTGCTGAATTGATGACTTTCCCATACCCCTAATACATCTTCTAACGTTTATCATTTCAAATAATCAGAATATTATTACAAATTATATTGATATTCAACATTAATTATGAGATGATCCGTTAACTCGTACAGCATATATTCGCCAACGAATGATTAACACGTTGAACACCATGGCGGTCACTTAAACATAAAGCAGTTAAAGAGTCTTATTCTTAGACGTACATAGATGTTATGGACACGTATCGCGAGGTATCGTATAACACGTATTTCGGCGCGGCGCACAACGTGTTAATTCATATTCATCAAATCAAGGGTCCCGTAGATTTCAAGGTTTAGCTTCCAAGAAAGCCGCGAGATAAATCAAAGCTTTTGTAATGTCTATTTCCCGAAATCTTTTAAACGACACGAAACTAATTGGTTATGAACCTTGATAACTTCTTGCGCCAGTTCCAGAATAGAATATTCTTTGGGTCCCATTCATTCCTAGTGTTCCACTTCCAGAATGAAAGACGGAGGGATTTGTAGGACGTAAATAATCGCGACACCTATTTAGAATGATTATCTAGCGGTCCTATCGCGTATGCGGTCGAACGGCACATAAAAATGAGCAAGGGGGCTCATTAACAATTAAAGCGTTGACAGAGAAGAGTAACAGGCGTTTCTTTCTGGCTGCTCAAGGAGAGGAGGCTGGACAGTGGGTTTCGAGAAGAATCCTACAGAAAATCGTAAATATGGATAGCTGTTGGCCATAAAGAAGATAAATAGGAGGGGCGAGTATCGAGATTCGAGAATGGTATTAGCCTCTCGCGTCTCGGTATCCGTCGACACTTGCTTATGTCTTTCTCGTCGGTGATTTCTTTCTTTACTCTCTCACTATCGCCGATTTCTCAAATTATCTCCCTGCACGATATCCGTGACCCTTAGGGGACGTTCGGATAACCCCAAAGTTCAGAAAGCTCTATCAGAGTCTGCGTCAATAATTCGACGCAATGATGCGTACGTGTCTAAGTATACGAAGTGCATAGAACGGATACCGCGATACACTGCAACCGATCGTGATTTATCGACTACCGATTTTTATTGCTTCTTACCCTTCTAACGCTCATTAGTCCAAGTAAATCTAATTGATTAAAGACTGCTAACAAGCGGTGCCTTATACTTGGAGTATACTAATAGGAAGCTTATTAATTCATAAACGAGTAAGAAAAAAAAATGTTTTGATTACCTCCGAGTAATGAAGGGAATTAAATGTGTTATTGATATTTTATCGTTATAAGAAGTTTTAAAGGAAATCTTACAAATTATATGTGTATATTTGGTGTCACAAGTTTTGGACGTCGATGGTAATTTTAAAATTGACAATTGTACCACGTTAATAATGATTGCAATTAATACGTGATTAAATCTGATTGAGATACCCGTGATTTCCCTTCGCATTTAATGATGCTTGATAACGGAAAGATCCAAATTAATTGTAACGGATTACTGAAGATTGGAGATATAAATAGAGAGACATCAGCGTATTAATGACTTTGGTGGAAACATATTTAATGGAATGTAAAAGAGAAAGCACAGGTACGTAAATATTTGAATAATAAATCGTACACAAATACTTTGTACTCTACACTCAGGATATTACATGAATCGAATACATTTCAAATGAAATATCACATATTCATAATCAGTAATGTAACGCATTTCTAAAAGATGATACACCATTTACACGAAATGTCATACTTAACAAGCCTTACAATGACTACCGATATCCACACGTCACGAGCCCTGTCGATCATCCATTAATCCATAAGAAAGTTATAAATCGAGAAAGGAAAGCGCGCGAGGTAAAAAAAGGTCCTCTGTTACGTTCGAGAAAAAAACGTGGAGGCACAAGTATATATACGATGATGAGGATTAAACAGACACGATAAGTACGGCAGAAAAACCTATGTAATTAACCATGTTTGCAGAAGCATCCGTCATAGTGCCGGTTACGACTCCCTCCTCGGAAAGTGGCACAAAAGGTGTCCGTGGCTTCGGAAAGAAGCGAAAGATGTGAAAGAAGAGCATAGACAGAGCGGGAGCGAGAGACAGAGTGAGAGAGAGAAAAGAGAGGGTACGGACGCCGTAGAAGACGGTAGAACGATATAGAAAGATGGGAGTTCAGTGAAAGAAAGAAATGTTTCGTGCAAACACGGCAGCGGCTGTCTCCCACAGAGGCAGTAAGTAAGTTGGTTAAGCAGAGGTCCTAAAACATTCAAACGACAAACAGTAAGGAGTCTTCTTTCTTTCGTCCGTCCTGACTGTCTCTGCTCGACCGTCGAATGTCCATTAGTAGAGTTTGCGCGGCGGCGCCTCTGATCTCAACCGATCGCACACCTACGTATTACCAATACCCTAAACTTCCTCCTTCCTCTTCCAACACACGAATCCGTTTGATTCTCCTTCACCTTCTATCACTTCGAAATTCGATATATTGGATCCCCTGATCGTTCAAGACTTTATTACTCGAGATACTCTTATTGTCGGATCCACTTGGAACATTCACTTAATTAAGATGCGTTTTTAGAAATGATTCTTACCGATGATTCCGCGCTTTCTATATTAGAATCGTTATCCCGGAATACGGATCATAGGAATCAAGAAGGATATTACTTCGCTATTTTGTTAAGTGCATCGTTAAAAACTACATGCTTTGGTGGTTGCCTTAATTTGGTAGCTTCAAGGGAAAGTAGTAAGAAATTGACCGATTGGGTCAAGCATTGCGTTACTTTAATACTGGAATTATACAATACCGAACATATACTCAGTGAAACTTATACATTTACATATTTACGTAGAAATTATGACTGGAGGATTTAAGTTAATTAATGGATTCAATTACTCGCGTTGTATATTTGAAATAGAAGTATATCAAATCTGAAAGAATTCGCCGTGGTATATTCGAATGATTTAACTGAAAATGGTAGACAAGTCATTTTGACTCTTTTGGTAATTCTAGTGTTTAAGGGGGAGGGTTCGATAACACGATTTGATGGTCGGAGTAACGCGGAAGAATCGATGCGAAGAACGTTGGTATGTTGTTATTAGTTGATATTCGCGTTTGCGTGGAATATATGAATTTGTTTATGTTCCCTTTTGTAAGGTCAACATCACTTCATGGACACTCTGTCCGTTTACTTCACAAAGAATGCTTGAAGATTCTCACGTTTAACGGTATGTTGTTATTAAGATAGCTTAACATGCAAACTAGTATGTTGTTTTACAATTAAATTTACATAGTAGCTTTACAAAGAATCCTGCAAGTTTGTCTTCGAAACTACATACTGATGCCAGGAATATGAAGACTATGCAACGGCGGATTTCTACGTGTCAACTGAAAGACCAAAAAATTATTCGAACGTAATCAAAATGTATACCGAAAAGTGTGAAGTTTTGGCGGAATATGTAATTATGTTCGCAAAGAATATAATGAATATTAGTATCGCACGTAATTATTTGTAAATGTAATGATCTCATGATAAGGTTTTTATGCACACACACGAGTGGAACTTTGGCCCTACTTACGCTATGGGGTTTTAATACTTTCAGTAATAACTGCAGTTTTTGTTAGTCACTTTAATCCCAAACAGCTGCACCACCAACGACGTCGGCAGACTTCAATAAGATTCCAAGATCTAACAAGCAGCTGAATTAGTATCTTGCAGATCATTGCATAGATCTATCCGAAAAATCTGTTATTTCATTTAACCCTTTCGCAAACCTCGTGATTCTTAAATTAAAAGTAAGCTGGTATTTTTTATAATCAAATAGATTCGATTCTATTAAATAATTGATTTCAATTGATTTCAAACCCTTGAAAAAGCAAGAAATTTGATTCGAAGTTCGAATGTCGTTTCCAAGTTCGAACTATAGTCCAGGAGCAATATTTTCGTCTTTGTGATTTTTATATTAAAAAATGATTCCTCACTTCTATTATTATGTTGTAATAATTAAAATTTGTAAAATAAACATCAAATTATTTTGTTTAATTTTTTCTAAGTTATTAACATTAAAAAACCTAAAATCTAATATCTTAATTCGGACTTCGAACGATTCATAGTTCGATCGGGTTTCCCCAATGAATTAAATACTTGCGAATTAATTATTTTCGCAACATGCAGTGTATTTAGAATAAATTTAATTATCTAAATGTGTAATAAAGCACAAATTGTAAGATATTTTTGAATGGATTTAAATCATTTTCATTTATCATGTCTCGAAGAATCAGATATATGAAGATTACAGTTAATCTAATCACAGTCGAATACTTGAAACGCGTTAGCAAAACAGTACCGCAATTCTGCGGGTTTTCTAGGAAGTACCACGAGGTTCACTTACCACCATTATTGTCGACTAATTACTAACGACGGTAGCCACAACTGTGGAACGTGGATTACGCTTGGAATTCGAAGGATCTCGACGAAAATCCTTTTCCATGTCATCAGAACCGGGGGTTTCATTTGTAACTTGGCTAGATCGAAGGTCAATCGGAGTCTGCCTATAATGGCCATTGTATTCGTCCGGCTACCGATCAATACTAATATACTAAGTTCAATAAATACAATTAGTCACTCCTTTTATTAAAATTTTTCAACTTCATCCAATTTTGAAAGATATCTTAAGAAAGACCTTTCGAAAGACTCCTTAGATCTGAAATATTTTTTATTGGCATCTAATAGCTGTTATAATATAGAATGAACAATAATGAATAAAGTTAAGCAAGAGAAGTCTAAAATTCTATTACAAAAATAAGAATTCCGAATATTAAGTAATCCGTTATTAAGTAATGCACCGTTCTAAGTATTCGACCGTAATTGTGATTGGCTTGACTGTAATCTTCATACATCTGATTCTTCGAGATATGATAAAAATAATTTGAATCCTTTAATTGTCTCAAGGAATATGTTCACAATGTATTCCTTATATACATATTAAATAAGTAAAATAAGCAGTTAAGTAATTATACATCAAATGTTGGCAATTAAGATCGGAGTACGTAGAACTTCTTAATAAGGAACTTTCTCATGTTTGATGTTACCGTGAAGGGAACGGTTGCATTCACGGAGGAAGAAGCCGGAAATCCACGAATCCTTATTGTGTTCCTTGTATTCGGCGTTCCGGTGGCGCCAAGATATCGCAGAGTAAGAAGATGCCCGGTGCAGTAACCGAGTAAAAGAGCAGAAGGGACAAGACATCTAAATCCCACGGGAGTGGAGGAGTATTTCGAAGGAGAGAGAACAGGGCTCATTATGTTTCGGTAATTAGCCGAATCCGACGATGTTTTCAATTTTGTCAAAGGCGCCGCTTGTGCGTTTTCTTGCGCCAGCGTGGGGGTGCACAAACCAAAAAGACAACGATACGTTTCGCAAGCAAGAAAAAGAGTGGTTCCTTACGAAGAAGAAAAATCGGGCGCACGCACGCTTCCAAGTCGTTTGAACCTCTGAGGAAGGAAGGGTGTTCTTGATCTTCCACCAAAGAGAAGAAACTTCTTCAGTTGATCATCATTTCGAAGAGATCTTAAGCGCGCGAAAAAAGGAGAGCATTTTTCTTGCCATAGTATCATCGAATCTATGCTGTTGCTTTTTATGTACTTCATTGTTGCAATTCTATTGTCCCGTTAAGACTTCATAAAACAATGCTCGAGTTTTTTAAGTATCTTAAATGGTGTTTGTAACTGAACTATTCGTAATCAGATTGGCGCAAGAAAGGATTTGTTTTAAAAGAAAAATCAAAGAGTTCATTAAACAGAATACAAATGGTAAATGAAGGTAACCGAAGTTAATTTAAGTAAACAATTATCATGTTTCAATCTCTGCATATCGAAGACCTTGATACCACCTTCTACAAGTGAACCATTCATTGTCGCTACCAGTGTGACCATTTCCGTGAGTAACGCAGAAGTAACTTAACTACTTATTCATATGTTTGGCGTAGATCTAGGGAATATATGAATGACAAGGATTGATCAATTAATCGGAGGTAGATCCTCTGTACATTGACCCAAAGTAATCCTTAAACGGGATGACTGTAATTTGTCTGAAATTCCCTGGTAGGTTTAAAGCAGTTAATAAACAAAATAGGGAAAATGAAGGTAAAGTAGCGACGCGACGCGGATTGGCGGTGGCTCGTACGCGTGGCAAGATTGGACGAGTGCGTGACGGAGAAGGTTTAGGGGAGACAAAAGGCGTCCGGGCAATCTCGTGATTGTCGGCTATCGTCACCCGGAGGTGGCTCTGATAGAAATTATGATTGGCGGATTGATCGAGCGAGCAACCGGGGGAGAGAGAAAGGGAAAGAGCGAATTGGAATTGGGGAACGAGCGGACGTGGGCGAGTGGCTCGGCGTTAAGCAGGAAGCAGTCCCGACGAAGCGGACCCATTAAGCGTCCTCTCCCTCCAGCCCTCTCCTACCTAAGCCACCGGCCCGCCAGATTGCATTTTATCATTTCAACTCATTTTTCAATATGGCCGTCTCTCGAAGCCACGTTCTATGAATCAACCTCGCCAGTCGACTTTCATCTCAAACAAATCTTACTTTTTATCAATGCACCGATGCCACTCCACGAATTATATTTGATTCTATTGTAAAATACGCGATTTATTTTACTGGTAAATATCATAAATTTATTGTTTTCTGTGTAACTAGGTAAACCTTGATTGAACTTCAATTTTACTGTAAACAATTTTAAAGCGAGTGTGATTGCAAGGTACCGACGCGAATGGCCAAGGTATCAATTCTTATATACTTGTAAATGGTACTTGTTGGATAATTAATAATAAGCTGCAATAAAAAGGCTTTTTCGAGGAAGCTTTCCTGGTTTTCTTAACTACACAATATCTGAATGCAATGAACGGTAATTTCCATGAAAGAGGTGATATAAAAAATACCCCCGTTGTGTTTAAGTGTAGTTTGAGTCGATTTAACGCTCGAATCTATGAAACTCGGTGGTTACCAACCAGCAGGTTCTTTTTGGCGAGAACTATGGTTTCGGAGCTGTAAGACCCAAAGCTATGAGGCTTATCATTCAAATCTTTCTTTAAGCAGGCGCAAAGCGCGTTTGAGAGCATCGTTGGAAAAGCGTACTCCTCGTGCGTCCTAAAGAGGAGCACGCGTCGTTTTCGTTGGACGCAAGAGAAGACGAAAAAAGTGTCTTGGCAAAGAAACTGGAAAAAGGTTGGTTACGGTCAGAGAGGTAGTTTCGTGCAAGGAGCTTCCCAGAGGAGGTTTACTGAAAGGAGAATGGGTTGAGAACGGGCCACGAGAAAGTACGCGCACGTCGTCACGTTTGCCGTCACGTGCATCAAAGACTGCACTTCTGAAACGAGTCTCGTCGTTGCACACCTTCGTCGACACGACGAGCCATGCTTCCGTACCCCCCACGGTAATTCTATGCACGTGAACGTGTATGGAGCTTGCCAGCACTCTTCCCGTGTTTGCGTATATGCCACAACGTAATTAAGCGGCTCCGTTGCTCGACCCGCAGCCACTCTCTGTCTATCCAGAACAACTCCCTGTACATTTCACCAAGAAATGCTAAGAAACGCCACGACTCTTTCGTTTACTCTTAGGACTACGTGTTAAGACAACAGAATCACCTACACTGCTGCTAGCCTAAGGGTTTCGAGGGAAACGCTTTAACTAACCGCTTCGTTTTCAAGTTACCTGGCCACCCCTCTCTGTCTTGCTCCCCAACTTTTATTTGAATTCAATTTGAATATTTTTCTTTCCCAGGTGTTCGCAATTATCATGAGTTGGAAGGATTATTTTTCTTTCTAGATTTCATACAAAACCCACACTCAAAGAGAGTAGGTAATGTATTATTATTGAAATGAACTTCATATTTGTACGAAGGAAGTTATAATGCGAGAAATCGTAGTGTCGCGTCTTTGATAAATGACAGAGAGCAAGGACAACATTAATTTCACGGTGAACAAGTTGACGAAAATGAAGTCCTTCGGAAAGGACAGCGCGATACAGGTCGAAGGTGATCCGATCGCAGACCTTGGTCGTGGTCGCTACTCAAAAAGAGAGAAACGTCTCTGTCTTGCTGCCCATTCTCGAAGCAGCTCCTCCTCCTTCTTCATCTTCCAGGGAGGATGATGGCGTGCTATATAGCCTCCAGCCACGGTTCGCTGCCTCTATTTTTCTGTCCGTCTTTTTTCCTCCCGATGCAAGAATCGAGAAAGAGAAACGGAGAGGAGGAAGGCGAAGAAGACCAGAGATGATGGATCCAGAAAGAGAGGAGGAATAGATGGTTACCTTGGTAGGCAGATATAATGTAGCCAGCTGTAGGCAGTCGGTAATCACATGTTTGTTTAACCTCCAAAACCCCTCATCACAGGGTCTCCCCCTCGGCCACCCCACACGCCCGGCGAGCCTGGGCCACCCCGAGCACCACGAAACAAAGATGTCGCTTCTTCTTTCTCATTTTTTCTCATACCCATCACCTTATCTCCTTCTATCTTTCTCTTTATGCCCTGATCTTTCGCGTTTCCCCTCTCGTTCCCCCTATTTCGTTCAGGTATGGACTGATCTATGGGGTCAGGAGAAAGAGAGAGCAACGAGAAAGGAGTGATGGATGACCTCGGTCCACGGTACGTATTAATGGGCAGAGATTTCACGCGTCTCAAACCCTCATAAAGCCGTGGCTTAAGTACGTTTTTCAAGCACCGTGGAAACATGGGCTTAACACCCTGTCCCTTTAAAATACTATATAGTAATCTTTTCCAAAAAGGTCGGAGACTTCATTGAGTTTAGACGCCAGTGGTCCATTGCGGATTAGGGAAGTGAGTGGTTTCATCAATCCGATACAGTTTAGTCCTTCAAACCGTATTCCATCCTATACGATCATTCAATCACGGAGGATTCAGCCTCGATATTAGTGTTGTTTCGTGAACTGCTATGTCGATTAAGTGTGAGCATAATTGAATTTCATTGAAAGCTTTCCTAATTCCACTGAGTTGGCGGGTACTCTGAGTCAATAACCCCCTATTGAAGTCTTTCGTAGTCCACTTATTTTTGCAAGAAATCTTTAGAATTCCACGCAAGAAATCTAGGAGCTCCCCGAATACCACTCTCCGCAATTATGCATGATGATAAGGCAACTCTACGTGAGTTAACTTCCGTCGAGGATGAGCCAGTGAGAGCGCCGGATCTGCGAAACGGTCGATATGAACGTGGTGTAATTCCTGGTGCATGGTAAAATGGCCTTCTGGAATGGCCGGTTCTGTCCGATCTCGAGCAAGCACAGGTATAATGTAGTCATAAGTACCCGCAACGAATTTGCAAGTGCATACAGGATGAGTCAGAATTTACTAGCGATCTGCTGGTGGTACGTTTTATAGTCCAGGTCGGGGGCATATTGCATTTGGCCATCATGTCTCGGGCGGGAGGTTCGTGCTAGAATTACGCTCGTTATTATAGTTGACTATAACATAGTACTCGCACCTACGAGAAGCCTTCAGGTGCGGTTGATAATGGAAGTCGCTCCGAGCACGAGAAACTTCCACTTTGAATAAGTATGATGGACGAAGTGTTTCAACTCGTAACCTTCTTGAGCACGATAACGGTTTATTGTACGCTGTAGTTTGCATAGCTAACCCCTGGTATTTCAGGTGGTTTTGCGTGTCATTCCGAAATACTGCCAGGATTCCCGTTATTGTTATCACCGAGTATATGCTTGCTCTTGCACCGTTCATGTGCAGTGTTTCTGCTCGGTTGATTTCCTCTACTTCCTCCATAAGTGTACGTGCTTATAGAGTGCTTCATATTTAGAACGTGCATGTACATTGTATCGAAATACAACTGCTCTGGGGATGCTGGGGAGCACGATTTAGAGACACTTGGTACACGGATTGATCCATTCCTTTTAAAGTACCTGATCTATTCCGAAATAATGTTCTCCTGCTTAAAACAGCTATTTCTGATAACATAGTATTTTCACTTGTCCATATAATTAAATGGAACCCTCGTTAAATGTAACTACGTCGGAATTACCAATAAACCCAAATCGAATATTAAATTTGAAAGAACAATAGGGTGCAGCATCGAAGCAGGTTTTAAAATTCACCGAAAATATTTCCATCGGTATGATATAAGTCTTCGGTTTGAGGTGGTCGCACGACTTACAAGCTAAAAGAACACAAGAGGGGTTACAGGTACGACCGTGAGGTTCGAAGGAAGGCGGAGCACCCTGGCGCCATGTCGCGGGGGGTCCGTATTACCTATACCACTCTGAGACATCCACGAGGAATCCATGATACAAACACCAGCAACCTTTATCCGAGGAACCGATGCCACCAATACAAAGAATGGTAAGGACATCGTGGAAAGCAACTGAGTCGTCGGTGGAGTCGAAGGTGCTCACTAATACGAACATGAGTCAGGACGAGGTGTTCACATACACCAGGATCGTTATTAACCGTGGACTCTATCGCTAGAGGTGTGTTGATGGAGGCTGAGATTTGTGATTTAGATGAGCTCACCTTCGGCTAGTTCTCTCTCGTTCTAACTAACCCCATCATCTCTCTTGCTCCTGGCTCCTTTTGGATTTCCTCGGTGCACGGGGCTTTGTTTTAACTGTTCAAAGTTTCAGCTGTGGCGGCGGGCCCTTAACTAGTCGCGACCAGGTATACAACAACCCATGGACCCCCTCCGTGGAAAAAGGAGGAGATCAAGAAAGAGAGAGCTCCGGATATGCTGGAACGAGTAGAACTTAGGATGGTAAGCGACAGAAGGTACTTCGTGTTGGGGGTTCCAGGATCTTGGAAGGTATACCTTCCGATTATGCTGATTTCCATAGAATCTAAATATTTCCGATATTACGGAGTGCGACTACGTAATTAAATATTACGATGAATAGTAAAACACGGTATGCTAACTTCGACATAACTCGAATAAAACAGTTAACTATTATGTAAAGTTTAGTCCATAAACATCGACAACTTCAACTTATACCGACTGACATTACTGATGTGACTACTGGAAACAACTTAATTATTTCACATATTTATGTAAGACGCATCCTTTTCGTTTCATTTGAATTAATGCTGGAATTCCACGCTAATACTGTACAAGGCAAGCATTGTTTATAATCCATGTGATTGACGATATAAGTCTCTTAATGCACGCGATAAGGTATGAATTTTCATGAGCAGGTGTGATCATTAAGCTAAACAGCACAGGACAGAAACAATGAGAGTCGCATTTTATACGTCACGCGGAATTGCGTTCTGCGTACTTGCCGAAGGATTACGTGGTCATATGAAATCAGCGACTCCGGTTGGAAAAAGTTCGGGCTCTTTCTATTCTGGCAGGAAAAAGTTAGGATTCTTCGTATGCTATTATCCAGCCTGAGCATTAGCTCTATAACACGCATGATTCTGCTTTCAAACGGAACTTTTGAATGCGCTTAATAATGCACGGGCATATTGTCATGTTTTTAACTCGCCAGCAGAGCTACGATGTTTTATTGAAGGTTATAGCACTCATGCATTTCTATTATGTAATATGACAACTCATATATTGAAATAAAGCTCATCAGTTCTATGTTTGCGGTTAAAAAATTCCAAGTTTCCCAATCATTCTTCTTATTGATTTAAAGCTGGCAGGAATGCTAGCAGTAAAAAAGACGTCGCGTTCTTCGTGGAGTATAACACAAAGCACTATAGCGGAGGAATTCGCGAACCAAATGCATTCTACCTATTTCGGGATTCCTCGGCGTTAGAAAGAGGTAGAAAGAGGGTGAGAGGGATAGAGAGAGAGGGAGAGAGGGAGAGAGTGAGCCACGGTGGATGCAGCACGCCGTCTTTCCTGGAAGATGGAAACGGGATCTGGATGGCCGGAGGACAAGCGGAGGGCAGGGACGTACGTCGATTTAATCGGTAGCCAAGAAAGGGGGCGCATAAATAAGATCTATCTCGCGTGGAACACGGGAATCCTTTACCGCGTAGATAAACCACGGGACACCCCGTAGATAAGCCGATGCCTTTCATCGCGCCGCCAGCCGACGATAAACTGTCCCCGCGGTTGACGTTCTTTAAATCCCACACGGTATACATGGGCTACCGCTCTCACCGACATTTCTCGCCTCGACTCTTACCTCCGATCTAATCTTGGTACTTTGCCTGGAGAACACAGCGTTATATTGAATTTTAATGCGAGCTACTTTATGCTCATGCGTGTGCCTATAGCTATTTATTCCATAAGGTTCCTACTGACTTTACACCGCCGGATCAAACTGACCTGGAATATACTTATTTCCGTGCGATATTCCTCCATTTCGATCATTTCGCGTTCTAATTACCCTATGTACGAATTTCGTATCATTCAGTTTTACAGGACTTCGAGGATATTCTTACTATCGACGTCGTTTTTTGTCACGTTGCACAGGGCATGGTCTCACATACAATATTAATGAATTATTTTATAATGACACCACTTATATAGTTGTACTTGATTGCAGCTATTAAAGGTATTGATATAATTGAAGCCTTTTTGCGAGGTTTCATTACTGGTAATTCATACCAGCTCAGGATATCCGTCAAGAATGTTTGTATCAATGATTTATCGAATAATTTCAATTATAAGCATCTGCAATTGCGTATGATTTCTAAGATTATAATTAAAGTCATTGAATTAATTAATCGGTGAATATCCAATCAGTAATGGTACATCACGCGACTACTCCCTGGAAGCTTACATCCGCAATTACATGATGATACACGCGCTCAATAATTGTTGCCAGGAGCCCGTGAATGAATATCCCCGGTATTAGTAATCAAAGTACATATCTCCGTCACTCTCTTCCTTAAGTCGCGACGAAAATCGTAATCGGAAAAAGCGACTAATTCGAGGTAAAACTTGTCGTTACTATCCCCGCGATATTCCCTTCCAATTAAAACCGCTCCAAAATGCGGATGCAAATTAGTCTTACCGAACATAAATTCCTCGTAAAATCTCACGGCTCAACGAATCAGGAAAACGAAACGAGGGAAATAGGTAAAAAATATTAAAAGCTTTCTCTCCTCCTCTACTACTAAAGGAATCGGTTTCCCACGAGGGTGCCACCCACGGCGGGGTGTTCGGCCAGGTAGGTACGTGCCTGAAAAACACGCGCACCTTCACGATCTCCTCGCAGCTAACGAGTCGTTATGGAAATACGTCGAAGCATAATGACCCGGTGTAATGGGGATGATGCCCACCTACCGTCCCGCTCGTGCATCTCGAAAATTCCACTTGGAAACAAGAATGGCTCCCTATCTGACTGACTTCGAAAGTTAACTCGTCTCTTAGCGCGGGATCCACGACTCCTGGTAGCGAAGTAAGTACCGGTATTTAGCCTGCCGAACCCGGTTAGAACATTATATAGCGCCTGTTAGAGTATCGTTAGAGTACCGGTACATTCGCACAGGATATATGAGAGAAATAGCCGACCAGTGACTCATCAGCTTCCTATCGTGGGATATCTAGTAGCCGCGGCTGATTTTGTTTTTTTTCATAATTAAATTTTTCACTCACACTCGTAGATATCACGTAGATATCATTTGGTACTCTGCTTGCCGCTACTCGCACCCATCATTGCAGGTGGATATCAAAACTCGAACTAACTTGACTCGAGTATCGTCAATCTCCCTAATTAAGTAACAGGAAATACTGCCGACTTATTTCCTGTTCGTTATGAATAGGAAGTTTCAGGACTCTCTTAGAACGAGATTACGTTCCTTCTAGAATGCTCCTCTTGCGATGTATAAATTAAACGAGGTATTTCGTAACCGATGAAAAAGACTTCTCCCTTTTTTAAATTCCACTCTTGGCTTCGTCGTAAATCATTATCATATGATTGACAAGAAACGGAATGAAAGATCCCTCTGACGGAAGAGAGTTACGCGTAACGAACATCAGAGTCGAATTCCAAAAAAAGCGATCTAATCAAATACAACAGCCGATTAGAACGGGGTAACTACTTGCAGTAGCTTGTATACGGGGATTCTATGAAAGCCAGCGGAAAGTCGCAAGAAAAGTGTGATTTTCACGGTGCAATACATGGAGGTAGGCATGGTACTGGACGCCGTATATAGGAATAATATGTGGCACGAACACTTTTATGGACGTAGAGCAAGCAAGCCGTTCTGGAGGCCGGCAGGCTGCAGACAGGTAATTTAGAAGGACCTTCCTTGTCGATTGAGACGTCTAGCAGATCGCGTGGAGGCATGCAACGAGGTCTCACCGAAGTTCCTCTTTCGTCGATTTTGCCCTTCGTGGTCGATTATGGTGTTTCGCGGTAAGAGTTCGATTGGAACCGTGTTAGGTCTCTTTGCCACTCTTCTTCGATTTCCTAGGAAACTCGTAAGATCTAGTTCAACTTCCCTACAGAGTCTCGCAGGTGCGAGTTGCATTTGCATACAACCAACTTTTACATACAAGGATTTCCGTGCACTCCATATCGTTCTATATCGGGCTAATGAGCAATTCAAATTCACGTTGCTAGATCTTTGATTTACATTACTTTCAAAAGGGCCGATCACCGTGCACATTAAGACTCAATGTAAGCTAAACTGAACACTGACAGACATATTGAATGTGCGTTTAAAGTCATTACTCCTATCGGGAGATAAGTAAGACTTATGTTTCCGTGATCCAATTGCGTAGCACTGCTGAGGATTATATATCTTCGGAATATTGAAATTATCGAGATGATAATAAATGAAGATATATATGGGTTGTTTGTGTTGATTATCTTTTATATGACCAGTTTGTTCTGCATTATAAGAGGTACAAACTCACGGATATGAGACATATAAATTTCTATGGAAATCATAGTTGGTCTTCTATGTCCTTAACGAATCTCGCAGCTGCATGTCGCATCTGCATACAGCTAACTTATGTGTACATGCTTGCAGCGTGTCGATGAAATGCTACATCAATTTGCGAGAATCCAGAATGCAGATTGCAAGGTGATTAAGAGCGTCTACCTTCAGGAAAGATTGTCGACGTGAACTTGATCTTTCAATCAGAGACTTGAAATTAAGACATTTTTATTTTCTTCGATAAATACCATTCAAGTATTGCAACCCAAAGACGAGGCTTGTAAATGGAAACATTGTAGCACATTTGTTGATTTTTTATCGAGGATAGTTTTCGCATAGAAAATTCTTCGTCTAATGGATTCATTAAGTAATGTAATAATAGAAGGTATTAAGAAGAACGATATGAAAGTAAGCCCGCGCTATATTGTATTATACGATCAAGTACGAAGGTAGATATAAAAGCAACGTATAAGGCATGCAGCAAGTTGAACACATCGAATATGAAAATTCGATTCGAAAGAGACCCTTAGGAGAATATCGATGTAATTTCTATTTGAAGACACGTACATACGAAAGGACGAAAAGAGGTCGATTTGCTTCCGGATAAAACGGTCAAATCGAGAAGGGATCTCAAATACGGCAGTTATACCCTCTTGATGTATCGTATCGTGGATCTATGATCCCTCGAGGTCCCTGTGGTGGACCGTAATCCCGGAACCCCATATAAAGCCACTGTAAGAGATAGTTCCCCGTAATACGATAGAACTCACTAGACCTTTATCGCACTTTCCGATCGGCACACGAGCCATATGTCGTTCCTTCTCTCTTCCTACTTTCATATTATTTATCTGCCCAGCTCTTCCTACCTTTCCCTTCGAAGCATCGAAATCATGCTACGCCCCATGAATTATCCGGAATTGCCGAAAATTGCCTCCACTTTTCGTCAGCCGGAACGCATCGGTGCTCCGGCTGGCCCCTCGATACACGTGAAACACCTTCGTGCCACCGTAAATTTGTCAAACTTCAACGAGAAGGTAACTGCGAGATGTTAATTCCAACGGAAGTCGTAAATGGATGCACGGAAAAACAATGAATTCTAATGCACCTAGATTTATACTTTACGAATGTTCATTGTAAACTTCAATTACTGTAAGCTTCTGGAAAAATGGCGCACGGTGAAGTTAGACCTACACACACTTGATTGCCCCTACACAATATACAATATAATATTTAATATATATATGATATAATAATGTGTAATATAATCAAGGGGACATTTCAATTCCATGGGAAACTTTCGTCACGGCCCCCTTTTGCCACAACTCAACAGTAGAAATGGGACCAAATATTTTGTATATGATTCCAGGTATTCAGGTGGAAATTGCAGATTGATTGTCTCGAGAACTGGTGTTGTATCATTAACAAGACTTTAATTATAGGATGCAGGATCTACACCTATGAAATCGGTAAATATATGTTTCCTATGTTCCGGGTTAAACAAAACGATTAGGGAGCTGGTTAAAAGTACACGTTAGGGTTTCGTATGCAAAGGAGTTCAGGAGTCGAAAGAATTTGGTGAATGGCGGTTGAATAGAGGTACGCCGTAGGGTTGGACCCACGTCAAAATACAAAATTGACGGCCGATTTCCCATAAAATTGATGACCATCGTTGCTGGCGCCACGAACCCACGATTAGCCCCAGGCGTCTATGGGTTATGAATGGACCACCGTTTTCTGGATTGTTTCGAGTCAGGTACATCAGAAAGATGAGCCACGACGACAGCCTTAAAACGACAAACGAGCCCCTTATGCTCAGGAATATTAGTTATCCTCGAAAAGAAGATTAAAATCCTGTCGCTATTTCCATCGTATTTTGAAATACGCTTCAGAATTTCGATGGAACTATTAACATTTTTAATTCTAATGAAACTCCTCTCTGTATTGTGCTACAATTAACTAATAATATTAAACATAAATATTTATAACGAACGTATGTTGTCATCCAATGTATGGTGAGTCAAATTCGATTTTTTTTAAATAAATCCAATTTATTTATTCAGATTAATAGAAGACTATCGAACCATTGTAGGTTCGAGAAAACTTCTTGAAAGGGCAGATTAAAGTAATTATTGAAAATTATCGACGAATAAATTTCACGAGATAAGTTTTCCTGACTCTTTATTTGGGAATCTTTGAAGTAACTTTTAAGATATCATCTTAAATGGGTTGGTTAATCGCGTTTTTTTTTTTGTTTAAAAGCATACTGCTGGAACGAAACTGTGGAGATCGTTGACAGGTATAATCACAGAGTACCGTCGAGAATGAATTATATAATCAGACAGGAATAAAGTAAAGGTGGTCTTGAAAAGAAGAAACCGATACACGTTGTGTGAAAGCTTGGACTTTCATATTTTCATGTGATGCCGCTTAATAAATCACAAATCGTGGATGATCACAATTAAACATATTCATAAGAATCTGACATAACATTCACTCCTAAGAACGCTGAATAAAGAATGCGGTACTTAGAGAGGGCACTTTGGATAATTACATGAAAACGTGCCTTTAATACACGCATCCTTGTCAAGCAAACATAACGATCCCAGCTTATCAGGCAATTCCTGCAACGAGTAAATTACTAGCACAAAATCAATGCCTCGTACAATGCACAGGTTTGTATTTACCGTAAAACACACGGTCGTCCAACGGTTAGCGAGGGGCTCCGTGTACAAGAAACACAAACCTATACTTTGGCATCTCAACCGATTCTACCTCGAAGCCAACTCTCGCGCGTAACGTGTAGGTTTCTCCATGCTTTTGAATTAAGCAAACGCTTCGAGCTTCGTGGAAGGTGCAAACGCATGCCTCGCGACAATCACGCGAATCGCTCGAGTCAAAAGCAGTAAGCAGAGAGATGGTCGAGTGATTTTCGATTAAAGCTTCAAAGCTGATGATTCCGCGTATCCAAGCTTTCGGGGCTTTTATGTTTTGGGACGTTTTGTACCGATGCCGTGAGATCGAACACGTTAAGTGATCCGCCGAAATCCGTGTTATACGATAACTCGCGATACATGTCAGTAACGTGTATATAAAGTCTAAAAATAAAATTGTTTAAGTGCTATACGATACGTTAGTTATAATATTTAACATCGTTACCGTAACGATAAAAATATTAAAAATTTTACGAATATTAGCAATGTATTTCATTCGAGTTTTAATTTTTCTTGGAACTTTAATTTGAATTTTTTCTGGAACCTAACTCCCGCGTTATACGAGGGCTACCTGTATTTATAATTACGATGTATATATAGGTTTGTCTGTTGATTACTGAAATTCATCCGATCATAAATGCGTTATTATGTTATTCGTTATAAATGTATTATTATGGTAATAGAATTAATATTGCATTTGTATAATACCATATTATATAAATATTATATAAATGAAGTAATACATAGTTTATCAGCAACATCACGTATTAAAATCAGTAATTTTATATTCAAATCATATTCAAATAATGCCACAATTAATTCAATTTTGGTCTCGATGAAACATGTCAATTACAAGTTCGACGAAAACCCAAAGTCTGCTACTGTTTCCTACATAAAATGTTAAACTAATAGTTTACAATCCACTTAACATTATCTTGTTTGTTTGCTTGCTTCCTCTGCGCAAGAAAAGGAAACCTTGAAAGATTCTTTTTTATCGGGAATTAACTTTAAGGGTCACATTGAAAGTCACGTTTACATTGCGCGCGTCCTTTCGATCGTAATTCTTTCACCGAAGAACCTTTGCATGGTATGTCAATATACATAATATTCTACACAATTTTGCCAATCATTTCCACTGAAAATTACTGCAAACATGTGTGTTACCATGGTACCTTTGCACCAAGATATTTCTCTAACTAATGAAACACGTATTTAAAAGTCTAAATAAAAAGATAAATTATGTGATAAACTTTTATTATTTCCAATAAAACGAATTTATTTTAAGAAAATAAAGAAGTTAAGATCTTTTTCTTGTCAAGACGAACAAAGTGATATAACACACTCGTGGGTCCAATTTGTTTATTGAAAAAACGCATTTCAAAATATTCATTTTCAAATTTATATACTATAATATTATATTATAGATTACGATACGTTGCAGCGATACGGGAATGGAATTATTTATATGAATTACAGATATGCCTTCGCACAACTGCCACGCGAAGTGACGGAAATATAAAGCAGCAAACGAGGAAGAGTATGCGTGACATTTTCGATAAGATGATCGCAGTTCGATATCACAAGTAGATAGGAAACTTTCGGTGCCGATAAACTTATGGATTATTTAATAACCGTAGAAAGAAGTTAAGACAACTTTTCACCTATGACTGAATATTTCCAAATATTAACAAAATTGCTATCGATCCAACATAAACTTACCCAAAAATATGTTAATACAATTCCATGGCTTCTAATGCTTAAGTTTATTCCACAAATTGGAAGTCGCGCGGCATCATCCGAAGTAATTGATTTCAATTTAAATTACACTGCGCTGCTGGTACTTAATTGAAAGTCTTGAAATTAAATTCGTGGCTCATAATTACTTGCGTCCAAGGTAATCGCGGAATCCTAGTAAATACAGCAATATTTCAAACTGATTATTCTCCTTATACGCCGTGTCTCGTTTTTTCGAGCGATTTCGTGGTTTATCAAGAAATTTCAAAACCATTGGAGAACTAAGACTATGTATTTCATTGGTTACAATGTCTTCTTATTTATCAAGCGTTGATGCTATGCCAGTTTAGCAAGAGAAAATCATGTAATTACAAGGCGACCGTTCTCAATAACGACATTCATCGTCCGGAATCAATTATCATAACGAATTCTACGAGAAGAATAATCGGCAGGATAATTTGTGAGTTACAGATGAAGTTAATCATACCAGGCAGACATAACTTGTCCTGGTTGGTGGTCCTGGACCAATATCAAGTAATTGGGACTTCCTGAGTGAACTGAGACTGATTTTAGCCAGAGAAAACGATTATACGTAAAAAGTGCGAAAGATCTCCTCGAGGAAAAACGAGGACGATCTGCGAGAAACCGCGAAGTCTTCGCCCACAGCGTCGATAGAAAACCAAGTTGCCCGCTAATTTTGAGGTCATCGGAAATAGTTTAACGGTTATTGCTCCCTGGATCCTTTAAGGACTTTGCGCAGGACTCTAGCAACTTTGGTGCTAATAATGTCCACGGACCATTTTAGTTTGAAACAAGGGGATTACAAATTTGTTTTGGTCAACTAATAGTTGAACCTAAATCGCAAAAATCGTTAAAAATTCGATGTCAGCAGTTTTGTTTCCAAACCGACACTATGACCATTTTGAGTCGAAAGAAAGAGATTCAAAATGTCTGGTGAAAAAATGGGTCGATCCAAAGTCATTTGATCGTAAGATTAAATAGTCGCGTGGAAATAAATCCTATTTATTATAAAACATTTCGAATATTCGTCAACAGGAAGTGCTCTATAAGCGATCTCAGAATTTGAGGGAAAAAAGTGTGAGATATCGAAAAACTGTTTCAGTGAGACATAAAAAGACACTATCCCACCGATTCACCACGCATTCCTCTTTGTTTCGAAGCGTGTCCTTGAAAAGACAAAAGTCCTCTGTGACGAGAAACGAGGCTAGTTAATCAGGGGACCCTAACGAATTTGGTCGTTCGTTGGAAACGGTCAGCTACCTACTACGGACAATTCGAAAAGACACCCGGACGCTTCTCCCTCTCTTTCACTTTTTATAGGCTCGCGTTAGTAGTTTCCCGGGTGAAATGGCCGAAACCTTTAAAGACCGACCCTTCGTTCATTTATCTTTAGTAATTATCGCCGGCTACCGTCCGGGAAAAACGACCCGCTCGAAACTAATCAGTTGATCCAAATTCTGTCGCGCCGAACTTTTTTTTTCACTTTCATTGTGATTTTACGACCGACCGGAAAGTGTCGAAAGAACACTTCCGCCGGCGCTCGATACTCGAGCTTTCCGACTTTTCCTACCTGAACTCCGGGTAACTCCGCACGCGATTTCTAACGATCCGATAACATACCTCACCGCTTATTTTCCCCGTTTAGTGATGAATGGCGTGGGAGAAAAAATTATATACGCGTGTTCACGCTAAATAGACTTCAGAAACCCTCAAACTCCTTGAATAAGTCTCTTTTTTTCCCAGTTATTCGAATAAAGTTGAAGGAACTATTACTAGGTAATTGGAGTAACTGAATAGTTCCAGGAGTAAAGACGTTTGACCTTTGATAAGCTGTTTAATCTCTTTTACGACCTCTGTAACAATTAATGTAACAATTATAAATCTATTTAAAGTACAAAGTTTTACAAAACTATAATCTGGCAGAATTATTATTTAGAAAGCTGTCAGGGTCTGTTTGTTCAGCTCAATTAGAGATTCGACAGTCAACTTCTAAAATGAAGATATCTAATAATTACTAGTGGGACCGGAAAGTAATCAATTACTTTTCACATACTTTATGAAACTCCATTTACTTTTTCCCATTGAACATTATTCTATTAAATAATCCCTACCATTATCTATGATCCCTGATCGACGATCCTCCAAAGTCATAATACCCTTTTTGAAAAAATCAAATACCCAAATTTCGACGCGGAAATATTCTTCGCTCTCGAATTGATTACTTTCCGGTAACCCTAATACTTTCAACGAAAGGGAGACTTGCTAGACTTGCATGAAAGTCCTAATTTCAAGAAGGGGTCTAAAACTATCGATAGGAGATTTTTGTGCGTGAAGATTATGCAATCCGCAAGCTGAAGGGAAGGATGTAACGTGGTAGGACGGAGAGGCCTAAAGGACATGTCGTGGTTTTCAAGATGTCGCGCCGGGTTAGTCGGAACAAACGAGGATGAAGAGCCACGGACTTGTCAGCCTCACGCTTCGATGGTGAGCGACAGAAAGCTGCTCCTCCTTCTCGTCACCTCTTCACCTCTTCCTCATCATTTGCTTTTTCATCGTCATGTTCTTCCACGGCTTTTTTTCTTTCTTCGCCTTACCTCGCCTTACCTCGCTTCACCTCTCTTTCGTTTGTTTGTCACTGACTTAAGCGACTATCGAGGATCTCGAGGACATTCGAATAGAATTTCTACCGCGGTGCTGTATTACACTTTGCTTTTCTGTTTAATGCCAAATACTCGTGCTATTTTGAACGTGTTTTATAAAATATTATACTTCTCGTACAATTTGCTGCTCGTATACTTATATTTATTCATTCTGTTTCCTGCGAGAAATATTACAAATTTATGGAATTTATTGGCAGTGCCTTGAAGATTCTAAACTAAATAAACTGGAATTATTTTCTAAAATATTTAATTTCAGTGCAAAATGAAGTTGAAGTGCATTAGATAATTTTATTCATTAAAATTCATTACTTTAAGTCACAATTCATGTGCATGACATCAAACAAGGGAACACATAGTTTACTTAAACAGTCTATAAATAAAAATATATTGCAACCAGGACCGCGCTGACTTCGCTCAGATTGAATTAATATGGAATAATTCTAATATCAGAAAGCAACGTTACATATTTTATACGAAAGAGTTTATCGAAACAGGAATAAAAGTATTCAAGAGTACGTTACAAGAGTGGTCAGAGAGAGGTTTGAAGTAACGAGAGGAGAATTTAAGCGTCGGAAGTAGCGTAGAATGTTCGCGTCCAGGGTCGTTTAATTATTCGGGAAAGCCGAAATCCCGGAAGGTGTGACTGGAGTCGAGCGAAAATGTGTTTATTCGGGTTAACGCCGTTTCGGGAACGCGACGCGCAACGCCGCGGCGCATCCGTGTAAATGGGCAAAAGCACGCCCGACGTACAACCAAATGAACACAGAGCCACGCTAATGAATATTTACCCTCCGACAACATCACGCCGCCATCACGAGCCAACCGGCAGACTGAACTAACCGAAGTATGCTGGACTTTTAACATCACGCAAAAATTGGTTGAACTGTTCTTTCCATTTCGTTTTTCCTGTACGAAAAGTACAAGGAAAGTTTATTACGAAAATATAGTATAATTCCAACATCATTAAAAATTGGTTGTTCTGTCAATTTCGTTTTTTTCTACGAAAATATAGTATAATACCAACATCAACCAAAATTGGTGGTTCTTTCGATTTCGTTTTCCTGGACGAAAAATACAAGAAAACTTTGTTACTAATTCGTAACTTCGTTTCGAATATTAATTACGGGCACTGAGTTTCATATCCGGGTAAAATTGAGATTGGTGAATCAGTAACGAATTTTTAAAATATAATGAGAAACGATTAATTACATAACAGTGGAATGAGCGAATTTAATTCTGCAAGAAATTAATGAACTCCGAACAACACATTTTATACGAGACCCATTATTTTCGCTAATCTGATGTGAACGAAACTATTACATTAATAAAGATATAAATGCATCGCAAAATTCAAATGGCAATTAAAGAACAAACATAATTAGTATTTTCCGATTACCGAGCATTATTACAATTCTAAAATAAAATATGGAAAGTTAATTCAATATTCCATCACCGGAAATCCTATTATAGTTAAATTATCGAACAAATTTCATTGCATTGAAATATATATACGTATAATTCGGCACTCTGCTTGTTTACGTAACTTCGTTTTGAATATTAATTAAGTGTGTTGAGAAGCTCGTTCCATATTCAGGTAAAATGTAGATTGAAAAGTTAATCGCGAATTTTTATTTTTTCTGATATATGTATAATAAAATATAATTAGAGACGATTAATTATATGCCAGCGGAATGCTGGATTTTAATATTGCAAGAAATTAATCTACTTCTTTTAATATATACAATGTAGATTGTTTTTACAGAGGAAAAATTCATTAACTACATTTTTTTCAACAATTCTTTCTTTATACTTATTGCTGTAACTTTTTATTATCTATATATTGGAAAAGCTGTGATTTTTACATGAAAGTGTTAGTTAATGAATTTTACCACTATAACATCGACGTAGGCATATTAAATTGGTATAAGTAACCCTCGTATAACGCGGAGGTCCGAGAGGAAGATTGCGTTATAAAATACGCGAGAGTCGAATTAAATACACGGGTTATAGTTATACATATATCATATTATTAAAATACTTTTAAAAAAGTTTATAGTGTTATACTTTTATTTTGTTTCGCCTATATTAATAAGTTTTATTAATTTCATAGACTGGTCCAACTTAAGTAATCACGAGTCCAATTTAGGAAATCGGTTTCCTAACTTAGAGTGATTACCTAATTTCCTTTTTTAAAGTTTATACTGAAAAGCAGTTAAGTATTGGAAACTAAAATATTACTAACTTGAAGGTAATTGAATGTAAAATATTTTTCCAAGAACAAACAATAAATTGAAATTATTTTCTAGGATTTTTGTATTAAAAGCAAATGATTCCATAGTTCAGCTTTATATTCGTCCGTCAAAATAAATGACCGAAAAACGGCGGAATAAGACACAAAGGAAAAAAGAATACGACGCTTGTGATTTGCGACTACTTCTGGGAAGGTCCTTCCTTATCTATTTTACTTCCACGGCGCCGTCTACGAATTCGCGGACAACTATAAGGGAGCCGCCCTTCCCGAAAGCATTCCAAGAATCCCGTCGCTGTAACCGAGAATTCTCGACAGAACTGCGTCCGCTTTGTCCCGTGCTCCCTTATTTTCCTTGCTCCCTCTTTTTCTATACGTATTGCGACAGATACCTATGCGGAGCACGCGCGGAATCATCGAAAACTTCTCAAAGAAAATTCGTCGGATCGACATTTTTTACTTCCACCTTCCGAATCGCGCGATATCAACAAAGTCGTCGCGCCGCGGAAAGAAGAATTCTTTGAGGCATTGAGACATCGTAGAACGCCTCTTCGAGTTCCGTGTTGCACGGATCGAATTTAGATTAAAACTTCATTACATGTGAAAAATAAGAATCAATTATCATATAAACACAATGAAATATGGTTAATGTGTATTTCATACTTGAAAGTAATAAATGATGTATCTGTGTTATTCACTGAAAATATTGGTGAATCTCTCGTTTGAATTAATGCGTAGAATATTGAAGCAATTTCATGTGCCGTTAATTCTCTGCTTTTAGTATCAGTTATGATTTATCTGATAAAAATAGTGGTTTCATTGCGCAGTGTATTTTGTACGAAATATTCTCCGCGATAATGATGTCAGTTTTAATCACATAAATATTCCATGGTAAACATTCCATTGAATAAAAAACACGAAATATCAAAGAAAACGAATAAAGCCGAAAGCTATTAAATACAGACGACACCGTTGACCCATTATCATTAGAAAGTGGTCATTAGGTCGATACATTTATTTACTTTATACCTAGGTATCGATCGGGCGACCGGAAGTATCACTTGGCTCTCGATAATTATTTCACAGATAATGCCGATAACGTGGTACATTAATCGAAACTAATGAATTCAGGAGATAGAGAACAGCGATTATAACGTTCGCCCATTAGTGGATTAATCGGGCGAATCCGTTTTCCTTTTCCCTCTAACAAGTTTCTTTCCCTGATCCATCGTTCGTGCTAAGTAAAAGCCTGCGCTGGACATTTTCGTTGCGAAGGGACGCCGGCCCTTTCCCAGGACACTCGATACACTACGTATCCCCCGTCTCACTTACCCCTAGCCCACCCCCTCCCCTCCCCACCCCGCCCTACCACCCTGCCCTTCCCCCGGTTCTTCTATATACTTCCACGTCCTGGTGGGGACGACGACCGCCTCTAGAAACGCCCTTCGCCTTGCTTGCGCCCAACGCATATGCTCCACGACGTGCCGGCGATATATGTGCAATATGTGCACGCGCACCCACCTTGTGCCCTCTTCCTTCCTATGTATGCGTCACTCTATACACCTACTCTTACTTGCCTCGATGTATGTGTAACTCTCACATGTGCATACACCGTATAGGTACACGATTCATCTTCGTTACACACGTGAATGTGGAACAGACTTTGTACTGAGTCTCTTTGCGGTCTTCGTTTACAGCGTCTCGCGGCTGCTCGCGAAATACCGCTCGTTCCGTTTACTTCGTTATCGACTGCGACGCTATAGTAATACTATAGTAATAATGAGCTGGAGGATTTTGAACGTCATAGTTTTAAATATTATTTTATTGTGTTTTTGAGGTCTTCCGATTTCGGGGTGAATTGTGACGCCGCGGGTGATCGCGGTAGCGACGTTGAGGACGCGGAATGAATGGGTCATATTTGAAACGAAATATGTGCCAGTAATTAAGAAAATGGCTTAAGTCACTTTTCCCGAAGCAACGATTAAAAGCTTCTTTGGTTATAAATAGAAACAATCTTCACTATTTATTGTCAACACCTTTCAATATCCTTATCACATGATTAATAGAAGTTTCACGTATTCACTGGAATTGTAAATATATTGATTTCAAGGGGGCATGGATAAGAAGTGAGTGAAAATTGTATTGTCTAAATTGTGTTCTGTTGTGGATCCCGTTTTATGTATGTTCATATCGCTCTGTGTTTAGCAATGTACACCTAACCTTCGATTTAAACGGTAGATTGGTTCCCCGAAAATGTCGTGTAAATTAAAATCGTCCAATTCGAATGCACATGTCACATTGAAAATAAATATGTAAAATTTAACAAACCCATTCGAAACAGTCTTACGTTTTTTTAAAATTAGTATTATTATCTTTAGACTTCTCTTCATCGAATAAGAAAATCTTACATACATGATGGAAAAGGTGGAATAATACGCGAAGGAATCTTGGTTTCGGGGGTTTCGACTTTCGTTGAAATCTCGTGGAATGCTGAAGGAAAGGAGTGGTGGTTAATGGATTCTAAGATATGTGGAACAGAAATGTAGTGTAGTGGGACTCTTTGTTTCGGTGGTCTCGCGGTCGTTCACGAAATGCATGCGATTGTTATTCCTGAGTAAAGTTACGAAATAGTAACAGGTACGACGGACTTATAATGTAGGAATAATGAACGTTTGAAATGTGGACGATTGTTGACGCGGTTAGAAATATTTCCGAATGATACCGTGATGACTATGCTTAATGGATTTTACGATGTTCGACGTTTTACTACCAGATTTTATTGCTGTGTCAAAAGAGTGTGGATGATCACTTTGAAGGGCACTGTATAACGATCCACGTTGTATTTCACGTTGATATACATCTTCGATAATAAATCTTTTAAAACATCCGCAATTAAAACCTATCTATATTGAATCTTTAGATGTTCATTTTACTGGAACTTAATGAACAAGGAAGTCTGGAATTACATTAGGATTAACATTAGCTAAACCACTAACATTTATTCCACCAAGCTTCAATAAAAATTAGTAAATGAATAAATATTCTAGATTACAAAATATTCAAATTAGATCGACATTAGATGTTAACAGGTTCGATCGAAAAATTCAACGATAACGGAATGCGATACAAAATATTTGACGATTAAAATGCGATCCAATTCGAGCTAATTAATATGTCATCCAAAATGGTCTCGGAAAAAATAGATAACCGGTTAAATGCAAAATAGGAAACAAAAACGGCGCAGCCTACGCGATGTCCTCGACAGCGCAATTTTTCAGAGAAACCTCAGAATATGGCAGGGCAGACAAGCGCAATATAGACAGTGGTTGTGCATTCAATATAGATGAGTGTAGAGGTCCATGTGAATTTTGTGGTCGTGAATGTATACGCGATACCGATGCTGCAACTTCAGTCCGCCTCCCGCTGCTATTTTTTAATGGAAATGGCGATAGAGAGAGCCGAGCGGCGGCGAGATGGGATTCCATTTTTTTTCAATTTACCACGAAAGGCGTTTAGGTTCGGGATAGTTACATACCGTAGGTATAACGTGTGCCTATGGGAGCTGTACAGGGAGAAACATGTATAGGGTGTACCGCGGAATCGGTCGCCATACCGATTTAAACCGTATTGCGGTCGGCTTTCACAAAGACGATTTTAAACAAAAGCTCGAGAGTCTCTCGGTTTGCACGGCGCAGCTTTAATTGGATTTTTCAGTACAACATCATTCTCGTTGTCCCTTTCTATTAATCTATCCAGTGGAGATCTCTAACCACCCCCCCCCCTTAACGTGTACATAATTGAAAAACAAGACAAAATCAGCATTATTAATATCAAGGAGTGCGTGCTATAATCTATGCGTATTTAACGAGAAAGTATAGAGTAACCTTTAAGAAAGGATTTCTTTCAATGGAATCATATATTAGTTTATTAAGTACGTGACGTATATGTTTTTGTTAAGCTCCTCCATTTTGGGGAACACTGCATTAAATAGAAATACGAATTATGTATATACTAAACAGAATTATACAGAAAAGTACCTATGCATTTCGATATTATTAATTGATATTATTATCAGTATTATTGCGAAAAGTAAATCGAATACTTTGTGTATTATGTTTTATTAATAAAGTCAAAGCTTTGGAATTTATTAAACGTTCCTTTAATCGTTAAATGAAACTATGGATTTCGGTGTTTTTCTTATAGAATTTCTTTCCCTCCAGAAATTTACACGAAGTAATTCTCATCATTTATAAGAATCGCATAAATACGCCGTTTTCCTATTATCTTTTAGAGAAAAAATGTTTATCGAATAATGTTCTGGAAATAGACAGAAATTTAACGCATCGTTGCACGGTTTTTGAAAAATTTCAGTTAAAAGCATAGATACGTAAAAATGACAATGGGATATAAAATGTTTTTTCGGAAATAATTGAGTCGGTGCGGTGAAACAAATTCGGCGGAGTGCGCGCGAAATGTATTTCGCCCCCAGAAATACTCCGCAGATTATATCGTTCCATGCGCGAGTGTGTATAATGAAAATTTAACAAGATATTGCGTGCCACGTTTAAAATTTTCGAGGAACGTTTTTTTTCCTCGAAAGGCTAAAATTTGAGAAATTGAGAGTGGGAAATTTCCGTAAATATCTTAATTCATATGTAATAAAATACTGATAAATTTGCCCTAGCTATATATTTAATTGTATATATGTATGAGCCGTTATTTTTAAAACAGGTAAAAGGTAATTTTTTTAATTTGAACATTATAATTACTAGAAAGAAGAAGTCAATCTGTAGCGGAAAATTGTAATTAATTCAATCTTCATAAAAATTGCACTTTTTATAGGTACGATCTCAGCATTCTATAAAAATATAGAAAATGAAAAATAAAACTATAGTAAATTATTTAATTATTTCATTTTTTATGTTCGGCAGACCGTACGCTTTTGCGTTACAATATTCCAGTGCTTTTATATGGAATTGCTAAAGAAGGTAATAAATATAATAATAAATGATATTCTGATTAATCAATGATTTTTAAGAATATATAATAAAACGACAAAACGAAATAAATTGCCTCAAAGTTCGTAGAAAAACATAATCGGAGCACAGCCGAAATTCCGTTCGAACGTCAGCAGGCCGTCGGAAGTATAAACGCAGGGAACGTGGAGAAAAACTAACGAGAGAATTTGTGCTTTCGCTTTTACAGTTCTCCACCACCGACAGCGTTACGACATACCTTTTAATTTTTCTTTTTTCCCGTCTTCTACTAATGCGGTAACTTTTGCCTTCGGAAGAAAAAAAAACAGTCGACCCGTGCAATAGTAAAGCTTGGCCGAAGGTGAATAAGAATTCGTCGCGCATTCCCTTCCATTCTTCGTGGTGTCTCTCGTTAAAAGTCCTTTCTCTTTTAAGTCTCATCGTTTTTCCTAATCGACGAGAAAGTTTGTCACGGCTTTTTCTCAATACTTTCTTCCCTTGTCGCTGAACAAAGGGGCAGATTTATGTCTCGCTTTGAGTTTCACGCACCCTCTAATCACGAAAGAAAAAAACCTTCGTTTCAATGGAAATTTGCGATGCAATTCTAATGCGCTGACGGTGAAAGTTTGGCGTAACAGGATGACCGGACATTGTTACAACTGTGTATTATTATTATTATTCCATTGGAAGATGTTAAATGTAATAAGATTTGGGAAAGGTATGTATGGATATCAATTTAAGAATGAAAAATTAAGCTTCTGTGGTAAGAAGGCTAAAGTGATCAGTGATCAATGATAGCTGAAGCATGTCGCCATTACTTGTGGGATCAGGAGACGATCGAAGAGGAAGAATCCATCAGTTTTGAGGGTTGCGAGGGCGCGTCTTAGTCCTCGAAGCGGAACGTCCGTTAGGGAGTTGTTCTGGGGTTGTTTGTCGATGTTATATAGGGGGAACGTCGCGTCAGACGACGCGCCAGGAGGTTCCCGATTGGGCCGTTCAACGGCAAAAGACAGACCATTTCGGATCGCCTTACCGCCTGTTCGATTCTATTAAACCGAACTAGTATGTCCCTCGATTTCTCTCTCCCTTTCACTTTTTCTTTTCCTCTTTCTCTTTCACTGCCACCATGGAAAATCCATTGATGACCCCAACGAAACTCCTTCCTATCTCGTTTCAACCTCATCCGACTATGTCGCCTTATTACCACCGAAATCAATCCAGGGCTTCTCTTGACGCCTTTGTTGAGCAACACATTCAATTCTTGTTTCTTGGACATATCAATAATGCCATTCAAGGGACTATTATTATCCTCTAACTAGCGCCCTTTTTTTTATTTAATGTCAAAGTTCAGATCGCAAGTTCATTGAATATTTCACAATCGAAGGCCACCCATCGCGACATTTTACGCGACATTTTACACGACACGAAAGTCTCGTAGAATTTCAAGCGATTAGATTATCGGTAGAATGCGAATATAATGAAGTATACGATGGGAAGAGAGTGGTTGGTAGGCTTGTAAGCGTATGCACGGGTAATCACGATTCTCTAGAATACCCGACCTTGCTAAACCGTGCACCGGCTGTCCTGCCAGTCGGAATAATGTCAAACTTATGGATGATACATGCACGTTGAGTAACAGCTGTCATACTGACAATTGGTTTAACAATTCTTTTATCGACGTGTAAGAAGCTATAGCTCGCGACAGATGCTAGGGCAGAAATTACCGCGAATAATCTGGCACTCTGACAGTTTAACTCCGTGGCACGACAGGTGATATATGTACGTATAAATCGTGAATGAACGCGTCAGCTGTGACTGTCATTGTTATCAAAGCAAAGTTAAAGTATCACCTGCATAAGCTACCTTCGCTTTCAGTCCAATGAAACACTTCGCATTTCACATACAGATAAGGATATATGAATAACTCGGTACACCGCGAAATGCGTACAGTAAGCCATCCATCCAGTGATCATCCATGAAAGTTTAATGTGAACCTCATTTCTATGTGGATTCCATGAAAATATGAAATCCAGCTGAGAATCGATACACGAATGCTCAAGATTAACTGTAAAGACTGTTTCTAAGAATCTATAGACACTCGATGACAACAGAGATATAGAACATGCCAATGTACCTTTGATAATGTATTTCGAGAATGTTCCCAAAATTGATTTCATTCATGTTTTAGTCGATGCAGGATAAAATTGCCGTGTGTCGAATCATGTAAATACACATCACGACTGCAGTCATCCGAGCAAGGTAAGATGATCGTTTCAGGAGAGAAATCGTGGGTCGGTGTTCGCAATTCTTCGCGAAAACCGTCAATTTCAGTGAAACTATAGCCGAGTGGATTGTACGTGTCGAATGGTAATGTGTGGTGGCACCTGCACACCCAGCAATAAAGAGAGAACAAGGCGGAAAAAGGTAGTTATTCATGAACGACTCGCGTCGCTGGAGGAGTGCGATCAGCGAGAGACGAAGGCTACCGTGTACCTATGCGGGTGCTGATTAACTTAACGATGCACTAAACAACTGTTAGGATTCAACTGAAAATCGCTGCCAAAATGGAAATGGCAAGATGAATATTTCAGTACTATTGTCTTATTAATTGCATAGTTGAACTAATATTATGGATTGTAATGGACCCCTCTACAATGCGGGGAGATCGTTGCGCATTTCTATGAATCTGCATTATATGACTTACATACATGTTACGCACGAATTATGTACACACATGAAAGCACATACTTGTAAAACATTTAACAGTTCCTTGAAAATGCTGTATCCGAGTTAATAGAACTTTAAACATAATCAAATTATGAAACAAGATACTGATTTATTATGCTGATTTGGTGCATCGTTCCTAGCCTTATCAGAATTTATGTTTATGTATATTTCTAATATTTTTATTGAATTACTATTTCACAAGATAGTTCTAATTAGAGCATGAAATTGTCCAATTTATGTATCGTGTGATATGAAGTCACGATTTTAACGTTGCGTTGTATGAACCCGTGTTACACGGTGCCCCGAAATTTCGATGATAAATTATAGAATATGCTACATTTCGTGTATACTCATATTGAATTAATGCGATGGATGAAGATTGAACATTTTTGTGTTGAAAGGAAGTCCGTTCTATAGCTGTAATTGCACGCATAATAGCTCGCAAGAAGTAGAGAAGTTTTGCGATACAGTGAAGTGTCCTCGGCAAAAGTCAATACTGTAATGTGTGTTGTAGGTGAATTACTATTTGACTATTTATTCGAAGTTTCTGAAATGCTTCTAGTATGTGTAATACCATCGTTTGCCTTTCCAAGTCAACATGGAGATTTATATTTGCTCTCTATGGAGATGTGTTGAGTATATTTTGAATATTTTCATCACATTTGCCGGAAAAAGTTAAAGCAGAAGCTAACACATCAAGAGGTAAAAGTAGCTCGAAAGGTTTGCGTTTATAAGCCTCGTAAATGCTGCGCATACTCGACTACATGAAACGATTCCTATATTATAATTCAAAAGCATCTAACTACCCATACGTTGTAATTATACTACCAGAATACAGTAAACTCCCGTATAACGCGTTTAATACATTATACGTTGTGTGAAATCCCATTATAGAAAATCGTGTTTCACGAGAATTTTCCTCGCATAAAACGAATAATATATTATAAATAACAAGTTTAAGATGAGTATTGTCATGTCAAATTTTGTTTTCTATGTTTTAATAATTACGAAATAGAAGAAATCAGTAGCGATGGAGATAAGAAGCTACTCTCAACTAAAGTAAACGGTGAATTCCTGCATTTTATTATATAGCGCGTTGCACGAGAATCGCGTTATATAAAAAAAGTCGTCGCAATATCTTTAGCGCGCTGTAAGAGAACCGCATTATATAAAAGAGTCATCGCAATATTTTAGCGCGTTCTAGGAATTCGCGTTGTGCGGGAGTTTTCTGTATATTGGTAAATATTACATCATAATAAAAAGGGGACTTATATAGAAATAGGACATTGCTCGTGTCACGATACATTGCATAATAATATAATGACAGTGAATAATGTTACTAAAGCTAATGATACGTAGTACAGAGCAACACTTACTCCGCGGTATAGGATATACTGGAATATAAAGATAATAATCAGTCACGATGATGGTTACAAGGGTTGTTAGAGCGAGTAGAGTTGGCGCTAAAAAGGAGATAATGAAACGACTAGTCAACACAACAATTTTATCGTGAAATTAACGCGACCCAATCTACGTACACGACATATTTATGAAACCGCACCGTCCCTCGTGTTTCACCACCGGAAAAATTCATAGATCCTTATAAATACCGGTTTCATTGTTCACCGTGCGCTTTTCCAGTAGATTTCTTTCGTAACGCCCACTTTAATGATACAGTAATATATCTTCCATAAATCAACCGCTATAATCACCCAAAACGATATTTCAAATTACTGGCATCTGTGTAGTAATAATTATCAAATTAAATATCCCCCGCATTCAAATACGATGTGAATATCATTCATATTTAATATTGATATTGTAAGCTTATACCAATCATCTCCAACAGTAACATCTTTTTAAATAGTTTCCAGTATTTCTATTCGTATTCGATTTCAAGATTATACATTTAAATATATCGATACAAAAAATACTATTAAATCAACATATCCAATCAATATATAATTCTTTGAGGAAAGACTAATATATCTTGAAATTGATCGCTGAATAAAATAAATTAACAGATACTTAAAATGGTATTATAAGAACCTAATAATGACGAACAAATTTAATCACTTATTTTCTCTATCTATATGTACAATTTTAACTGCTGATTTTAACTATTCACGTTTCCGCAAAACCACATCGAAAGAGATATAAAATAATACGACATGTCGGAGGAACATATGATACCTAATTTAATATAGAAATCCTCGAGGAAGTATTTCCCAAAGTTCATAGTGAACCGAAAGTAGGAGGCGTAAGGAGTTTAAGAGATTCGCGGGGAACGGATCACATGGAGAACTCGCGATACCACCCAAACGCAGTAATTACGATGTTAGGATCTTGGCTCTCCCACCTCCCTTGCCTTTGGCGTGCCCGTTATGTCATTATCCCATTTATTATAACGATCAGGAGCCACCACGGACCGGATTCCACGCCCGTTTCGCGCTGGACGGACGCAAATTGCCCGGCACTGAATTGCTCGCCGCTTCGTACTCGTCTCTCCTCTACACCCTGATATCTTGATACGGAATGCACAATCGTTAATCCCCACCTCAACCCTTCCTTCTCTTTTCTACCTCGCTCCACTCGACATCAACCCGTAAAACATTTTCGAATTTTTCCAAGGAATACATTTGCCATGTTCATCGAAAATACGCTTGCGTTAATGGCAACTCGCGAAATGATCCCAAGTAAGAAACACGTGGTAGGTCTCGGGAACCTGAATTTCCAATTGCGAAGACGTGTTGGATCGTATAATTTATAAATTAATACGCATGTTCAGAAGCCGTTTATGAGGTAGGTTAATTAATACTCGGGCTTAAACTAGTTTCGAGTACGAACATGTTTATCTTATTTTAGGTGGGGATTAGAAAATGCATTCGCCATGAACCGGGGAGATTATTATGAAGATTGTAATATTGATATTGATAATATTAACGATAAGAAGAAATAAACGGAACGTAGGTAAAGGAGGCAGAAATCTGGCATAGAAATCTAAATATGGCAGCATAATTGCGCTGCTTTTTATTAGATTTCCGTTTTCTTCGAGAAGTCACTTGGTAAGAACTATACAAAATTGTCGGTTAAATAGAGCAAAGTAATATAACGAAGATAGAAGGATGAAGTTTGACGTTCGGAGTTTTGTGTCTAAAAAAGCATTTGGTCGTATTACGGGACGTAACAAGACGAACTGTTTGAAAAAATCGAGAGTGCCATGGGCTCGAGTATAATTATAGGAGGAAGCAGCGAGGAGGACATTAATTCATCGCGGGCAAAAGGAACGTGTGAACGAGCCGTCGCGCGAGCGCTCGGTTTCCTTCCCTATCGTTCCCTATCGTTCCCTATCGTTCCCGGTTAGAATCTGCCGTAGAATTTGTGTGCGATCGTTGCCGGAGAGCGATCCCCGAGGGAAATTTGCAGGAGTGCGTACCGAACCTGGTCATGGAAAACGATTTAGTAATGTCTGCGCAAGAGGCGAGCCCTTTTTGCATCGTGTTGCGTCGTTTGCATCGAGAATCACGATGCCGTTTGACAATACCTGACTGCTTAAGCTCGTTCGCTCCCTTTCGCTCCCTTTCGCTCCCTTTCGCTCTCTTTCTCTCTATTATTTAACCGTAGTACATTTATATTTTTTCAATATTTCTAATGGGACATTTGTTGCTGATTATAATATGCTCTTCGTTCATATTAAGAAATTTTGATAATTGATAATTACAATGTAGGAATTAATGAAATATCGAGTCGTCTGTCATTTAGAATACATTAATCATTATTAACGTTGAAAATTGTTAACATTTTAAATCTGTTATATGTATAATAATCACTGACGCCAATATTATTAAACCTCGAACCAGATATATCGCCAATATCCATACATTTTACAATATTTTTAAGGTTACGATAATGATGTAAACTATCTAATGTATAGTAGAGAAAACAGTTGTATTTTTAGACGTTATATACACATTACGGACGCGAATCGCAGGGTATCGTATAACACGGATTTCGTCCTGCCACTCAACGTGTTAATTATAATAAAATCATTTTTGGTATGACTTTGATACTGGAGGTATTAATTTTTTGCTAATTATACGTTGAATCTATATATCGATGCACAGCGGTTTAAAATGGCAGTGCTTTGCGTTTCAGGAATAACCATTTTCCTTTGAGGACAATCTAAATTGTAAATAATTTGACGCCCATTGTTACTGGTTGGCTCTCCTCAATTGACTTCTACCTTATGCATAATATATTGACGTGCAAGAGGTAATATGTCAAGGGCTACCAACTTTTGTATATGAAAGCGTGTGATCGAGTTCGTACGTCATTGGTCATTCAAGCATTGCGTGTCGCGATATCAAATTCGACTTGACCCTTCGCACTGTATAATTTTGTCTTCGTTCACTTCCAATACTTCGAAGTCGAAGTCAGAATTTTACAAGCAGAAGAAATATGCTATAATTTTAGAAGTTTAACGCGCTGAGCGCCGGCCCGAATTCCGTGTTATACGATACATTGGTTACTTTACATCGTTATTGGAATGTTAAAAATATTGAAAATTTTACGAATAATGGCGATATATTTAATACAAGTTTTAGTAATATTGGCATCGACGGTCACCGATGATCCCCACAGTGTTCAATATGTTAAAAGATTATAAGAATATTTAAATATGTGTATATTCTATCGAGAATTATGCAAATTGTAAAGTAACAATATTAACATAATATAAGAGTTTAACCGAAATCAATCAGCATCGAATTATTATATAATTATAATATTTCGAGCAATTGAATGTGGTATTAACAGATTAATCTCAGTAAACAAACGAATGAATAATTTAATTGATTTTAAATTATGAATAATTTGATTGTACTTCAGGATCTTAACGAAAATATTTTGAAAAACTAGGAAAAGCGAATTTAAATATGAGCATCCTCAAAATTGATAATTCATACTCATCGTCAGTGCTAATAAATTTCGACGAAAATCATGATATGATTTTAATATTTGATCATAATTATGTATACGCTGTAACGAGCTTAATTTACAGATTATTACAATAAAGCGGCTTTAAACAAAGGTTTCCTTTAATTCTGCCCAGATGGGATAAAAATCAAAGGCAAGAAATAATTACGGATAATTTATTCAGTGATCGAATCACGCAGTCAGTTTGATATTAAAATCACGATTATTAAAAATCGTGGATTCTTATAATCAACCGCATCCGTTCATTTACTTTGAAATTAATGGTTGTCTTACCGAACTGCAACGTAGTCGGCTATAGGTGAAAAGATCAGCCAATGCGCATCCGCATTTTTGCACGAACGCCTCGAAAGCACACTCAAGTTCGATATGGTTTGCATAATGTTCGATGCGTCCATGAAATTCAGCCCGATTTTAATACGAGAACGCCTTTTAACACTAATGAATAACCGATCGACCACGCACTTATGAACGCCCGACGCACTTTGAGCGAGTACGGCCGCCATGTAAATAAAAACCTGTGTTTTGAACTTGAGACTTCTAGGACGGCTCTGTATTTATGTATCGTAACGTTTTTGCGTTACCGTCGTATTTATACTACGCAATCAGAAATACCTGATACACAATAATATAGCTGTCTACAGTGACTCCATATTATGATATTCCGATCTTAAGATCGAGATCCAAAAATAGAAGTAAAGTTACGATGGCAAAACTAGCAATTCAAAGTCATCCTTATAACACAGTATACGATGAAGAAACTATCAATTCCTTTTATTAGAACTCTTTAAATCAAAATTATTTAAGTAGATCGAGAAGATAAGATGATATTAACCAGAACTACCAAAGAGGTAAAAATGACTTGTCTGTCATTTTTAGTTAAAATATTCGAATATACCACGGCGCATTGTTTGAGATTTGATATACTTTTATGTTATATGCATAACGGAAATAATAGAATTGACTTAAATCAGCATATAAATAAATGTATAAACGTAACTAAGCATATGTAACTATATAGAAGAAAGTGGCACGAATGTTCCTTGTAATAATATAATGTTATTTTTGTCACGAAAGTGGATTATAATACCGGTAACGCGGTGGTAATCCTCAAATTGAATCCGTCTCAAAGTTAGTTGAATAGTTCCTCCCGTAAAACATGAAGTGAACCGATCGAGACACGAGAAACCGCAAATAAGCCGTGAGACAAAGACGAGAAAGACGAGAAAGACGAGGTGCAATGAAGAGCCGTGGGCGCATCGAGATCCGAAAACACGCGAGGGAAATTTGCGAAGTTGTATTTGGAGTGCGGGGGAAAAGTGGATTCGGAACGGTGTTGGTTGCACGGTGGACAGCAAAATGGCACAGGAGTGGTATGTAAGCTCAAGCAGGACGGCTCGCGGAGCACGCGATTCCATAATGAGGGCGCGTGTGCGTGCGTGTATGCGTGCATGCAGTAGTATGCACGCAACAGCTCGCAAAACACGTCGAGAGGCGTCGATTCGGTGTATGTCGCCGTTGATTCGTGCCTCTTCTTCGAGTCCGTGCCACTGTTTTTACGGCTATCCGCCTATACTATTTGCAGGAGCGTTGCGTGCAGGCTACGCGTTATGCGTGTCCTCCATCCTCGATGATACCCCCTCTAATCAAACTATTGTCTTTTACAGCCGGGCTCCCTATCTTTTCAGTTTCTCACTTGTTATGCCTTATGCTCCGAGATTATTCAACCTCCTACATCTCGTGGTATTGTTATTCGTGAGAATCCAATGCTTATTTAAACCTTTGACTGCAGCGTGTTCGAACAAAAAACCATTAACATCGTAGGATGCGATATTCGCGTGACAGTAGTTGACACTAAATTGCGTCGATTATAATAAGGAAAATTGAGAAGTTATTGAAATTCAGTTATTCGATCGGTTGTTATGTGACACTTGATAGTATATTTGATACTGTATTCATTTACTAAAAAAGTAAATGCGTGGTACCCAGTACAATTTACTGGTCGTGTATGTAGGTCTTTTGTATATATTCATGGGGATATACGTGCTGGTATATATACATACGTCTTTCGCATTCAAAGGTTTAAGGCAAAATATTTCCAAGATAAAAGATCTGCAGAGAATACTACCGATCACATCACTGTAGATTATAATATTGGTACAACGCCAACTTCCAGTTTAATTTACGTTTACTTTAAGTTAACTTTAGCGTAAGTTTAAATAGCCTATATTTCTAAACTTTTGTTCATACTTTTGTATCGTTTTAACCTATATACCATCGAACACCTGAACAGCTGATTGTATTCCTTTCGTTTCAGTCTTTTCTGTATGAACTAATGCATCTTATCCACTAAATACATAAATACATAAATATATAAGTATTTATTCTTTTCAAATAATTTAACCACAATTCTATTTCCTTGAAACGTGCAGGTGAATACCCTTTTTCGGTTATCCGGCAATTCCGTAAAATGCATCGCGAATGCACAGCGATGTAGCAATGCAATAATTGTTAAAGTACATCGTAGGGTAGGAAAGCTGTTAATGGAAACGTAAGCGACATTTCGGCGAGGTGATGCGCCAGTAGCAAGCAATCGTTGAATACGAACGGCGTAAACTACAGGTATGTACCTACATACTAAACAAATCACGATCCCAACGTAAACCCGGCCCGGCCGGACCCCCTGCAATTTCCCACACAAACTCTCCTATCTCTGTATATACTCTGCCGGACGCCGGGTAATTAAAGCTGCGAGGCACGTTTGATCGAGTTTCGCCCGACTCGTTCGCCGAACTGATTGTTTCCTATTTTAATTTTCCAAAAACTCACCCGCGGATCCTCGTAGTTCCCCGCAGCGTCCGCTCCACCCACGCAACGAAAAGGATAATCAAAATTCAAAACTGATTTTAACGAAATATCCGGGACGGTTCGTCACATTCTTTATCTCGCGAATTCGCAACTACCAAAGCATTTTCTACGTTGCAAATGGGATAAGTTAAATTGCATGGTTTCTATTGGAACGATTAAATCATACTCAATTATGCGTGCCAGTATTTATGTAGTTATATATGTATTGAATGATGACTTCGATGAAATTGATGATAATTGGAAAAGTGATGTTTCGGTCGTTTGCAAAGAAGCACGGTGTAATGGATACTCGAGAATAAAGGAAGATAATATACCGGGATTCATAATGTGGAGAACGATCAAAAAGGTCGCGTGTAATTCCTGTATTTCCAGTATTTCTGGGTATCCTTTTGATGTCGGGCATCCTGCGGAGTTTCGGCTCGAATACTAAATCGGACCACTTCATTAGCGGCGAACCATAACGAGTATAACACGCGAAAAAACCTGATTGTCGTCGATAATTAATAAAGAGTGGTATCGTATTTGTCATCGGTTAAAATTCGATCGACTTTACACCGACCGATATAAAACATCATAAAACTTGCGCTTTGTCCAATAAATTCTATTAATTCTGATTCCTCGTTGTATCAATTAAATCACGAGGAAACAGGTACTTATAAATCATAAATAAATTACTTAAAGTAGAGAATAAAAAGTATGCATTAAAAGCAGACCATTTGCGGCAGCTTTGATAAGTAATCAGGTAGACGCGGAAAATATTAATCTTCTAATCGAAGTAAAACAAAATCCATAAACTTATATAAGGATACTGATTAAGTATTTATTGATTTAAAATGATGAAACTATTAAATAAAACAAAATGTGCTAGTTGGAAAATATGGAATCGGTAGCTACGCTTATAATATCAATCTTATAATATAATGTTTTAGGAAATACCACAGTTTAATTAATTATAACTAATCTATTAAATATTGTTGTCAAACTTTATATTACTTTAAAATGAATGATCTGAAGATTATTATTTGCATGTTATCGCGTTAACAGTTAACAGTCAACAGTTGCGGTAAACCATTGGAGTGATAAGGGTTGCCAACGTATTTTTAAGAGTATGGTCCAAGTAAAAGAAACAAGATGTGTTCCACCGATATTCTAGTGTCAATCTGTGTATTAAAAGCATCCTCCCACGAATGATTACTTTTACAAAGAATTCCCACGCTAATGTATGTATAGAGAGGTTTGAAGAGCAAACGTAGAGGGGTGGCATAGTGTCTGTTTTAAACGGGAGCAACTGGACCCTTTTTCTGCCTCCATTCGTCAGCACGTCGGAGACTTTCCAGTTTCCACGTACCTTCGGGGTACCTTCAGGGCCCTGTTTGCCGACTTAGCCCTTTAGCCTATATTTACTCGCGTGTCCAGGGGACTCAAGGTGCACTCGAGGAAACCATCTCGAAAGACTCTGACCGAGGAGTGTCTCATTTTTGTTTGCCACCATGGGACTTTCCCGACAAAGGCTACCCGGTGCATCGTTTTCCTAACTCTACTAAAGTGGGGATTAGTGGAAGAGCGGATTCCCTGTGTTGTTTGCGCTAATTTCTTTGCTTTCTTTTGGCCGGCTTTCACTGAGTGCTTTCCGGAAGAGGAACGTCGAAATTAGGGTCAAAGCAGAAGTCAAGTCGACCGTCCATTATGTCAAAGGATTTTAGTGTTTTCTTAGGGCCTTTATCTTTATTTGCAGATAAACGAGCGAAGTAAGAACTGCAAGAGACTTCCGTTGAAATATCAACGTTCGATTGATAAATGAATATTGAGAATCGCCATGATGCGTAGCTATAGAGCATTATTTTAACCTGGGGATATGGAAAATGACGAAAACAGAAAGGTTTTTAATGTTCGAGTAGATTCATAGAACGATTTTCGTGTGGTTATAACTTAATGTCCTGGAAGGAATCCAAGAACATCTGATGCTTCTAATGGTGGGCTTCAAAGAACTGGCTCGTCCATTAAGAGCTAGATATCCCGTAAATCTGGAAAGGGTTGAACCATTCTCTCATAGCGCAGTGGTCCTTCCAGGTGAAAAGAAGCGGTATCTATTAGCTCGGTGAAAGGGGTTCAAGAGGATTTTTTTCAAGGGGTATTTTCTGGGCTCGTGCACAAACTGGATCCGATCTCTTTCTCCATCGGGAGAGAGTCCTTAAGGGCAGAAGCGCGCCACACGATGTAGGTGAACCATGCATAACGTCGTGGCCACATTACCTTTCGACGACAATCCGTCTCGTTCCTCGTCTCTCTATCTTAAGTCCGGTGTGTGCGTATACACGGACATATCCCCTGACTCGTGTGAGTTCGGAACGGATGAGAAGAAGAATAAGTATACGTGCGTGTGACAGAAAAGGAACACCGGTAGACCGCGATATGGAAGCAAGAGAATGGAATAAGGGAATAAGAGAGAGGAGAGAAAGAGAAAGAGAAAGAAAAAGAAAGAGAGTGGCCCTAACAAAGATCGGCCTGCCACGCACTGCACGACAGCCAGCCATTGACATCGGTAGGCACTCGGTAAGGAGGACTAGATTTCACGAGCCAGCGATGCTGGATCCTTCAAAGGACGCCGACGAACTGCCGCAAAAAGGATTCGCAAAAAAGTAGAGAGAGAGTGGAAGGAAGAAGGAGAATGGACGAAGGGAGGAGAAAGAACGCGCGACTATGGCCGGTGAAAGAAGCAGGCTTCTTTAGTTAATGCTGGCTTCCGCAGCCCCCACCCGTCCCCCTGCCAGAGAGAGAAAAGGTCAGACAGAAACCAGGGGGACTGCGGCTAATAGAGAAGAAGTAGAGGAAGAAGCTGAAGAAGCTGAAGAAGCTGAAGAAGAAAGAAAACCAAGAGAGAAGGGAGCGAAACTACTTGACGGCGAAATCCATCGCGATAACTTAATCCCGAGATTATACTGCGGATAGAAATCCTCGCGAAAATCCGATCGTATCCAGTTCTTGTGTTCCTAAGAGAATCCTTAGTAGTCATCGCTGAGGAAATGGCGCAACCTCGTTGCTCCGTTTCCGGTTCGCCTCAAACACTTCTAATTGTAAGTAAGACTATAAGTCTACCTGCTCTTTTAAAGCTCTCTCGGTGAAATACGCCGCAATTCATAGACAGAAACTATTTTTCTTTCTATTCGAGTATAGTGAATGAAAGTATAATTAAAGAACCCTATAATTAAAGAATCATTTCTACCTTCATTCATGTCATAATATAAGATGTATCTGGTCCCTTCTATACATCTTTAAACATTTTGCAATATACGTTAAACATCGTCACGATTGCGTACATTGCACACAAACACATTTCGAATAATCACATTTATGTCAATCATCATCGTCATTGAATATATCAATACTACTTGCTTGCAGTTGTAGTAATTCGTTTAATCGAACACCGCTAGATAGTTAATCGAGGTGAAGCCAGCGATTAATAGCAAATGGAGAGAATAAACTTAGAAACTAGTAAGTAAGTAATTGTTTGGTTTGCGTTACGTACAGTACTTACAAAGCCGTGCTTGTCGCTGATATTGTTAGTGAGTTTCAGCTTGTGGAAGCTGACGACCTTCTGCATCCACTGTTCGCCACTAGTCGGAGAGTCCGGATGTATGTACATCCTCTTCGGCATTTCCGGGTCTGCCTTTCCTGCCACCATCCACCTACTACTCGCAAAATAAAATACATACATATTAATAATTATAGTATATACATCAACTATAAGGTATAATCTACAACGATAAAAATTGTGCCAAATCTTTGTCGTTGTTTAATATTATATTTCGAAACGCAGACCAATGAATAATATACATAAAGGTATCACAAATATGTCCTCCTTAAACAAAAATACAAAATTCGATTGATTTCGTTCAAGAAATCACGACGAACCACAACGAACGGCGTGGATTTGATAAAATGAAACTGCGATGGGTTAAACAAAATGTCTTTTCTATTCAAAATTCAAAATCTTTATTATTTGACATAATATTTGTCTCAATTGAATGTATCTCATAATCTAAATAAGGAATATTATTGGAAGCAATATTAGAAACGAATTTCAGTGAAGCACTTTGTGGGAGCCATAAACCGCTAGTAAAAACCAGACGAGAAAAGGTTGTTGAACAAGGGTGTCGCGGCTGATCAGATGTTAAGATCCTCGTTGGTTCTAAAACTTCTGTTCTCTTTGAGCATCGACTACTGCGATTGTTGTCTTTTAAGGGAGGCGTGTCTACCGTTCGAAGTCCCGATGATCGCAGGTGGGTCAAACCCAAACGCGAAGGATCGAAGGAAGAACTCGTCGAACGAGTTCCAAAGTGGCTGTGGTCGCCGGCGTGATGTAATCGTTCATTGTGGTCTGCGTTTCGATTGCCCTGCCGCTCTTTGAGATGCCTCGCCAGAATTTTCTCAAGGCAGACTATAATCTTCCAATCGAGGAAATCTGGTTAAATTTGAAATTTATACCTACGCGTTAATGCAACCCATGCACGTCACTCACTTACAAAATGCAAAATAATCCTGAATTTTATTCTTTCGTTACTGATACTTTGCACCGTGAACGGAACAAAAGTTTTTATAACATTAAATTTACCTTAAAAAAGTATTCGTGAAGTACAACTTGTTACTAATCTATTTTGAACATTTCTTTGATCACATATTATGTTGCGTCAAGATAAATTATGCGACTCATCATTGTTTACTATTGAATATAGAATTATTAATTTTGTATTCTTATTCGGATGGGTTACGGTGAACACGTAATTATGAATTTCATATTATACTTATTACTTATATCGAATAGCAAAATAAAGTATTGTGCAGAAGTAATGCGTATACATCTACTGATTCAATATTTGGTTATCAACCAAAAATGATCATGCATTTTTTGATTCGAAATCTATCGATAACTTTATTATACTAAATCAAAGCATCTCAGCCAGCTAATGTGAAGGCTTGCGATCCCCATACAAGTCGAAATAATGTTTCGGCAGCGACCCCAGTGATTTTCAAAACTACCTTCCCCAATGTAATCAAACATTATATAATTCACGTGTCATACGTGAAATACATTTAATTACAATTCATTATCCACTTACATAAACAAGACCTGAATGAGAGTATTTTCTCCCAGATTTGAATGCAGGACGCATAGCCATTAAAAGTGAAACATTATTTCAGACAATTGAAATGATAAAATTCGAATGGACATGCATAAATGAAGATGAATGAAAATGACTCGCAAGCATGAAGAATAATGATGAATAATATGAGATAAGGGTTAATTATTTTCGACGAGTATGAGGAATTGTTCGCAGCGCACGCTCCACACATTTCAGTAAGGAGAGTATTATTATTTTTGGGAATAATGTTTTTTAAATCCATCGAAATCGATCTAGGATCATTATTAATAATTACGATTCTCTATGAATTTATTATTGGAAGATTAGACGAATTTAATAAATGAATAACCTAATAGAATAGAAAACAAGTTTAAGACGATTCTAAGTATAGAAAGTAAAGAAAGAAATAGATCAACTGGGAGAAAAGAATCGAAATGATCCAAGATCGTTTGATTAAGCAGGGACGAGGTATATCACCTGTTATGAAATTTATATCGGCATTCGTCCGATGCCACGATGTCCATTAGAAGTATGTAGCTAGCCTGCCTGTCTAACCCGGACACCCTCACTTTATACGCGGGAAACATGCGTCTGCGAACAATTTTGCAATCGCAAAAACAAACACAACATGAATTAGTCCTCTCGGCCACTAACAGCTTTTCAGATTCGATGTTTTTTACATGAGAAAGTGCATGAATTCGGGGATCGTTCAATATGAAGGGTCGCGGAGTACCTAAGACAAGACAGCCGGTTTTAAGGATCCTGATTCATTAAATACATACCCTTTCAAATGAATTACTTTTTCGGTATATTATTAATGGAATTCGACTGGACTGAAAATAAACTCCTAAACTTCCGCTCGAGAATTACTTACAAAATGACTAGTATTTACGATTAATATAAATGTAATCAGTAATCGACGATCTACATATTCATTAGATTTCTTCTTAATTGGATCTCTTAGTCTACCTTCTCTGATATAAGTTGAACTTCCTAGTTAATTCTGTAAACGAGGATAATTATATCATTTACTCTTTCCGTAACTACTGCTATTTGCTTCGGGATAATATTAACTGTATACGTCGTACTCGACACCGGATGGAGGTGAAATAAAATGGCGCATAGTTAAGGAAACGACGGTTTTCCGCGAAGTTAATCTAGCACGTGAAACATGCGTCTTTTTCACGAGCCACGGGAAAAAGATAATAAAAGCGTCGGTGCGAAGTACAAAGTACTCGAGGATGGTAAAGGATGTAATGAATAATTTAACTAATTGTATTAATTCCCGCGGTTTCAGGTTTCACACGAGAGAATGGAAACCGATGGTGTCGTTTCAAAGTTCGCGAGCAATTCGGGGAACGCTTCAGGATCGTTAACACGAGCTGTCCGTGACAATTATACTTTTATGAGTTTCTTTGCTCTTCCTTCACCCCGTGCAACCTATACCTGTTGTGGAACTTGTATCTGTAGTCGTCGGCCGCGACGATGTCCAGCAGGAGGATATACTTGGCCTTGGCATCCAGACCGGAAACTCGGAACTTCATCTGAGGAAACATCTGCCTGGACCCCCGATCAACATGTATACTCCGATTAGATCGTTTTATGGATACCTTCGCTTACTATCTTAACTATATCAGACTTATTCTACCGTATCAAAAGGATGTGGCTTATCTCCTATGCAAGTGTTACTTGTATCAGATAAGAGGCTCATAAATAAGAATAAAAAATGGGAGGAATTATGATGGTAGAATATTTATAAATAAATTATGGTGATACGATGTTACTTTCGAGAGTATCCCGATGTGTACATAATGTAAAGGCTTTAATGTGTACGTTCATTTAAACGAACGTTATATAATTTCATTAATTAATTACGATAGTTATATGTCCGTATGCAAAACTTGCATTACACTCTCTATATAAAGATCTAATGAATAAAGCCATAATTAATTTAAAAATATTCGGCAAGAACGGATTCATCGCGTCCATAAAAGAAGTAATGATACATCTCCATCAAAGATCGAGTCACAGAAATAAATCTTCCATTCCATAAATATAAAATCAGTCCTACAGAGCATGCAAAAAGAACGATTATCCTGAAAATACCGATACGAAACGATTAATAATTAATGTCTGAGCTGCTCGGTTAAATGAAAATGCAGGATTTCACGGAGGAAGATAAAGTAATCGGTACGAAGGATGAAATTCGAGGAATCGTGCATTCTGAAAAATCAGTTGGTGAACTGTTGAGACGAGCAGGAGTCACGTCAACGACACCTGGAGGAATCCTGAAAGGTCGAAATAGAAACGTGCACGAGTCAATCCTCGATCCTGTCAGACGACGGATGCTGGAGGCGCGTTCCCTGAAATAAAAACCAGATCTCCTTCCAGGTTGGACCACGAACGCGAGAACAGCAATCCCGTGGCAAGCTGGTCAGCAGTTATCGAGGAACTTCGTGCACGTCCAGGAATTATATTCCCCCGAGGAAGAAAAGGGTATACACACCGGTATAAGAAGGCGCCTCACGGGTTTACTGGGTTCTCATGCTTTCTGGAAAATTGTTGTCGCCGTGGCCGGATATACCGATCACAGCGATCAGAGTCACAGCTTTCGGGGCAAAACACATTCTGTGCCTTCCTCTTGTATTCCGGTATTTCAACGTACTTCTCTCTTCCTTTAATCCAAGCACTTTTTCCAACTCTACGATTTAGTCACCCGATTCAGTAAAAGGTCTCGCGAGTATGTAACAGGGGTTTTATAAAAATAATTTCATCAAATTAAAGAGCTGTTACAGGGATTCAATGCATTTTTTATTTAACTATTTAATAGAAGTATCGAAGTAGTCAAAATGACATATCTCCAATTTTTAATAAAACTATTCTGATATGCATCGGTGAATTGTTTGCGATATCATGTATCTTTATACTTTATGTACAAATAAATGTAACAAAAAAATATATATTCATTGGAAAAAGTTCGCGATAGTCTGCATCTTCCGTTTGAATATCGTAATTATGATTCGATTATGCAAAACGTTTAATCAAACAAGGATTAGTATAAAAAAGAGTAGAGTTTATATTTTGTATAATCAATTATCACTTTTCTGGGAAAGATTATTTCGCAAAAACTGAGTGCAAATTATTGATGACCTTTTTCTTTTACATTTACGATATTATTACCGTATATTTATTTGGTGGGAGATTTGCTGATATCAATGGAAGAAAGAATACGTTGAAAGGTTATTTCCCAAAGAGGATTGAATCTGATCGATCGTCACTTTTGAAGGGAGGCACCACAGAAAACCCGTGATTCGCATGGCAGACATAACACGATTAATAAAATTCGCAGGACAGCCTTGTTGAGGAAGTTCAATTACTTTGACATTGATTCCGCCGCAACGTTTCGGACCACCCTGTACTGCAAGAGATTCTCTTCTCTACCAGCTACACGCGCCCTAAGAAATTATTATACGTTCCCAACGGAAACTCGAGAAGAAGTGTAAAACAAAGTATTCGATCTTGGTATTTCCGATTAACGATGAATTCTGATATAACGCGCTCGACATTCAAACAATAACATGAAGCGACTTTTCAACCAAAATTGCTACAATCTCCACGAGACAATAAGGTTAGATTAAAAATCACGTTAGAGTATCACGTTATATGTTATCAATCTACGAACGAATTTTTTGATATACACTTCTCTCGAACTTTTTATGTTCCTCAAGTTTCACTGCCAAGAAACTAAATATTGTGTTTGGTACATATATGTTGTTATCTTAATAAGTATATACATAAACTGAGCTGTTTAGTGGTTAAAAACAATTAATGAATAAACATTAACGATAAACTTCGATACCTTGAATTCGATTGTGATTAGGTTCACAAGGATTCTTGAATTATTATTTGATTGAATTCGATAGATCGGGATTTATTTCGATGTTTTATGGCGGTAGTGATCATCGTAGTGGTGAGGTAAGAGATTTTAACGAGCCGAAAAGTTTGGAGCGCTCGCCATTCACACCGAAATCCTTTTGAGGGCCTGCCGGGGGTAACGAGTTCACTTCGCGCGCGTTGTTAAGTCGGCGAAAGAAAATCTTTCTGAATGAGATTACCTGCGAAAGTCTCGTCTTACGAGAACTTCGTTATTTTCTTGGCGCAATTATGAATTTCGCGTGGTTACACCGGCGCCCACCGTGCCGGAAAATCTGAATAAAACGAACGAAAGGATTCCCTTTGCTGGAAGAAGTAGCCCGTCGTTTCACTGATTTCTTTATGTTCAATTACACGACGATATTTCCGGAATCGTATAAAACCAGAAAATTTCATCAATTATTCGTAAAGGATCGAACATTGATGTTACATAAACCCGTTCTGCCGAATGAAATCACGACTTAACCAGAAGTACTTTTACGGTAAACCAACTTACGAGAACATCCTCCCGTCGAACAATTATCTCACCACTTATCCCCCTTTTGTCCGAAATTGGAGACAATGATTTTCTTATAGAAATTCAAGTACATTCACGTGATACCTTCTTGAGAATACACTTATGCGAATCTAAACGCTCCACTTTGGCGGAACGCAAAAAGAAGATGTACACTTTATGAGTGAGACCTTTGCCATTATAAACTGCCGATTACCTTAAGAGAAATCGGTTGCGCCTCTCGAATTATTGTACTTTTATATGCTAACGGCTCGAGTATCCTTTAAAGTCATCGTTATAACGGTAGGACCAATTACGATAATTAGACACCATAAACGCGTTACCGTGTCTGAGAAAGCAGTTTAGCTGTCTGTTCAAGCAGACAATACGTTGTTACCATACCCAGAATCGATAAATATAAATCACCACGTCTCCCGGGAACCGCTTTAGATCGAATCTTACTTGTGTCACGAAACTGTCACTTTGTTTAACCCGCAAGTAACAGTTTACTTTCGAAAGCAGTTATCGTCGAAAACGAATTTGCTTTACTAAATAGTTCAATAAACTGCACTAGTTTTGAATAGAAAACTAAGCAATAAATTCGATTATAATTAACCCCTTGAACTCGGTGGCGACATTAACATTTGCTCCAGTTAGATTTTCTTATTGGACATTGAATCACCGACAAGTACATTTTAAGGTTCATAATACTTCTTAAACCGTAAACTATCTTTTTGTATTTATTCGTTAAATAAGTCTAGACCTTTGTCGCCAATTTTACAAAAGATTAGCGACAAAGTATGTCCGAAGAAAATATGAATGCAAAGGATAATTTTCGTGTATATAGTTGTGAAATATCTGAAAATCCCGACATATTGAGATCACAGGCCGAAAGAAGTAGTTGGTGGAAGTTTGGGCGGATCGTCGAAATTCTGAAGGTTTTTGCCGAAAAAGGCAGCACGAAAAGCAGTGACAGGGATTTCTGGTAGCATCTGCCTACTGTCCGTTGAGAGGCGTCCCGAATTTCGGCGAGAGTAAAAAGGTAGGATCGGTAGCGGGCATTCGTTCGCGATAAACGAGACACATTCTCATTCAAGTCGAGAACGCTGAAGGATACTAAGCCGGATTATCCGCGCTATGCGAGCCAAAACATCCCGTGGGAGGATGCAGGGAGATTCTCCGTTCCCAACGAGCAGGATCAAAACTCGAATCAAAAGTACGGAACCTCAACGATCGTGAAAACATCCCGGAAATCTGGACACCGAATTTCTATCTTTTTCTAATCACCGTGGGTGTGTATATGATTGAATGAACATTGAATCTTGATCAAAGTTTTCTTGCGAAAGATACCTTAAATAAATGCATTTTGCTGTATATTGTTGCATGTTAACGCGTTGAATACTAAGCCAATTTCTTATGACTTGTTGCACGGTCACGGATTGAAATGCGCGTTAGACGGTGCCTCGCAATACACGTATGTAAGATATGTATATGTAACATCTGAGAATGAAAGTGTTTAAGTGCTATATGATGCATTAGTTACTTTGCATCTTTAGGATAATATTAAAAGTATTGCAAATTTTATACTTAAATGTTAACAATATATATGTTGTTCCAACTATTTCTTGGGTACTTATTATACAATATATTCAATTTAATTCTGTTTGACCAACTTCAGGCGGCTTTACATTATCATCATTAAATATGTTTAAATTTTGATTTTAGTTTATATTTATTCTAATACGACGTAGGTGTAATGTCGAGCTACGTAATCGTAAGTCAAACATTATTCATTTGATGAAATATACATTGTAATATTTAAGTGCTACGAATATCTCAAAAAAATCTGTATCTTCTAGCTATGACCCATATAGAAACTGGTTCCCTAAATTTTAAGGATCAGAGCTAAGTTCAAATGTCTCCGACATAACTCTACGTTAATATATGTAGCGGCTAATGAGTGACGATAGGAATAAACAAATTATCGGTCATAACGAGCATAGTATAAGGCTGCTGAAAGCTGTAAATCGTCTGATAAAAACTCTTTAAGACCGAAGCGACCGAAGCGACCTACCCGGCCCGCTCGCTTCTTTCTTACGGTTCTTACGGTTCGAGCCTATCACCGAAAACTATAACTTTCAAAATCCCGATAAGAAGTGCCGGGACAGAGGAAAAGCCGAGTTCTCAACGGTAGTCTCATCGAGAGTCGAACAAAACGAGAAATTCGAGAAGTACAAGACTTACGATACCTCGGAGTTTAACGAGGAGGTACGGGGTTCCGTTTTACTCAATGAGAAAGGGCGTAACCCCATGACATTCCTTTCATGGTAAACCATCGTCCACCGTTTCTCGACTTTTAATGGCTCCTCGGACAGATTACGAGAACCGAAATTTGAGGATACGTTCAACCTGGGCCATTTCCACGGGCATGCTTTAGTCATCCGGAATCGTTATCGGTATGCATCATCGAATTTTGAGCATGACTTATGACTTTACGCAAGAAAATCTACCATTTTTCTATAATAGTTAACAGCAAACATTCACAGAGTTATCATTTCAGAATTTTTATTATATATCAATTTAATGACTCTTAACAATACAATTTACATGTTACTACGCATGTAATCATATTATTCAATTATCAATTATTCTTATTATTACTCTTTTTTTATGATTCGTTTCATTTATCAATGTCTCGCGTAATATCAGTAATTTCTTAATACTATGACTACCAAGGAAAATGACCCGCCGGCCATTTTTGGTTAAATTATTCGAATATACCACGGCGAATTGTTTGAGGTTTTCTATACTTTTATTCTGTATACATAACGTGAATATTTGATTCCATTAATTAACTTAAACCCTCCAGCCAGAATGTATATATAAATCAATGTCCAAGCATAAGTGAATACATGTTCGATAGTTCTACTGTTAACGAAGGCAAGTTCAATCGAAAACGATTTTTGGGAAACGTATCACGATTTTCAATGCACAGTCGGGAGGAAGTTAATTCGTTAGATCGAAGACACCCAATATATAAGGAGAAGAGCATCGTCAAGTTTCCGGAGTACGAGGCAGGTGAAAGAGAGATCGCTTCCACGAAACCTCAGGAGCCCGGGGTGACGTGCGAGAGCAACGACGGGGAGGCACGATATAAGTGCCTCCGTTGTGAACACCTATCGTAGCTACCCAGATTCTTATTCTCTCTCTCTTTCTCTCACTTCCTCTTCACGTCTCTCCCTTCTCTGTCTCTTTCCCTCACCTACGCACCTTCCTAGCTTTAACCCTGTTTCATTCTTTTTCCTATCTCTACACCCGATCCTCTTTTTCTTCTTACGTGCCTCTTCACCTCTCACCACCGATTGTTCCTTTTTCCAGCATTTCCACCGTTGTTCCTCTGTCTTCTCTAACTCGATCGTTTCTTTTTAAACTACCATTTACTTTTTCTTCGTGCTACAATTAAGTCCCGTTTTCTTTCCTTTTAATCTAATCGTTCCTCCGTGCTTTTCACAGCGACACTTGTTTCCTCTTCTTGTGTCTTTTCATGAGTTACCATTAACTACTGTTAAAGTATCGATTGTACTTGTTATACAGTTATAATTCTGGATATGTTTTCTTTGCATAGCTCTTCGATCGAGATGAAAGTTTGTTGCTTTCTTTTGGTCATCGATCTCCTTGTATTCTTGGCTTGTTACTTTTTCTTCGTCTTCTTCTTCTTCTCTTCTATCCCCTTGCTCGGTATTTGTTTCTCGGGGAGCGCTAATTTTCGGGTTTACGGCTCTATCGGACGAGGCCGATCTACAGATCGCCCCCGGCAACTCTTTCGATATTTCTGGTGCGCGATGCCAGACTCACGGCTCCCTTTCTCGTTAACGAGAATCAGAGAAACGAAGAAAGGATCGATGGTGTAAAGCGACGACGTCTTTAGAGCGGTAACACCTGTAGATCTCCTGAGAATACACGGGTAAGTTTCTACCGTAATACATGCATACCATCCGATGTCATCATTGATACACCACGAGATTATTACGTATACAAACGATTCTTCCTTTAAAGCTGATAGTACCAGTGATTGTTTGTTAAGATTCTCATTAAGACTATTACCGAGTACACTTCAATTCGGTGCTCCACGACGTGTCAATGGATTTATATCTTGCTGTTTAACATCGTTCCTTTGCACCTTTTAATACTGTTCGCCTATTATGTGCCTCGTTAAGGAAACCTCTTCGTGGGATTCACATTTTGATAAATGTAATCGTGACACAATCTGCGACCGCGGAAAAGCATTGCTTGTAAACGAGTTATTTTTTTTCATGAACACTTCCCAGTATAAATTAGACTTCTATACCTTGGATGTTATACATATTTAAATTTAGCATGATTTTAAAACGTTACTCGTAAGATAGAAACAATACTCTAATTACAGAGAATAATCTTTGCCAGGGAAACTGGAAACATATTAACCTGTTAACCGGGGAGTTCTTCCAAAAATCGACATCACGCGAGTACTTTCGACTAGTAATAAAATAAATCCGTGCGATATGTTTATAATTAATGTACGCATACAAATTTGAGAACTACGAGAGCGATGATTGTAATTTAATTCGTAACTTCCGAGATAAGCGTGGATTCGAATGACGAGTGCAAATCGAAAAAGATTAAGATCTGAAATCTGAAAAAATTAGCTTGTTATATTGTTATAAATCACAAAAGAACCACCAGCGAAGCGGAATTGTAAAGCTTCGCGGTTTACGGTTGATGCAGGCATTTAAATCAAGCCGCGAAAGATACGTTCGTATATAATATTACAATGCGTATAGAAGGGGGAAGGTGTTGTTCGGAGGGGTACCTTTCTTCGAGGAATCTTTTACCATATCGTAGATGAATAATAGTGACAAATAGGGGATAAAAGAAAGCCCGATTGGCCACAGGTGCGCGGTGTTAGTGTCTTGTTGCGCAAAAACCCGACTACGATCGGGATCGAGATACAACCGACGATTCGATGAAACTTCCAAGGGATTTACGACAACCGCTAGATCGTTATATCACTTTGAACGATCCTCGTGAAACGTGTTCCGTACATCTTCGAATCTCGTCGGTACACGATGCCATTTTCAATAAGAATCCCTGCCTCCTCGTTTTTAACGATAGTTTATGTATCCTTAAAACAGTTTGTTGCTACTTGCGCGAATATAATATGAGGTTTTCATATACATGTATATTCTCCTTTTTCAACTCCTGTAATAATTATAAGTCGTTCGTCATAAGCGATGACATTTTATTAATAAGACTAAGCATATCCCATATTTTCGTTTTTATAAACGTATAATTAATAATCATAATCAAGGTAAATATTTTATGTTCCTCTGTTTTAAAATCTTAATCGAGGAGTTCTTCCAAAAAACGACGTCACGTAGATACTTAAAATTGAGTCATAAAGAAATCCGTACGATATATTCATAATTAATGCAAACATATGAGTTTTACTGAGATGTAATTCTCATTTCATTTGTAATCAGCGAGATGAACACAGATTGGAATGACGAGTTAACTCGTTATCCCTGGTTAATAGTTTAAATCAAATAATAAGCCAGAATTTATAGGACAGATTATAGTGAACCTAATGCCTGAGATTTTACGCGTTTCTATAAGAATGTGTCGAATTTCAAGACCGAGTATGTGGTGCATACTTATCTGGATCAGGTGATTCAGATTCGGAGTAGGGTGATATCTAAATACAGACATTTCTGCAGACAAGGAATCGGGTTATTCATAAAGCGTAAAATAAATATCCGAAGCGGCAGGTACTCACAAATATCTGTATTATCGGAATAGCTTGGATACACCTATTATCTGAATGGATCCTAAAGATATCTGTATCATCCATGTAAAACGATATCACCATTATCCGGACTAGCTACAGGATATTATATACCTCCGTATTCTTCTACAGATGCGGAGACAAAATAGTTCCTGACGTTGACATTAATCGAACGTGGCTGTTACATCGAAGTCAAAAGTATAAGAAATTTATTTCAATAACGAGATCCTCCAGGTCAACTAAATAATTTATAATCTGCTGTTTCATTTAATTCAATTTAATATCCTTGTTACAAAACGAATTTATTTTATGTCATAATAACATCACAGAGAATGGCGTATAATTATATATGGTAATTATATTTATATAATTATATGGTACATTTAGCATCACGTTATATTGATTCGGGTATTTTTCCTACATCTTTGACCAGTTAGAATGATATTCACAAAAGAACCACGAGAAGGAAGAGTACGTTGCGGTGAGTAAATTTCTAAATTTTACCGAAGAATGGCAATTAACTTTATTCCCGTATTAAAGCTCAAAGGCACCTACCGTTGACCTACACGATCGTAACACTCTTATTCTCGGATTTAGATGTTAATCGTGATTTATTTGAAATGTTCGAAGATGTACGCTTGCCGTGGTAGCAAGCGCAACGTTTGCTTTTACACTTTTATTACCCGGGGCAAGAGAGGCCAGAGAAAATTACGGCTTTGCGCGGCTAATCGTTTACGTTTTCTTCCCGGCATCGCCTGGAGGGACACGAGACATCGCTCCTGATGAAGGAAAGACTTTAAAAGAAAAAAAGACAGGCAAGAAGCAATCGTTATTGCCGACAGAACGCCCCGCAAGAGTTTACGGTGTAATAGGCGACGCATCGCGGCAACTGTAACGGTGCATACCGAAAGACCAGCCACGAAAGACCATGCGGAGAAATATCAGCGATTCTTTTATGCGTATCCCGTGGCTCCTCGTGCCGATAAATCGAAAGGCGAATCGTTATTTACGACGCGTCATTACACGCGACGTTAGCGCGCCTCGGCTAAAAGAATCCGCAACCCGGTAGCTTTTAAGTTAATTTATTTTATCGCTAAACTTTGCTCGCCGATCATTTCCCTTTCGGAACACTTCCTTCCCTCCGCACTAAGATCGTCATTTATCTCCTGACTTTTTATTTTTGATCTTGGCTAGGTTCACACTGATGTTCATAATGTTTCTGTTATGTAACGAGTGACGTTTTATGTGTTCACGATTATGGTGGTGTGTGTGAAATTTATTTTTGTCCGAGATCATGTCGGATCAGATCATTTTATAATAAGCATTGCGCCCTGTTAAATGCATAGTTAATAGAGAACACGAGTTTGATAGTATATTGTCAGAGTTATGTTTTTTTGTAAATGTGAGCAGGTTGAATGACGAGGTTGCATAAAAACAATTCTCATTAGAGCGACACCCGTTATACAGGGTATGTACGTGGTTAGTGACAGACCGTGCAATAGAAACATTGTAAAAGCTGGAGATCATAAAGATAGATAACAGAAGTCGCGACTCGTTTCCACGGTGAGCACCCGTTGTAAGGGAAAGCTCATTGTCGCGGGGGATTCATACGTACACAAAGTTTCCCTCGTTTTAGAAGCACGTAAAGGTTCGAGGCAGGAGATGGAATTAACGCGAAACAAAACGGCGAAACGTACGAACACGGGTGCGAGGCCTGGAGGATAAATCGTGTACACTCTCTACAAACTTAATTTTCCATCGTAAAACAAGCCTACCCCACCCCTGACCCGCGAAGCAACAAATCTAGAGGAATCAATCGTGCTGTAAATTACACGCTCGTGTGTTTTTTTCGTTCATTCGCGATTCTGCCATGGTTAGTTGAAATTCGCTCGTTTCGCATCGCACGAATTTATCGGCTTGTACGGGTACTCCCATCGCCTCGTCACGTAAAGCCGAGGGAAGGAGAGAGAAAGAATGATGAAGGAAGAACAACGGTTATCAAGAGAGAGAAGGGAGTCTTTATGAGACGGCAAAGGGCACGACACAAATCCATTCTTGAGGAAAGAAAGCTGACGTGGTGGTAGGAGTGCGACAGACGTAGGACACGTAGACGTAGGACAGAAGACAAAACAAGACGGAGTAACGAGGAGGTAAACCAAGAAGAGGGAAAAGGATCCATCTTTCACATCCTCCTCCTTCACCTCCTGATCCTTCTCCACCTCCAACATCATCCTGCAGGACCCTACGAGAGTCTTGTCGAACAAATCGGTACAAACGATCGTCGTAAAGCAGTTAAGGCCGAGTTTATATACGCCTTTCCTCGGTAGGGCCCCGAGTAGTCGAACCCGAAGGGAGATGAGCGGAGCCGATAGGGAAACCGATAGTCGCCCGTTCGAGCCGCCAGGGTTTCGAGGGTTTCTTCTTTTATTCCGATGCCGCGCTCCTTCCGAAGGACCCCCGCAGCGAGAAACTTTTTTAACTGGATCCACGTGGAAGATTCACTGGAATATCTCAAAGTTGCGTGGAACAAGCTTCTCCTTGCCATTTGCCTTTCAACTGCAGGTACAATTTCGGTCAACTGCCCTGAGAGATCAAGGCGGAGAACCTGGAGAACTTTTGCGGTCCCCGTTCTCTCCCATCGACGATTTAATTTCTCTCTCTCCTATACTCTTCCACACGAACCCCGAGTTTCTCGGGGAGAGGAATTTCCGACTCTCCTGTGTTTCGAGACTCTACGTGACGAATCCTTTTGTGTTTTTATGTCCTGTTATTCGTGGAAGGATGGACCAAGTGCTTCTTGGGGACCCCGGATTTCTAACTTATTATTTTCTTCGGGAACGATGTCAATAATTCGAGGGTGCACTTTGAAGGATTGAATACCAACGTGAGTTTAGGGTGCCTAACTTTCTAGGTTTGGGTTCTTGTATTCATTATGTCTACAACTCACAACAAACTTTTGCTACAAAGGAATGAAATTGATTTGCAATAATCTTTTAATCTTTGCCAAATATTTATTATATCTATACACTATTCTGTTCTTGTGACGAGGACAATATAATTATGAATAATCGACAATTGCTCTTTACCATATTAAAACAATCATATAAAAAGTATTCGAAACTCACAAACTCTTAAATTCCCTTTTCACCCACCCAAATTCCTTATCATTCATTAAAATAATCAACGACCATCGAAGGCGCTTCTTTAGAACGCGGAAGTTTAACGCGGCACTGAAACTTTGCATTATTCTTTGAAATTGGTTTGTCGCGAATGAAGAAAAAGGGCGAACCGGATGGACGATTTCTTCGTGTTTCTTGTCATTCCGAAGGTCAGTAGGTGAAATTCTGTTGGAAGAACTTCGATGCTACCTCGGTATAATTTCGGTCGTTTATGACTCGCCAAGAACAAATAATAATTTAGTGGGCGTCTACTGGCTTCACCCCTTGAGAATCCTTCCTCCCGGCTCTCAGAACCCGTCAGCTCCCTCCTGGCTGGCCACACTGTATAAATAACGAGTGGCGCCAGCCGAACTTCCACTGTTACATTATTTCTTATGGTTTTACACGCTATAGGGCAAGCCATGTTCACCATTATACTGTCCGTCTCGGTTCGGATAGGCTCACGTGTGTGCTACCGTGCGTGTATGCAACACACGCACAACCGTATCACGATATCGGTGTGAAAGGTAAAGCTTTACGCGCCGTACGGCCAGCCTTATACGATTTCTTATTAGTCCTATGGCTCTTCTTCTCAGGTGTGAGAAATTCCGAGGGCTTAGCTCGATTGTAATGACGTACGACCACCGTGTACCGGGTGTCTTCGAGGTTTAGTATACTCTTTCTTCTAAAACTATCGATTAATCATATCGTTGCACATGCCTTAAATCAGTTATTATACTTTGACAGCTTCAACAAAGTTTATGAAAATTAATGTTTCGAGTGAAATATAAATATGAATACAGATGAAGAATACTATTTTAAATATGATAACTTAACGCAGCTATTATTTTGAATACCAGTTGATTTTCTTATCGTCATATATTATTTTGATGCAATGGATATATCATAACACGTTTTTTATTCTCATGTTAACTGCTACACTCAACTAGAGACTTACGAAGAAATGATTTAGTAGCTTCAGTTTTAAAGCTTAGAGTTTCGGCTTGTATCGAATTATCATCAGAAAGCAGTGTAATTTATACACGCTTTACATTCGTATGTAAATATATCAATGAGATGTAAATTAAAATGACATCGCGGAGTCTTACTTCGCGTGAAATGAAATATAGGTGCACATCGATTAATACGTAACTCAGGATGCAGGTGTATCATGTTTTTACGTTAATTTACCGAGGAAGACTTCCGCAAAATACTATAGTTAATAAATTATTGTCTTCCATAGAAGCAGCCTGCCAACCTGTTATTATGGACTCCCGTATTATTAAGATAGGCGATAAGTCAATTGGACAGATAGTCGGGTATAATTCAAAAATCGATAGCAGATTTCGAAAGCCCGTTCGAAATTATACTTTGAAACACACACACACACACACATAAATACATCTTACCACATCCCATTGTGAAATGAATTCCAATCATTACTCTGATCTCATTACTGTTCATTACGGTGTAAGCATTATTTACCTACTAATTCAATTATCACTGGTCGTAATTTTCTTGACGTCTCCCTTGGAAAAAGTAGTTTGTCATGCGGTGCATTATTTTGCATATCGCGTGTTACGATGCATTAGAATGTATTACCCGCAAATTAAACACCGAACCGGGGAGTTTAGAATAAGGTTCTAATCGTGCGCGAATACTTCTGTACCTTTCGAATGAATGCAGACTGTTGAAAGCATGGTGGCCGTATCCCCATGCAGTGTGCATTGCCAGCTGGCGAATAGCGGGCTACCTATTAAAGTCCTCTAGATAAAGCGCGAGATTAATTGCCGGCATGCAATGGGTAATTGATCAGATCCAGTTCACTGCTAGCTCGCTATTGTAACTATGATATGCAGAGAATCCCGACAGCACTGTAATTTCTAAGTCAACGCATTTCAGAATCTACCTGATTAACACTAGAATCGAACGAGTCAAAATTACTTGTCTGCCATCTTCGGTTAAATTATTCGAATATACCACGACGCGTTATGTCAGATTTGATATGCTTTTATATTATATACATAACGTAGATAATTGAATTTATTAATTAACTTAAATCCTCCAGCCATAATTTATATATACATACATGTGTAAGCATAACTGAGTATATACTTGGTAGTACTAGTGTTTATTAATTTTAGTTCTTTTCAAACCACCGCGTATATTCGATATATCTGCAAATTGCACAGTCGGTTTTAACAAGGAAAACGTTCCTTTGGTAATTACACTTGTCTCGATTCGAAACTCGAGCCTAATCATTTATTATTAGAATGTATAGCAGCTTTAATATTGCATGCACGTTTTTATTACTGTATAAATGATGAAGATATCTTATCCACTGATCACAGACAAGCATTGTGAATTATATTAACGAGAGCAAATGTTAAAACGTATAAAAAAAGACTGCAGTGAAGTGCGATCACTCGTGCCGTGGGAACTGATGGATTATAATTATACTATAGCTGCGTATAGTCAGAATCTGGTAAAAGGAATAATCAAACAGCAAAATTTGCTTTCATTCAAAGACAAGCAGCAATCGGGTAAACTCGCAAACTAAGTGATCGAGATCTTTAGAAATACCGAAGAAAACGGTGGCCCCAGGCGAAGTATAAAAAATACATTCCCGAAGGACAATAATGTTGATAGCGAATAATTCATTCGGCGAGGAAAAAGGGGTGAAAGAAAAACGACACCCTTCTGGTGAATGAGAAAGAAAGAGGGAAGCCAAGGCGAACTTTTCGTCTTGACTGGAAGAATAGCTTCATAAGGGTGAAGAATGGGGAGGAAGGCGACTGAAATGAATTCGCGCGTCTAGAATCTCCGCTTTCGTGTCCGCGAGCTACCTTCTCCCTATTTCCATCTATCTCGTTGCATTTCACACGGAATTCACACGTCTCGTGTGTATACTGGTGGTCGGTGAAAAAGAAAGGAGGCAGTAGTTCACTCCGTATCTCGAAGCAGGGGGTGTGGGTCGAAAGAGGGCGAAGAAGACGCCAGTAACAGCTTTCTATTTGCATACTACCTCTCCCTTTTCATCCGCGAGGTCCCTTTCGACACCGGCGTTATTTGCATTCAGAAATTGGCCGCCAACCACCGCTGCGACCTCCTTCCTTCCTTCCTTCCTTCCTTCCTTCCTTCCGTTTTCTCTTCCTCTATTACTTATCATTCACCTCCTTCCTTTCCACGGAACCGCCAATTTTAGTCGAGTCATTTCAATTAGGATTTACTTGCCGCTTAACTGACACGTGTTCAGGGCACTTCATAAATTGGTTACACATAGGTTTGCGAATCAAAGGACTTAATCATCGTATGACACGTCTCATGTGATCTTCCGAGAATTGATGAAAAGAAACAGTTAACGAGGGCAGTATTTTACTGTCAGTGATTAGAAAATTTTAAATGGATGTGGCTATCCATGAAATGCAATAAGCCGCACGTCACACAGTAACTGTAATTAGTTTTTATTCCGCTCGCAATTGTGTCATTAAATTGTATCATTATCCCGTGCCGTTAAAGTCTCGTTCAGCTTAAGTATGCGAGAACGGATGTTCTTTTTTCCTAGGTAAAAAACGTTCACCTACGTTATATTTCCAGTGAATTAGTGTAAAATCAAGGTTACCGTATAATGAACGGAAGAAATGTTATTGTCGGTGTTCTAGTAATCTAGGAAAGTTAATGCAAAATATGCCAGTAAATGATAATATCGACGTCCGAACTGAGGCGCATTGCGAGTCTAATGAAGCCGATATAGATTGAATATATAAATATGGATTCATAAGACAGGTGTGGAATTCTACCACTCGAGCCGTATTGTCCATTTTGAAATGTAGATTACACGTATTTTTAATAGACGATATGTGAATGGGAAAGTTGATTGTAATTCCGCAGAATTGAACGGGAACTTTATAGTTCTTGCATATTTATTTATGTTCATTAATGTCCCCAATGACAATATTCGCCATTCGTTATCCGTCGCTGGGAACATAAAATACGTATGAAGTGATAATGAAATGGCACGTTATAAATGCGTATAACGAAAATAGGAAAGCTACTTAGAATTTCAAATCCCTTGTCACGCTGATTCACTGATTTACGAATATACTCTAATTTTTCCAAAGAACCGTATAAACCTTACGATGCATTCCTACCGACGTAGCATAATACGCAGGAATTAAGAACGCCATAAAGATAAGGTTAAACATATCCACTTAAGTATAGTTATGTTATGACACAACGTAGCGTTTTCAATAATATCGGTAATGACAGACCGATAATAAAATACCTCGTTACAAATGGCTATTAGAATCTTAATTTATGTCCATTGCCGTCCTAGATACCCGAAATCAATTCTCCATTAAACTCACTCGTAAAATCGATACTAAAACCAATGCCTCGGAAAGTTCAAAAAGGAGACACTTCTTCTTGTTCCGTCGTTAAACGAGTGCTGTCGTTTTCAGATCTTAGGCCAAACCGTTTTAACGACACAGTGTGTGAAATAATCCTGTCGTAGGTAGACGAGCCGACAATAATCTGTCAAAGGTTTCTGTGTCCGGTGAGGTACACGAGCATAACACCCACGTTGCATATTCGCAGATATACTGATAGGCATAACCAGCTCGAAACAAAGAGGGAAAAAAATGAAACGGTCTCGTCCTGGTAAACGGTCGTTATCTATTCACACCGCTCGGACACCAATATAAATGGTAAGTGGGATACACGTACGACACACGTACGACACACATACCTCCTAGTACACATGTACAACGTGTACGTGCCCTTATGTTACATTCGGAGGCCCATGCAGCATATCGGGGACGTGGAAAAAGGAAATCGAGACGCATCCTCGGACAAAGGAAAGAAATTATAATCGAACGTCCTTCGGGGTACGCATCACGAGACCCTACGATTTTCATTTCTGAATTTGTCAAAGTATTATAATATTAGGTTCCGGGAAAAGTTCGTGCAGATTTTTAACCCACTGATTGTATTGGTTACTATAGTGACCATTCATTTTTAGTTCCTCGTAAGTAATTAAACTTTCTATAAACGGATTATATAGTATTCTTGACAAAGATGTTTTAGATGTTTATTTTGCAAGTGACCAAAGTCCATTTATCAAGATAATAATATAAAAATATTTTTAATGGAAAATGTTGAATAATGTTTCTCTCGTTAAGAAATATATTGTAGATTGGCCAGAAACGAACTAACCATTAGCCATTAATATATTCAAGAGGAATATGATACGGTAAGTTCTTCCCTGATCGACTTTCCCCTTCGACGCGATCGCAAGTGGACGGATCGGTTAGAACATATGTTTATGGTTACGAGATCGATCGATCGATCGAAACCATCGATCAGGATAGATTTGCACAAACGGTAATCTTCTACCTTATTTCTGATTCTTTGCATCGTTCAATTTCTGACTTCTACAAAATCATTCCATAATAATAATCATACCATGAGCCGTTTATTATGAAAGTAGGGTGACTTCATTTTTTGAAAAAATTCAGCTCGATCTTAATATGATTAGCATTTAACGTGATCTTTTAATTTATCAACAATTTACAATGCAGGGTTTTAAATGGAGTTATCCCACTTTCATGATAAGCGGCTCGTATACAGGTAATCCTTGTACAACACGGTACTTATTTATGTAATCCAAGTCTCGCATAAAGCAATTTTTATAACGCGATCCGTGTTTCAATAATACCAAAGTAATTAAGGAATTTCTACATTAGTGTTTACTATTTTAAATGATCTTCTTCTCTTTTAATCAAATGAGCATAATATGTAATTAAATGGTAAATTAGTATGGAAATAAATTCTTTGTCACGATGATTTTGTTAGTTCTTTGTTGTTTGGCATGAACATGATATTAGACGCGACATTATTCTTATTAAAATGGGTCGAATTAACATTTTCAAAAACAGGAAGACTTACTAGCACTTTTTGTCGGAGTGCAACATTTCGAATTCATAAATATTTGATACCGCGAGACCTACATACATTCAATCGTTTTCACAATTCGATTACCCCTCCTCATAGACTGATAATAATTAAATATGTGCCTATAAATCCTATTACAACATTCATATTGTTTCTTCATGTGATTCGAACATGATATCAATTTATTTGCATTATTCCGATGGCCATCACGTGTTACGGTTTTTTATACTTGACCTTAACGACGCACGGTATCACGATATATGATAATTCTATTACAATGACTTCTTCCATAATGTGAACTAGAATCGTTGCCATAAGTTTATGCCGAATCTAATCTTTAGTAAAAATTGTTTAATTTCTACGCTAAAGATCTGCGAATTTATTTCCTACGAGTTAGTAGATTAACGAAATGTTCATATATTAATGATGCATTGACCTCTCTGAATATAAATTCCTTCTTATTATTATGAAGATTACTTGAAATTAATGTATTCCCATTGCTAATGTATATTATTTTGACAAATAAATCTGATATTAGAATTTATTCCCTTTTCATCAATAATATATTTTTTTACCCTTTGATTACAACATGCGTATTTATACGCTCCCATATGTCCATGAATCTATACGAAAGGCGTATATATACGACCAGTCAATTTTGCTCAGTACCACGCCTCTACTTTTTCAGTAATTGAATACAGTATGGATAACTGAATCTCAAGAACTCTTCGATTTTTCTTATTTCGATCGACACTGTTTAGTGTCAACTACTGTCACGCGAATATCGCACTTACGATGTTAATAGTTATTTTGTTAGAACACGCCGCAGTTAAAGGGTTAATTAGAGCAGATTCTGATATGTACCTATTAGTTATTCAAATATAGGCAGAAATTGTTGCTTTCATGTATTATCGTAACAGTTGTGCAGTCGTGTTTTACGTCGAAACAGCGCGTTCGATGGACAAACTAGCATGTACATCTCAAGGAATATTTTCGAGAGAAGAATAAAAGGAATAAGAGGAATTATAAATGGTAGACTTGCAAGCATCACACCGTTCGAAAGAAGTTTGCGTGCAAAGCGATGCGATGCGCTATCTCGTAATCGCGTGTACGGGCTTTTGTAGCCTTGAAACACGCTGCAAAGTGCCGTCGGAGATAAGGACATTCGTGTTTGAGTAAATTGAAAAAAATGTGCGGAACACCGGGGAGGTGATAGAAGTAGAGGCGCAGAGAAATAAGGAAGAACAGCCAGAAGGGCAGGGCCAATAAAAGGAGAGCCAGAGAGGAAAGAGGGAGTCAGGAGAGCCCCAAATAAGCGCATGTCTGGGACACCCTGCCGTACATCTCGTCACGAATGAAATTACGTGTTCGAAGTCATGAAATTTTTTAACAAAGTCAGGATGCACTCGTGACAGGTAACAGTTAAAATAAACCCGTAGAACGAAACCGTGTTGATCTCTCGTAGGAACTTGTTAGAAACTCTTATAATTGTAAATGTCGAAGCAAATACTAACCAACTAATTAATTAGAATTATACAATTATTAGGTCGTGTAATATGAAATGCCAGATTTCTTATCAGACTGTGTGTCCTCTAAAGACCACGATTTTTTCGAAAGAGGAACATTTTTGTTGGAAACGCATTGGCAAAAATGCATATAAGTTAATGGTGCATATTTTGATTAATATAATGTATTATTTGAACGAAAACACAAATTTTTCTTTCTCTGAATAATCCGACATTTGAAACGACACGACTTAATACCTTTATAATCAAGTTAAATCAGGTTCACCATTCCCTTCTGATATACTATAGAATTATAAGCATACAAAATGCTTTGATTATAATGCACTAACGTGATATACTGGGTTAACACAAGTAGTATTATAAAATAATGATATATTTTGAGCACGAGTAGGAGGTGTTTTGAGAAGATTTATTATTGGCCTTAATCGTAGTGGTATTTCATAGGAGGGTGAAACGTGAGGTGCTTTAAAGTCGTCTGTCACAGATATCATCGCTTTTAAAGAGTATGGCCCACGGAATAAACCTCGAAAGGGGATCGGAAGGAACGTGCCTAGGTAAGGCCACTTTAAGGGATAAAGGCACTTGTTCACAGTCCTTACTGTTCTTCTATGTGTTTTTCATCAACAGTCGAATCAAAAGCATTGAATCTTTGCTCACTCGCATTATAAACCCTGAGTTTTCAATATTCAGACACGAAAGACTTTCTCGTTAGCGTCACGCAAGCTTCCACGCGAGACGAGACGATTCGATCGCGACAATGCAACAAGGTGGTTTCACACCGAGCAAATCAGAGCCTTAGACACGTGCCAACTTCTCAGAAGAGCATTGTAATATACCCCTATGAATATAGGCCGTCGAGAAACGGATATCTCGCCATTTTCTTTCGTATATTTCAGCATTTACACACACAATATTCCTTATGTTTATGATTTTTAAAAGCATAATATATAGGAATATATCGATGTCAAACAGCTTCCATTAGAATGTACTCCTTTTAAGAACTCAAGAAATTATTATAGAATTTTAACAGGTTAGTGTATAAGTTTATGTGACAATGCGAAGAATTTGCAAACTTCGGAAGGCTTAATTACAAGAAGAAAATAATATTCTTCTCCAATTAGAAAAACTACGTACTAAGGATACATTAAGTACATATTATGGACAACATATAATTCATCGATAGTTGAGACTGCGTGATATTACAAGTTAGCAATGATTTCATCAGTATCATATAGAATTAAGTAAAAAGTAGTACAACATCCAATATCTCGGCTTACCTCTGCTTAAAAACGCAGGGAGAAGAACGGAAGACCAGCAGGGTGATAGAATCATCTTTGAAAACACGAAACTCTGCACATCACGATCGACACCACGTGCGTATCCGCGGGAAAGGTTACTCGTGTACAGCGGAGAGGATAAAAAAATGTGAAAAAAGGAAACGAAAGGATGGTCTTTGGTAGTGGTGGTTCACCATGGAGAGGGTAGTAGTGTGGTAGCAGTAGTAGGTAACGGTGCTTTCAAAGAGTCCCCCATTTCGCACAACGCCACACGTGAACCCCGTTTCCCACCAGTATATCGGTAGGTCCACGTAAACGTAGGGAAACGTCGATATACGGACGCCTGTAGGATACTGACACTTCCACCACAATCGTAGAGTGCATTTTCAAGCTCACACGCGTGTTGCTGAGGCCACTACGGCTAATTACCGAGCCCAGCCACCCCGAGTAAAGACGAAGCGGGCGCGCGACCCTGAACAGAGAACAGACCTTCCTTCCATTCGCGAGGGTGACAGAGAAACCCTGATCCAGCACATGCGCCACCGCTCAGCAACAGACGAAGACCGAGTGAACCGATCGCTCCACCGAATAAAAGAGACGGAGGATACCGAAAGAGAAACGAAAGGGACAAACTTACGGCACACGATATACCATACACCAGGTTCTGCAAGATGCAGCTTGAATCGGCGTATAATTCAAGACGATAGTAAGAAAGGATCGGCTGTATCGGTTATAGTCTTCGAATCTGATGAAATATTAAACAATCCTTTGGTGGGTGATAATACGTGATTGTATTGTACGAATGTGAATGTATTTGTGAGTGGTATGCAACTGATACCGCGCTAACCTCGGTGATATTTTTTTGTGAGAACCCACTGGGCCTGGCCTTCGATGGAATGAGATTTTTACTGTGGCACCTTACTTGCTTTGATACATTCATTTGGGAATTTCCTTTGAGTTTGTGTCAAAGTATGCGGATTTTTTAGTGCACAGAATGAAAGGTGTGATGTGGGAAATATTCATATATCTTGTTTACCCTGCAGTGACGATATAATATATATCTAAGGAAATATGAAAAATGAGTAACAGTAAATGTGACACTCCACTACCGATGAAATGAATAATAATTCCTAAAGATAATAAATGATATTCAAGGTGGAGAGTTGCAATCATAGTAAAAGATAACCAGGTTCAAAGATCACACATTCGAGAGATGGGATGATTAACAATTCCAACGAAATCTTACACATTATTATTACCCAACCCTACCGTCAAAGAATGAACTTAGTAAAGTGGTTGCACGTCAGTGGACTTTGAAGAAATTCTATAACCTCGAAGTAACAAATCCTTCAGCAAAGAAAACGAAGAAAAGGGCACAGGCGTATTCCATGGAAAAGATGAGCATTAAATCCAACAACTTGATCTACTAGATGTGCAAGTGTTATCGCATCTTTCCTCGAGCGTTCAACTAAGATAAAACGATACTGTCAGCGGAGCAATTTAATTCCGAAAGACAGCCGAAGGTAGAGATTAAAGAGGCGTAAAGGATTATGACATGTCTTGAGTTTCAAGAAGTAACAAGCGCCGATTACGTGTCAAACTCGTACTCGAGATTGGCAGTCGATATACGCGTTCTGTGCGCCGAAGAATGTTATACGATATTCAGCAGTGCAAAGTAGCAATGCAAGACACCATAGCCACGAGATCAAATCTATCCGTGCGGTAGTAAGGTGCATGATCTTATTATAGATAGAATTGTGCGAAGCCAGAGGACAATAAGATTCGATCTTATACGCAATAAAGTCACGTGATTACGCCGATCAACGTGAAATTGTATCACGGTGATTATTTTAAGATATATGCATACGTAAGGGACACGAATCCATTATAATGCGTGATAAAAATATTTGTTGTTGCGGTTGTCCGGAAAGTTCATGTCGATTTTTAATCAAAATTCAAAGGCAACATTTTTCTATGTTGATATAAATTGATTTAATTATATATACACCGTTTTGTTCTATAACCGTTTCTCCATTTTTTTACGCAACTTTTACATAAAATTCGGGGCGCTTGTTCTATTTAAATAATTAAGTTTGAGTATAAACGTAAAACATATAAATGATATTTGAGAGGTAGAAACAAAGGGGCATTATAGGTGACAACTTTTCACCCTACATTTTTTCTAATCTCATTAATCGACGATGAAAATAATATGCTTCTTTTTAGTAATGATACTGGCCGAAATAATGTCCTTGCCAGATCACGCTTGATTTGATAAGACACGAAGAATTACCTCGCTTTGATACCAGTTTGACCTTGTTAGCTTTATTTATATTTCCCAGTTTCGACCGAATAGATTTCCCGGCTTTTTTCGTGCTACGGAACATTTAGATAATCGGCAGCCGTTTAATCGTAACTCCAACACGTTTATTTCATTACTAGACTTTCTGTGATGTGCTTTGTCGCGAAAAGTGATCTTGAATGATTATTATTTCGCGGATTATTGGTATTGTATTTTTAAACTGTGAAAGTATTAATTATTTTGAGACCGAGATTTTTGTATTGCATTTTATCAGTTATTTCTTACTTCTTTATTTATCGGGTTGAATAAGTAGCCGATTAATTCATGGATTGAACACTGTGTTTCTAACAGTAAGGCATGAAAATAAAAAAATGAATTGCAGGTGCATGTTGCGCTGTAAGTCATTATATTCTCCACTTGCTAAATGAATGTGGAAAGTAATGTCCGGTCAGATAGTGATAAGAGCAAGCGTGAACGACAGAACCGGAAAAAATTTAAATGTAGCATTATGAACATACATATTTCACGAGCTGATAATTTGTAATAGAATATACGCGGCTACTAAGCAAAGCATTATACAGGTATAATCGTCGTTTAGTTATTGGACAGTTCTTAAGCAGCCATACTATTGAAAGGAAAGAATGACATAATATAAAATATTTACATTCTAAAATATTTTATGCAAACATCTGGAAAGTTGAATATAATATTCTATTAAGAAATACCTTCATACGCAATAAAATTAATATCTACTTCCTAGTAGATCCTTGTTAATATCCGTTAAATTCTATAAAAAGTGGAATTATTCAAAATACGAATAGTTTCCGCACTCCAAATATTTTATTTATGGTTTATTAGTGGAAATTCTCGAACATTGTTTAATTTAAAAATCAGTGTAGCTGCCGCGAATAGTATACGAAAGTGGTGTTGCCCGATGTTAACAGGCTGTGTATTTTGATAAACTTAGCGAAGTCGTGTTTAAAAGAATTGGTTTACAAAACCACATGTTATAAAATGTTATTAGAAATATGTAATAAATGTGAGTCACTTGTTCTATTTAAATAAACCAGTTTGAGTATAAACGTAAAACATGTAAATGATCGATATTTTAGAGGCTTTTAATTTAGTCCAAGAAATTCTATTCAAAATTCACTAAGCAAGACGCGCGCGCGCATAGTGCTGCACACTCTTCACGGTTGGTCGTGAGTATATACGTGGAGCTCGTGAATGTTGGCAATTTTGAGGCCCGGTATAGTGAAGAGGTAAGGAGGAGGCAATTTCGGAGCCTGAGGGCCCGAACCTGGTCCCCCACCCCATTGTGGCGCTCGCTCGAATCGGAGCAGTCTGCACAAGTGTAACGAAAATACACTCCGTTCCTCTCGCTCTCTTCCGCTTTAAGTTCGGCAGAAAGTCCCCGGGCGAACCACCACACAAGCCACCCGGATAAGGGTTTCGAACCGGGCCTTCGTAATATCTCGTTTAGAAAGATTACAGGTTCGGGAAGAAGTTCCCAATGTATAAAACAAACATCGTTAAGCCAGCCCTATACTTAACCCCACCATGATCTCGTGCTCTCTTCGTCCCTCTCTTTCATCATCTCACAATTCACCCCCACCTTTCCATCACCCCACGGCATTATATACCGGGTATTATGTACATCTCCGAAACCGATACCACCACGACGTCTTCTTCTACTTTCGTACATACATGTATATTCCGGTGAAGCTTTTGCAGGAGTTCCGTGGCATTCCGGCAGGTCAGGAGCGTACACCAATAAAGGTAGCTCGAAGATCCGTTCCCTGTGTTCGTCTACGAGCTGTTAAAACCCAGCAGAGTGTATTGAGACGTAGAGACCACCGGATGCCCGAGCGGAGATTGCTGCGGTATAATTTCCGCGTGTGTAATTATCGATGATCGTCGTTATGAGGGCCATCTTCGCCGTTTTTTTGAAAGCCATTTCAAGCTGAAGGCAGGAGGCTGGCGGAGGGAATGACTTAAATCGATGGGTATTATTTATTGATGGAGATTGATTTAGAGCGGAGCCAGTTTCGGTGATTACGATTGATTATCTTCCGTGCAAAGCGCGATGTTACGTGTTTAACTTGCAATGAACGTGCGCACTGCGGTTGTCGTGAGATCGTTCTCGATACGCTCGTCTTTTATTTGCTTTTATTAAATTATTTACCGGAGAATTTATTGAACGCTCTTTAAAACGATTATTTCGAAGACAATAAATAAAAGCCAATTCCTATATGCATATCCGCAAACAGATATTTCATTATTATCATATTATCCTCGTTTTATTTATGATACGAGGATCCAGGGTTGTGTACGCTGTACTTTATACACCTACGGGGACAGCTACTTTTCAACACGCAGCTGTATACGTCACATATGAAATATGTAAACGTGCATGCTCACCCTTTTGCGAAGTTCATGCTTTACTCTCAGCGATTACAATTTTCTATTGTGTCTAGATAGGCTGTAGTAACTACTATCGAGAAACAGTTGTTCTCTTCTCGTTTCACCCACCCCATACATATTTCTTCTATACACCCTTATTTTCTCATCTTTGACGATGCCGTATCTACGATTACGATTGGAACAACTACGACTCGGAAGTGTTCTCGACGATCAAAGTGATTTGCATAAATTGTGGTCCATGATAGACGAGGTGGGGAGACTTTAAATTCGACGGACATCGAGGAGAAATTCTGTAGTGATATGTTACCAATTGCGTGGTGTGATACGCGCGAAAAATGTGGTGGGTATATTATGTGTTTCACGACAAAGTCTCAGTTGCAACAAGCGGTTACCGATGCACCTAACTTGCTTCTATTGACACGAATCGCGATAATGAAGAATCAAGGTTAAAAGTGTGCGGTATATAAATTGGTAAACGAGTTTCGTTCCGAATAGCATGATTTTTTGTGGTTCTCTGTACCTCGCTAACTTCTCGTATTTCGTTGCCGCTCATATTGTCATCTTTCTCACGACTCTCGAATTACGACGTCTAGCGGCTTCATTCAGATTCGCGTTATTTTGGCTGATCTTGGACTGACTTGTAGATTTGAATTATATTGGGTCGCTTAATTAAAATAATTCGCTACTACAATATGTATTGGTACGTACTTCTAGGAATATATAGATTTCTCTTTTGTTACTAGGTTAATACATATTGAAAGTAACACGTACAGATTTCACATGATGGCAGATGGCCAAAATTGCTAAAGCAAAAATCTCTAAAAATCTCCCCGCTAAACTCTGACTTATGTACGTCAGCTAACTCGATATACTAAACTCTTAAAAGCTCTTAAAACTTTCATCCTCAATGTTGATCTTTCTTAATTGAACAGATTCCGAAGTCAGACTTTACAGCGTTCAACTTTGGCTACAAATGTAGGGTAGTTATATCTTCTCTAAGGGTAGTTTCTAAAGTGTACTCGACATATGAAACTTAAGAGATAAAAGTGTCCATTACTCAGACACATAACTTGATAAAAAATGTCTTTCACAATTCCATAGTAATGTTAAAAATACGTTTCTGTAAATATTTCACTGTAGTTGTAATACTTAAATTAATTCAAGGTATCGAAGTTTCAATAACCAACAATCACCTTAATGAATGTTATTAATATACTAAATAGCTCCTAATGCTGTAAGACTGCTTAAAATGTATGCAATGAAACTCAAAAATATTCCCCAACAAAATCCTTCGCTCGAATCTCCTTTCTGATAAAAATACGTCATCCAACTGTCAGTATCAGAACGCGAAGGATACTTGACTGACGCAAACAATTGCATAAAGGAAAGGAGCAACGAGTCGAGGCTATTATCACTTTCGTTATCGTAACTGATCGATGGAAGCACGTGCGACAAGACATAGAAGCGAACATCATGACGACCCAGCCATTAAGTCCGGCCACAGTGTGCCCCGTCCAATCAGTGACAAACGATAGTAATCACGGTAATCAGAGTATAATGACAGTCGGCATTGACACTTACCGGCCACTCTTGGTGATGACCATTTCCGTGCCGAGCTTATGGAACTTCTCCCAGAGCTCCTTGCCCTCAAGGGTGACCTTGGGGTCGTCGACAACACCGTCCTCTTCCGGGTGGTGAGGAGGAACAAGGGGATGATGAGGCCCCGCGAGTGGGTGATGAGGTGCCAGAGGGTGAGGAGACGTATGCAGCATCCCTGGTGGCAGAGGAGGCCTCAATTGCCTCATCGCTGGACCACCAGGGCCACCCTGATGATGATGATGATGCAATGCAGCCGCTGCTGCCGCCAGGACTGCTGCTTCTTCAGGGGTATGTGGCCCCAAACCTAAACCTGGAATTTGACAGAGAAATAATTAATAAATTGCCACGTTTATCATTATAACAATTTAAGGTTTAATTACTAATTTCCTCAGAATTCAAGAAAAATTCTAGATATTCTTTATTTGAGCAGTTTAGAAGAAAAATATAATACGTTTTAATTATTATGTTTCAAGCAACTAAGATCAATTTTATTTATCCTTCTTTTATTGAAGCGTAATACTAATTGGTAAGAAATATGAAACTCGTGACAATCCGCTGACAAGTATTTTATTTAAAATCAAACGCATCGATGATGAATCCTTCGAGGTTTAAGTTATTATCGGTAAAACTCATTATCCGATTTCTTAAATCGACGAACTGTTCGACTTAATTAAACGTTGTTACGTGTAGAGCAAACTTCATTATGGTGATCGATCAACATCTGGCTGGACTATTGAAACGTTGATTCTCGTAGATTCTCGTTGCGGAACATAATGACCTGCCGATCCAGTCAACGAGAAGATCGCCGTTGGATAACAAGTAAAAGACAGCTGCTACAAGTTTGCAAGGGTGAATCACCTGGCGGTACGCGATACCAACCCCGAACAAACTTCCTGATACTTTTTCCACACCCCCTACCCCCCTCGCGGAATTCTTGTGCATGTACAACTTTCAAACTTCCGCGAAGGTTTTCAGTCTTCTTTTCCTCCCTCCACACCCCCTTTTACTTTCCCTTTACTTCCTTACTTGTCTTTCTAACGCCTTTCGATTTACATCTCGGATATTTTTAGACACGCTCTTCGTCCATATTTTAAAATGTCTGCTTTTAAAAACAGTATCCATGAATCTACCATAGTGAAATACGATGAACGAACATGATGTATTATGTAAGTACTGTATATAACTGTCAAGTTAGGGAATACTCTGATATGAACTGATAAGAGATATAATGTAATAACAAAATTCAGTGATAGTAAAGTAAAATAGAATGAGAGAAATATAACTGTCGTTGCTCGGATCTAAGACTGAGATGTAGTCAAAGACGACAAAGAGATATCGAGTTAATTGTACTGTTTGCGCATCTCTCGTACCCTCCTCCTTACATTATTAGATTCAGAGTGGAGTTAAAAAGAGGCGACTTCGGGAAGTTGCAAGCGTTCGCGAATAGGTATCCTATTCTTGGTCCCAAGAGAGCCACCTTTAAAAATAGAATTGACGCATTCGCTCTTCGCGGGTCAATAGAGCAATCTATGCCAGCAATTGTCCTCTCGCTCGTACGATCGATGCGATTGTGTATATTGGCAATAATAAACTAGGCCCGAATGGATACTGCGATATATTTCCTTTCCAATCTTTTTATCCTCTTCTCAGGACGACTCCTACTTCGAACCTGATATTACGCATCGTAACGTATTAACTTCGATTCTGATTCCTTTTAATTAAGCCAAGGACGTGGTCGAGTTTTCATCGAAATATGGCAGAGACACGAATGCCGATAAACAGCGAGAGTTATAATTAAATTTAATATGTCGGGGAATATTGATGTGTCACTTTAATACGGGGCAAACTATAGTGGATTTATGTATTTATTTGGAACGAATGTCAAATATAATGGGTCCTGTTGCACGTGATCGTCACTCGGCACGTTGTTTATTCACTGAATTCCGGAATTTCGAAATCTGGAATCGAGCCGGTTTCCTTTGACGCAACCTCCCGCGATATTATACTCTTTCGGCGCGCAATCCTACTGACATTCGTGATTAATGTTAATCGCACTTATAAATATATGAGTAATGATGTGGTTAATAGTCAACGTCACCGACACGGCTCCCGTGTATATATTCTTTCTCTTTGAATCAATTACCGGCACCGAGCGGGCAACAACAAAAAAATGCAAAACCTGTTGCCGTTAATGATCCATGATTCTTATCGCACAAAGACCGTGCAGACCGATCATTAAACTAATATCCTTTGCGCTCGTGATTCTAATATTTATCTAGCTCAATTTGCTTCTTTGTTTATTCTGTGTATTTATTCACTTTCGATTACAATCGCGGCCATTAGTCTCTTAATATCAATCCATATCTCGCTCGGAGATATTAACACTTCCGAAACTAAAAACATTTCAACGAGTCGAAAGGAAATTACTTTGCATTACCGTCACGAAGATCTATCATTAAAATCTACTTAATTTGGCAGATTAATTAAAGCATACTATTTCTATATTTATGATTTAATTCAATGCTATTCTGTATTTCCAAGGGACGTTATTCAATAAAATAGATTGCTGTTGATAAACGAAGGTGAATTTAATTCAATGTACTTTTAATGTCAGATACTTAAAATAAAGCATTGTTTTTGTACCCTGGTATTTAAGCATCTCTAAACGTGCATTTTCCACTAATTAAATAAAAGAAAAAGCGCGCGATCTAATTAAGGATAATAAGTTAATTGGCATGAAGCTCGCAGAGCGAATAGGAGAATGTATCGGTTGTTATTGTGTTTCGACGAGAGGCAAACTATTATATTCTTCTCAACTAATCAGCCTCCTATTAGACCACAATATAAGCCAACAAAAAAGCGTTTTGCTCGATTGAGGTTTACCCGGTTTTTTTATGCTCTGTAAATTACAGTCACTATACTGGATAGTCGTTTTTTGGTCGACCACGATCCTCGAACACCAAACCGCTTCTTGCTAAGCAATTCTGCATTGTGTACCAATTAGATTTATTGAATCAAGATACAATGTGATCTACAAGAAATCCTTCGCTTTATTTTCCATTCCCATTACGTTTGATAAATATTAGTTTAACACTAGAATTACCGAACATATTCCCTCTTATGCTTACAAATTTATTTACATTTATTTACATTTATTTATATTTATATTTAATCAATAGACTCAATTATTCGCGTTATATATATAAAATGAAAGTATATCGAATCTCAAAGAATTCGCTGTGGTGTATTCGAATAATTTAACTAAAAGAGATGGTCAAGTCATTTTGACCCTATTGGTAGTTCTAGTGTTAAATCACCTTTTTGAAAAAAAGCATTGTCGGCTCTGAATGAAGTAGAAATATACGAATAAAGCATTGTCGACGTCAATTATCAAATGTGTGGTAAGTTTAATATAATATAGAAAAAAGTTTAAAAGTATGAGATTACTGTGTTAAGCTAATTATGTTATAATTAGGAATACCAATTGAAAGTAATTTAAGAATAGTGCTTAAATCCCAAATATGAATGTATGTTATTTTATTCAATATTTATATTTAATGTTCATTTTTACTAAGTTTAGTATTTGCGTTTTGAAAATATATATTAATACAAAATTATACAAGAATTATATTGACTATGTCACTCGTAATATTAATTTTTCAGTTTTGCAATAATATCATCGTCACGCGAAATAAACTATGCTATTCGCTTTTATTGCCATGAAATATTCGTGTCGTATATTAATATAAATTAAATATGAATTCAACTTAAAAACCGTGTATATTTCTGTTTAACAATGGAGACTATTGCGTTATGAAAAGTGGGAGTTATTCAATTTCTTCCAATAAGCACGTTCGACAAATTTTCAATTATAATAAAGATAACATTGACATGCTTTTTAGTTTCGCGAAATGAAATATTTCCGGGACATTTTAATTGAACGAACACGTATGTCGGAATATCGATGCCGATCAGAATTCATTTAATATATTGATTGAAATATCACTAAAATAACATTTCGACGTACAACGAGAACGGCACTTCTAAATTTAACAAATAATCAAACGCAATCAAGGTGATAATTAAATGTTAGTTGAAGCCTCCATTGACAGGATACCGACAGGTTTAACTCGTTTATCAGTTACATTAATATCGCTACATGTCCCTCATTTAATTCAATTCCTTCAATGAATATTATGTACTATAATTTATAAATGGATCAGCGAACTATCATTCAAACTTAACCAGCTTCTTTGTTTATATTTATTTGCGAATATTTAAAACCTGCCTTGCTAATATTTTGCAAATCAAATTAATATTTGCATTTTTGGAATTAAATAATGTTTTAGAGCAGAATCTGTATTTTATATTATCAGTTTTTAGAAAATGGAATTAATTAATTCTGAAATTCTTAAATAAATCAACTTTTCGAGTACAGTGTGCAATATATATTGCTAATTTCTAGCAAATGAAATTAATACACAAATTTCTAGGAAGTTATTAAAATCTTTTAATAATCCTACACTTCCAATATCCTTTCATTTGCACGAATTCGAAAAATACACTTACTCGAATACCTCGATTAAATATGTTTCGGAAGTATGAGTACTCTACAGGGAGGTCTTTTGTTTGTTAATTAAACGCGATATCGTATTTCCGGTGAGCCGCAATTTGTTATACCATGGAAATATGTTGCAAATTAACAATTCCCGCAATTGAAAAGACCTCCTCTCTCAATATTGAAAATACGTTGCTTAATCGCCGCCAATTTATCGCCCCGGCACGTACCTCCGGGGAGCTAATTTATTATTGAAAATAATAAACAGCAACGGTGTAACACCGATACATTGCTAGAACACGGATTTTCGATTTAACAAACATTTTCCGGCGTGGACCTACCGATATAAGAAAAACTTTCCAACAACTAATAGTACTTGCTATCATATAAAAAAAAGGTGATTCTTTGGCAGGAATAGTTTCGATGCGAAGAAAGATCTGCAGCTATTACAGCACGGTTTTCCACAGCAAACTTTCTACCGGATTCGAAGTTCACATTTATTCACTCGTCGCGTTTTCACCCATATTTTTACGTCCGCGTTAAAATATACGAGGCGACTAACCGAGGAGCAAGGGATGGCGGGGTTCCTCTTATTTGGTTTCCGTTCCTTTTTCCTTATTCTAGGCGTTTTCTCCCGCTGTTCTGGACGGGTTACGCAGCGGGGCAACGTTCACCGCATTTCGAATGCAAGGAACGTCTCCGATGCCCTTCGCAAGATTAATCACCGCTACCTTAGGTTAGTTTGGGTCAGTTTAGGTTAGCTTGGCTCCGAGCCCGACTAAAAAGGGGAATAGGGGAATGGGACTGCGATGCGCCTCGCCACGAAAAATGACAGGAAGGACCGGCAATAATAATGACAAATTCGCTCGTTCGTCCTGGCGCATCCAGAATGACAAGTGCCACGTTGACTCTGATGGAAAAACCGATTTCAAAAGATTTTAACCCTTTGACTGCGGGAGGCGTATATATGTGCCACTCATTATGAAAGTGGTCTAAGTCACTATTTATATATGCCCCTTAAAATTAATATATTTACAATTCCGATTAATACGTAAAACTTCAATTGATCCACTTAGAAGGATGCTGAAAGGTGTTGACAATAACTAGATTCTAGATGAGATGATTGCATTTATTTCTAACCTAAAAAGCTTTTAATCGTCCTTCCGGAAAAGTGACTTAGGCCAGGTTCATAATTACCGGCACATATACACTCTCACATGTCCATTAATATATACGATAAGGCGCATATATACGACCAGTATATTTTGTTCAGTACAACACATTTATTTTCTCATTAAACTAATATAGTATTGAACATATTGCGACGTGTCAGTTCAAATATAATATTAAACTAAAATGAAATATGTACACATGAAAAATGAAGTTATATGTAAACGTGTACAATGGACACCGTATATGTTTTATAATTGCTAGAATTTTTTTAATCGCACGCTATGGAATACCATTATATTAGATTTTATTATTCTATCGCAAATTATTACAGAATCACAATGCAGGCAAATTCTAATCAAGTTTCTGTTTACCTTTCTAATATTTACTTTCCCAATAACAGAGAAAGGAAGGCGGTAGCATGAATGTATTATGTATTGAGATCATAATAGCATTAGAGTTTTTGCAATCAATTTATTAATTGTTCTCCATTGCATAACAGTGCCAATAAACAATTTAGTAGTTTAGTGTAGTAATCTAACTAACAGAAGTATGTACAAAATGGCGACGAGCAGAAACACGAATTTAGTGGGCCTCAAGTTTCTCGAAAATTTAATGTTTCCCGCATTGCACGGACGCAAACTGAATTAATTCTGCAACTATCTTTAATCCGACAATTATTACAAAAATTAATAATATAGTGGTGTATTAATATTATTAACATGTACATTATGTTTTTATAATCATATAATGTTCAGCTTCATTTCACGAGATTACCAAATGTCAATACTTAATGAATTAAATCTAATTAACTAAGTAACTTCCATTTCCTCGTCACTTTAATAAAGAAACAAATTCCGATTTTTTCACGATAAATGTAATGTCATTCCGTAATGCCATGTCTACTCACTAAATTCTGCACTAATCCGAATTGCAAGTAAGATAAACAAATAAATCCTGTCATCATAATTTCAAAGTAATCTGCAGTTGATGAAGGATTTACTTGAATTTATAAAAACCGACGCAACAATGCGATTAATCGAAATAGGTGCAAAGTAAACGATTTTTTCAGAGTCTGTAATAGCTGTGTAACAGCATGACGAGCAGAAGAGCACGACGTTACGAATTCCGAGGATTTGATAGTCGGATCGGCTCGAAATAACCGGGTATCGAGAGAAGAACGCGTGTCAACGGACGTGGAGGTATTAATTCATCATTTAACGTAACGAAGGGAATGACTAGTTATAGCGGATGAGGTAGACGTGTGTAATAATCAGATGTCAGATAAGGAGCCACGGTGAGCACGTTGTGTCGGCTAAAAAACGTTTCTGCCCGCTCCAAAATATCTTCTTTTTCACGCACCTGCCGTCAAATTTGCACTCGCATATTCAAACCACGTGTCTATTTTATCCGAAAATAATCGAATTCACTGTTCCTAAGAATTATTGTAATAATTCGTTCCATTCTCAGACATCTCGAAAAGAAATTTCACTGGAAAAATGGGTTTTCTTCTTGTCACTTGTTTAAATGTCAATTTATACTAGTTGTATAATTGAATAAATGCGTTTTAGTGCCAGCATAATTATCGGAAAGTATGTAGTATAATTGTTTCGTTTGAGCTAAAAGCAGAGCGGAATTTACTTGATTTTGTTAATTCTGTGTATTTTGAAATAGAATTCTCGTACTTAGAATTAATAATAATTGATTAACAGATGTTAAACGTTTTACGTGTAAATACGCGTTGAATTGCATCTTTGATTAGTTTCGGTATTAATTTCATCTAATTCCGATTGTTGTCTTAAAATTATGATTTCATGACATTTTTATGTGTGAGATTTTTCGATAATATTATTTTACTGAATATTTATAATTTAAAAATCCTGAATAAAGTATGTATTAAACTGTTACACGGTGACCGTGTTAACAATGCTTTTACATGTGTATACTCTACAGCGAATTATACAAATTGCAAAGTAACAATTTTAAGATAATCTTAGAGTTTAACAAGCAGAGTTAACAAGCAAATGTCGAATTAGAAAATGTCGATTAAAATTGAAAAAAAGAACGTGATTGGTAAAAATCTACATAAACCTAAAACGAGTACAGAGAATATAAATTCAACCGGCTGAGTAAGGTTCGAGGACAGCACGAAGACAATGTGTTCTGAAAATGATATCGGTGTCGAGAAACCGAAGCAATGCTCCTCGACGTATATTTGAATTGCGTTACTCATTTAACGTAGGAGATATGCCAGATCGATTACATTATCGTTACCCGACTCATAATGCATTGCCGACATTTACTAACAGTGCTTTTTTTCGGTGCAACACTCGCCACGCTGCATTACCGATTTTATCATCTTTCCTACGTTATTGCAACCATTGCCCAATAGAATCCGGACACTGCTTTTTTCTGTAGCACTACTCGCAAGATGCTGATAGGAAAACACGTTACGTTGCAACGTCGCGGAAACCTTTTCGGAACAATACGCTCCGGCATTGCTACGATATTTCTGCCGTCTACTTGCAACAATGTCACGACATGAAAAATTCTTGGAACGTTATGTTCTCTTCTGAAATTCTCAAGCAGTCAGCTGGGTGCAGTGTTATACTTTGTGATATTATCAATTTTTCTCTTGTTTCTTAACGTTACTTTAGTTACTCGGGGCAAGAATTAATTGCATAGTTTGACGTACGTTGATTTTCTTACTATTTCTGTGGCAAATGGAGAATTATGTACGTTATATTAACTGAAATATTAAAGTGGACGATGATAATGTTTATAGATTTACGATTCTATGTCTGCATTTTATATTGTGAAGTGAAACCGTGAGATTGTTTAATTCGCTACGCTATAAAGTTTTTGAATTATTCGCTGTATCCGTGTATTTAATTGATAAAATGACGTGCATTCTTTGTAGGTTAGTAATGGTTTCAAATGATTTGTTTTCGATATTCGATTTGAAGATTATGTTAATATACTTGGAAATAGACGAAATATTATATCGATTGTTATTAAACTGTCCATTTGCACTGAAGTTGATGGATTTTTCTGTGCGACTCTATTTATGTAACCTTAAGATAAGAATGTATCAGAATTTAAGTGGATTTTTACTAGATGCCGTGTTTTTCTTAAATAATAATTTACGACTGAGGGACGGCACAATATTCCTGTCGCATTGTTGTTTCAAATATAACAAGATATCCTGATACATGCCATTGAAAATGGTTATGAAACGATGAAAATATCATAAGTTAGTTCATCCATTGTCCAAAACGGAACGATCAAAACTAGTGCACTAACAATACTAAGAATAATTATGATGTGTACCAAACTTATTAAATGTCAATTACACAGAATTCCAAAAGGTTATCTAAAACCAATTGAATCAGAATCAGTCGATTTCTTTAACCAAAAATGAATTTCTTTCCGAATAAAATAATCCTTTTGTTTGATTAGCATACACTTAAAATGTTCGAATGTCACGCAGTTCCATGTCAACTCTTTTTTTCCATGACGTTAGCATTGGTTGGAGGAGGAAGGAGTGATATCGGGGACATAAACCGTATCAATTTCCAATGATTTTCCTTGGGCTGATATCCGGACGCGTCGTATGAGACAAATATTATTGAAAAAACAATTTGTTCGTGGATGCCCGGGTGCAATCAATGTCGCGACGTTAATAATAATCTTCGTAGTAGCGGCATGCGGCTTAGCAAACAAGGTAATTAAACGTCTCTAATTAGCGCCGTTTAATATCAATAGCGGCGATAGAAGGAGTTTATCGAGAAACAAATTAACCATATCCGCCGAGCGTTACGAGACGATCGGGACGCGCGTAATGCGCAGCACGAAAACTCAGATCGGCGAACCGTACTGCCGATTCTTTCCGCCGTAATTCCTCCGCGACGAATAAAGGACGTCGTCCACCGACGATACACTATTCTTTTCCAGACTTTTCCACGCTTGCATTTTGCGGAATCAGAACGTTGCGTAACACTGACAAACAAGCTCACAGATAAACCAAACGTGACCGCAGTTGTCAATGTGTCCTTCCAAAAAAAAAACGTGCATGCTTCCGGTAGACGGTGGCATTGAGCCAGGATCACCGATCGGCTTAATTCTGTTTTTCATTGCGAAACACTTGCGCTTGCCGAGGCAGCTGTACTGATAAGAATTCGAGGAATTGCAACCCTATTTAACCTCTTTGAGTCTGCATCATTTTGGAGTCAGTGAGTAATCGAATCTTTTGACACTGTTCTTTCTAGGAAGACACATATTTTATTGACACGAAGGATTTTTTAAGTTCAAGCAACTTGTCTTACTAGAAATTACAAGGATAAGACGAGTGTCAAGGCGTTTCTATTAGCGCACCATTTGATGAGGGTTAATTTTGTTGACGGAGAAAGAAGATATATTTTTTATTCTCGTAACGCATTCGAAGTATTTATGCGTTGATAATTTGAGTAGATATATGCTGATATTTGCTACGGCAGATGAGATATCGATATTACAAGAGAAGAAGCGTAACCCGTAGGAAGAACTAGATTCACGCGTACTTTCTAAGAAACGTAGAACCGTGGATGATTGTACTTTCGGATTATGAAAACCGGAGAAAGTAAACGTTACCATAAAACGTTCGGGAGTTTAATGCCTCTAAATTCTAACTATCCCGGTACCGTGCAACCAAAATAAATGCAGCGGTATACGGATAGAACTTTGAGCAAACACGCAACAAGTCTAGTTTAACTAGTATACTGTCGCTCGTAAAATTCACTTCGCTCTTTTCACGTACGTTGTATTAATTAAATGTTACGCTACTTTTGTTGCAAGGAATAATATTTATGTGGGAAGTTGGTTAAGCATGCGATACTTCAGTGAAATCTGTAGACAAAAGGTATCGCTATAATCCGTGATGTTTGTGTTAGATCAACGTCCAGATATGAGGTAAGTATCGTGAAGGAAATGTTACTAATACATGGATAATGGAAATATTGGAATGCAACTGTTTCTAGTAATTCGGTCGCAGAAAAAAGATACTCTTTGGGTCACGGGAGGCGATGTGTTTTGTTGGATTTTTTAAAAGATCGCGTATTAGGTCCTACGTTGGGGTTCTTCTTAAATCATGCCTAGACGAGTCTCATTATTCTTTAGGTCATAGATATTCATGTTAGAGTGAAACGTTTATCGACATCTATGGTGCCGTCTAAAGTATTCTTCGATAGGCACTGAATTATGGGTTCTATCAAGCGAAACGGTAGTCTTACACAGAGATAATCGTTTCCTTAAAACCTGTTTGCCCGAACATGGTAGTTTTATCGGATGGGATCTATCTAACGACAAAATTATTCGGAATCGTGTCTACTCACCCGGTGGCGTGAGTCCGTGAGGATTAAGGTGAGGATGGTGATGCGAGCTGGTGAATAAACCCTTTCCCTGAAGATGATGGGCCGTCGGTCCTGGCGAGCTCGTAGGCGGCAAATGAGCCGCCGGATTGTAAAAACCTGCCGCCGCCAGGGCGGCAGCGCTGAAGTAACTTGCCGCAGCCACCGCAGAGGACGGATGTGACAATTCTCTCTGAGTGGGTAACGGCGGCGGTGTTTCCGGTGCCGCGGCCGGACTACCGGGTCCACCCGGTGGCGATGCACTACCTTGCGAGGACGAACCTCCTAATATAGGTGGATGAGTACTAGCTGCAGTTAATAACGAGGAAACACTAAAGTCCGTCGGTCTCGGGGCGGCTGGAGCTGGCAGGTGTCCACCGGCTATATGTCCATTCGGATTGCTGGACGGCGTGCCAGCAATCGAGGTCGTAAAGGGCGAGTGCTGATTCAGAGCCGTCGCTGACGCGGGGTACGCCATCCCAGGCCCCCCCGCCTCGGCCCTCGGCCCCGTATTTGCACCCTCGACCACGTTAGCCTCCAATTCTCGTCTACGTCGTTGACCTTCGACGTCCTTCGCGGAGGAATCTTCCTCCTCCTCCACGACCTCCTCGATCCGTGATCGCTGTTGCAGCGCGGAGGGTTGCGGAGTGCTGGCGCAGTGGGTACCCCTGCACGCCGTGTCTTGTTCGAATCTCATCGAGACGGGCGAGTGTGCCGAGTCGCGCGAGATTCCTCTTCGAGTGACTTAATTCAGCTTTAAACTAAACCTGCCGCTCTTACACTCTTTCTGACACTTTTATTCTTCCTCACTAGTTTGCGACTAAACTGTGTCGCGTTTGTCTTGCTTGTACTTTTCACTTGGTTTTCGTTAGACAACGAGTCCGCCTGTTTCTTTGCCGCCGTGGAGAAAGAAACAAATAACAGTCACTGTCTCAAAGTCGTTCTTCATGTAGGATAGCACGTGGAACTTATTAATTGTTTAGTTCTTTCCCGTTCATGATTATGGAAAGTCACTATAATGTTTTAACGTCACTTTTACTTCGCTCAAGAACATACATTCTGATCTTTGGAACGTCCACGCTGTTTGACACCCGATGTATCGATCACAATTGTCTTGTTCGTTAACGATGAGAACAAAGTGGACTGTCCAATCGACATTTTACGATTCGAATTACAGCCTTGGCAGTGGATCTGTCCAGCACTTGAATAATTCACGGAATTACCAACATAACAATTAAATCTCTGTTTGTCATGCCACTCATAAAGAAACCGGGTAACGATCAACTTAATATTTGTCGGCGTTTGACACCACACCGGGTAGTGAAAAAGCTTTTGCACTTTACACTGTAGACCGACGAGAACATTAACACTCGCGTGAGACGTTTTACAATGATGGCGCGTTGTAAATCTTCAGAATAAGAGTCACTCCCATGTCGTAGCACATACTTGTAAACATAACCTTCCAATAAAATCAGAACCGGCTTTCACTTCTTCACTGACTGACCGTAGTTTACGTCCACGTAGTTTGTTCGCGCTCGTGGCAAGCTCGATATCACCTCTTTTATCACGTCAATCCATTTAACGAATACACCACGCGAGAAGTAAAATTCTAAGCGAAATAAAGAGGAGTCTCGGCACCGTATTATAAACGCCGTCCGACGGCCGGACGAGCGAGGCGAGGCGACGACAAGGGTTTGAACGTGCTGTGTGAAGGAAATGTTTGAACTCGGGTTCGTAGACTGACGGTGTAGACGATACGAGGAAAATCGCGGCGATAAAAAGGAGAGGCTTTACCTCAGCTCTGCTCTGCGAATCGTTCAGGGCTGAAGAGCGGACGAAAGGTGTTACTTGGGTGGCGCCGCGATGGTCACTGAGCAGCGCTAGGATTGACACCTCCTCTGGGGGCTCACCCCCACACCTCCCGCGGAGGTGTTGGTGTGCTAAAGTCCTCGTCCGGATTCAGGGCGTGTGTACGGGATATATGGGTGTGTAGGTTGCCGTCGCGCACGATGCATGTATATACACGAGACGGAGTGTGCCCTGCGCCGCTGAACGAACGCGGGAGGCGTGAATGCTGGAGGGCAGCGACGCGAAGACTGAGATCGTACGGGGGCTCCTCCTCCCTTCCCCTTAGTCCGTATAGACCGTTAGAGTGGGGAGCTTCCCCAGCGACCGAGACAACCGAACCGATGCCCGTTCAACGGAGACGGAAATATGCTTATAATGCTTTCGAGAGAGAGAGCTAGAAACTCGGTGGCACCTTCCCCTACCAGCTGCCGGGCGATAATGAGAGCTCGTACACCGGATTGGCGTTCCGGCGCCAATCCGAGCGGCGTTGGACTCGACGCCTTTTCCGACGCTCCTCGACCGAGCATCCTTCCCTCTCTTTTTTACCCAGCTCTTCCCTCTGTCACGCTTACCCCCTCTTTCCAAACATACGTAGAAGATATTCTTCCCTGGTTCCTTGTACCCATGTGCCGGGGTATAATCCTCCCACCAGGTCTACCTTAAGGGTGTTAACCACGAGTACGCCCATTAACACCACCCCGCACCCTTGCTTTCCGTTTGGGGGCGGAGGCATTCGGGGAGGGGGTATATGATCGACGCGGCAACGCGACACGAGTAAACCTTCCACGAACCTTCGTTGCTCGAACGTTAGTGCTCACGATTGACATACTGAATTTACACTCCAGAAACTGCCGCTTCATATATACACAGTGGACAATAAACGACTACTAGCCTCGGCCGTATTCTATGGTTGCTCAAATGCTGCCGTACGAATTGTCGGCAGTAAAGAATCGAAATTTTTACGAAATCGTTGATCGTTCGTTGTCCAGTTTTACACTACTCGTTCCACCGAATTTTTAACGAAGTGCTTCATTTTTAATCATAAACGCGTGTGGCTTTTTCGAAATCAAGGCATTGTCCTACGTAAACAATGATGTAAGAAATTTCATTCGTGTATGAAAGCATATAAGTTTGATGCTCAGTTTTATCGAACATCGAAATAGCACAATAGTTGTACGTTCAAAGTTCTAATCAACGTGGTTGAAATTGGTTCTATTTTTCACAAGTGCAGTAAGTTCTGGTTTTTCTTGACGTCAATTCATTGCATTAGTTACTCACCATTAACCAACTATTACCCGACGGTAATACTTTCATTTAGTTTCACTTTTAATTCTACTTAATTATGCTTACGCTTTAAATTTATTTCCTTTCATTTCCATGTCCATAATTGTTACATTTTCATCAAATAAGTTACGTTACAACATTTTGTGAGAGATATAGCGCTAGGATCGTTAAGCCTTGCCACAAATATCTTTTCCATAAATCCGAAATTGCACTTTATCAGTTACAAGCTAACGCGATCGGAAGCGTCGAGAGCCATCACGGTTTTCCACGAAAAGCCGAGTGAGAAATTTTCGCGAGTTGTGCCAAAATTCGCACAACTGAGCGTCACGAATATCACTTTTGTCCCCTCCCTTCGTCCCGCTTTAGGCATTGACTTGCGCCCGATACACACACCGAAACCACCGACAGAGGAGAAGCAACTGACCACGCCTCTTTCCTTCCTACTCCTCGTATATCTGCCCCCACCCGGTCACGTGACGTACCCTACTCCTGCAAAGTGAACTTTCCGTATTTCCTGGAGCGTCACTTCACCACCTTCCCCAGGATTGTTCGTGGTTCCGCCCCCACTTCGCTAATCAAACCCCGCTCCCGCTTTTTCTCGTTCGTGAGACCTCCTCGTCGTTCGTCCTTCGCGCCGTCGAGTGTTACTGAGACGCCCAACACGTCACAGTGTTGCCAAATCCGCGAGAGCTTTTCCACCCGTGCAGCTCACTGTGATTTCTAGAAACACTTTACTCGCAAACTCTATCAACTACGGAATTGTGCCTGTAAACGCTGATTCATGTTTTTTTTCGTCTAGCACCCTTCTCAAAGATGATCGATTTATTGATTAGTTGGAGGATCGTGCACGGCCGATTTTATTGCCGAATGAATTTGATTCTGCGGTTTTCCTTTCGGTTTGTATTTTGGTACATCGTCGATTCATGTCAAACTTTGATTTGGAAAATGCCAATTTTTGTAACATTATTAAATCACTTGCTCAAGTTTGTATCTTCTGTCATTTTTGTGCTAATATTTAAAGAATTTGTAGTGGGGCATGCTCGAGAATCGATCGTTTAAAATAAGTTTAAGGAAGATTATTTGCTACAGTATTTATAATCTCTTGTAGAGCGGTAGCAACTTGTACTGCCAAATTTGATCGTCTTTAATAGGAAATCAAACAACGTATGAAAGATACATCATATCACCGAGTCCAGTTATAGCTTTCCGTTTCAAATATGTACCTTGGTTTACAGCAAATTAAAGACTATTACGTCTTTTATATTTAAATTATAAGGAATATAATTTGTCTGGATATATTACATCGAAACATGTATAATTATAATCATAATACGCTTCAATTATGCAGAAGTTTAATACACTTTTATAAAGTCAGCCGATGTTACAAATTCCGGTCTGCGCTCATCAAATCATCGTATAGTAACATAACAAATTGTACGATGCTTGAAGTTGTACATATTTTATCAATGCCAGACACGCATAGAATGGTGATGCGAGATATTCAAGACCACTTTGGTTATTCGATAAAAATGAAATTCCATTCGACCAGCATCCATGAGATCTCACATTTAACGGAGGGTAGTAAGCAATAAGAATCTCGATGTCCATCCAATCGCGAATTGTCGAAGCGTCGAGGAATATCTCGGCGTGTATTACCGGTTGGACCGTGTTCCTCCTCGCCACTCGTCTTACCGCTCGTTTCATTGTGCTGCCGTCTTCAGATTCGTTGAATCGACAGCTTCTGGCTATGAGCAAATCCATTCTGCAATCCCCCCACCCCCTACCCCCCGCCCCTCTCTCTATCTGAAGGTGATCCAAGGAGAATATTCCTGTGACGATCGATGCCACTATACATTACCGGCTATCCCATAGAGCTAGTGGAAGCAGAGCTAGTACGAAGTAAAACGGAGGGGTGGAAAGATCGTAAGGAAAAGAAGCGAGAAGGGTGTCTAGTGATACGTGTACACTTTCCCGGGGAAAAGAAAGAGGCCGAAAGAAAGGAAGATAGTGGATCGCTTTGGTTCTCTATTTCCGAGACGACGTAGCGAGCGACGGGACTAAGGCAAGAGCAAACTTCGTCCTGGCAGAAGGGAAGGCAAAGGAGAGAGGACAGAAAGGAGAGAGAAAAAAATCCAAACCTCCATGAGGAAAACGCTCCGAGATAAAAAGGGAGAGATGAATATGTAGAGAAAGATAACGCGTTGAAATAAGGGAGATGGAGAGTGAGAGTAGGAAGGAAAGAGAAGGTACCGGGTTGAATGGAGGGAGATAGTAATCGAGCGAGAGAGGTGGTTATAATCGCGCAGACCGCGTCATAATCCGCGACGAAAAACATTTGACGAGCACACCGGGCTGGTAAAGGGGCAACGCGAATGGGCGTGGCTCAACCTTGGCACCGCCTACGTGACCAAATCTTCCCCCTCCAGAGAAGAGCGCCGAGAGTAGGGGGTTGAAGTTACGGCGAAACGCGCGGAATCGTTCAAACTGTTAGTTCAAAGGTGGGGGGGATCCGCGAGACGAGGACGGAGATTCGCGTAGCATTCGTCGCGCGACCACGATCGGAGCAGGACGGAGAACGGAGGATATACACCTGTGATTCTTGCGACCATACATGTAAAATACACGTGTTTCTATACGCCAGAAATGTTCTTTTTTCACTGATACGTCGAACGTATTTGTGAATTTACAAGGAGAGGGTACACTTATCGCGGACGGTATACCGATGCTAGTATGCCACTTTGAATACCACGCTTATACCGTAAGGATATACGATCTATGAACACGGAATTGTAATGCCCGACTACAAATTCTACCAGAATCTAAAATACGATTTCACTAACATTCAAACGGTGTTGGTCGCAGTGAATACTTTCTATCCGAGAGCTCATACTTTGTCTTCAAGAGTGCACCATATTCTGACATACATACTTATAGGTAACAATGTTCCAAAATTCGTATTCCAATTCCATAATAAAAGGACTTCGATGATTAACCATCCAGTATTATTAATATTCCTAATGACACTAGATATACCTTACATTTCATGAAAACATACTGACACAAACATTTTTGTTCGTCACACATTAATGTCAATAAAAATCACATACTTTTATCATTATAATGCACACTGTATATTAAATCTATAATATTCGCAATGTACCTATGTAATAACTAAGCCAATTTCATTTCAAAATCGAGACACTTTCGAACTTATATTTAAAAAGTAGCGATATGCAACTGAATTACGTGGATCATTTTATAATAGAATTACTTAGGAAGAAAAGCTTTCCTCTCTATTACTTCTGAACGAAAGTATCGACGATAGAAGATTAAAGCACACGGCGTTCGAAGGCGGTGAAGCGGATAAGAGATCAGTAGCGTCGAAGAAAGCGAATTGCTCTTATTACAATGCTTAGTCAGTACCTCGGCTAAGGGAGATACTCTGCGCGAGATATTCCGTATTTTCTTGTATAACACGGCCTACTAAATAAGGAGTTTCCGACCAACCGGACCCCTACGTTACACTCTACCGACCAATCAGCGATTTTTAATCGAATTGCAAGTTTAATAGCTGTAACGATAACTGGTATCGTTATCAAATGCAGTCCAATATTATAGGTACTGGCGATATTAAGTGAGAAGATAATTTCCCAATTAGCAAGACTTGATGATTTTCTTCACTTCGCTATGACCTCTGTTAATTAGAAGGCACTGATATACTAAGTTGAAGTCGAATCAAAATGTTGTGGAATTATTATTCGGGGTACCGGAAAGTAATCAATTCTGGAGTGAAGAATTTGTTCGCATCGAAATTTGGGACTTTGACTTTTTCAGAAAGGGAATTATTTGGAGGATCGTCGGTTAAGAATCATAGATGACGATGGGAATTATCTAATAGAATAATGTTTAATATGAAAAAATAACTGTAGTTTCGTAAAGTACGTGAAAAATAATTGATTATTCTCCGGTACCCCTAATAGTTATCTGAATTATTTTCTAATAATTTCGTGATAGTTGTGAAGTTATTGAACAATGTTCCACCTAGAAGATATGATGACATGATTATAATGTCTTAGAAACTTAGTTTTTGCAGGGATAAGATCACAGTATTCATATTTCTATGCACTAGTTCAGATTTAAGGATTTTGTTAGTTTCATGGTGGCCATAAAAAAACTGCAGACGTACGCGTTAGCTCGTATCTTAGGGTATTATAGGGTGCGTATAGAGGGGCTCTTTATCATCTTCGTAAATCTTTCTTTATTAGCGTGGATTTCCTTTGAAGATGTTTCCGTCGCTAGAATTACTAGATACTCCGTGCCTTCTTACCTTCATGTTTATTTATTACGAAACGACCAAGGAGGCTCTCCTTTGCACAAATAAAATGCCGAAGCCGTTACAATTTTATGCGAAATAATTCTCAAGTAAGTAATAAACTGTCTGAGGATCACACTTTAAATCGTGTACACCGGAAAAACAAGACGGGAAACTGCTAATAAATTGTTGCTGTCCTGGGAGAGGACGTACGACTTGTGTTCCGTCTTCCATTTTACACCATAATGTTCTTCTTTCATTTAGGATACTGAAATTAATAATTAAAATAATATAATCAAACAATAATAATAATAATTGATTTCCTATTACCAAGCTACAAATACTTAAATGTAAAAGTCGTGCATTTTTTAGTTACATAATCCTTTAACTCTGGAGCTACCCAAAGTATATTTAGTAATATTTGTATATATTTATCTATATATCAATTATGGCTGGAGCATGTAAGTTCATTGATGGTTTTAACGATGCGTGCTACATAGATAAAATAAAGGCAGTTGTAGTGTTGAATGAATAAATATGTGAGAGTATCTGCTGTAATTTAAATAATTATTATTAAAAATGTAATTTACTGAAATTGATTTTCTGCATCGAGAAATATGTAGATATCAGTACTTGATACGATAAAGTCAATATCAATTATATTGATAAAAGCTGAACAAGAAGCCTCTTAAAAATGTATCAATTACTTTCCAATCATTCTACGTAAGATATACCCTGTATTGGATAAATTGATGTTAATCATTATTCAATTTTATATAATAACGCAGATAGTTATTACTGATATATTAATGTAGAGGATACTCCAGCTTGGATCGCTTTTCAAGAACAGTTTCGTTAAAATTGCCACGTATTTCTTTTCCATTAATATCACCAATTTTTAATGAAAACGTAGCACGCTTTTGTTTACTGCTGAAGAAACCACTCGAGAGCACACCGATGTTTGTCTTTCGTAATTATTACCGCATTAAAACACTTTACTTCACTTCTCGCGATACAAAGGCGTAAGTTGTTTTACAAGTTTGTAATTGGTCGCGCGATCGATATTTAATAATGGTGATTAACCGACCAATTAAGAACACAAACTGGCCAACAATTTCTGCTGTTCGATATTCAGGTATTTATTCGCTCAGTACCAATGAATTTAAAACTAACGCTGTCAAATATGATCACATATAATATACCAAAAGCTAAAAACATGTATTTCGACATCGCAGTAAAGAAATTAATTCGAATAATTTTGTTTGTCAATTATTTTTAATGGGAGCTTGGTGAAAGAGGGTAGAGCACGAACATTCTGTGAAATCCTTCGAGTTTCAAGTGAAGTTCTCTCGAGGTAGATGAAGTATAGGATGTTATATGTATATCGGCGAGTAACCTATAAATTTTCTCGGGTCATAAACAAAGCTTTTGATGCAAAAGGTTGTTGCAGCATGTGCGTGACGAGTGTCGGCTCACCGCTCGCGAGTAACTCGCGAAAGAGTGACGAGGGGTGTCGGGCGAGGTAGAGGGGCGGGGGGGGGAGTGCGTGGAAGTTAAGGGGTGGTGAATAAGCGTGAACGGAATCAACCGTAGGAGAAGGAGGTTTGAGGATGATACGTTGCCGTGGAGGATCAGGGTGATGAGAGGGTTGGAGGGAGTATTCGCGAAGGAGAGTAAAGAGAGAGAGTAAAGAGAGCAAGTGGAAAAGAGTTGCTGACGCCGTTGCTGAACCTTCGCTGAAAGCTCTGACGGCTGAATTTAACGCCAGAGCCATCAAGCCACCGTGTAACTTCTTGCCAGGAACCTTAATGTTCGAGTTGGAGAAAGATGGAAGGGGCCAGCAGAAACGTGGCCAGTTTCGTGGTGAGCTCTTTGCTCGGCAGACTTTCAATTTCCTTTCGGTCTTGCTTACATTCTTCGTCTTGAAGGGAGAGGATGTCACGGTCTTACCACTAAAACACGTGTCTTCGTTCCGTGAATATGCCTCCAGAGGATCTTCAATGATGATGACGCGGTTAGTGGCGTGTATGCACACGTTAGTTCGAATTACTTTCGAATGCGATGTGAAAGAGGTACGAGAAGATCTACCGTGTCGAATGTACACCTTAATTCTGGATTAAGAGAAAATCGTTTTTCTCGTGGTGGTGTATAGGTTATAGGGAATAAGGATAGGTTGATACAGAACTCACGGTAAGTGATTCGTTCGCGCTGCACAATCACTGAAGACACTAATGAACCTTGCGTGTTGGAAGTCGTAGCAAGCTAGTGCATTGAACTTTACTTACACACGACATTCACGCGTACTGACTTGCTCTACGTTATACGAATAACAGGATTTTCCACGAGAAAATGTCGTTGCTGTCTTCGGATTCTAATACCGCAATCATTCTCGTTGTTAATAATAGATACCGTAAAAAGTGTAGACGGTTATGGAACTAAGAATATGCGAGATCTCGTTACTGCATTAAGTTACTCTGACAATTTAATGGATGAAATATTATGAACGCGCGAGCTGTCAGTTTCTCTTCTTTCAGCGCATTACGAATGCCTTAAGAGTTAGCTAAATATAACCACAGATATTCCGGATTTCACGTATACACGCGGAGAGAAAGAGTGTAATTGTATACCGACGGCAAGTATTACTTACCACAAAAGTAAGGTAATATGAACTAAACAGAGCCGTGATTCCCACATTCTCAGAATAGCATCACAAAGACGACACACGGGTTACTACGCAACGTTTCCAGCGGATCTTTTCCCTCGAAAGGAAGTCTATCAAAGAGACATCGGTAGACATTGCGAGACAGGGGCTTAATGACACATCGACGGAGGCGAAAACCGCGAGAGCAACGACAAATCAATTAGGTACTTTAATGGGGGGGGTTGCTCGAACCTCTGTAACAATCGGATAAAACAATCGGGAGGGCCATTCCGTCTCTCGTCCCCAACGCGAGCTGCGTAAACCCGGTTGCCGCAGGGTGATCATCGACATAGAGGAGCACGAACGACCGAGGAACTTGCTGCGGGAGGATGTTACTGAAGGAGGAAGGGCAGGGAAACAAAACGAGGATAGAATGGGAGATTGAAAGAAGGAAAGAAAGAGAGGGAGAATAGGATAGGGATCGAGGATGAGGCGAACGAGTGAAAGACACTGAAAATTCCCAGCGTCACCGAGCTTTGGGCGTGTAAATTTGCGCGGATCGATTCCGGAGGAGCGAAACGCGTAGGAACTGAAAAAGTTGAAGAGAGAGGGACGTAGGAGGAAAACAAAAGAGAGAAAGAAGGAGACAGTAAGAGAGCGTGCGAGTCAAGTACATAAGCAACGCGGCAACGAAACGCCCGGAACAAACAAACAAACAAAGAAACAAGCAAACAAAAAGCAAAGTCTACAGTCCCCACGGCGCCTGTCCATGCCGAACCTGACGACTTTCAAATTCCCCGTTCACTCGATGATCGTTGCAATTCCCGACGTCATTTGCGCTCGAGTCCTCTCGATGCAGCATCGAATGATTGCTCATGCGATCAGCGAGTTGAAATGCAGACATTTACGCGAAGATTGTTTAATTGCTTCTCGCAACCTTCGTATTCGGTTTCACTCCCCAGCGAAACTTTCGGCAGTCGAGTATGAAAATTAAATTGCCAAGTAAATTAGTGGGATTTAATCTCGTCCAGTAATACACCGAGTTCTTTCGATTCGATGTTAATCCTCCTTTATCGGAAATATCTAATGCAGATCATACGAACCATAGATTCGTTAATATTAATGCAACGTGCATACATTGCAGCCACAAGTACAGAATAATGATCATAATTGAATCATTCGGTGATTCTGTCGAGTGGTGTACAAGTACAACGAATTATTGGTTATTCGACGTGTTTAGTGGATTTTAGGGTAGAAGAAGAGAAAGATCGGAACTTCGACGCTTACAGACGTAATCTGTAACGGCTAGAAAAGAAGGTGGGCAGCAGGGACACAGGGGTGAGTGGATCGAGTGGTTTAACTGTAGGGTAGTTCAGACGGATGTATATATGTACATATATATAGACATATAGATATATATATTTCTAATACTATTAGCCGGTATTCCGTTACACAACGACAGATGGACGGACGAGGAGATATCCGCTCTGTTTGGACTTCGGTGTTCGGGGGTGCAGCTGCGTGTGTGTAAACCATACTGTGCTGTTTGTGCCTCAGCATCAATTGATAGTTTTGGTAAACGAGAGAGTCCACGGTGGGTCTGAATGGGCATTGCAGGGGAGGTTACATCTTCCTTGTTGAGACTTGACATTGAATCCTACATTGTCCCTCTCGAAACTACAGTTCTACAAGATTAGTATTGTTCCACGTGGTCCATATTATGACAATGATCTCCTGCTTAAGTCAGGTTGACTTTCTGCCAAAAGTCCCATTACACTCATCAATACTATCGGTATTACGGTCATATAGAAGTCTCGTTATACTTTAATATTTTTATACGCATCTATTTACACCACTGATTTTGCAACCGGTGTGCTGTGAGAGGATCTTAAGTGTGTCGCGAAAATGTTTAAACATCATTAGTTCAATTATTTTCGAAACATGTCCAAAAGCACAATATCAAAACCTTAAATTGATTATATGAGTATATCAGTGTTATAATAAATGTATACATAATATAGGAAGAAATATATTGATCATTATAATTTAAGTGTGCCGTGAGATAAAAAAGGTTGAAAAATACTGATTTATACCAATGTATTGGTGGATGTAAGAATATATGTACTTAATATATACACCGTACAAGTAGCTGTAGGTACATGTACTCTTTCGACTTATGCTTGTAAGCTTGGTATTTTCCACGCTTATGTTAGATAATTTGGATTTACGTAAGTTGTACACGAACTTTCGAAGCTTGCGGAGCGTAAAATTGAGTTAAACGTAGTCAACGCGCGCAAGTTGTGGGTATTCCCTTTACATCCAGGGACAAATTTTTGCCGCTCGTTCTTTTCACTGCAGTATACCTATTGTAACTGAGGTTTTCGGAAAACCATAAACACACACTCATATTTAATAAACAGATTTATGCATAGATCTGGTATAAAACGATACATTACGATACGCTTGTTCTTCCCTCGGAATAGGCAGATGCTAATGGAAGCTCTAATTAACATACCTACATAGGTTTATTGTCATAATCGATCGGGGAATACGTTAATTAACATGGATATGTGTGATGTTCCATTTCGTATTTCGATTGCGAGGTAATCACGTATCGCATTGTGTTCCACCCACAACATAATTTCGAAAATTTCTATTTATTTATTATTTACACCTTTGAAAGATACTAATGATTGTACATTTTATTCGTTAATTTTGTATCGTGCCAAATAATTTCCAAGTCGATTTTTGTCTGATATTGTACCAAGATACATAAATCATCTTCAAGTAGTACACCTTAGAATTAATAGGATGTAATGATAGAATAAAATGTTTAATATTTTGTTTATAAATTTCACTTAAAAGTACCAACAAATATTTTCATATTTGAATTCATTTGATATTGTACTTCTGATTGATTGATTTTCAAAGGCTACTAAGGAGGGATGCGATAAATCCTAATAATTTATTTCCCTGGTTAAGTGACTCGAACAGTGGAAAGCGAGGGAGAAGTTGGGTAATTATTTATCGATAACAATGAGGAATTCTCATCGTGTGATATCTATAACTGGAGCAGAACGATTGTTTCATCATGGACTAAAAGTCTTTGGATAATGCAGGGGCGAGACAATTGTATTTCTAGGAGTTGGCTACATCGAAGTTAATTGAATTACCGTGTACGTAGTCTGCCACCCATTGAAACCAGAATATTACATTAGAATCTCAATACCCTCAGTGAGGCCAATGGATCCAGTACTCGTGACTTCTCCACTTGTATTTCAATGCAGATCCTAATCGACTAGAAACTGTTTCGAACATTCTCTAGAACCCCATAGATTTCGAACGTTATCAATATCGAGTCTACATGCAGCTATTAGTGATATCAAATTTAAGAGAAATCACTGATGCCTTTGTAATCAATTCTGTCTGATAACCAGAATGAAATGAACCGCGAACAATTAACCTGTAAATGATAAACCCTATACAGGCTGCTTCACCCAACTCGACTATTTATAATATTCTTGATATTTTAAAATATAAGAAATATTGAATGTAATAATATTCGAAAGAAAATCATGCGTTAATTAATGAAACTATTCATTATTATAATACAAACCACTTGGTATTTATCACGGGTTCTTTACGTCACATTGCACAAGTAGATGTTGCTGAGATGTTATCTCAATTATTATCACAGACGATAACAAACAAGAATATTCTGTTTGGTATTGATTTAAAACGTAACGGGAGATACTCGCATACACTTTACCGCGGTGTAAAAAATAAGTTCTTTTTACGGCAAGGTTTGTAGTTGACAACCGGCACGAAATCGGAATAACGAATCTGATCGTGATGTCATATTCCTTCGAAGAGCGTCAAAATGTTCTTACAGTGTTTCGCATAGAGACGCAAACCAAGTATTGTTATCTATTTGTGGTGTCGGTTGTCTCGAAATAGAGCCGCGCTTAGTGTAGAAGAGTGCGTCTAAAAGCGTTTATCGATTAAGCATCGAAGTTGAAGGGAAGGGAATGCCCTGTGTGTTGGAAATGAAATTGATCGTGAGCATTAACGTAATACTCGCGATGCAAAGGACAATATTACTTACAGCTTGGTTTAAAATTGTTTTACAGGGGTCGCGAATAATTATCAGGGATACTTCGAAAGTACTTTCAGGACTTCATTTATACACCGATATTTTACAAGCAGAAAGGTGCAATTTTCAGTGTATCGAATAAAATACTACTCCGTGTAACTTGTGCCATTGGAATATTTATTTTGAAAGATATTTCATAATGAAGTATATTAATGACTTTGAGGACACTGGCCGCGCGAGTCGGTAGAGGCGAATAAAATAGAATTGTCTCGGTGGTTTGACTTTTATTTAGAAGCTGATAAGTGATTCAAGAAACCTATACTTTGATGGAGAAAAGTTTAGAATTGTCCCTTCGATTCTGTCTCTGCTATGTCGTCCAATGGTATATAAGCTGTAAGAGGTTGGAATAATTTTGCCAGGCCGGCCCCCAACGTTGACGGAACAATTAATAATTAAAGGAATAATAACGCTCTGCTTTATTTACATCGGCAGAAACATCGTCAACGGAGGCTTGGCCTGACATCGATCTTGTCACTGTCTACAGGACTCATTAGTATCTACTAGTAATTAGGAAGTTTATGCCTCTCATAAGCGATTTACATCACCCATTTATTGCCTTGCATACAAATTAATCTTATGCAGTGTTAGACTGCAGCATTCGTCCATAATTCGTAGAATGATAAATATTCCTATTAATGTCTCGTCGATTCACTTTAATTCGCAATATTGAACGAATCCATTAGGATAAGTTTGAGGTGCTGAATTTATTTTAAACAAATGTTATCAGGGTGAAAATAATGGGAAATTAATGATTCATCGACTGAGTTGGATTTGCCATTGGGTACCGGGATTTAGAGGATGCACGTCTCCCATAGATCTTCTATGCATAAGCCATTCCCGTTAGGATGAAATTTAATACTATAACCCACATTCACGGATTATTAAGCTTTATTAAAAATGTCACCTGATACGCGGGCACAATGTTCCCCTGATTCGCTTTATATCTTAATCAACCCTGCTAAAATTCTGAGAACCAACTGCAGACTGCTGGATAGGTTATTAGAATTTGTAACTGCAACTGCAGCTCAGTGCATTATTCGCGAATAAAACACGATTCGTACATAAAAAATAATGATTCTGTTTCTTTTTAATGACCCTGGAGGTTTGTTAATCTATGCTTAATATATCATTAACTCAATGTTTGTAAATCAGTGACGAATAGATCGATTCTTGGTATCGTTTCATTAGTATCGGAATAAGTTTTGAAACATGCATTTCGTAAAATGGCACATCTAAAATTATGTAAATACATTAGTGAATAATTATCTTGATCTATATTCCAACGGTCCTAAAAAGAAGGGGGGCCTATCCAAAGATCTTTTCCCGATCTCACAAGCTTGTCGGCAAGGATTCAAGCGTGCTGGTATCTTTCCCCCTGAGGAGAGTAAGAAATGGCAATGGTTAATTAATGGATCGGCACGCGAGAAGGGCCCAATGGGCGAGCAAGCTCCCGTATTTCCTTCGAATGAGCCCCCGTGACGTGAAACGCGGACATCCACATCCCCCTTTCACCCTGCCCAACCGAAACACATACGGGCCCTCTTGCTCTCTCGTACGATCGTTCCACGAATCTCGTCTTCTCGCTCTTTACTCTACGAAACTCACGAGTCCCGAAATCCCCTCTCCATCCACCATCCAGCTTCCCATTGTCGAGGGCCCGAGCTGTTTTGTCCCGTCAGTCCCAGGCGCGCAATGCGATATCTATGGGTTTCTTTTGGGGACCTTGTGCCGAAGCCGCCATTATACCAGTGGTCCTCCCCTCCCAGTAGCCCTCCTTATTTCAGTCACGGACACAGACGTAAAGTGCACTTCACAAGGGACGTCAGCCTGCCGAGACAAGTCGATGTGGATGTACGATGGTGAGCTTCTGGATTCTGTCTCTCCACCTCTGCTTCTCTTCTCTTTCTTTCAAACCTCTTCCTCTTTCCCTCTGTCGTCCACCTTTTTACGTGGAAGGACGTGTGTGCCTCGTGCGCCGGTGAGACCCGAGAAAGTAGCACCGGTGTCTCTGCAATCCTGGTACCTCTAGTTTTGGCTATTCACGGCGGCTACGTTACGTCGAAAGGGATGAAAGAGTATGGCTGGTACCAACACACTTAAGACGTCTCTTCTCCCTGCTGCCCCCCCCCCCCCCCCCCCGCCCCTCGTTCTCCACAGTCCTCATCGGTTCCTCCTCAAGGCGACAGAACGAAGAAGAAGGGCTGAGAGAAAGAGCCGGCGGGATCTACTGTACGCGACCGCTCTACCCCTACCGCCTTTACCCGCTTTAAGCAGCCTAATTATTGCCCTATCGACATAGATTTCTTAGATCGGATTACGCCGACTGAATCTAGACCCATAGAACACTCACAGCTCTGACTACGGGGTTTCGAATTTACAGCCCCGATCCTAGTCACGTGGAATGGGAATATTCTCAGGAAGGCATTCACGCACCATACCTTCTTACATACACTTCAACTTCAACAGCTTTCACTTACGACTTCCATACGTCTTTTACTATATCACACGAACAATATGAGTTACGCGTTAAGATAATTGTTCAAACATTTCTGGCAGCTGTTATGCATTGTAATCAATAGTGTTTGTAAGTTATAAAGTAACGTTGCCTCTAGAGAGTTGTCATTGGTGGTTCATTGCAGACATTAGGAGATATCGGTCGTTCATTTGACGCAAGGACGCCAATGCCGGTGAAGCATGAATATCCAAACCCACGACAGTCATCGATAATTCAATATCACACGTAGAAGGCTTACCACACAGCTCCCTTTTGTCGTGGCACGTCACGCTATAATGACACACCTCCTGCTTCGTGAAAATTTAATTGGTCTCGTAAGACCTTCCCGCTCTTGGCTTCTACTAAAGGCACGTATGCCGCCACTATGAAATCGGCTTGCAGGGTGAAAGGAGTATTGCGACGGTATTATCCTCCTCGCTTCTCTTAGAACTTCGGTCTGTGTCTCTAATGCCAAAATTTCCTAATTTCCTAATTTCTAATTGATACATAATTTGACACAATTGCATTTTCACCTTTATTAGGACGATATGGACTCGTTAATAAAGGAAATATTGAAAAACTGATGACACTGACTTAAAACAATGATGGAGACACAGGGATGTATTCAATTATTTGATGTAGATGAAATCTTGATTCGGGAAGATCAAAGACAACTTTTCGACAGTCATTCTACAAATTTCTCGGTTGGTAACTACTTGAAATTGAAGACCATGTTTCGTCGTATGTAAAAATGACACAGATTTTCAGTTTGATAATGGCGGGCGAATAGAAATTGGATCAATGATGTATACCGAACGTTTGTCCAGTTTTATTCGGTGCATGCCGAATACTCTACAAACGTGATTGATGCTCGGTTCACCCACGTTTTACCCAGTTCAACCCTTTCCACCTATGTCGCTTAAAGTCTATAGACTAGCTTGCCAGGTGAACCTTCGCGACACGCTGTCTTGCTATCTAAATAAATTACAGCGTGTCTCCATTCGTAATATTCTCGGCAAATCGAAACCATTCTCCTATATACACTTCGTGAGAGCTGAAGCTTGTGGTTGAACTCACCGAGACTTTGTATCGGCTTTTCACGAGCCATTTTAATGTTTAACTGCCGCTTCTCAACACACTTGATTACCGCTGCAAAAGCGACTTCCTTTAATATCACTTAGATCGATATTTATATTTTTTTATTCTTAAGCTTCAATTCTCTTGCCCATTGCTATTTTTGATCTTGAAGCTCCATAAAATTGTACCCAGTGTAGAGTAACGCGTTAAATGTTATTTTTAAGAGTACGCTCTTTTATCTTTTGATATACGAACACTTTGGTGCACACTGAAGTTCATAGTACAAGTAACTACAAATTTTAAATAGATCACTAAATCTGGTATTTATTGAATATTTGTTAATTCTTATTCACTTCTTTCCTAAATGAAGACGCTCCGAAGGACGAGCAAAATTCACAAGTAAAATTCTGCAAAACCGACGTCGATCACGAGATTGTTCGAGGACGATTTTCCATGGCGTCGCAGCGCGTAGGTTCGCCATGGTGACACGTACAAAAAGAGATACCATGATCCTCTGGAGTACGAGGAGTACCAGGGAAAGCACACTCGTCGGCGAGGGCCTGAAACATGATCTCCCTCGCGCCGGTCTTGTGAAAATGTAGGAAAAGATGGAGGAAACTATGAAATTCCGGCCATTCTTCGGTGGTACAATAGGACGTACGGGGATATATATTTCGGAAATTCCCAATGGTACACGCGTGTACCGACGGCAGAAGGAATAGGGGCTGAACGGTGGTGCGGGGTAAACATGTAAGAAGAGGCGAAGGGAGGAAGGGTACCGTACCGTTTCCATTATGAGCGACGCTTATTTTTCTTTCTTTCTCTTTTACTCCCTGACTGAGGGTGTGTTCCTCTGGGTTGCACACACGTACGTGCATTAGCGCGAACATTTTGTGCCGGCGTGTGCAAGAGTTCCTTTCTTCGGGGCAGCTCGGCTAAAAACCACCCCTAAGGTGAGCGCCAATAGAAAAACCGGCCGTGTGCCTCTCCCTGTGAAACCCCCGAAAACACTCTGCTCGACCTCGCCCTATGTCTTTCTCGCGCCATCAAAACGCATCCTCGCATTGTGCACACGTGAAATACTGTTTGCCGTCAGTTTTTTAAGATGATTCCGACCTGGAGAAGAGATCGATAATGATACAACACCCGTCTCGAAAGAAATAACCATGGGAGCCTGGCCCCATGAATTTAAGATGGTGCTTTATTCTTCTCATACTTCTTTCAAGGTAATGTTTACACGTCCATAGCTATCAGCCATAATTTCTTGTAAAGTTTACTTAAAACAGTATCATGATCACAATTGTATGCACTGTAAATTCGTATTTCACGATGTTTTGCATCCCTCGTTTATTAGTGATAAGTTATACAATACAGTAAAACTACAGACTAATAAATACAGATTTGAAAAATAAGAGTAAATCTATATGACAATAGCAGCTAATTAATGTAGGAATTAAATTATACAAAGTAGTATTTAATGTAACTAGTAAGAACTGGTTCGAAAGAGACATAAACTTTGCCGAGGCGCTTTAAATGTGCCACCTTAATAAAAGTAGTTTCTCATCGTGCCAGTACTGATTATCACCAAAAGTTAATCACGAACTGGAGGATACATTGGAGTATCGGCGAATGAGTTATTTCTTGGTGCAATCGGTCTCGGCAGGCATGAAGACATTAATCCTGATGTTCGCGAGGAGAAAAAGCTCGATCGTGTATTCTTGAAGCACGGGAGGCGATTGTTAACGATCGGCAGCAGCTGCTTGAGAGTTCGCAAGAATTATCATTATCCGATCATAACTCGTTGTGCGTACTTTCTTTACGGGCCATCGAAACCTGTGAATCAGGTTCCACTCGCTTGTAATTCCCTCGACAGCTTCACAAATTTACATGATTTCAGAACTGCATATCGTTGCACTTCATTTCAACTATATTACAATAAACCGAACGTTGAAGTCCACCTCGAGATTGATTTCCAATCTATGTTCCTTAACTTCATCTTATGTTAACGCGTTAGAAGTAGGAGTACCGAATCGCTAGTATAAAAGTATAAGAAAGTACGCGCGTCGTTTACCCGAGCTATTTATTTTATGACACAGTTAATAACGTGGTTGCATAAAGAAATTTAAGTACATAATGTTGCACCGAGAGAATCGCATGCGAGTAATTCGTCCGCCAAGTACTTACTGCGGAAGTTATCTTTCGCCTTTTACGTTACACTTTCTTATTCAGGAAAGGGACTTTGGTGTGATTATCTTTACTCGCGCTGTTTGTATTAAATATAAAAGGTAATAGGATACACTTACGTGAAATAGGAGGTATATTTATTTTTATGGACAAATACAAATAATTTATTAATCTTCATTGTATTTCTAAAAAAGTAAATTATATTATTTTGAAGATGTCAGTAGCAGCATGCTTTACATCGACTTCAATTCTTTTTAAAACATTCCTGCACCAGAATAGATTAAAAAATATGTAGGTGGTCGAAATTCGGCAACCTTCTCCTACTATAATACTTTTTGGTCAAAATTAAAGTTTTCTGGTGTAAATATCTACAAATATCATGGACATAGTATAGTTAACTATGTTTCTATAATTAATAAGTTTCAAGTACATACGAGAATCAATAAGTTTCTGCCGGAGGACTCAAAGATATCTGCAAGGTTCGCGAATGGTTGCTGTTGCGCCGACATTCACGAGCGACACGTAGATATTTCATCGAAATTATAAATTACATATCTCTCGTGGAATGCCTGGAGGCATATTATGTACACTCGGCGCGAATTGCAGCTACTGAATGTCCGATGTACAATCAATGTCAGCGGATATCTTCTATCTGTATCACGTTTCTATTTAACTACAGCTCTTGAATGAGCATTCGCAAGAAATTGCAAGCTTTTTATTATCCATTTATTGAAAAAGACGTAATATTTACATGGAAATGTTAGTTATTGAATTTCATCTCTATAACAACGATATATTACTGATTATAATGCGCAGCGATGTAATTGAAATCAGTCAAACGTTAGAATTTATGCAGGAAGTTGATAAACTTTATTTGCTTAAGTTTATTTACGTGTCTATTTATTAGTATAAATTAATATTTTATCTTGAGTGTTGAGGTTGGCCGAAATGTTATTAATGTAGCGTGAAGTTTTAGCGGCTATCAAGAAGGCCAAATGTTAAAAAAAAACTTCTTTATTTCAAATTACGACGATACGTTTCGATAACGAATTTGTTATCCTCTTCAGTCGAAAATATGTACCAAGAAGTCCTAGGAAATATTCCTTTACAATAGGTTTCGCCCTAGGTGCTGACGTCTTAGGTGTTTCGTTAAGACATTTATCGTTGTTAACATTTGGCCTTCTTGATAGCCGCTAAAACTTCACGCTACATTATAAATTCATATGTAAAGTATTTAATATGTGAATAAATGTTATGTATGAATACATCTAAGCATAGATTATTCCATAATGATAGCCAATAATACATAATAATAACCGAAAATCTAAATATCGCTGGTTTCCTAGTGGATCGAATCCTCTACGTTTATTTCATTCAAATATCAATTCTAATCCGAAATAAATTGATTTCGTCAAATTTAAATTCCTAGTAGTATAAACGTAATAAGAAGTAGTTACTTTAAAACTGCCTCGCTGACAGGCAAAAGAATCCTTAATTCAATAAACGGAATTGAAGAATGACAGAAGACTCCATTATTAAAGAATCCAAAGTGCTCGTTAGGCTTCTAGTTTCGTAATATCCGTGTTATTCAGAAATTTCGAGTTAATAAACCATGAATTCCTGAGTCTGTGCAATTAGAATGAAACACCCGGTATACCTGGCCCATACGTGGTGACATGTAACGTTCTCCCTTCTCCCGTGGCATTCGTACGCCAGTCTCTTTCTATCTCGTGCATGCAAGACTACTGAAAACAACCCCTTATTATCCTGGGCACTCCTACAGCGATACATGACTGCCATTCGCATTATAACCTGCACCTCAACCATTGTGAAACCATGCCCTGTGTTTCCACGGCTACTCTTCGACGTCTGTCATTAATTCTGCTTTAGCCCACTGACATACCTCTATTAGAAACATACGCTCGCGGAAGGAAAACAGCCAGGTTTCCGACAATCATTTATACGCCACTAGGAGCCACCATGTGAAATTGCCGTGAAGGTTTCATTGACCCTAATCTAAGCCTCTAGGATTTGAAAAAAAAACACTCTGTTCCTTTGAGTTATGTTATTTGTGCGAATAAAAGGTGATAGTTAACTGCTTGCTTAACACTAGAACTACGGACAATATATTCAGCTACATTTATATAGTCACGTGTACAACCTAAAGAATAAGGATGGATGAAGAAAATAAATTAATCGATTCAATTATGTACGTTATGTAACATGAGTCGCAAAAAATGTCAGAAAATGGAAACTTATGAATTTGAACGGTGATTAAATTCCGTGGACCCGTCATATTGACGGCTTTCGTAGTTCTACTGTTGAGCAATACTATAAATAGAAGGTGGTTAACACGGTGAACTCTATGGCGGTCACCGGTGACCATCGATGCCAATATTACTAAAATTCGAATCAAATATATCGTTAATATTTGTATAATCCTCAATATTTAAACGTTGCGGTAACAATGTAAAGTAACCCATGTATCGTAGAGCGGTTAAACAGTTTTATTTTTAGATGTTATATAGACGTTACAGGCACGTATCTCGAGGTCTCGTATAATGCGGATTTCGAAGCGGCGCTCAACGTGTTAAATGAGTTTTTATGATAGTAAATATAAACTCCTTGTATCAATATACATATATACTAATAATATAATTCGGAATTAGAGTATTGATGACTATTATGTAATGTTGCTGAAACAGTATATAAATTCGTATCGACAACTGGTTACAGTAAATTGTAGTAGTTGGAGGTATATTATACCTTCTGTCGAAGATTGCTATTTAATTGTAATTAGTGCATCCATTTGATTTCGAAACAGTCAAAGTACATATAGCATTATATTCCTAGCAAAGTATCTGAATATTATTCCGATAATATTGCAAAAATATCTCGAAGGAAGGTACGAAGTAATGTTGATGTTGCAAGAGCAGAAGAAACGGTAGATCAAAAGGACATCGGCTCGTGTATTCTGGACACCAATAAGAGGGAAAGACTTAAGCGGAAGGTTGTGTGGACAACCCAGAAAATTAGCGACATCCGCATTCACCGCTAAATCGTCCTGTGTTCTGCTCTTCCTATTGTCGCTACCTCCTCGACTGTGAAACTTTTGTTGAGGTTTCGCTCCAGGCTTTTCCGCGAAACTTACGGATACCACTCGACTGGCCGATCCTCAAATTTCCTCGGCAAAGTGAATCGTCACGGATCGATCTTCCGTTGGAAAACTGATCTTGCTGAGAAACTCTCGATAATACACTACTCCGAAACTCGTGATTAGACCCTAATTAGACAGTTTCTGATCAATAACGTAAGAGAAAAACAGGCTGAGAACTGTTTTAATTAAGAAATTATGCATTGTTCGGAAATAATGTATAACAAATATTTTGGACATTATGGAATATTATCAGTGATTAATTTGGTATTTTATTGATAAATATATTATAATATGTTATTTATACAGTTGTCTAATATTATTTGTATAATAAAAATACTTAAATGTATGATACAGATATAATATTATAGATCTAATTCGATTTCATTTCCTGGAGATGAAATGTACGTGCCGGAACGAAGGGCGGATTAAATATACTTAGGTACATAAAAATAAATGTATAGTTTGCAATTTATGGAAACTTGTTGGAAATGATCTGGAATTTCAAAACGATAATTCTGTATTTTAATGATTCATTTAAACTAAATACTGAATATTCCATTATTAACAACCCTTGAACAACGATTTCTTTAATTACTCTTAAATATGTTCTTAACTTTTTGAGTCAATTAATGTTATCCCTTAGTTTATTGTAGTTTATATCAATTTACAGATCTACATTCTACAATAGAATTATAACTCGCATTTGTTTTGCTACAATTTGCTGATATTCCACGTAACAAGTTCCTTCCTTTAGAAAGCCGGATAAAAATACTTTCCCGTTGTACGTAATAACAAAAAAAACCCAAACCGAAAACGAAATTACTATTTCCTTCATCCTGGAATCTGGTCTAAAAAATATTCAGAAAAGATCTTTCTGAGGACACGTCAGAACAATGCCATAGGGTGTCGACATTGAGTTAGATGTTTCTGAAGCATGTTTATTGCGTAAGAGAAGTTTGAGGATTCTCGAAATTTTATAAGAACACATTTATCGTATCCATTAACAAGAAAGCTCGTAGAACACGGTAGTTTAGTGTTCTCCCGAAGCCGCAGGGTTTCTCCTGTTTCTGTTATTTTTCTATTATTATTTCAGTGGTCTGCGCCTGGCAGCGCAGAAGATTGTACGGCTGAAAAAGGACGGTCCTTTATTTTAGTATTTTCCTTTTGTCCGGGGGATCACGGGCAAGGAGCTGGACCTAAAACCGAAGGAACGAAAACGCAGGAAAGAATTTTCGAGTTGGATGAAAGAGAGAGAGAGAGAGAGAAAGGAAGGTTCGGACTGGAGGGCGCTTTCTAGAATTCGTAAACCCGGCATGAGAACCCGCGGAATGCTTTCACATAAAGACGCGACCCCATAAGACTTTATCCCCCTTTACGTCGAGCGTTCTCGCCCCCAAAAGTGCGTTCCCTCTTGCGGCTCTGTGTTCGTCCATGTGTACGCGTATGGGTTACTCAGGATCGATGTTTCCTCCTTCATCCCCGTATCGGGCTGCAGTTCGTGCGTAAAAAACCAACCCCCTAAGATATACCCTTGTTCCTCGCTCCTTTCTTCCGCGCTTTCTTTCGCGCCGTGTATCTTCGATTTGCCACGGACGAGCAGCAGAATCGGAATGATTAAGAATTATTATACTTGTTATTTCGTAATATTTGTTCAAAGGTGTATTGAAATATTTCCTGTTTGTTTTCACGGACTTAAGTATTCGCAGTATTCTTTAACATAAGACTTATCATTTCTGACGTTTATTATCATGAATTGCAATATCAATTAATTATGATTATGTTTATATTGTAAGGGAAATTCGGGAGATTATCAGTTGCAACAAAATTCCTCTACTTTTTAGAACGGAGAAGATTAAAGTGTAGAAACAACAGTATAACTAGACGGAGGCTATGTTAATGGTTCGTATGAATTTCCATATTACGTCTCTTTTTAGGATTTATATGTGCGAATATAATATTCAACAAGAATGTACAGCGTACTTTGGACCGCGGAGAGGATTATCAATTTCCTGGTGTAATATCTCGTGCAAGCAAATTCGAGGTAATTTCTCGCAGGACCACAACCAGGATGTCTCAATCATCCTTGAGGAAATGATTTCGGGCAAAATAGAGGGATGGGAACTACGTGACGCTGCGAAACGCAAACCGCAGAGATTATTAATTCCCGTATAACAGTGATTAGGGATCCAGAACCAATATCATTATGCCGCTCATGGTCTCCTTCATCGACCACCTACAGTCAGACCACTAATACATTCTAACCACAACTCTCCACATATATATATATATATACGGGTACTGGGAGAAAACCATGGAGAGTTTCCGTTGGTCCTTTTTGGTAGCCATGACGCCAGAACAATGATTTTGCTCTGGGATTCTCTCGTAAAGAAATATGCTTTGAAACCCCACAGAAAAACGATCTTTGGACATTTTTATTCGCGTTTTTCTTATGTCGTCATTCCTATGTTTTCGTTAACTTTCATTAAGTTCGACGATATCTATTCTGATTATTGATTTGCATTAGTAAATGAAAGACCCTGTATACTCATTTTATTCATATTATAAACAGAAATATTTGAGCCGTTTATTTTGAAAGTAGCCTAAGCTCACTTTTCAAAAAATCATGTTAACATTTATAATAATTACAGAAAGTTACATTGTAAAATTTTAAACGATAAATGAACTTGACCCAATTTCAAATTAAACGGCCCATTTATTTCTATATATAGAATATTTTACTTATTTTTCAAAATGTATTCAGTTATATCAATTTATTGTCGTTTAATTAAAGTATATATTAATTTATTTACATAAGTAATATATATACACTTCAGGGATTACTAACAGGCTACCATTCGTGTAATCATTTAAACACAAATTAATACCAATCGAGAAATCGGAAACAACCGTATCTTCTTTCATTCACGAAATTAAAATCTCAAGGCTGGATATTATTTTTACTAATACATTTCCTGTTCTATGGTATCCTATCATTATTACTTATTTTTTTCATTTATCATCGCAGTCGACCCTTGTTTACGGCGAAGCCAATCGGACTTCTCCAGTGAATACTAAACGCTTCCGTATCTATCACATATTTCCTTGGCTCCCTTTCTGGCCGTTTATCTCAATTTTGATCCTTTGCTGGGACGAAGGAAGCCAATCCAAGTTCAAAGGTCGAATCCTAGTCGGGGTATGTCAAGGGATAGAGCGGGAAACGAGTACCGCGAGAATCCTTGAAGCCGAAGGAGGTGTACGGGACGAGAGAACTTTTCTTCCCAAGAATCTTTCTGGATACCTCTTGTTACGAGTCGTGGTCACGACAGTTCCTACTTTTCCCTCGATTATTGTTCGCTCCTTGTTATTCGAAGCATTGCTCATGTACTGCCCCAAGAAAAGTGACCATCGCTTTCGTGCGAACAATGCTTTGAGTTTGTGAAATCTTCTGCCGAAAGGAAAAGAAAAACTCACAGAAACAAGCCGGAAGAAGAAGCTTTTTATTCCTCTACTTCTATTTTCCATTTTATCTCATGGTGCGAAGAAGAGTCAGTAATTGAGTTATGTTGCAATTAATTGTAAGAAGTAAGACAAGAATGTGAATAGTAATTAATTTAATAATCTTTTATTAATTCCAAAGATGTATGGCGTATGGAACTATGAAATTTCATTTAGAAATTTATTCGGGAGCATTGAATTACGGGGAAAGATATGAAACTGTTTTATTCACTTTGCCCTTCCATGGACGAATGATATACTTTATTTTGTTATATCGGTGTAAAAAGTGGAACAGGAGAATTAAGGATAGAAGATATAAAAGTGAGTAGTGTATGCGATTAAAGAAGAATGTAAACTAAAGTCGCGAAATAAAGTTTTCCAAGGGCTGAAGGGCGGCATCCTAGTGGTCCAGATAGCCATGGTAGTTTCTTGGCTCCTCTTTCTATCTCATCCTTTTCTTTTTATTCCCTTATGGCTGCCAGAAGCGTTGGCCATGGCGCCACCATACGAAGAGAAGAAAAGGGGTGGACGGGAACAGAGAAAGAGGAGGACGAAAGAGAGAAAGAAAGAGAGAGAGAGAGAGTGCCGAGGAGAGAGCACACTGTTACGTCGAGAACGAACGAAAGTACGCTTGTTGGTCGTTTTTTTAAAAATAAAATGGCGGCTGCCGAGCGACGTTGCAGGGGACAAAGAAAAGGGCGAAGGAGACGAGATCGAGTAGGAGGGAAGTCAGGGAAGTGAAGAGAAGAAGAAGGAGAAAAGAGCGAAAGAGGACCACCGGAGAGCCGTTCTGCGATTAGACTTACAAAACAAACGGCCCGCCGGTCCGGACCATGCAGACCAATGGCGTAGCACACTGATCCCGACAAGGGACACGAGATAATTGGATCAAGACCCACCGAGTGCGTTGCGAAGAAGCGCCTCGTAATTTTCGATCGAACGACCAAGGTCGACGACCTTGACTCACCGGCAACGCTTTTAAGACTTTTGTTGTTACGATACCGAGTTCCAATCGAGATCACCGCTACCGGAAACATACCAATGTTTTCCTAACCTCGGCGAGCCGGAGCTCGCGCTGTTATCATTCTGTTATTGAAGTATCAGTACGCGACAGTCTGTGTTGTTAGTGGTGTCGAAATGTAAACACGTCCCAGTGAGTTGTGCTTCATCTTCGATCTACCTTCAATTTCGATGTAAGTATTCAGATTAATCATTATATTAATATGATTTGGCAAAACAGATTGTTCATACTTTGGCACATCGCTTTATCATATTTTACATAACTTCGAAAGTTAGTATATGAAGTTAGGAGAATGAATTTGTATTCTGGCATCCTTGTAACGAATATCTATTACAAAGTATGCGTCGATGTATAGAAATGAATATTACACTTTGAGTAGTCTACGATTACTCCGTTCGCAACAATTACCACAAGATAGCAGTTTATTTTCGGCGTAACCTCAACCAGTGATGTTGATCTAATGCGAATAATAGACCGAGTTACAGACAGGAAACACTTCAATAATATTCTTAGCATAGTATAAAACAGTGTAAGTTCGTGTATCTCTTATCAAGCTATATATTTTCCGACAAACAACAAAAGAATGTAGAAGTTGTTTAATTGACACAAAAGAAAAGTTGTCTTGCTCTTCCTCTATCAGTATTTTAGAATTTCGTCCCTCATTCTATTATTATAATAAGGGCCTAAGTTATAGTTAATAGCGTATATCCCAATCTCTTGAGCCGATGAAGTTATGTGATTAGTGGAATTAAGGATAAAGAAGGAGGAAGGAGGAAGGGTGTATAAGAGAAATGGGTAGTGGTCCGGGGATCCCGTATAAGGTGGCTCGGCACGATCGTCGTCTACGGCATATACGCGGGGCTGGTAGAGCAGGGTGGTAGAGCAGGGTGTCCACCTCCTAGAAACGGTAGCCTCTACCCTCTATTGATCGAACGGTCCGCCCTGGGCTCCACTAGAGTGGACTGGACATACCAGCAACCCCTAACCCTCGCACCATCTCACTCAACCATTCCTCCCACTTCCACCTTACGTATATATACTTGTGTGAGAGCTGGCCAGCCAAAAGACGGCCAAAACGGTTCTGCTCGGGGGATGGTCATCCCACCATCCCTCGAGCCGTTGCCCAGGGGTGGTCAGCGGCACGACTTCGACGTGTGCTCCGCAAACTTCTGCTTCCTGTGAATCCATGCACGAGCTACTGGCTCGTGTGTGTCCTAACACGTACGCGAGTTTATTGGCCACTGGGTATTGAGCGAAGGTGATCGTCTGGAAGGTGAACGACTGTTATGGAACCTAAAATATGAAATTCCCTTATGGCGTTTTGTCCCTTAAAAATTGTCCGGGCTCTAAAGGACTTTTGGATAAAGGGGATGCGAAAGATGCATGAATCGGATGAATTTAATTCCCGTCTTAATCGTTTTGGGGAAGGCTTTGTAAGGCTTAATTGTTATTAAGTTGTATATCGAGAAAGTGTGAAAGTCATCATCTGACGCACACAAACCAGATATTTATTTCATTCTTAAATTAACATATAAATTCAGCAGTTATTCGAATATAAAAAAATAGTCAAATGACAAGTACATATATCATCTCTCTATTTATCAGAGTAGTTTTGTATCCTAAAGGTGATTTCCAATCGGGCAACAGATAAATCATAATTTAAATCATTGTATAATTTGTAACACACTTATGCAATAGACAGAAAATATTGACAGTAAAATCATTCTCAAAAATTCTATGAAGCTTAAGTATTGTATCCACTCGCGCTGCTTATTTTAGATGCAAATGAAAGAACAATTAAATATACATCAATCCTACTTAATAATTCATATAAATAATCCTAGTTAACAACTACGAAGAAAGTTTAAATACCTTTGTTATCAGATAATTATATTCATTTAACAAATAAGTATACTGCGACAGTATTCAAAGTCATTATGAAACTCAATATTATTAAATGATTGTAATGGGACACCTTAGCTACGATCGTTTCTACCAGTCGCTACAAACCACCGAAATAAAAAGCAGCAAAGGTAATAGAAGAAGAATGGTTGTCATTTCACGAAGTAGAATTTCATTGGTATATTTTTACAATTTCCTCGTACGATTAATCGTACTATTTTCCTGGAACAAATTGCCTCGAAATCGGATAACAAGTTTCGTGCTCCGATCGCGTGACAATTCGAGTTATAATACGACACAGAATCGTTGACAGTTCCATTAACTATCGCTTCGACCGCGTTATTACCACCTTATTTGTCTTTTTCATGTCTGATCGAACGACTCGTGCTATTGCGATTCACTGAAATATCATTATGAATCATATCGAGCAACTAAACCGGAAATTATCACAATTTATCAACTATCTATGTTGATTGTAAATGTGAACGCCTACCTGACAATGATCACCGTCATATTCTTTATCGAATATAATCAACATCTAAATAATATAAGTAACACCTTTCTTCAAATTTCATATCAATAATCTTCCCTTCTAAGCTTTTATGAGAAGTTTAAATCGCTCTCATCTTTATGAATGAAAAGTAGCATTTTCCAAGATTGAACTCTCTCTTAAAAGGATGGAGACTACTGTAATTACTGGAAGTATTTTATTGAAAAATAAATATACATTCGAGTATAAAATGGTTCATATCACGTAGAAGCTCATCTTCATCGGCGACCTGAATATCAGCATCACATGGACGTCTGATCTACACGAAAATCACGTTCGAGGTCATCGTCGATCGAATGTACTCGAGCGATACTCGAAAAGTATATCGGCGTAGATGTTCTACATTATATAATATAGTTTAGTAGTTATCATCTTATGTAGAAGACAGGCTTCTCGTAGTTACAACGACGAAGACATTCATCGTGATGTACGTTGTTGGCAGTGTCGATGGTGTCTCTAGCAGTTCGAACAGTTCGAGCTTCCTAGTGTACCTATCTCGCTCTGTCAGCATTAAACAATAACAAGAACCACAACAGGGAACACTCCGTTAATCTGTACGGACACGTTCTCGATCCCAAGCGATTATCCACGTCGTAAGATATCAGGGAACCGGTATTCGCCGGCAAATAGACCGCCTCCGGTCTATTCGCTCCTATGCAGCTGTCTATAATGAACTATTCGAGTGCTCATAATCCAACCATCCTGACCCCGGCTGATAATATTCAAATAGAAAGTATCTAGAATTCTTGTAGTACTTGCATCTGCTAACGTAAATCATAGTATTTATAGATAGTAGTGATGTTTAATTGTGTAAGGCAATGTATCCCGGTTGTATTCCACTGTTTTGCGTGATGATACAAGTCTATTATATAATTGTGCTCTTTCTAATCACGCTTACATAATTGATACATCGATTACGCCTTAATCGTATTTCCAACTAGTATTCGTTATTGTTTCAGTAATAGAACTGCATTATTATAATTTATCGTTTGAACTTGAATGATTTTAAATGAAGTAATTAATTTGTTTGTTTCTTATAATTAAACATGCAATATCTAATATCAACAGTTTCTAAAATACATATAGATTTATACTCATAAAGCTATTAATCCAGAGTCATGCAGGCTTCAATCTTGCTATAACCTCAGTTAATAATGTGTTCCATTAAAAGCTCAATTATATTAAGGCATTTAACTATGCCACGCTTTTTATCACGTATCACACGAAATCGAAAGATTCCCACGCATACCTCGAGCGTGACCAAAAACAGTGGGTACCGGCGATCGAGGCAAAAAGAAATCGCGAAAGTTCGCAGTGGGGCGATACCCCGAACGCGGAGCCATTATCAAATTCGGTTAAACGATCGATCGGCAGCGCCGAGGGCCATTATCGAATTTACTCGGTGTATAATGCAAGTACGGTGGACGCGTGCAAAGTGCATCCGTGACTGTACGACGAAATAAACAAGGTTGCACGGTGTACCGGTACAAAGTTACGTGGGTATATGTCACGCGACGGTAGAACACCCAACAAGCCTCGTCCACGAGGGTAGTTCAAGTTATACTATTAGAGAGAGAACCGATGCGCCGCATTGTCCTGTGCCCGACACAGCCGTTATTGAATTGGCCCTCGAGTTATGTGAGAGATCGCCTCTCGTTCCCTACGATCCTGCGGCGCACCGACCTTCTCCTCTCTCTACGTAACGTCACATAACCACCCGCGCCCATACTACCGTCCATAGTACCGTCCATAGTACCGTTGAGGAATAGCCATCCACGTGAAATACAGCTCTTTCTGACAAGGATTAATTTAGGACCATTTCGCTAGTGATAGCTCACCATGCTGATAAGCATTGTTTCGCGTACTCCTACGTTTCGAATGTAAGGTGTTACGTTCTTGATGATGAAGATATAAAGAGAAGACATAATTAGCAGTTTGTAGTTTAATCACGTTGCAGGTATTTATTTCATGATTTATCATTGTTTCTTTGAGTGCTATTCGTCCCTTAGAGTGAATTTATATCTTTTGATTTAATATTTCGAACTTTTATTTAGTCGATTAACAGTCGATTATGATAAGTTTATAATTATGAATAGTAAAAGTATAGTATTTTTCATATTATGTATGCAAAGATCTTTAAAGTAGTTTCAGTGGTAGTTTTGTTAATAATCACGTCTTCTGATCGTAAGAATAGTAGGATAATAGTGAATAAAATGTGTAACAATAGTACTTCCGCACTAAATTAATAAAGTATAGTATAATAAATTAATTCCGCACTTGTATAATTAATTGAATTCACTCTAATAATTCGTCGAAGGTAATGGTACTCTATTATAAAGTTAATTTGTGATAATAACATAGATGTGTCAATAAACACGCGGATGATAATTTTTTTCCATGGAAAGTGAGATTGGTCATCAAGGCGTAGACACCGTAAAATACATAGGGGCTCGTTTATCTAGATGTGTTTGAGAAAACGTATCCAAAGTCGCATCCGCGTGTGTCTCTGCGTATCAGGGAAGATCGTAGCACTCGGATCCTTCCAAAGGAATGGAAGATGCTAGGCGTCCCTTCGAGGCGCCTTTCCCGTCATCTATCACCCTTCCTAGTGCCCACCCCCTTAATGTCGCGAATAGGGGTTGCAGTTAGAAAGAGGAAGACCGAGAAAGAGGGAATAGGAGAAAGTGCGAGGAGGAGATAAAAGAAGAGTGGATCTTTGGGCCACAGGGTCGTAAGTCAAGGAGGAAAGTTATCAGAGCGTGGAGGACAGTACGCGGATAAAGAGACGTCCCTGAAGAAACTATAATTCGGCGTTAGAACGCATCTATTTGCTTCTCTCGTGGCAGACGAAAACAAAATTAAGAAACTAACTTCATAACTTGACGAAATGTTCGTATTGGATTCCATGTGATTCATTATATTCTTCGAACATAAATAATGGAAATTAATCATGGATCGAGTGTTCTAACTTATTATGGTACTCCCGCTTCTTAAACTGTAACCTCCGCTGTGACTTTGCAATAGTAAACACATACTTTGGATATTAAATGCTTTGTGTAAACTTTACTGCGAAGTAATCAAAATAGAACTGAATTGCGCAGAAAATAGGGCGAATTTAAGTCAAAAAATGACATACAGTAAAGAAGAAGTTTACATAGAATCTTTAGTTGGGCGTATTAGAATTCTGATTCTGATCTCCGGTATAAAGATCCCAGGAGAAAATTAGAAGCTGGAGCCTGGTTCACGAATGGATTGTTTCTATTACGAATCAGTGTCATCAGCAAGGCTAACCACAGAAAGCAACTAACCGACTTCATTCTAACCCACAAGAACAACCCTCGCGGATGTTTCTGTCACCCTCGCTGGTTTCGTTACAGATACTAACACACAGCTAGAATTCATGTTGCAGAAATACATGGTAAAACTGTGAGTTCCATTGGTCTGGTTAGATATTACAAAACATATCACCCTCTACAATAATTCCATAATCGATTAAATCCGCCCGTGAATGCAAGCCCCAAAAGATATGAGTCTTCGGAATATTCGATAACGCTGTTAAAATTTGTTAATAAATTCAATGGTTAGAAACACTTTACGTCTGCATGTACATGAAATATTCATTTGTCAGAATAAGAATAAAAAAGTAGACGAACAGAACTGTAACACGGAGTGTATCAGATTTGATTTTAATATCAATTAGGACGATATATTCTTATAAGATAGACATCATTAAACAGACTGGCCAGGATTCACCGTCATCATTCTTCCATGCGATTATACAGCGTGCATTATGAGAGACAAGACACAAGGCACAAGCGTAAAATAAAAACGAAGTGCGATTCCTCGAGGAGGAACAAGAAGAGAAGAAGAATAAGATTATATTGGTCCACGCACACTTTATTTGCCGGCGTATACGGTCAGGTCAGAGAACGCCGAAAAGGGAATAAAAAGCTGTAGGCGTTCTCCGGCGGTCGGTCAAATGTTTAAACAAACGAGCAATTATCTTAACTCGATCTTGGATCTTCAGGGTGTTCCTGGTCTGGAACTATTGGCCTCTTTCTTACACCCGTTACCGTGTTCCCTTTATCTCCATCTTTGTACTCTTTCCTTCTCTGCGATCCTCCTGAGTTGAACAGCTCGTTCGTTTCTGGAGCCCCGGCGAAGATGTCGTCGGCCCGGTCCACGTAAAAAGCACAAGACATGCATTTCATTTGCTGCCCGTGTTGAGCCCCTGTTCTTCTTTATATCCCGCCGAACCCGACTGCCAACTCTTTCAGGTTATCGTGCCTTGCTGGAAGCACGGATCGTGTCACTGTCGCACGACTCCGAAATTCTGCTTTCAGATTCTAGTTTAAGATATTGTGCAGCTCCTCATCGCACTAATCTGCTTATTTATTTCTGGATTATATAGTTGCTTAGGTTTTAATGTCGCTTGTAGAATAGGATATTAATGCATGAAGCCCTGGTTAACAGTAGAACTGCCGAACTTATATAATATTAGGTTATACTTACAAATTGAATTAAATAGGAATTGTTGCTGATGGATGTAATTTAATTAATGGAAGAAACCGCGGGCCACTCATTTCGACTACTTTGGTAGTTCTAGTGTTGATATTTAGTTATTATTATTCAAAAATTGCTTTACAATAACAGTAATAGATCGTGCGATTATAGTTATGCGGTTACAACTTCTACGTAAAGTATGAGATAAAACCTGAACCAAAATCCGGCCAGGTTTTTTATCGCTCTACTTTCTTCAGATGTATCCCGATAAAGGATCCGAATTAAAGGATAATTTGTACGAGTGTATCCTTAGGTATGCGACGAATCCTTTCGTTGCGATCTTGGGTCAGGTCGCTTATCCGACATGGCTGGATAGTTAGAAGTAGAAGTAAGGATAATACGAGAACAGAAGGAAGATGCACTGGCCCAAACAGTCCTAGAAACCATTTCGCAGACGGTTGATAACAAAAAAATAGGGAAAGGCAAGGAGGAAAGAAAGAAAAGAGAATAGACAGGAGGGTAGAGAAAAGCAGAAGCTGCAAAGGTATAACCAGAAGGATCTGTTTAACGGGATGATCCGAGTGGAAAAGAAAGACATATACAGATATACCCTCGGTGGATTATTTTCCTGGCATTTCAGGCCTAATTTCCTTCGTACAAAGACTCCCCTGGACCCAGGGCTTAAGGCCGGTTTACGCATTTCTATTCCTATCCAACCGACATGCCGCTTTTTGTCTAGTTCGAGTGTCAGCGCAAGTCCTCCGTTAAAATATCTTCAACTCGGTTGCTAGAACCCTCTGAACTCGTCACTTCTTCTCTTCTTTCCTATTTCCCTCTCAGAGAACGTTCTCTCCTCCGTAAGACCACGTGGACGTCGGCGAATCATTCCTTTGATGTCCCGCCTCTTCTTCCTCTTCCTCCCGAACTCCTGCCTTCGTCCTCTTCCTCCTTCTCTTTTTCCGTCGCGTTGCCAATGATTATGGTGATGCCGTGTCCTCATGCGTGCGCTTCTTTATGGATGATTGGCCTGATGGCCGATGTATATTGCGCGAATGGCTCCAGGAGTCTCACGATAAAGTACGCACTTGGCGGTCACTTAGACCGAAAGTTCCTTGAGGTACGAAGATCAAGCTACAATTGTCATCCTGACTTTGAAGATGCTAAAACGAAGCTTTTAATCAGTTAAATTTGACTTCATATTGTTTAATGCTCCTCTTACTGTTCCAAGAGTTAACAGTCTTGCGTTTTAGTATTTGCAACCATTATTGTGTGATTGTGTTGGCAGTTAAATTGTTTCGATGGCGGTAGTAAAAGTGTGGACATTTTTGAAGTAGGAATAAGTCGTAAGAAGCTGATCCAATTTTCGGGATGATCCAATTTTCGAATAATGGGATTGTAATTACCCCTTCGGTTTGAGTCTCATTCATGCTTTATGAATGCCATCTTTCACCGTAGAGTCAGTTTATTATACCGTCCATGCTGTTTATTTCTTTATTCCTCCTAATTTAAGTCCATAATCATTAATATGCACTGTTCCTTAAAAATTACCACTTAATTGTTGCATGAGAGAAGTTATTTATATCATACAAATTATATAAAATGCAATGCTGATACTTGTATCATTGATGTGCACATTCAAAAAGCTGTGAATATTAAAGGTTTCAGACAGAGTACAAAGATATAAAAAACATGGAAATTATTAGAAGATGAGGTGCAATGGTATCATGAATATTTAATTTTCAAGTTTACATAACTGTGCTAACAGGTTCTTCAGAGATCAATGATTCTAAATGTATCACTCAACAGAATATTTGTATTCGTACTTTTATGACACATCCTTTTGTCAACAAAACAAAGCTTGCTTTCATCTAGTAAGTTATACGGGGGTTGCACATATCCGTGTTCTTTTCTCGTTCACGATGATTTTCGTGAAAGAAAGCAGACAGAGCGAATCATTTGAAAGTACAGTTAGATAGCCGAGTATCGTTTGTGTCGTGCCGAAAATATCCAGGACTGTGTTGCAACGAGCTGGAAATCGGATGGGCTAGAAGACAGAAGCCAGAGAAGAAAGACTTTCCTTTCTTCGTTGGCATCGGTGTCCTTTTAGCTGGGAAAATAAAGAAGGAAGAGATAGTTCCTTTAAATTCGCCTAATTCTTTCTTTCGTTTCTACCCGAAAGTTATGCGGATGACCTGTCAAAGAGGAAACATTTTCCATCGGTTAGGACAACTGAGGTTTTGCGAAATAGGAATAACGAGCCCCCCTCCTGTCCGACGATAGTTGCGGAAGACCATTTGCGATGACAATAGTAATAGATACGTTTAATCCAATTGCTGGAGAGGGGCCTGCGACCCGTGTCGACAATGACAGAGCCATACCTGAGGCAAAGCGTGACAATGTCGAGAAATATTGGATAAGCGTGACGGACGGAACCCCGGACAGGTAGAGAGACGACACGCTTAACCAATTTTGGGGAGAATAGGGTCCAAATTTGCTTAAAATTAGGCCTCCTTAGAGGCTCTCTTTGTAGAAGTACTCCTCAGTCACTGCCGTTTACTTCTTATTGTCGTACTAACCAATGGACACTGCTGACAACGGCCTCAAAATTTCCTCTTTGTTGGAGACACAACACGTAAAAGAAACTTTAATAAATCAATAATCGAAATCGGAGAAGAGAAGACGTCTTACTAAAATGTTACGTAGTTGTCTAAACTTAAAGATATGACTCAATGACTAAGGTTTCAGTGATTGGAAGAATTTGGAAGAACCTTCTTACATGTCCAGACTTATTCGACGACGAACCAGTGGGTTTTTTAATATCCTGCTGTTCTTTATATTTCTTTTCAGTTAAAAACATATCATGGAAGTAATTAGTAATTAATAAAGCGCGTATAATCTTTTTCGTTCCTAGATATTAAGCATAGTCCAAAATGAAAGAGATAATAAAATGCTTGACGAAGATTGTTATTTAGGAGACGGAAGCATATTTAACCGCTTAATGCACGTTCTTTGGTCCTGTTAGTTTTGGTCGTTAAGATTTTTTAGAAGAAGAACTATTTTTTCCAAATTAAAATATTTGTATTAGATGATAATGACGTGGACGAGTATGTCACGACGCTGTACGTTAAACGGTTAATAATACAGAGTAATAAGAAATAAATTATATAATAAACTGAAGTCAGACTTAAAACGTTACTACCCACTAATAAGCGCAAAAGTACAGACAACATGAGGAGGAAATTTAAAACACGTTTCCCGACACGCCGGGAACGAGGAGAATCGTCGCAACCGGTACGAAAGGGGAGTCTTCTCGATCATCGATCGCGGCGATTTATTCCATCAGAGAGACGAGGAGGCTGCCCTTTGTTCTCGGTGACTTACATCGATAATCCCGGTCGGACTCGACGCGGTGGCTAGATCCCCGATGTCTCTCGATCTCCGTTTCTCCCGCGGTTCCTTCTGGCGCAATATCTCGACGTTGTAGCCACGTACGCATAAAGGTAGGAAGAACGGATATATGCAAGCAACAGGACGGCCCTCCCGGGTCCAGGCTTCCCCGTAAAACCCGGCGCTTACTCTCGCTTACTCTCGCTTACTCTCAGCAACAGAGCCGAGTGAGCCAGCCTCCTCCACTCCTCTCTCTTCGGGGCTAACAAGAGGATTCACCATTCACCTGTCACCGGGTCCGAGGGCGGTTAGTTATAGTTTATTTATCGTTTCCACGTAGGCTGGTGTTTGAAATACGTTTACACCGCTCGTATGTTCACCCTTTCTTTCGGTGTGGGTATGGCGCCGGCGTGTGTGGTCTGGCGCATACCACACGAACGAACAACTATTGTCCTACCGCGAATCAACGGTGCACGAGTACACCGCAGACATTTGCAACCCCGTATAGACTGGTAGATGTCTTAAGCAGATTGCTAAACGGCGTATGCGCCCGCACGACGGCCTTTACGCGCGATACCACCATAGAAACCTGGTAATTTTCCGTGGTTTTCGTGGTGCGCGCACCACTCCGGGTATCCTTTCGTGCTTTCCCATTGCGTGATTTTTTTCGCCGCTTTACACTGCGGAAAGACCACCGGTGAGAGTATCAATCTTGTTAGCCTCGATGATCTTCGAGGTTAATTCGTGTTTCGTTCTGGTTTTTTGTTTGCTTGCCAAACTTGAATGCTGTTAACGGACGAGGTTTGGTGAAGTATATCCAGCGCGTGATCATGCTTTAAGGATTACGCCTTAAGAAAATTTAATTACAATTGCTGTTATCGTTATAGCAATAGAGAAAATCTTAAAGTTTATTTTGAATGTAATTAACATTTGACGGAGAATAATATAAAAACAGAAATGATCTGTGGTTTTAGAGAGAGGTGCGTGTTATCGGTTATTTCAGATGTTTTTTCAATTTGTTTCTTTTTCCTGGCACGCCTGATGAATAGAGTGCCAGGACCACCCTCCGACATACAAAGCTTGTTAGCCTGGAAGATCCTCGAGGTTAATTCGTCTCTTGCTCTCTCTTAATTGTCATTCCTCAATATTGATATCATTGCAGCATGGAATTGATCATTCAGCTGTGATATAGAGACAGTTCGATTTTATAGTCGCATAAGCAGTACCTTAAAATCGTGTGCAAAATAAGTTTAAAGAGAAAGTACGCAGGGCATTCACGCATCAAATTCCTCGATCTCTAAACTACCATCGTATAAATTACAGCATGGTGCCCGAGGTCTCCACCCTCGTTTACTAAAATAATTAACGCTCGAGAAAAGGGTGCAACTCTGGTAAAGGGGTGGACCACGAGGCAGGAGGTATTAACGGGATGCGAACATTAGGGTTATCTGATGACGAAATCTCGGTAAAGGACGACAGACGGCCCGGATGAATTCTCAGCGTGTCGAGGCAGAAGCTTTAGGCGAATAGGAAAGGGTAGTTTCTTTGGGTCGACTAGGGGGTGGACACTGGATTCTACCTGGATATCATAGCCGAACGTTTGACACGTGATGACAGCTCATGGCGCCACCAACCCCCTGGAGTTTCTAGGCACGACGGGGGGCACTACTTCGGGACGGAAGATTCTTTTGTTTCAGACTCATTAACGTGTTGCCAAACCCTCGTCTTTTCCCTTAGGAACATCGTTGTCCGTCAATGGCCTGTTCAGGTTAGTGATCGTACGTGTCCTTACATCTCGATGAATATTCCGGATACCCTGATAGCTATTAGTCGATATATATACGATTGATAGGATTATATGACATTCAGCAATGAATCTCGATATTTTTACATTAATGGGTGTCATTTTCAATACCAAAGTTCTACTATATAATGCTAAATGCTAAATGTATATTTAAATAGGTCTCATCAAAATGTTAGAACATGTGAAATCTACAATTTCTTTTATAGTCTTAGCGACAGAATTGGATTTGAATGGAAGCACCATCATTATTCATTTAGTAAAAAAATAAGTGTAATATTAAAGTCTCATTAAGATTCGTAAGGGAATCGCGAAAGAGTCTCGAGAAAGTTCTAACGGAGGGTTCACGAAACATCGGGAATCTCGGTGTTTCTTTTCTTGGTGAAAAGAGCCGGCAGTCTCGCATTTGGCTTCTCGTTCAGCTTCTCGTTGAGCTCATCAGCGTAACTTCGACTGTCAGGTCGGACATCCTACCGGTTGAAGTGTTTATCGGCACGACGAGCGGTCGGGCTTCGGGTACACGGCGGCGTTACAACCGCCGCTTCGTGTTCGCCGTGTCGTACCGGCAAATCACCGAATCTCCAGCAGGACGCCGTGGAATCCGTAGTATTCGGCAATGGCCCCTGGCATCCGGGAATCTCCGTGACTTCGAATCGGTCGACGACGCGCGGCTCGTCTTCGAAAAGTCCAGGATTGCGATTGTAACGTTCCCCGCCTTGGCTGTGAATGACGATCACGATCGATCGATCTTCACCATAGATATTCAAGCCGTTAACTTCGAGAATGGTATCGTTGTAAGACGATTGGCGCGAAATCTATGACGACGTGCCTCGTCATTCCGAAATGGCCCATGCAAATTGCTTTCAGTTACATATCGGATGTCCCGTTCATTTCCTATGTGTAAGGTGTAATCATTTTTTATTTTATTTCTAACCATAAGTAGTAAAGAAATTAGGTATGAAACCTACATATAGTGCTGTAAGCAGACTCTTTCGTGTTTCTAAAATGGTATTATGTAGTAGTAAAACATAATGAAAAGATAATAAAGAGTGCTAAGTAAACAAAAAAGGATTCGAAATCTACATATATCGATTGTAATTTGCTAATCATATGGCATCACAGGCAGTTAATACACAAGTAGATCCAATTGCAAGTTGCATATGCAGCGATGGGAATGAAGAGCATCCTTCTTAATTATAACATACCGAGCTCGACGATCTGAAAGATAGTAGTCTCGGACTGTATTTCAGTAAGTGTGACAATTAACTTGTAAGACACTACTAGAGTAATACATTTCATATCTTGGTCCTAGAAAACCTTGCATTTTCGAAAAAGGAATCACTGCACTGGTCAACACTCATAAATACCAAAGTAAGAAGACAGATGAATGCGATTTCCAGTAATGATAATAAAGCGGTGACACATCGAATTACATGGAGCGAGTGTCCCCCGGTGAATAGGAAAGGATTCGGGCAGAAAGGAAAAGCGTCGAGTGCGGGCATCTCTGTCGGCCTGATTCTCTAGGTGGTCCAATAATAAGACAATAAGTTAGGCGTACTCGGACGAGACCGTTGATATCAGTGTGGGATCGAAATGTAGGATGGGAACGTACGAGAAAGAGAAAAGCGAGGGTAGAAAGGGAGAGAGAAAGAGAGAAATTCATCCAAGCCCATGCTGGACGAAACCAAGTGGTATGCCCGGAGTGGCGCCAGAAGTCTTTCGTCTCCCTTCCTCCTTTCTTGTTTCCCATCCTTTCTTACCAGGGCGCTCGTCTTCTCTCTCTTTCTCTCTCGCTCTCCCGTTCGGCCATTATCCACTGCTAAGAACCGCTATCTCCCTCGTCGTCCCTCTCGAAAGACCGAAGAACCGTCGATCCAATTCTCTCCGCAGTCTCCTGGGAGAGCCGTTTCGACCACGGGAACAGAAATTAATAATCTCGTCGAAGAGGTATACTCCTAACTGGCTGCATTCCTCTCGTTAAGGACAAGAATCCGCGTGAACGCCGTCGTGGATTCCGATTCTTATGTAGTCGGCGTCAGTTCTCTTCAAGACTGACTAATTAAAGAGGAATTGTCGTAAAAGGGGCTTAACGATTGGTCGCGGGACTTTCTGGAGTATTGATGGAATACCGATGGTATCATCTGGTTTTTATGGCAGAATATCTATCCAATTTTTCATGCATTCTAATTTTCCACCTTCGTTTCAGTCATTCTTTATCTTATCTCGTATCTTCTTATTTCACTTTAAGATCGACTGTAATATTCATCCTGTCTGTAGTATCATAGTCGCTTCAATTTGGATTCGACTCTTGTAATATTCGAAAAATAGTGTGATAAGCCTAATTCGAGGATGAGACAAGTTTCATTCCAGTAATAATGATTCCACTAGTAATCGGTAACTTTAATCCAGGTGATAAGTTCTCGTAAATAATATGTGATCTTCAATTGACGCTTTCTTAGTATAAACTGTGGGCTTCAAGCTTAGTATGAACTACTTTATGTGCGTTGATTCCTGATCCCGTTTTAACTTCTTGAACGGTAACCTCCTTCCTCTATAAAATAAGGAAGTGACAAAAGCATAGGTTCGTTTCTCCTCGAATTCCCTTTCGGAGGAACCGTAAAGCAATTAACAGCTATGGTAATAATCGCTAATGATTCCTAAGATACTCGTAGCCTGAAAAGAGATAAAAAGGAAAGGAAAGGAGGGTACGCCGATGGTGGTGGATGGAAAAAAGGGGGAGGCCCCAACGCGACGAAGAAGCGTAGAGAAAAAGAAGTGACTGGGGAGAGAAAGATGGAAGGAAAGACCGATCGAGCGAGGATTATACGACTGGACATTTCGGGCATTTTTACGAAAGGGACGCGCAGGAACGCGTGTTCTATTAGCTAAGACAAAAGAGCGGCGCCTAGACGGGACCCCAAAACGGACCCCGAAACTGTCCGACAGCGTTTATTTATGCGCCGAACCGCGGAAAAAGATGTAAGTCCCCAGGCCCGCTGCATTCCTATGCCCGGTCCAGCACGCCCGACAGGGATATTATCTCCCAGGATATAATCGACGTGTCCTCCAGCTCGTAAGGACACATTTTTGTTGCGAACGAAGGACGAACTCGCACGTGCGTCATGAAGTGTTGCCGGGCTTTTTTGATCTGGTAGCATCGGGTTCCATGTTTAAGGAATCAACACCGAGATAACACTAATTATTACATCTTGGTGTTCTTTTATGTCTCCGCTAGATGTTAAAGAAAGATCATTCTCGTATTTATTTGAACATTTACATCTTAATTGATGTTCTACAAGGTTGTCTGCACGTAAAGTTTGACTAATCCGTTGCCATTCTTAATTCGTTTAGAAAATATAGGAAGATTTCAAAATGACAGATTTGAACGTATATCAAAAAGACATCCGCCAAAAGAAGCGCGTATTTTGTCGCACTCCTTAAACATTCCTATATTTAAAATAGTAACTCGTCTTTATTTAACATATTACATTATGATGTTTATTTCAAATATTACGTTAAAGCACCAGCTGTAACGTACAGAAAAATCCGTATTTATTAACTTCCAGTGGAATATAAATATTGACAACATTTATCGAAGGCGACTTTATTCCGTTGAGATGCGTTTTATGTTTAACGTTATTGTCATCCCGACATCCATCTCCTAATAAGCAATTTGTTTCTGATTCTACGCTGCTGTAATCCATGGAAATTTATTCTACTCATCAAAGGATTTTACTCGGAACGATTATCAATATTTCTTCCTCCTTCTTGAATAAAGAAAAAGACTTCTCGTGTAAATTTGATGCCTTATATCCGCTCAGATATAACGAGGAGACAACCATGAAAGATAAATCCAATGCAAACAGAAAAATAATAAATACATATTTGTATGACGGGTTTAAGCTCTTACTTCGATTAAACTCTCTTTTATTTAAATGTATACACAGACAATGGAATAAAAATAAATATTCTTTCGTTATTGAGTTTAGAATATTATGAAATGATCTTGTAATAGTTTATGAGTATAAACATTGTAAATCCATAACTATTAGGCGTTCGCAAATATTTATGAAACAAAGGTGTAACTTTTTACGATTTACCGCATATATTCTTAAGCAACTAATAATTGCCTTTTTTAACGTTCTTTAAAATTATCGAGATATTTAGCAAAATTACTGAGTGAAATGATTTAAAAACCTTCGTCTAAATACATTCAAAATTGAATTCACTCTTTGACTACATTCTCAAAACGAGGAGCATATTTTTGAACACATCGTTTCGTTGATTCAATGTGAACTATTATGAAATAGGAAACCGGCGATAAAAGAAGGCGGAGTTTCGATGGACTTTAAATATTTCTATATTTAACTTTGCAATTTGGTTAATATATTTTATAATACATCTGATTCATTTATAAAGTATTACATTAATATATCGATGTTACAGAGGTAAAAATCATTAACTAACATTTGTGTATATTAAGCGGGTTACAGGGACTTTTGTAATACTTTGTAATTAAAATTTCATTATTCACGAAATGAAATATTTGAATATAGTTACTCATTTATATATCCTGCCTGTACTGTCCAGTAAAATTGTGTTTCTTAAATTATTATATTCGAAGAAGATTTACGTAGAACAACTTCAATCTATTACTACACTCATATGACTAACTAACAATATTATACACCACAAATTCTTCAAAAAACAAGAAATTACCATTTTAAAAAGAGCTCACGGTTGTAAAATTGGCAAAATTCCCCACCCACTGACGCGAACGAACAAGGATATGAAGTGTATAAAGATGATGAAAGAAAAAATCATTTAACACTAGAACTACTGAGCATACACTCAGTTATAGTTACAAATTTATTTTTACATAAATTATGGCTAGGGAATTTAAGTTACTTAATGAATTCAATTATTTACATTACGTCTACAAAACAAAAGTATATCAAATCTCAAACAATGCGCTATGGTATATTCGTATAATTTAACTAAAAATGGCAGACAAGTCATCTTGACCCTTTTGGTAGTTCTAGTGTCGAGAGCGTCGAGAGTTTCGTCAGAGCTAATCTGCTCCCTTGGGTACATCGGCTTGGTATAAGATCTAGATCAGGGGATTTAAAGGTTCACCTTTGGAGAATCGTTTGACCGTGTCCTATCGTTGATCAGCCACGGTGCGAATGACAAATGTTTCTCGTGTCGTGCCACCACAGTGTCCCGTCGTCGTTCGATCAAAATGCAAAGTGTACCGTTGCCGAGAGACGTCTTCTTCGTACACGGTACAAGCAAGAACCTTTTTACGGGTGTCGCTCGTTCCTTCAACGTGTTCGTTTGTCCGTGCAAACATTGCCGTTTCGCATGCCTCGGGACGATATCGTGCGAAGAAACAACGAGGTGGAGCCATCCGGCTGCGTCGTTTATCTCTTCTCGTCTTGATAAATTAATCGGCATTAAGGAAGATAACGCTGTGCGCAGCAGCGGCGCATCTGGTGGATCGGAATTAAGTCGATACATCAGACCCCGAAAGTTCTTGGGCCTCATTGGCCTCGACGTACTACGACGATATAGAAACAGAACCCAAACCTGGTGAACGATAGATCATCTAAGAGCTGTGAGATCATCAATAACGTATCTACTCCCTCATCTAAGCATACCAAGAACACGTAGAGAGTCGATGTCCAACCTTGACTCGCGTGTCTTCGATATTGCCTCGTACAATGTGGTATATGGTATTTTTGGTATTTTGAATTATTACTCATACCCTTGAGTAATGGTATCACAGTGGATCTTTATGTAATCGCATTGATTATAAATTTAGACTTATGGCCGACATTGTTCTATTATTTAAATCAGATATTTATTGTCAATCCATAGACTGCAATAAGATTAATATCGACATTACTAAACTATTTCAGCGAAACGTTGAGTCACTATTCCAAGTATTATGAATTATTACTTATATTCTTGAATTATTATATTGGAATGGTTCCTGATATAACCAGGTTGATTATATATTTAGACTTACGATCGACATTATTCTATTATTTAAACTAGGTATTTATTGATAGGGTATATAATGCGGTAAGATTAATATAATATAAATGTTACTGAAGTACTTCGGTAAAATTCTCCGCGAGATATTTATGCGCTTCGGTTTAAGGTATCAATGCAATTTTAAATACAAAATCACCTTTCCAAGTATTAGCCGAAATACTGCGAAAATACGAACATAATCGAGGCGAAGGGTGGTTTTAACTACGTCATAAACGCGGCTTCCGTGCTGTTAGACGAATATAAAGAGAGCTATTCGAGGAGCATTATAGATCGGACGAGTACACGGCTGGTAATAAATATGTACTCCTTTAAAACAGTTTACGTCTCCATAACGTAAGTTCGACGCACGTAAATGTACTCGAAATGTGGTGGGGTGGCCATGATAGTCGAGTTTATAACGCAAAATTAATAGAGCTTATCTCGTACCGCTCGTGCCGGCACGGCCTTTTGGCAATTTATCATGGGATTACGGTGCAAATACGTCAACCCAGGGACGAACCTTTCGTGGTAGTCCTTTCCAAGTTCCCCTTCCTCATTCCGTCTCACTTTCTCTCTCATTGGTAAGTTGTCTGTCTGTCTCTGGTTACTCGTGGGCCACACCACTGATCTCTCCCTCTCCGTATAGGCGCAGCAATCACTTCCTGTGTCAATAAACACAGCTCTCCTCGTTGGTTCACCCCTAATTCAACCCAGCACCCAGGGGGATCAACGAACCGAGTCCACCCCTTCACCCTAATGTTCCTTCCTGAATTTTACAGTCTTTCCTCTTCAGTGCCATCGATACTTCGACTTCGTTACCATGTCATCCTTTACGATGTAAGTAGATTCTTCGGTGAATCGCACCCTCTCAGTTATCACAATGCGCCAGAAATGTTATCGCTTCCAGTCTTTTTATAATTATTTCATATTACACAATTATGTATGTTGATATTTAACCCTTGTAGTACCATCTAAGATTTCCGGGTGCCGTTAAAAAATATTTTGAAAAATATGCGATTTTTGAGGTATCCATTAATATTTGCACGCCATTACCTGTGTTTAAATTATTTAAAAATTGAAAGCCAATATATCGGCTCTAAGGTACTAAAAAGGGTTAAGCATGGATGTTGTGTACTCTGCGATTGATGCATATCACGTTCATCATTTATCGCATTCTGATTTTCGAGTGTTAAGTTCGAAATCATTTATAGAAATTACAGATTCAACATATCGCTGGCAGTGGTGAAAATGATGTGATTCGTCATACGGTATAGTTGTCGAATTTGATTTTGACCCTTGTCGAATCATGTCCATCATGGTGTACTATGAATGTAGAAAGGTATATTTAATAGGTGAAATTAGAATACACTGTGTAATTAATCGAACGTGAGCATAATCTAAAATACAATCACTCCGAAATATAGAGGAACGTGATGTTGCATTGTCGGGACTCGTGACTAGCTGTAACTCGCGGGGATGCGTTATACTGGCACGCGCACCACTTTCGCATTATCCATTATTCCTGCCGGCATTACAATGACAATGACCGCAATAACGATCGAGCAGATCGGAAGAGACACAAGGCTCAATGCAGAAGGGGAACCGTACGCGGACGTACGTCGACCGACAGCTCGGAAAATTGCTAACAAATAATGCTATGGGGGGATAACGATATGGTGTGTCTTCGTTGAACCCCATTCTACCGAATCTAGCCAATGTGCATCCTTTCGCGCATAATCGCCCGTGAGACTCCTCATTCGATGTACAATGAACGGTTCGAAAAACTCGTTCGTTTGTAAAATTTCGAATATGTTGAATTTCAAGCTTCCTATCGTGATTCGATGTGAGCTTTCATATCCATTACTGAAATATGCAACCGAGATATGAAATTGCAAGAGACAGTTTTTATATACATCGAGATTAAAATACCTGGTTGCAAGTGATTGTTAGTTAACATGTATAACGAGCTTAGAAAGTAACTTATAAAATATGGAGCTGGTAGTATCTGCTACATAGAATATCGTAGAAATGATATTATTAGTTAATACTTGATTATTAACAATGCCGTAGTTAATACACTTAGTAATTGATTTCTCAGAAAGGAATCAATAACAGGGGGATACATTGATCTATTTAGCTTGTATTGTATAGAAATCATGGTACACAAAGCCACGTAATCAGATCGGTAATGCTTGTCGAAATCGGATTACACAATAAGAATTAGGGAGAGGGGTCTTTGGAGAGATCAACTTAATATCAGTATATGTTACACGTACTTACATATATCACGAACCACGTAATATCTCAGGGCTGATTTACCCAGTTGTTTATCGTACCACGAATGATAATTTGTAAAATATTGCATTGGTATATTGCGAAATGTAATACCCAAGAGAATGGAACAAAACGCTCGCGGTTTCATTCGGACGTTAAATGGCAAGTTGGTAAAGAACGTGGCGCTGATCATTTCTGGCACCGAAAGTATATCAACGACCAATGCCGGGAGGGAAAAGGGGTAGATGTTTCATGTTCATAATTTCGATCGTAAAGTGGTATTAAAAAATTGGCTGGTTGCGTATTGACTGACACTTTCGATCGTTCGATGAACGACAGGTACATAAAGATATAAGTGCAGACCGCCTCACCTTGCGTCGCGCGAACACCAATTCGGTTGGTCTCTCGGCGTATAATCAGCTATGCAAATGCCGACCGTGTGTGAGTCAGTACACCGAGTATCCAAATAATGCGTAACTGCCAATATCGCGGCTGCTTTCCACACTGACAGGACAACGTACACAGGTGAAACATTGATCAGGACCCACTGACAATTTGCACCAAAGAACCTCCGGCTCGCTTGTAGGCAGAACCAATTATCTTTCGCTCGTATGATCGACGTCCCTTCCAAGTCACGGCTTTTGTTTTCGTAAAAACCTATCATAACTGTTTATTCCCAGCTGGTACTTTAACGTCTTTGGGGGCTGTTTGAAATTCTCTTAAATGATAGTGATTGATACGTTAAACTGTTGAATTTAAATAGCTAGGGTAACCGATAGATGTAAAAAGTTGGAATACCGCAACTGCTATATCAGAAAATTACGTTTGAGTTACGTATTTGGAAATATTATATAAATGTGCATTATTATTAATTTTATTAGCTAAGTATTAACCTTTCGCGGTCGAACGTCACCACACATTTGACATCGCACCTCTACTTACTAGTTTATTATAAAAACTAAATCTCTTGGAATTTTTATAAAAGAATAGAATTATTATTGTGTTTTAATCAAATCATGGATTTCGTTAAACATAATATTTTTTACTTATTATTTTAGAAACACTTAACACTTCACTACATAAACTCGTTTTATATAACAAATTTATATAACTAATTCTTATAATTCAACGAATATCAAAGTAGGAGTATGCTTTTATTTTATTATTATCCTCGTTTTGAATACTTGACTCTAAGCTGCCACTTCTGCTGGTCTGTTTAGTCCGTTGGTGGTCTTCTCTAAGAAAGAGTCGTAGAATGCAAGATCTGCTAACAGTGTTAGGAGTGAAAAAATTACTCCCATCGACTGCATTCCAGTTTGTGCGTGAACGCACGTGCGTACGCCTGGGTATCCAAATAATGCGTAACTGTCAATATCCCGATCGGTTTCCACTCTGACAGAACAATGTGCGTAAGTGCGTACGTTCGCGTACAGCCAATTTGTGCGTTCGTACGTCTCGCACGATCGTAGCTTGCAGCAACTTCTTTCGTTCACTGTTGCACAAACGACGGTGTAACATGATTATCGGCCTGTTCGGTGATACGCATTGTTTAGCTGAATGGAATTATAAAACTTGTCTGGGTTATCGAGAATTAATCTTCTCTTGATAAACATACCTACTGTGTTTAATAAACAACCACATTAAAGCATGCCGATATTCGGATATGCAAAGTATCGAATATACCAACACTCTCAAGGTACTCAATTAAAACACATTTTTCCGACAATTATTTTGTAGTATCGAAAAGTTGAAGGTATAAACAGGCTTCGACAGCAATGAAATCAAATGAAATTGAGTAATACATGCATATTACTTTATATTTTACAAAACAACGGGAATCATTTGGCCCGCTCAAACGATTCATTCATCTTGTAGAAGACTCCCTTATAACTTACATCCCTATAATTTTGGTGTAACTGTGTATATATTTATGTACATTGTTATCATGTACGATGTATCATGTGTGCATTCACCACCCATAATCTCGAACGGCTTGTGGCTGGTAAAACCAATAGCTCCTATCATCTAGAAGAACCCACCCCCACGTCCCCATTACCTCCGGTCTCTTGACACGGTGTTACCCCTACTCGGAGTCAGCGAAAAGGGGGTTGGTCTGCATGCTATTCTATGTTCGTATTTCGTATACCACTCTTACGCGGACCGTGACACCATTGCAGAAACACGCACTCACACAGACGCATTCAGCAGAGATCTGTCAGGAGGGTATAAATCAATGTTCCGCTTCTGGGTTGCCCTGGGAGAGAGCGTGTTACGTTTCCACGGACAGATAGAGCCGATGCTTTATTATGCCGGACACAATTGCGTGTTGCCTAAGCCACGTGACCGGCGACTTCCGGCCGACGTTTGGGTTCCGCTTCGTGATGTCCTCGCACGATCTCTTGTTCCCTCGTTGCGCACCCTCTCCGTTCACAATTCCTCTCTCGTCTCCCCCAGTTTTTTTCCATTTCTCTCAGCTGGTGACGATCATCGCGTGTCAGGTCGATGATGATGCTGATGTCCCGCACGCGTCCTTGTCCTAGAGACGGTTAATCTTCCCGGTAGTCTTCCGGTTCCTAGTGAATCCTCTCGCTTAAGTAGCTGTATCATTCAACCTTTCACGCAAATGCTATTTCATGATGGAAGTGCAGTCGATGCTTGATATAAGATTCCAGTTGAGAATTATTCAGCCGAATGACTGTTTGTATCTAGAATATTTAACGTGTGCTTGCTGATCTAAGGTCATTTTTTTAAAATTAATCACAGGCATAGATCATCTCACGTGATTCACCGATGTGATCTCCTCTGAATGGTACGTGTTTATATTCAAAGCACGTCTACATGTGATTCCTTTTTTACGTCTGTACTGCGGCTATAGTAAAAGGACATTACAAGAATTAAATGCTAAGGATCCTTGACCATGGGATTGCTAGGTAATCTTTTCGCATTATTCTCGTATCAAGTAATCCTATTCGTATCTAAAAGCCTACAAATCTGGAAACCCGTGGTTATCTATCGCGGTTGAAAATATGTGTAAAAAAAGGAGGGTAATAGAGAGATCAGAGGGAGCACGGTGTGTCGAAACAGTTGGTCACGGTGTTCTTATGTTAATACCAAGACCGTTCTGCTTCGGTTTTCTATTGGAACATGCAGGGGACCCCTCGGCCTGCACCAGCGTAGCGAATTCTCGAGTTTATCGTGGGGGTGTGTACCCACTGTGACCGCTAAAATCATCATCAGATTCAGGGAAGGAAAGAAGGTGGCAAGATGGATTTAAGCGAAACAGGACAATCACGATCCTCTGAAAAAATGTGCTGTTTGATCGTGGGAACGATAAAATTGATGGATTCAACTTTTTTCTCCCAAATTTCACAAACAGAGAAATGTAAACAATGTTGATATAATAGCTTGCTATTCATTCAGAAACATTGTGTCCTTTTAAATAACGATCACTTATACCCTATTTCTTTATCGATATTATCTTGCAGCACATCGGGCAAAATATCTAATACGCATGATCTACGATTATATTTATTATATTCTGCAATAGTGGGCACAAAAATAGAAATTTATTACAAATGTCCATAATTACTTATAATTACAGATTTGATATGTCGCTAGAAAAACTCAAAATTTATTATAAACTCTTAACTGCTGTTCGATATTTGCCAACGTAACAGTGTATTATTCATATTAAATGCTTCCTTCGAAATAAACATTCAGTACATATTTCGTATAAGATATCAATATTCGAAATATCGAACATGATATACTTAAAATATGCTATTCAAGATATCTATTTATACGTGAATTTCGAAAATAGAAAGAGGACCACCGTGAGTAGAGATGCAATTTCAATACTCCGTAAGCTAGGATGAACCCCAACCCAGTACTTTCCGCGATTGTGAGAAACTGTCTCTGACCAGCGAGTGAAACGAAAAGGTGGACGTTGCCGTGAGTTGAATTCTCGAGTCAGGACATTCCAGAGAGGAGCACAGTACCCTGCGGTGGTTGACTCGAACACGGTGGTCCAGGTCAACAAATCATAATCGTGCCTGTGACCGAGTAACGAGGAAAGGTTGAATGCCTACTCGGCGTTTGGCGTTGCTCTTCGAATCGCGGTGAACGTATAGTGACCAAACCACGGGACGAGACGTCGGGACGCCTCGTCGTTGGGCCCCACCACTCGCTGGTTACGATAGATGGAGAAGAAAGGTGAGTCGATGGTCATGAGCGAGAACAAGAGCAAGAACAAGAGAAGCAGGTAGGTCTAAGCGGATAACGTGGCGCACGGAGCGTCTGGTGCCCACGCTCTGCCGCGCCGCGACAAGGTGGTCTCGGGGCCCAATGCGGTCTGACTTACGAACGTGAGGGGCCCCCGCACGAATACTCTCGATTTATGAAGCACGAATTAAATACTACGATCTTAGTCGCTGATGCAGCGCCGCTCGTTCCGTAAAATTGCAAGGAACCGACCAATAAACCGGATATCTGTGTCCGTTTTTATATCTCTTCAATGACTTCTGCATAGTACATCGTATGTCTGTATAATTCTATTGTAAGCTTCATATTTTTTGTAATGTGCACAATGTGCCTTAAGAATAACAAAGTCAGATAATCAGTTTCTGATATTCATTCACATTGGTGTAAGTGATTCTTTTGCGCTTAGAAATGGGGATGAACTTTATTTTCGATGCGTCCCGATACGATAACAGATGAGACAAGAAATATTCCTAATTATTCGGCAAAAGAGTATAATTCATCGTCAGAATAGTAATTGACTATTTCCGATTCGAATCTAATTTCACCCGGCAAAGAAGATCCTTTTAGCGGAGTCGCACGACACGACGAAAACATGGTGGGAAGAAGATTCGGCAGACAGCTGAGCCAGAAAGAACAAGAGGAGTTCCTCATTAGGCATGCATGCGTCTAAAACCAATTCTAGTTCTCCTTTCGTGTGCGAGGGCTAACGAGACGTCTATATTATTATACCGCGGTTGGTAGAGAAGGCGCAACTTGGGCCCAGCTTCGAAAACTGAATAGGGAGGGTTACATTGGATATTAGCCGCGGGGTCCCCTCTGGAGAGGGGGGGAAGCACGAAGTAAAGACGAGGAGAGCCACATGGAGCTGTGGACCACCGTGAAAGAAGGGAGTATTCCGAATGACTAGCAGCTCTCCTCTCCATCCACCTTCGTTACTTCCATCCTCCTCTTTCTCGGCCGTTCCATTCTGCAGACCTCTATTTATCTCTGTTTCTATCCGAACACGGAGAGAGGATTTTCTTGGCTTTACAACCTGACTACCAATAACCGCAAACACGTAATTTTCTACAGCGCCTACCATACGCATTATGTCGATTTTTTGCCCGTTAACCAGGTGGAATTTATTGCAGGGAAATGTCAGTTCATGGCGCGGCCGCTCGCCACCCTGCGCGATTGCTCCCGCGTTGCTGACTCCGCTGTTGCTTCTCTGCTGCTGATCGTTGTATTGTTGCTCCCCAGAAAATGGCCGCTGACCCTTAGATCTCTGATGGGACTATCCCAGAATATCAAGCTTCTTCGGCCACACGGGATACCCTCGGTTAAATGCTCATATTTGAATGGGATCTCGTACCACCATCTTGCCATTTCTACATTTGAATCTTGATTCAGCCCTCATTATCCTTTACGGTTGTAATTGTTTCTTGAAAAGGATATACGTGAACCCTGGTCTAACTTGGTTAATTTCAATCGTAATAGATTTCGGATCGCGGATATTATAACTTGCTTGCAATCTTGCGGCTTAATAGGATTAAAGGATAAATAAGAAATAATATTAAGTTGGATTTACGGCACCTTATTTGCTGAATTGGAGGATTCATTTGAAATACTATTGTATCGTAATATATCAATATTGTGATAACATAATATTTTCCTTAGGAAAATATGGGTATAACTAAAAGCCTGTAATTTGAAGTGTGATCATCTACGTGCAAGGAATAAAATTTATATGTAGAAAAAGTTTCATTATATAATGAAATGCGCGAATAATAAGGATGTATCGAAATCGCTACTTGTTATCAATGGCGGCCGTGTTATTCGGTAGATCCAATCCACAAGCTTCACGGAGATTCTGCCACAGAAAAACAGGTTTGTAACCCTGATAGAAAGAGATGAGCTGTGTTGATGATTGCACCTGCATGGCAGGTGCACCTCTAGTTCGAGCTACCCGCAACGATTATTAACCATCTAATCACTAATCACCCGCCTAATCGTCAGAAATCGTGTATTCGAAGGACCTATCATTTTTTATCCGCAGAGATATCGATCAGTATACCATTTAATTTCCAAATTAACCCTTCTGTGACGGCCATGAAATAGTAATGCTTACAGTCTACGTTTAATATTATGATTGAATGTTTTCTGCATACTAGAAAATTAAGGTTTAAAATTCTACCTATTAACATTAAAAATTAGCACTACGTATATAGTGTAAGGCGGACCAATTTGAGTCAGTTATATCGATTTGAATCGTTTAAGATAAAAATTGGCGACTTGGAAATTTTGACGATTTTTGAGGATACTCCTTGACGTTTTTGCGATTTCTGAACGACGCATTTTTTGGCCGGAAAACTACTTTAATCCACCTATATAAGAAAAACAACTGCTTAAACTATTTAGCCTAACCCAAAACGCCCCGTTCTACCCTATATTTTTATTCCTTTCTCTAAGTTTTATACGTAAGAGCTTGTATATTTTCAAGAAGTGTCTTATCTCAAAGTAATCCATTATTCAAGAGTTTCTTTCGATATATTTCACTGTGGCGCATTTCAAGGTCTGTATTACTTCCTACTACCCTAAGAGATACATCAACTTAAGAATTTATAGAAAATGGAAATACAAAGATAAATACCAGGTATTAAAATAAAGATATTCAAGATGCAGAAATTTATTACGAAAAACAAATGTTGAAAATACTGTGAACTTGAAAAGATCGAAAATCTATTTATAGCATCAAAGTCGAAAAGATTATTTCTGATCGTGAGTAATAATATTCTTACTTTCAGTATCCATCCCCTAAAGAGTAATTATTTCAAGGACATCCGAAGTTTGATATTCCTTAAAAGCTCATGTATTTCTTGAATCTGTAAATTTGCAATTAGTTTCACTACCGTTGGTACATCGAAACAATGAGTACCCTACTCCTGCTGGTTGATTATATATCACGGGTGGAAGTTGGGAAAGAAAAAAAAAATGGAGAACGAAAAGAAGTTGAAGTTCGCAGCTAGCCGTGGCCGAGCATAAATTTCCCCGTGGCAGAATCACGGAGGCAGAAAATTCGAATGTCATCCCTGGAAACGCTGATGAACGTGGATCGACCAGTTGAGATGGAAGCGAGTCAGCTCGGGCAAAAACCTGGAAAGAAGTTTATGTCCCCCGTCGAGAGATGTGTCGGCGCGGTGCACCGGGTTTCGCTTAGTAATTAAAAGACGCAATTGTCACGTAGGAAAATTAATGTCTCACAACGTACTTCCGACGTATTTATTATCCCCCGATGAATCGATTCACTCGGCGCGACGGGGATTCAAAACACGATCGAGCGGCGCGATTAAAAATCAAATTCTTCCTTTCATGCGATCTCATTCGGGTCAACGGAGAGACAAAGTTAATGCGAGAAGCACCGGAGGGACAACAGTTTTGCCGTTGGAGATACCGCGTTTGTCCTCGTGGCGACTGTCTTATGTTTTAATTGTTCTCCGCCGCCGCGTAAATCCTAATTAAGACTGAATTATTTCACCGGTACTGGCAGGGAGGCAGCCACGAGGCATCGTGCCTCGGTGTAAGAAAGCCAATACAACATTCGATCGCGAGAACGAGAATTCTTTCTACTCCCAAGGACGATTCTTTCGATCGACAACATAGGAGGCTCTACTCGAATGTGTTTAAGAGTCTCCTCTTTTTATTGCTGTCTATTTGTTTTCTTATCTCGTGCCCTTTCTTCTTCCAATCACTTCGAAATTCCCGGGTAAACAGACTTTTCGGAGACCCGATTTTCTGTTAACCATGATACGCCGAAATTTCCCCATCGCCATTCTCCGATCCAGAGTTTTTATTCCTCCGGAAAAAGTTCAAGCAGTGATAAATTGCCAAGTAGTGAGTCGGTGCATAATTAAAAAAGGCAACTTCTTCTTCGAATCGCGTACATGCAATTAATTTCTAGTTCCTAGAGTACACTTATGTATAATATAATATTAATTTGTTACTGCAAAGCATACATGTATGTATGCAAATATATTCCTGTCCTCGAATCAAATTATTCTGTAGTGATCTTGGCATAACAATGGTTATGATGCATAAATATTTATAAACCTTGTACACCAATATATGTATAAATAATAATATGCCAGTGTTAAAATACTATTATCATTAGCTCAGTCCTGCGCTTAAGTTCTACATATTTTCACCGCAATGTCTAATGTGAAACTACTTATACTACTTAGGCATTCAATAGACAGCTTCAAAGAATAGAATATGAATAGACAAGTTGCAAAATGTTTGACAATTTTCGTTGCGATAAAATTACAAGTTTAATAGGTCAATAACGAACAATATTAAAAGTATTATTATGTTTAAGTTATGTGCCAGAATTAACAAAGGGAAGTAAGTAAGAGTTGGAAGTAAGTCACGTTTTACTCATTATATGAACCAAAATATGAAGATATAATATGAAGCAAAAATAGTGAAAATCCTTTTAATATCCATCCAGATAACATCACGAAACAAATCAAATCAAAGGATTCCAACTGAAATCCTACATTCGAAGTCGGTATAATCTGCAGATGTAGTCGAATTCATCGTTTGATATTTTACAATTTCAAAGTGTGATACTGTTCGAAAATGATACATTAATTGTAAGATGATAATATAATCTACAAATTTATTGTAAACAGTAAGAAATCAAATTTGCAAAATACATACCATAATTCGAAATATACGAAAAAGGGAAAAGATAAAGATAGATAAATCGTTTCCTCGTAGTACGATATTAGGTGCCCAAGAAAGTTGCGGTTTTCATTGTCAAAACACAAGACGAAATTTTATACTAAATTAGAAACTTTTAACCTAGTCAATATTTTCCTTATATTTTATGATCTTTTCCCAACATGATGCAAATTTTAAAATTCCATTTTTATTATGAAAAGATTCCACCACTGTCCTTTTTACTCGTTTGCTAAGTTCCTATTTGTTATATGATTTTTTAATAATAAAAAAAGGTAGTAATTTGTTAGCGATAGGTCCAGTGAATATAGAGAATGAATATAACAGATAAACCGCATTAAGGCAACACGGCTCAGCGAATCCAGGCGGCTGGGTTGTTCGTTTAACCAAGGCGCCTTTAACAGGAATAACGTTTAAGCTTGGCCAGGATCAGGATGACTGTGCATTATCGCTGATTCCAAAGTCAGCCACGGGATTTCCATGTCCGGACTCGGAACCCACCACCGCCATCAGCATCGGGATGAGACCCCAGAGCTCGACTTAGCATAGATTAAACTCGTGCACATACTACGCTCCTACGAAAACTCGTTGATGTTTGCGAGCAACGACGGGAGAACGAGAGCGGAGGGTAGATTCGGGAAAGACGAAGTACGAGATGAAAGAAGGAAGATTGAGCTAGATAAAAATCGAAACGATGCTTCCTCCACCTTTACGACTTAACCCGTTAGAAGAGATTCGAGAAAGAAGAGCAGAAACCACGGTTCACCTCCATGTCGAAGATTTTGCTGAGCTTAACTTACTTCGTTGAGTTACTTGGTTGCAAAAGTTTCGAGGACGAGGTAGACTTTGAATGAATTTGCAGAGTTAAATGATAAATATGTTGCAACAGTAGCTGTTTGCAAAGGATGTGCTTTATTATTATTTACATTTCAATTAATAATTAAGCTGCATTCTGTGATCACAGATATCTCATTTGATTGTACAAAAAGTTGGAATAACGCGATCGAACCTTTAGTTAATATTACATAATTTATGACACTTTTTCAAGCTGACTACATCAAGTTACTACATGTCTCTAAAATGACTAGTTTCACATGCATTAAGTATTAACACAAGTAATAATAATAATAATATTAATACAATAATAACATCGAGTAGCGTATTGGATATGCATCAAAATAGGTGGTAAGTTTATGATGGCGGAATAGAAGACGTCGTTTGAAAATTCGCAGCCAATTCCAATTCCCTTTTTACATTGTCCGCAAGTGGAGCGGATGGAGTGGTGTGGCCGGCAGTGTTGGCAGTGAATTTTGGCAGAGTGCCAACATCGCCGAGAGAATTTACGTCTATTTAATTTTATGGTATTTTACAGTCTTACCGGGGATGGAGGCGGTCTACGCAACACTCGACGTTGTTTGCCTGCAACGTATACACGACTTGTTCGACTTAAGCTCTTATACTGGATTGGCAAATATAATATTACCTATAGTTAAACTTCCACGGTACACTTAAATTATGATGATCAATATATTTCTTCCTATATTATGTATACATTTATTATAACAATGATATACTCGCATAATCAATTTAAAGGGCTTTTAATTTTGATATGTATACTTATCGTGCTTTGGACGTCTTTCGAAAATAATTTAATTAATGATCCTTAAAAATTGTCACAACACACAAGATCGTCTTACGACACACCGTTTGAAAATCACTGATCTAACTTGTGTACGTTATACATTCTACTCTTTATGCAGCAGCACCAAGGCGAAGGAATTATCTGTGCCAAAATTCTCTTTTATAAACTCCAAGAGTTCTGCCTCGGGTATTACACACATGTTCACCGACGGTATTAATTAAGAGGGTATCTCGTTTTTCATAAATTTTCAGTAGTAATAGCCGTGTCGCGAAGAGTAAGCTCGGGTTGGTTGAAGCTGCCAGGTGTTACGCCAACGCGTAATCTCTCGGACGAAGGACTTCCTCGAACCTACCGCGCGGAGATATCTTGGCTAATTGCAGCATCGCTCACCGAGCTTATATTATGCATATCCTTTTTGCTTCCCTGCCTCCTTATCGCGTACCGCGGCACAAAGAGGAATAAGGAGCCCGCGCCAGGATCGAGTATCCTTCTTAACAGCCTACCGACTACCACCTTGGACTCCTGGTATGCGCTACCAACCAACGTGTTCTTAATTCAATGCCATCCTTCAACGCTGCGACTCCTCGCCGAAATAATAAATAATGCGCGTACTGACTTTCGAAGAAATTGTTCGACCAACGCCGCATTGCCGGCGCTAATTGAAGCAAGCTAAATGCCTGGTAAAGTTAACCAATGCTCTTATTATTTTCACTTCTTTCGGCGTTTGCTTGCAGTGTGATGTTTGAATTATTCGATGTGAAGTTCGTACTTCTGTCGTCCTGTTTGCTTTATTTAGATTCTAGGATTCAGGGAAGACGATTGGATGAAGAGACTGTAGTTTAGATAATACGCATTTTGTGGATTAGTATCGAAAATGTAATATTTGAGTTGACAAAGATCCGAGTTAGCATATTATGTAATGGAATTATGTTACTCTGTGGGGATCAGAAGTAATATTTTTGTATTGTTTTTAATCTAAGATGAGAATAGATGACGGGAAGCAAATTAAATTCTCCACTGTAATTTAGTTTTGGTGAGTGATGATATAAAAAAGTGATAGGTTAAAATATGATTTTTGTTTTAGAACATGATATTATGATTCACAGCACTAATACCATTGCCTTGAAAGAGAATTAATAAATATTGTTTCTGAAAGGAACACATTTTTCTGAATTATTTCAAAGGTCTATTAGCTTCTATTTAACCTAGGATTTTTTAAGCCGACAATATATGGCGTTCAGTTTAAAATTGTTTTAAACATTCTGCGCACAATAATGGTCGTTCGTCGTTTGAGATACTCAAATCCAGAAGCTCATTGATTTTTATGGAGCCCCAAAGAGTGCATTGTAGAATTTCAACTCGAGACGGCGGTTTCGGGACAAAAATGTTTTTTGAAAATCACTTTTATTGTTCATTGTCCAATTTGAATGCGCTTTGCCGAGTACCGGGGAAGAAATAATTCGTGGCTGTGCAGCGAATTAAAAACTGAAGGAGCGCATTATTTTTTTGACGGATAAAATGATCCCCGTTTATTGTGAAATTTGAATTACCAAGTATAATTGCATTAATACTGATTAATTAAATAGCGGAAGTTAGAGTTATCATTCACAGTAAACTTTTGCAAAATACTTTGTGCCAAGTCTCTAGTTTGTTATCAAGATTATTCAGAATCCCACGGAGCGAGAGAAAATGATCGCACGCCAAATGACAATTTAATGAAGCGACGGAATATTTACTTTTAATAACTCTATGAACTGCTGCCAGTTAGAGTTTAATCGCCACTTAGACGATTAAACAGAATTCTTAGGTGTCTTATGATCCTCGAAATTGTCGCAAGATTTCTACAAACTTGAATTAAGTAACGTCGCTCTCTCGCGATGTTATATATTTTCAAGTAAAGAGTTTGAAAGAAAAACATAATAAAGTAACATACGGGAAAACCACTATAGTGGTGTACAGTAGCTAGGAGGTTAAAGTCTAATATTTCGAAGAAGATCTAGTTTCAGCTGTTCGACTGTCGTAATTCGTTCTATCCGAGGGATGATATTTTTAGTTATTACTGGTTGTTGAACTCTGCGGGGAATATATAACACGACAGTAATAAATAACGTGCGGTAGTTTATGGCGCAAGACATCGATAATGTTGCGAGAAAATTATCGTCCGTCTGGTAATAATGGTGTACCAACTCGAGGAACATTGTCGTCGAGCGTAATCCTCCCAGGAAGAGTTACAAATTGTATTCCCAATCTGTTAAACATCCATTCCTATTTCAAAGTGGTTTTCCCTTAATCACCGTTTTACCATTTGCCTCCTGCGGATATTAATTCAGACGATAATGTATACGAGAAATCAATTCCCTTCGGCAGACAGTTTGAATTTTAAACGATGAGCAAACCATTGTGTCGCTCGGGTTTGCCTTCGTCGTTGAGAATATTAAAATGACTTCAACAATATTTTTGCAACCGGCAAAAAGCAGTTTCGTTAACAAGCCTTTAAGTTCTTGTAATCGAAACAATGCATCTATTCTTATTAAAAATAATGTTTTATACCTTCTTACTTTATCAAGCATTCTAGAATACAGTGAGTGTACAAAGTATTCGTATAAGAGCGAATTTTAACAAACACTTCGTAGAATCTTGGTTTTGCTGAAATAAATTGTGAATAGTTCCATGAAAAATATGGTTAAATGATGTTCTTGCTATGAATACATACCGCTTGTTTGTTAAAATATTTTAAATAAACAAAGCTCTACGAGGAGGTGTTTGTTAAAATTCGCTGCTGCACGAATACATTTTATACTCACTGTATTCTATTATGAATAGAATGCTTGATAAGAGAAGAAGGTATAACACATTATTTTTAACATAGTTTCATTATAATGATATTATTAGATGGGCAACTAAATTCGCGATCTTCGTTTTGTGCCTTCTTTTGTGTTTATAAATATAACCATATTTATAGATCATTTTTGTTGATCGGTGATATCATTTGAGAGCTCTTACATTTGCGATTATTTTGATACATACAATTATTATTTTATATAATTCAGTTCGTTTAACTGAATCAATCTAATAGTTTATTTCTATTATGCACATCAAGGAACAGGTGTATAATCAAAGCAAAATTAAATGATTGTAGATTGTAGATTGTGAAACCTTTCATATTATTTTATAGTAGTACGTTGAGTGTAGAAGTAAAGTTACCCGGAACTTTACTTGAGTAAGGAATAAATTCGCACGTTTATTCAAATCAGATTTTTCTTTAGCCCTCGCGTCTTTTTTTACTCCAATCCAGGATCGCATGGAGAGAACTCAAAGAACCCTGACGTCTTCCTTCGTGGGGCGTGATAAAAAGAAACCACCCACTGCGATCGATGTACAGATACAGTCAGCAATCTTCCGCGTGTATGTGCGTGTCCCTGCAGAAAGTTAAGTCCTTCATTTCATTACGATCCTCATGTATATGTAACACGCAAAACAAATCATTATTTATTATATGTACAGTGGGTTCAGAAAGTAGTTGTGCACTTATAAAAGATATTTTGCCTATAATCTTGGATAGGCTAAACAAAACATTTCGAGAATAATTATCTTATTAAAACATTCAGCGCCACGCTCAAATCCGTGTTATACGATACCTCGAGACACGCGTCCGGAACGTCTATATAAAGTTTAAAAACAAAACAGTTTAAGCGCTGTACGATACTTTACATCGTTATCGTAACGTTAAAAATATTGCAAATTTTACAAATATTAGTGATGTATTGGATTAGAGTTTTCGTAATATTGGCATCGGCGGTTACCAATGACCGCCATGGCGTTCAGTGTTTTAATGTCAGTTTAGTCTTAATGTAAGTTATTAACATTGAATATCCTTGTCTATGCGATTGAAACAAGATTTCGTATTATTTATGTTTCATAAAATATTTTATAAAAATCAAGTACTGTTACCCCTCATTGACTTTCCGAACGCACTGTACAATAAAGTAGCTTAGATCTGTGGTCAAAGATCATTCATTTTAACCTAATTAATTGTCCTTTGATTACATTATATAAAACTAGACAATTTACAGAGATATAATGTATAGAATGCAAGTAATCATAAAACAATTCATATGGTTTTAACATAAGTCGCAAGTAATTTTATATTTGATCCCTGATATCAGCAAGATATTTATTGATAATCAACTACATTTGGCAAATATAACGTAGTAGCGGTAGTACAACAAATATTGGTATCTTAGTTAACATTTAATCATAGTTATATTACCTGTTAATTAGGTGAATATTAACTCGGTAATACCTACATATATTGTTGAATCTCCTTCTTTCCATAATAAAACATACTCCTTTATAAAGGTCACAGAAGTTTGCAAACTTAGTTATGTTCGAAAAATGAACATAGTAACATATTGAACAATAAATTTATGTTATAAATTATAATTTATCAAATAACGAGTGCTACGAATGTAAGAAGATATCGAGGCAAACAGTGAATAAAAGTTACAATCCATTTCCAGCTGCGTGATACAAAGATATATAATAAATCTAGGTGTAATTATTTCATTACTTGCATTTTACATCATATAAATGCGTAATAAAAGTAAATGTCATAAATCTTACTGTAATAATAATACGTAATAAAAAGAAGTATGGTACGTCTAACAAAATTATTTCTTTAACTGTATTTGGTATCATACAAATGCGTAATAAAAAGAAATATCATAAATCTAATTGTAAGTGTAATGCTTTCTGTATTTATTATATATTTTATATCATATAAATGCTTTCATGTAGTATTTAATTTCAAAAGCCTGATAAAACTGAAACAGCCATCTTGGCCAAGGCAGGATTAAAGTGTCAATAATTCCGCTAGCAATAACAGCTCACGAATGCGTAGTACAATCTCGACGCCCGAAATGTACGCATCGGTGGAACACATATCGTGATTTGAATTCTCGTAACAATTTCATTTTTACTTTCTTGCAAATTTAATAACACGGAATTGTTGAACTAAATGTGCAGGAGTGTTGTTTGTATATTTTATGGTGTTACTTTCACCGTGGAAGTTATTCATGGAACCACAAAGGCGTTCCAGATAGTGCTTTACTGTAAGTGCTAAATTGCATTTTACCTATAAATGTATGGCTTGTAGTCAGGCTCCATGTACATATGTATTTTGTGTAGATATTAATATTTCATAATATCCGCATCGGTGACGATCGAAATATTAATTATGTACTTTTTGCGTATAAGGAAGCATGGAATTATCATATCTCTAATTTAGCATTTCTTTTCCATTCTTAATCTAAATACAAGTCATACAGAATTGAATAATAAGATTTATTAAGTTTACTATGACATGAAATTTTTATTGCACTTACATGAACTAATTGTGAATATTGTTGGTATGTACAATTTACTTCGCTTGGAAAATATAAGAATGTAATACATTAATATAACCGACTTCGTAATCTAATAATATTTAAACCCAGTCAGTCACGAAAATATTCGAACACCAATATATAATATTATAATTTGGAATATTTTGCTCCCTATTTTGCGTAAATATACAACAAACAAACAAAGTGTATTACGCTTCGTTACATTACTCTTTCTAATTAACAATCATACAAAAATGAATTATTTAGTATACGAAGCTGTTTAAATAGTAAAGCAACGATATCACGTTAGACAAAACAAGACTCGATTCAGTTCTTGTAGCACATACATAATAACTTTGTCGAATAACATCTTAATTAAAATGATTGGATCATATTAAACCATGATTCCCCCTGTATTCTTGCACATTGAAAATCACGATAGTTCGTTTAAAAGGAGCACACGTGTGCGTGGTACTGTATGAAATCACAAGATCACGGAGTGGTAAAGCGGGGAACCACCCCCGGGGACAAGTCACAAAATTAAATTCAAATATAATCAAATAAAATTTAAATTTTAAATCCTCCTTGGCTCCATGGTGTATATATATCTCGTACACGCGAAATTTAGTGGCTGGTACGGTCTCCTTCTACTTCTTTCTCTCCCCTACTAACCTCCGCGGCTCGTTTCTCTCCACCCCCTGAATTCGCAGAGAGATTTAACGGGTCAAACTGGGGCCAGGAGCGCAGGACGAGCGCGGGCGGAGGGGGGAAGGGGGAGGTTAAGTCAAAGCGAGATAGGGTGCCTGATTGAGAACACTGTTTTGTTTGTTCGAGCAGCGCCGTTTTAGGCAGCGCGAATTCAAGGAAACGAAGAACCCAACGAATTAGTACACGAAACAGTTATTCTCATTCTCTCTTCGGATTCTCTTCGTCGTGTAATATTCGAGTAATACTTGGTTTGGATTGTTAGAAGTTCGAGGGATAAAAGAGACGTGAACAATTTTCAGAAGTTCGAAGGAGCCTGCGGAAGTTCGTTGAAGATCGATGTTAAGAATCAATGCGTTTTTTAGTTTGTTAGTCGGGCATTGATAGGAAGCAATGCTGATAGATAATATATAAAACCTTGTTTTAAATAATTTAGAAATTCTATCGTTTAATATGTAGTACCAATGGCAATCATTTCTTTCGAATAATATAAATGATCAAATCGTTTGATAATAGAATCATATTTAACCTGCATTTATCCGCTAATTCCCGCGTTTAATACTTAAAAAGCAAGCTCAATTAATTACGATTCATCTATAATGTGAAAGTTGAATAATAGAACTTTATTAAGCCGAGATGTACAATAATTAACGCTAGAACTATCGAACATATGTATACTCGTCAATTATGCTTACACATTTATATATGTGTACATAAATTGTGGTTGAAGGATATAAGTTAATTAATTGATTCAATTATTTACGTTATATATATAAAATAAAAGTATGTAAAATCTCAAACAGTGCGCCATGGTATATTCGAATAACTTAACTAAAAGTGGCAGACAAGTTACTTTGACCCCTTTTGTAGTTCTAGTGTTAAAAGTACATTTAGAATTAGCGTAAATAATTTTTAAAAACAGCCCCGTTTCTCAATTAAGTATATTCTTATTACTTTAATGTCTTTCGAATAAGGTACCGGGAGTATAACATAATGAGGAACAAGAAGCGATCAACGGATTCTCATCTGCGATACGCTTCCTGTTCGTACGTGTCCATCCCTGGCAGTGACGACTATTCTGCGAGGGGGATGGTTAGCCGGATATATAAGCTTGTGTGGAGGGAGAGGGTGTCATTCTGTGTCAACCACAGTGCCCTCTGACGATGACACCGTGGAACGCGAAAGGGGATGAAACTGGCTGCGTATAACACTGGCTGGCCTCGGCAACCCAGCCAGTCCCAGGGTTTACTTTGCCTCAACACTCCTTTGCTTTCCTTTATGTAAGTATACCTACATTACACTTACACCCTTATACCCCAACCCACGTACACTCGTATGTTCCTGCACCGACACAAAGAATCCAACGAACACGCGTACAGAAACCTGAACATACGTAAAGTCCCAACCCGTCGTAGTCTTCAGCCTAAAGTGAGGGGGTTGGCTGGTCTTATTTGGAGACAAAGTGGATCGGATTAGAGATACAGATTTCAATTTGTTTGCCCCTCTCGACCCGCCGCTCTTGCAGTGCTACCCTCATCCCACCCTCACCAAACGAAAAGTTATCGGCCACTACTCCGCCCCGGGTTCATAAAGGGTAAACATTCGAAATCCTCCGCAATTGGCGGTATGCTACGAAGGAATTTGCGGAAAAGTATTCTAATCATCTTAAGTTGCATCCTTTGGATGAGAATTGAACACTCCTTGTAGAAAACACTGTAAGTGACAAAGGTCACATTTTTTAAGAGAGAAATAAACATTTCCCAGGAGACCCCGTTGGAGACACCAGCGGTACAATCTTTTAACATTATTATTAACTATTGACAAAAAGAAATTGCACTAACTCTATACTACCTATTACCACTGGTATGTAGAACATTTACCGAATGCAAACAAAATTTATTAATTTTGTCACTTTTAATGTTTTCTACAAGAAGTCTTCAAATATTTCGGGGAGTGATAAACAGAAAGATGTTGACAATAATAGTAGGATATTTCCCTTGTAATTGTAAAAACTGATTTATTAGTTTCTTCCATTTCATTAAAATCTTTCCGTGGTATACATATCTTTCCTCCTTTGAAAATGAAGCTTGCAAATATGCAAGTGGACATTTTGTTCTTGGAAAGGACGTGGATTTATGGATTACGGGATCCGTGGAATAATTTGCCAATATATCTCAACCGAAGTCATTTCAAAATTATGTTTGATACTAAATAAAATATATTTTTTACGAGAGCCATTGTTTCTGGGTGGCAGAAATGTTATATTTCGGGATAATTAATCAAAGCCAGCGGGGATCTGAATTAGTTACATCTCACGGGTATACTTACATAACTGTAAGGTCGAGAATACATGCTCGGTTACCGGTTTCTGGAGGAATCAGCAACGTTCCATTTCTTTTTTATCATCAATATTACATAACATTTAAGAATAATTTCACAATGAAAAAAGAAGTATACATAAACATATACGTGAAACAATGGATTCTGCAATTGTACAGGTTTTGCACTCCAAATTAACTCTTTTGCAGTCATATTCATCATTTACATTCCACATTAACAATTTTTCAGATCTTATTCACCTTTTGCAAATCGAGCTTTTTCTACAAATTTGTTTTCTTAAGTTATTGTAATAAAAATAAAATCCAATATAAAACAAAATTAACATGAAATACTTATTTAACATCAAAAATATTTACATACATTTAATTTATAAATATCTTTGGTGTTAAAGAAGTATTTTGTTAATTTAAGGGTGAATTTGATCTAGGAAAGGGTGAATTTGATTTGCAAGCAGGTGAATACGATCTGCAAAAGGGTTAATTTGCAGTGCAAAACTTGTATTTCACAATAAGCAATTCAATTTGCAAATACCTCTTTACATTAACTCTATATAAATAAACAAATACGAGGTATTACGAGCATACTTTTATTTATTCCGATCTTAATATTACCTACATAATAAATGTCTGTGACATCAGTTTTGTAGTGTAACGAGTGAATGATTCCAAATAAAACTCAAAGGGTGCCGACATTTAATTAGCATCATATTATGTAACGTATAGCATCATACTATTGTAATAATTTTCATAGCTTAAATCGTAGAAAACGTTTGGTACGCATTCGTGAATATTTCTTACTACAAACCATACACTGCCGAAGATAACACCAGGTGTGTTAAGCTGAATGTTAATGTGTTCCAAATGTATAATCAGCTTTCATTCACGCAATGCAAATACAGACTAGAAAACATAATAGACGATTAAACGTAATCATATAATGACACATCATTCCGGAGGAAGGAATCAGGAATCGCGGAGTAGATCTGCGCGTAAAATAGTGTTGATTTAAGCCGATGAGTTCCGAGGGCAGCTATTAACAGCTCCCAGGTATTTTCTTCGTGAAGCCTCACTTTTGCTGTCATCGCAAAGAAATGCCAGTGTTCCTCTTCTTCTGGTAATCACAGTTCCCTGTAACCTGGGTTCTCGCCATTTTTAACCGGTTGCACGTTGCCCGTACGAGAGTGGCTTGCGGGAAAAAAAAGAGAGAGGAAGATATTACACACCCTCGGCGAAAGCCAGGTAGGAAGTCAGGCCACGGTCGTCTGCGCCACTTCCTTTGAACTCCTTTTTTCGGTAACGCAAGAGCTAATTAATTTCTTTCCCTCTCTCTCCCACCCTCTACCATCCCCTCTGTGTCTCTTCTTTTACGTTCTACCCTTCTTCGTGGTCTCGTTACCCCTTTGCCGACATATCTTCCTCTTTTACTTTTCTGAATTCGTGTGGGATGAAGATAGGATATAGATTAATCGCAGGGAAGAAAGTAAATTCGTTTCTGGTGGTCAATCAGGATAAGGCATATAATGAGATTTGAATGTTGCTCTTCTTTCTGTACATAACAAACATTGCATGATATTTGTTTTTAATTATACTAGAATGATGAACGAGATCAACAATAATACATACAATCGTGCGGAATAATATCATGGAATTGTCTGATCTACTGAGTTCCGATTCTACTGATATTTTAACTACTCTAAATCGACGTATAAATTTTTATTAATTTTATTAATTAACTTCGAAAGGCGTATATATACGCTCTGAGGTGTCCATGAATATATACGAAAGGCATATATATACGACCAGTAAATTCTACTCGGTACAACGCGTTTACTTTTTTATTCAACTGATATAATATCGAACGTACTGTGCCATGTCACATAACAACGGATAGGATAATTGAATCTCAATTCTTCCTCGATTTTCCCGATTTTTAACAACACAATTCTTTCCCAGTTACTGTCACACGCATATCGCACCGCATAATAATAATGGTTCTATACTCGAACATTTCACTAGTTTGCTTCTCATTTATGTTATATTTTGACATAACAATATTCTATTGCAATATATTGTTGGAACATTGCAATTGTTTTATTGTGTGGGATGATATCCAGTAAACACAGCATTGAACCCAACAAGAATTAATGGCGACGTAACAATATAGTTTAATCATTTTTACCATTTAATATATGAATTCCTTCATTCTATTTATCCCTTTAAGCAATTATCTTTACGTGTAATTTGAGAGTTATCGAAACACTTTAATTAATAACCGCTGACATTACAGAAACCCTCCGATACTTTCCGAGCCTAACACTATTTATTATTCTCACAATCAGTTAATTGAGAGTGTTCTATAACTACTAATTAACTTTAGACAAACAAATTGCTAAAAGTATGGCGACAAGTTTTCGCTAGATTTTACCCAGTGCTCAATCATTGAAGACCCCTTGTAGAAATCACTGTAAGTGCCAAAAGTCAAATTTTTCAGGAAGGGGAAAATACTTGCCGAAAAGCCGCGTTAGAGACACCAGCGGTAAAATCTTTTTTTATTATTAATATTATCTATTTACAAAAGGAAATTGCACTAAATTTCTATACAGCAGTATTAACACTGGTATGTAAAATATTTATCGATTATAAAAATGGTATAATTTTGGCACTTTCAGTGTGTTCTACAAGAAGTCTTCAATTAAATTTGTGTAACCAGTTGGTTTAGTTATCGTACGAAGTATAATTATTCAACCGAATTTCTATATTTCAATATATCAAAATATCTTAATTATCAATTCCGAGAGAGCATACGTAATGCACAAATATTTTGGTATCTATAAATATTTGGTTTCATTCATAATATTATATGTCCTTCTATTATGCTAAAGGATAACATCATTTTATGACGTTTCTTTATTTAATGAAGAATTAATTTCCTTCTTCAGACTTTATTAACTTGTATAGTTAATAATCGCACTGATATATGAAATATTAGTAACACACAATGAACAGAGAATCAGAAGTATAAATATAATATTAATCAAATATATATTAATTTCGTTACGCATTAAATTCACCACATTATTTTTAACTGTGTATTTACACTTTCTGTATTCCAACGCTGATTTGTATTTTTGATATCATAATATAAATCATTCGGTGGCCGATAAAATATGATTTAAATATTATTTGACTTGAATTTCCATCATAATTCTGAGTTGAATAAATAATAGAATCATACAAATATCACCTATCTGTTCATTGACAGTGATTGCATGAGCGTTATCTTCCCTTAACAATTACATATTCTTATAAAACTACATTTTTAACGATTAAAATGGAATAGAATAACAACTTAGATTACATTGTGTTACGGACATGGATTAAAGTGAATTTCAAACTAACATGAGCCAGATCCTATAGTTTATATTCAGTTGGTACACAGGTTTACTTGTTTCGTACGCGCATCTATATTGTTAGGAGAACAATCAGAATAGTATAATTTTCGGTTGTTAGTTAATTATAAATTAAGCGAATGGTAGGCAGAATGTTACAAAGTCTGAAGGGTTATAAAATATCGCGGTACGTAGACTCATCATTAGAGTATACATCCTTATTGTAGGAATGTTGCGATAATAGGAAAGAGAAAAGGAGAAACGTAGACTCTGATTCGTGACTCTTAACGAGGTACGTGACAATAGCGTCGACAATAAATACCCTCGTCCTTATTAGTAGCGACGTAGACACTTACCTGTAAACGTTGCCGGGATCGGCATTATTTTGCAATTGTACCAAAAGCCCAGCCAGAAACGAATGCACATGTTTGATCTCGCATACAATTGCGAATTCTTGCGGCAGCAAATGAACGAGTCGTGCTCGTTGCGCAATCGCAAAATGTGGATACTCCGTGGTGCTTCTCCTTGGTGTGCGGCGCGAGTCGTAATTATCGGTGAGAAACACGAAGTGGATAATTGGAACGTTTGCTAATTAGAATACTCCTGCTACACGACCACCTGTGCAGTAATGCGCCTTTGATGCGGAACCGTATTCCGCAACGATGAGACGCACGACTCCCCGGTAAACTATTAGACGAAGTCCTTATCTCCTATTTCCATTTAATATTATCATTTCTCGTCCATTCTCACTGAAAGAATCTCTAAGAAACAAATCGTGTTGAAAGATGCGGTTTATTGTTACGAAACAACAATATTTCGTAAGTTAATGTAATCAAGAGCATATGTTGATTCGAATTTTTGATCGATTTTAATTTATCTATACAAGTTGTTGATTGTACAACACAGACAATGATGTTCTTGACTGGATTACATTTTCAAAACTCATGGATGTACTGTAATGAACATTGAATTCTTTATCGTAGTTTAGATTTGCTGCTATACGTGGATCATATATGTGTGTGTAGGTTGTGACTTATTTTTAAACAGTATTATATTGTATTGTATGATATTATTACAATTATGTACTTGAAAGTATGAATATGAGGAGGGCATCCAAGAATTTGGATCTGTTATGGTTGCTACATTTTTGCCGTCGGTGAAATTCTGCGCGTTCTCAGTTTCACTTCATCATCCCGTGTAGATTGCTATTACAACCTTATTTATTTCGTATCGCAAACTAAAATTGTATACATATTAACAATTGAAATAACGCAATGAAATAACGCAATGAAGAATTGTGCGCAAGTATTAACTACTTGTTTACTTGCAAGTAGATTCTTTCAGTGGTGGAAGGTACTCAATCGTAAGTAAAGGGCAAAATGGAGAAGGAATAAATATATCACTGCGGTTTCGTTATGCTGCAACTGTATAAGCCCACCACAGCACTTGCAAAAAAGTATATCCCTTATAAGACGATTCTTGACATAATAAGAAAAGGCATGTTGATCAGAAACTTCAGTGAATCACCCGTTCCAGAAATGAGTTACACTTTATGTTCAACACTTAAAGAAACCGGGCGCGCAAAACTTAACGGATCTGCCAAGAAATGGGGCCGTAGACTCTATTCGCCAGTAACAGTAATATTTTCCGGGCCAGTTGGAACTAGGAAAACTCCATATTTCCAAATGCCCATACTATGCAACCAACACCAAAATCACGTGACCTTTGTTCTACCATCGAAGAAGAAGACGAAGTAGAAGGCATAAAAGAAGATGATGGACCACAGAAATGTTGATAGTGTTTTAAAGGTGGTTTGCATTTGATGATCCAACCTCCAGAGGGCTCCAGCTCTCATCTGACTATCGCGAGGGTACCAAAAAATTGGAGAGAGGCTGGCGGGAAGGATAAAGAGAGCAGAGGAGAAGAGTGTGGAGTAGCAGGAAAAGAGAAGGGCCAGGAGGAAGGAGTACAAGAGGACGAAGAAAGGAGGGAACAGAAGGGTAGAGAAGAGAGGAGAATTGAGCTGGTTACGGAGGTGTGGCTATGAGAGTGTACCAGAGTGGTTCTTCTGGTTTCTGGTTGGCTCCAGGCTGACGGGAGGCCTAACCACCGGTACTGAAACCGGGCTCGCTTCTTTTCTTTGAGATCTTTTTGCCGTGGCGTGTCTCATGGCCAGTCGTAGGTGTCAGAATGCGCCTTCCTCGACCTGGACCAGCCTGGTCCGGCCCGGTTCGGGGCCCTGTCCGGGGCCCGGCCCGGTCAGACTAGAGAGAAAGAGAGTTACCGTGGAATTACTCGGCTATTGAGATCGGCAGATAGCCCCGAAGAAATCATAGTGGCCACCCACGAGAGTAGTGCCTATACTTATCCGCGATGCCCTTTGAGCGAGGGGCCCTATTCGTACCTATGGATACCGGGAGAATCGTGATTGTATGCAATCGGTGGATTCAATTCACCATCCCGATCATGTACGTTTTTAAGGAAACGTTCCTTTATTTGATTTACCCCAAAATCGTTCATGTGCTTCTCGTGCCAAATTATTGAAGTATTAATCCTTCGAGATACAACAAGGATTCTATAAACTGTAACTTGTATCCAATAGTGCAACGACATGACTCTTCAGAATTTTTAAAGTTCTCGAACGCAGGTTACTTTGAAGTATTACTTCAGTTATTTCATACCATTGCTGTTAACTAATCGAGTACAATTTATATTTAAAATATCTTTCACAAGATAATCGTATTTGAAGATTACCAAGGAGTCACAAAATATAACATTACAAACATCGTCGCAATTAATCGCGCTTTCTATTCACTGACAACATAGATACATTTTAACTTGAACAACAAGATAGAATTAAAATCGCTACTATGTCAAAATATTCTGCAATAAGAGGCTTGTGATAACTGAACTCATAAACAAAGTGTTAACGGTCGTGCGAAAGAGCAAGTATAAGTCGGAGGGCATAAGTCAGAAGTGAAGAAACAGGCATGTAGCAGTTAAGAAAACTAAGGGTAGAAGGAAGTCGGGTTATCGATAGTAAAGGAGAAGTTACAACACGCGGCTCGTTGTATATATCCACCTTGATGGATAATAAATAATGTCTGATTCCGGAAAGCAAGGCGAAGGAAAGCAATGCGCGCGCTTCCACATTCGTGTGGATCGATTTAATTTGTCGGTGGCCAAACTTTTTTCTTGATCTCCTCCGTAGATTTCTCGAATACGTGGAAAAGGTAAGGCTAGCTTTATAGTTCTTCGATCGAGACATAATGCGCCGTAAATGGTAACCCTTTCCGCGATTTCATCGATCTTCTTTCCGTTCAGTTTAATGTCGGCTTTTAGGAATTCTCCTTTTGATGCGGTTGCACTTTCAAATCATTTTCAACTTTTTAATATCAAATATGCGTTGTGTTGCTAAGGATGGATGACTTTTTTAATTGTTTTTGCAATGATATCCAATGAAGCTTCTATTTTGACGGAGATACTCGATTTAGATAAAGTACAAGCTGATAATATTTTACTTCGTTTATCACATTAATTAATACTCATATAATCGTTAACTGTGTCTTAAGTTATATAAATCTAAGAAATTATTCGAGTAAAATTTAATTCTTTTACTTAATTGATTCGGTGAATAATAGGTCTTAAAAACCATTCATAAACATTAAAAAGTATCGAATTTTTTACCAGTTAGCAATGGAACAAACCATTTCATTTACTTAGTTGTTCATTTCCCGTATCTATAATTCAAAAAAGTATTTTAAATTAATAGAGAAATGAATGTAATTCAGGTTACATCATGTGAACTTATAAGTTTCGTTTTGCCAAAATGCGCTAAACTTATCTATGGAGATCGAAATTATTTATTGTCATGTAAGAAATTGGAAGATCATCAAAGAAGAACGTGCAGTTTTTCATTCGCTATTTAAACCTTATCAGTAAACTGCAGTTTATATTCCTGTAAAATCATAATGCAAAATTATAATACCTATGTTAACCCTCGACAGTCCAATTTTGTTCATGTTTAAAAGGAAATCGTAGAACGTAAATCTAGTTAAACGCAATTCTAACGAAGATACATTACGTGAAAATAGTAACGAAATTATTACTTAAACGCACCGGAAAAGGTGGCGACCGTTGCGCGTACTTTTATAATTATTATTACAGCGAAAAAATGAAATGAAATGAAAGATATGGATAGACGAGTATCGGACTTCCAAGTTACATGGAGCTGTAAAGGGTTAATGGTATCGCCATGAAAGTTGAATAATTGTTTAGAGGATTACAAGAGTAAGAAGATTCCGGTAATTTGTTGGAATAATTTATAGTTCGTTCGCGTCGTTTCGTATCCTAAGTATTAAACCTTTCCAGGTTTTAATCGATACCAGTGAACCCATGGACGAGACCGTTCCATATGGTTTACTTTACTGTCATCTTTTTTCATCCTGATCCTCTTAAAATACGCACACATAAACGGAAAGTATGTCCGCTCAAAAGTAAGCAATTAAAGGAACATTTGAGAGAAACAAAAATCATAATAGCCTGTAAACGGGCAGGCTTCCGCAATTTAAATTTTGATGTCTTCTCATCTGGGAGAATTTTATTTCCACTGAAGGATGACAATCATTTGATTCGGTGATTTTTCTGTTGGTACGTTGCAATCGTCGGTGACCGCTTCTGGAGGCATAGAAAACTTTAACTAAACATATCGATGTAATTAATTTATTTAAAAAAGACTGCTTTTCCTTGTATTCCTAGATTGGATCTTTTAACAGCGTATTAATTAAAACGCGTAAGTGTTTAATTAAACATATCAATGTAATTAATTTGTATAAAAAAGAATAATTTTCCTCGTATTCACAGATTGGATCTTTTAACAATTTATTTATTGAAACTGACTTAAAGTTATCAAAATTGCATTAAATTCTTACATAGCACCCAATCGTGTACGGAGAGAAACTCCTATCCAGAACTAATTGATCTTGAAACTGTGCAAATTAACAATGATATTAATATTGCAACGCTTATATTTTAAAATACTAAAGATATCATCCCTAAATTTTATCTATTCAGATATTATAATTAATTCACATTCAACGAGTCAAGTAACGCATTTAATGGCGCTTGTTTGATCGCAACATTTATCCGGGTTCCACACAATTAAAAAGCGAGAATAATTGGAAGTGTGTCACCGGGCATTTCAATTGACAGTGATATTAATTCGATGAATTTATTCAACGAGCAACTCGAAATCAGACGTGAACGGGAGAAATGCGAGAAGTTAATGAATGAGACAACATAATAAGCATCATTTTATAAATGAAAAAATGCCCATCCTTTATTGGACGCTTATGAATGAATTGTGAAATATTTTCAATGGAGTATAATAGTTAGCGAAGTTATTTAAAAGATCGAGTATTCCGTTACTTGAAGATTTATTTTGATTGATTTATTGAATATTATTTAGGATTGTTGTATCGCTGCTTATTTACATGTATTTACCATCCGTTTCATAATTAATATACGTCATTTATTGTGTACAACTTTCAAGATTTTTTACATGTAAGTTAAGGAATAAGTAGATAAAAAGTTAGTTACAAAGTTTGTACTTATAACATGAAGTTTCATAACGATTAAAATCTTTGAAAATGTACGTCTTCGAAATAGGTGATCGAAGATGTTAAACTTAATCGATCGAAATTTCTATTATTAATTTACATATTATATTTGAATAATCGATCAAACCTCCGCGCTATCAAACAAGATATTATTACGATTTTCAATTACTATTTAAAATTACTATTTTCAATAGTTAATAGTATTTTTAGCTTCATTAGAAAATAGCCAACTTTTATTGTTAAGAAAGCGATGATCGAAGATGCGTTAATCAGTTTTCATTAAATTCAATCCATTAAAAATAAGTTTTGGATACATCGGTAGGTTGAAAATATTTTCATATAAATATTAATTCACATTTTGTACAATTTATACCACGTATGTATTTATAAGGGCATTATTGATATTCATTGAAAAATAAAATCGTATTAATTAAACCATAGTCCAGTTCGTAAGAAGGAATTCAGTAATAGCATGGTACACATAATTACGTTATAACGTACGGTTATCTATTTAATTTTAATTGATATAAATTTATGGAATATCATTTGAATTCCACACAAACAGCTGAGACTTGCAAGAAATCGTGTAAATTGGGACAACAGTCTTTTATAAATACAAGTAAGAATAGGTAGTTGACACTCGGCTGTTAGTGTGTTGCTGATCAGTCGCGCGTAACTCGGTAATTTCTAACGCTTACTATTAATTAGCGTCATTTTAAGTCGTGACACGGATTGTTATATAAAAAATCGTAAATAGAGACCGCTACTGCGACGTAATTGCCGCGCGAAAGTAAATATGTTAATTCCGCGTAACACGGGTAAAATGTTAATTAAACCATTAGGAAATAGGCATTCAAAGGAACTCGTGAACCGTGATACTTTCTTAAGTTTTGGATACAACATTCCGCACTGCCATATTTATATCATATCATATTATATTTGTATCTAAGCTACAAAACTATTACTTGTTATTCTATATACAATTTATTAGAACGCGAATGTAAATTTGTTTCGGTGCTTTTTACATTCTAATAGCAGGTACGTTCTTTAATATCTTCTTTTAGCATGCGAAGAATACAGTAAAGTTTGAAGAGTTTCAAAATGGAGGCCGTAAAATATCGTTAGTGATTAACATGTTGAGTGTCGGGCCGAAATCCGTGTTATACGATACCTCGCGATACGCATGCGTATATAACGTGTAAAAATAAAACTGTTCAAGCGCTCTAGAGTCAATCAGTTACTTTACATCGTTATCGTAATGTTAAAAATATTAAAGATTTTGCAAATATTTGCGATATATTTGATTCGATTTTTAGTAACATTGGCATCGACGGTCACCAATGACTCCCACGTTATTCAACATGATCAAATTCTACGTATCTACAGGTTTTTATGCATGACCGATCGTAAATTCTATTATTATTTATTTATAAACTTATCGTAACTTGCTGCATCCTAAAAAAGTATTGACACTTATACTTCAGCCAAAGTTTAATTAACAATAAAGGTAGACTTTCAAATAGTTCTGCATTCTGATTACCAGCTTTTTATTAATCTTTAATGTTCTTCCTGTTACTTGGAATTATGTAGTACACGAGTATATAACAATTCTGTATCGTTTGCCTATAATAAATACATATATTAGATATATGTTGATAAACCACGGTAAATGACAACTAACAGCGATAAAACAACTTGCTGTCACGGATACAACAAGAATGACAATTGATAGCTTATCTCTAGGAAGTCGAAAGGATGAGGAAGAAAAATTGAATATCGTCAATCTCGAACTACGCTCAACAAACAAATGAGAGGGTGCTTGAGATGGACGATAAATCTCATTACATTGATTAAGGATGCGATCTGCAAGAAAATGCTGTGAATGCAGTCAGCGCACCGTCTACGTGGCTTACTGAAAATCCACGTAAATCAAAGCATCAGTCAGTTGTAAGAACGCAAGAATTATTGTGTAAATTTAATGAGTAGGTAAACTGCGGAAGCGTTGCCACGCGTATTATACTCATCCCGTATTGCCAGGATGTGGAGTCCGCTCACGAATAGAAGTTATTTATTATCCAACGGTGCCGACAGCATACCCGCTCCGTAAAACTGTCAAAACACGTTTGTCCGCGAACAGACCATTCCGTCATTGAAAATACTATTCTCCGCGTTTTGCATTTACACGTTTTACGATCCCAGTAAACGTTCGCATTCTTCCGACGAAAATAAGAGAGCTAATCAAACCGAGGCCTTTGCAACCATTGAACATAAATGAACTCCATTTACTCGAATCATTCTGGTTCCCGTGAAATTTATAATATTTCTTCTGAGAAATTTACGATATTAGTGCATTGTATGACAACATAGTTGCAATTTACAATATTGGTTCTGGGTACGGTATACTTTTTATTATGGGGTTGGATAAATTAATGGGAATATTGCTTATTGTTATTAGTTATTTATTCACGGACTGTATGCCCTTTAGTATACGTAGATTAGTGCAGTAATTGATATGGAAAATAAATATATTGAACTATGAAGCAGAATATAAACTAAGCCTGAAGGTGAATGGAGAACAAAAGAAGTTGATAGTTTCGCAAAAAAGATTGACATTAGTGGTAAGCTTATTTAGGCCTTATAAGTCGTGTATTGCGTTGTTGAAATCAGTAGCCGTGTAGTTGTACACATTGCGACGTATTCTGTTTTGGGTACAATATTCCTTTAAACGGTATTCAAGATTTGTATGATTCCATTCCCGAAAGAATTCAAGCTGTATTAGACACCAATAGTTGCCCTGTCGATATTAATATTTTAACTGGGGATGTCGAGTTAGCTCGTCCTTCGAATCTACACTTATCTCGAAGGTTACGAATTAAATTACAATTATCGCTCTCGTAGTTCTTAAATTTGGATGCATATAAATTTGAGTAACGTCAGTTCAGCAGGTCGCAATTATACATAAATACAATCGAGTCTCCTTTTATGCGCATCTTTTTAATGTAGTTTTGCAGTTATGCGGTGAAACAAAAAAGCAAGAAGAAATAAGTAATGCAAGAAATCTGGGAAGTTTTAACAGCGTAACGCGCTTATTCATTTATTTTCGTTCTTTTTATGTTTTTCTGTTGGGAATTAAGAGAGAAGCGAAGAATTCCCACAAATAAATAAAGTTTTCCTTTGTGTACAAATTACCTTTTTTGCGCTACTCGTATTTCAAGAAATTATCGCTAATTTTTCCAAGAAAGTTATACCTTTTCTTGTGCAGTTTTTTTATTCGGAATTCTGTGGAACGTATCTACCGCATGAAAAGAGACTCGAATGTATATCTTAAGGATTTATCTTATCACCAAATTGAAAGTACCCGTGTGATGTCATTTTTTGGACAAACTCCCCAAATAATAGGATGATAAAGAATTTTCTTAATGTACGAGGTATTTCCATTGTTCTGTCCAACCTCTATATAACGTAGAATTGTTTGTTGCTGTATAAAACACACGTCAATGTAAATTCCAATTTTTCCACGCTAAAAGAGGAGTTAAAAGAAGTTACTATCGTCGATATTAAAAATTGATCTCCCAGCGTCATATAGGTGTTCATAAAGCTAATGGATCTACAATAGATCCGGAATGGTTCAGGCGGACTCGCGTCTTGTTAACTAGGAATATGCTCGAAGAAAAAGCACCATTCATTATTCGTGAACGGTAGAAGAAATAACGGCACGGTTCTAGCTTCTCCTTTCAAGACGTGGCTTTTTCAGGGTAGAACACGCGTGTGCGTGCGCGTATGTGCGTGATATACGATTTTAAAGAAAGACCGCCGTGTCACGGGCGTACTTTTGTCGTTGGCCGTAGTACCATTTTCGCGTTGCCGTTGCTGCAAGTGCGACGACGAAACGAGAGAAATTAAAAGACTGGACTGCGAGAATATAAGCTTAGACCGATCTTGGTTCACGTCGTAAATCGAGCTGTCGCCGATCTCTTTACCTTCGCGGTCTTAAGCCAATATGTAGTGATAATGGCACCCTGACACAACCGCGGACGTCGCCATCGGCGAAATCGTGCCGTAATCCTCGCGTTGACTCCAGCGGACGCAAAGGAAATTTAGTGGAGGCTCGAACTCGCGAAAGAATTCTCATTGAACTGATTTGAAAGTTCGTTATAGTGGAGAATGTACTAATTGAGAAAACTATTAATTTCTGTTTTGGAAAGTGGTAATTATGGCATACCCTAAAACATACCAATGCCTTACAGCAATATGTATAAAAGTAGTGAATCGTGGAGTTAGAAATAAATACGAGACGCAATGGAAGTATGTCGGATGCCATAAGAGCTTAAAAGATTTTCATTTAATTGAGATTTGTTGTGGTATCAGGAACTTGTTTGTATTCTTTTTTATTATTATTTATATATGTATGTACCTATTTATTACGTATTTATTACAAGATCTAGTAAACAGAATGGAACTTTAAGGCCAGTCATGTGTATTATTATTACTAGATTGTAAATCGGTACCTTTTATAATTAAAGGATCATATTTCATATTTAAAGGTGCGGTTTGTTCACTTTGTAACCATAACATATCAACATTTTTTCTACATATTCCATAAAATGCGTAATAACTAAAGCGAAGCTTTCCCTCCCTTAACACTAAAACTACCGAAGCAGTAAAAGTGACTTGTTTCCAATTTTTAATAGAATTATACAAATATACAACGGCGGATTATTTGGGTTTCATATACCTTTGTTTTATGGTAAAACGCGCAATTAACATTCCAGCCATAAATTATATACAAATAAATGTAAAGTATAACCGTGTACATGTTCGGTAGTTCCAATGTAAAAAACATCGCAAACAACGATAGAGTGTACAAGCACAGATAAAATATAGAATTGTGATATTCGTTATCGAATTAAAGGAAGTACACTAATTTCGCGTGGCTGTTTACACTTGTACGTGTAATTCACGGGTTACCTACTTATTTATCTATCTATTTATCTATCTACGAAACCATTAATCAATCCACAAAAGTCCAGTAATAATTCATTCGAAAAACGACGTTGAAAACAGAAAATCAGAAGATCTCGCACATCCACCGGAAATCGATCTACGCCGACACGAAACCAACCATTAGTGCCGTGATAGTCTGGCTCGTGCGTGCTTCTACCAACGATTATCTACATTGTATAGTATCGTCTTATTACAGGGTAGCCAATAACGAATAAGTTGACGAGGACGAGGACCGTAGGGAAAAAGAGAAAGGCACACACCATTGGTGAGAACGAAGCGCAACGGTGGAGAATCATTGGTACCGAGTATCAGGACGAATATGGGAAAAGTACAGTGAGTGTAACAAGTATTCTTACAAGAACTAATTTGAACAAAAACCTTGTGAAACTTGGTTTATTTAACACTAGAACTACCGAGCATATTCACGGTTATACTTATACATTGATTTATATATAAATTATGGTTGAAGGATGTAAGTTAATTAATGGATCTGATTATGTGTACTATGTACATAAAATGAAGGTATATGAAATTTTAAATAATGCGACATTGTGTATCCAAATGATTTTGATCCAAAAGATTGTAACAAACAAGTGGTATGTATTAGGTTGTCCGGAAAGTTCATGCCGATTTTTATGGAAAATTGAAAAGCAATATTTTTATATGTCGATATATATTTATTCAATTATATATACACCGTTTTGTGCCGGAACCTTTCTCCATTTTTCACTCAACTTGAAGATTCTAACCTCGCAGAACTTCTTAAGTTTTCAGCTGAAAAAGTACGGAACACGGCATGAACTTTCTGGACAACCCAATATATATTCTTAGAGATCTTCGCATGAATTTCATGACAAAAAATATTATTTTTCCATATTTTTTATGGAAATATTCGCAGTCTGTTTCATGCGGAAACAAAGTTATATGATGTTTCTGATCAAATTTACTGCTGTACGAATACTTTTTACACCCACTTTATATTGCTACGCGTTATGACAATCGGCATAATCTACCACCAACTTATACTTGTAAGTCAAAATGATTTATTTGATACTGTTCAATTTACAATTAGTCCAGAAGAGTCTATATTGAATTGAAAACATATAATGATCATTTATTTCTGCTCATAGTATTTGATATTTTTGTTTATATTTTAATTTATATGCATGAGTTGTTAAAAACCCCACTTATTAACACAAGCATCCTGTACTTTACCTTCCATTTCAATCTTGAACTTTTGCCAAAAATAATTGTTGAATTAACATGATTGATATTTGCTGTTTAAATATCTATGATATTGTGATTATAATAATAATTGACGTAGACAATGATGTTAAGAACCAGTGAACTGTTATTATTAGATATAATATGTTCATTAGTAATTACAATTGCGATATTTTGAAATGCACTGTTTATTTATTAATCTATGCAAATGTTATTAACGCGTGACTTCGAGTTACTCGAATTTTCCACACTTTATTTTTTCTTCGTTATACATATGTAAATATGTAACGCGAAGTACTTCGAGGGTGAAGTGATAAGGTTTAACATCACGTTATATTAAGATATTACCGGTATTATGTTAAATTTCATATCATGTCGTCTCGAATGCAGTTACATGACTTACTTCTATATTCCGCATAAGACAAATTATTACCTACTGCAAGCAACAACACATTATGAATATAACAGAATTCAATAAAGCTATCTTTCTGTTTAACTTTGCTATATGCGCTTCTCACAAAGATATTTCATTATCTTAATAGGTAAAACATAGAAAACAAAATTTGACTTGACAATTCCTATAAAACAGTTTTATAGAACGCGTAACGTATTAAACGCGTTATAAGGGAGCCTAGTGTATTCGCATCGTCAGTCGCTGGTGATCCCCACAGCAGTCAACGTGTTAACTGATGTAGTTGGTATAAAAAGCAGCATATTCCGTAGCACCTTTTCATATAGAACTCGGTAGCGACGTTTAGTTGCACGCTCGTGAAGAGAATCGCGTATTGCCCTGACAAGCGGTCACGTGAGTTCCTCTCGGCGCACGGGTCTCGCGCGGCTGCCCCTAAATTGCCCGAAATTATTGGCTTCTTTTATTTTCCCGTCATACGCCGCATGCTCCACCGTTCCATGTCATTTCTACCTGTCTCCGTAACGTTTCTCCCACATATTCGTCGTCCGCATTTCTTCCTTTTTCTTTATTCACCACTTGGAATCATGCCTTCTCTTCGTACGATCTCCTTTCTCTGTATTAATATTAGGTTCACCGTGACTTCCGGTACCTGCAAACTCCGTTATTTTTGCCACGTCTACGATGATTAGACTTGACATTCGTATAATACAAAATAAATTAGTGACTGCTATCTACCGTGAAATGATTGGAATCAAAATAAGTAAACTTTAGATAGTTGTTATAAAATATTCTCTGAACTCTTTATAGTTACAATTTGTACCAAGGATTTGAATATACGTGGTAATTATTCAAGAGAAATGTCGGTGATGTAAAGCCATTCCATCCAGAAAGATAGCATAGTTTGTTACCTTAAATTCATAAGGACAGAGGTAAAGTACTACGTTAATTAAAGTACAAATTCGAATGTTAATAATTCGCATAGTATTATCAACAAATTATTATTAATTAATTACATATTTTGGATAAAAAGCAGAAGATGAATCCGGACATTAAATATCAGACTTTGTACTTCAAACATTATCATTACAGTAAGAAGGTAGAATCGATTCATACTTATCTGTTTCAAAGTGCAATACCACTCTTAATGGCTAAACAAATTACACTAAAACCAAGCTCACATTAACATCGATACCGGAATCTTTGCCGAACCAACGCTTTCCTATAACTTCTGCCATTTATAATAAAAGGAAGTAATACAACAAAAGAGGAAACGTTCTAATATCCGCAAACTTGCGGGTAGTTTTTGGCACGGCATCGAAGCATGCGGCGAAAAATTTCTGCATGCGTCCCGATATCAATTTCGAGAGGGTATCGCAAAGAGTGTTTATAGGTTGGTAAGAATAGGAATGAAACTGCGGAGGTGCAGGTAGGAGTTTCTTGGCCTGGGGCTCTCATTATTGCTTCCATTGTCGTTGTTAACGTGCGGCATTGTGCCACAAATGGCCTGTGAATATTACGGTGTCCTTTCCCGTAGTCGAAAAGGAGCCTCCTTCGTGCCGTCTCTGGCAGGTTTATGAGGGGGTAACTAACGATCGCTGAAATTCCGGACGAGTATTGGAAGTTTTTGGGATTTACGTGTTTCCGACTTCCGGTCTACGTTTGTGCCACTGAATTTACTGACGTCGGTTCCATCGATGAATTCGGAAAGCGCGCCATCACGACAGTCTTCTTAGCATGAACTTCTCGAATCGATTTCTGCATAACTCATCGAATTCATATAATATTAGAACATTTAAAACCAACGAAGCGCGCATTATTTGCGAAATGCAATAGCGCGTGATTATCGAATAATGTTTAATGGAAGGTTAAAAGGAAGATTTTATCGGTGCAACTTTTTAATTAAACGTTTAAGACTTAAGGTATTTTAACCTCGGTGATTTAAGTAAGGAGGCATAATTGTTGTTCAGACAATATAATTAAAGGTTTTGTGTAATTAAAGTGTAACGATTAATACTGAGATTAATTTAATAATATGGTGTGACCTGATTTGAATTTAAGGGTTGCACGGAATACCTGTAATTAAAAGCAATAAGTACGTGGCGAGTAATTTTTCTTTACAATGCTTAACATTGTAACACTGAAAACCTATAGGTAAAGCAACAATATTTAAGCGGTAAAGAATGCAATACATATTGCGTACGTTCGGTGCAATGGTGTATATTAGTTGAATTATTTTATTCTTTAACAACACAATCCGTGGAGAATTAAATATGATTAACGGGTAGTAGCATAACTTTCTTAATTATTTTGAAAAAAACAGCAAATTTTAGCAAAGGACGTAATTAGGAGCCTAATTAGCCCAGTTCTATCAATTTTATACAATCAAGTATAAAGTTTTATTTGAATTAAAGGAATTTCTGCGATTGTCTTGTCGATAATAGACAATCAATTATGAATGTAAGAAAGATGAGTAGTCTCTTCCCACGATTGAAAATAAGATAAGGAGGATAGGTCAAGTTCTTCTTTCTCACAGTTCCTAAGGTTGTAAGGAACAAATGCCGGTGGCGGAATATTTACATCGTAAGTCGATTATATGACTGGAATCGATGAAAAGAAGTACAGAACGATCCTTCGAAAGGATAGGAAAAAAAATGTCCAGATAAATCTTGACGGAAAATAAGAAGAACCTGGAGCGAGTACGTTTCTCATTCTCGATCGGCAGATCACAATCAACAGCTGATTCGTTGAGCGACCTGCCAAAATGATAAAAAAATTGATTCTCCAATTCCGAGTACCGGATCGAACGTTACATCCCCGTTTCCGTCTTACCGATCCCTCTGCCTTCTCTTCTTCCTTTCCGTTCACTCCGTTCGAGGAAGAGAATCGAGCAAATTTACGATCAACCCTCGCTCGGAGACCGCTCCCAGCGTCGTCGCCGATGGAAAGTAGACTCCTCCAAAAGGAGAAAAAAATCGATGTTGTTCTGTGCACCGTGGTATCGAGTCTCCATCCCTTTCTCCTCTCACTCTTTCTCTCTCTCCATCTTTCTCTCCTTTTGATTCTCCACTTCTCTTTCCTTCACTCCCTTTCCCTTATCCCTAATACATCGAGCACTCGCTCTCCACTCAACGCTGGAGTCCCGGGATCGCGTTTTTACAGCACCGGCAACCGCATAAGATTTCGTCTCCTCTCGCCGGGAAAGGTGATGTCGCCGATCGCCCCACGTATCATGATTCGATATCTCGATCGACCGGCAATTAATAACGTTAATCCTCATACGTGGTCGAAGGAGAGAAAGAGAAGTACGTCGGAGATACCACATAGTATATTTGGAAGGGAGAGAAAAATGCGGTAAAGACAGATACGATTGCTTCCACCAATATAAGGTGGAAGCAATCGTTTCAAGGTACGAACGATACGTACGTACTCGTACCGATAAGTACGAGCGAATGGGAACGAAGGAAAGAGGAGTTAGGAAGAAGAAGGAGGGAAGATCGAACAGGATGAACGAGAAGTAGTTAGAAGAAGATGAAGAGGGGTAGGAAGGGAGAAAGAGGCGGCAAAACGGTCGAACGAAAGAAGATTGACTCGGTGCGTGTGGGCCGATCTCCCGGCATCAATTAGACGGCATCTAAAGTGTGTGCACGTGCGTGCAACGCATATATATAACCGTTCGAGTGCGGCACGCAGCCACGCACACACCATCGCCACTGCCATGGATCGTCCATTGTGTTTCTTCGTCGGCTGCCTCGCAAAGATGGCCGTCTTTCTGTTCACTCGTCGAAGTCAGGCCTTCCGACGCCGGAAAACAGCAAAAACCAAACCTCCCAGCCCTCCTAAGTGTTTGAGACCGCGACAATTAATGGTCACCAGGCGAAAATCATTTTATGTTTTCATCTTGGTCCGACCGCGCCGACCGGATCACCTTCTTTTCGGGAGACTCACCTTGCCGGAAGTTTAAACTGCATCTCCACGGTTCACGCGTTTCTTCTTTGCTCCTTCTTCACTTCCTTCTTCGTAAGAAACGTCCTTATCTACATGCTTTCGTTGACGTAAATTCAAAAAATGTACTACCACTAAGGATGTGGACGGATATAATGCTTGTAGAAAATAGTTTATTACTTGTGGCAGAGAATATTGTTACTCATATAAAATTCATTCGGATTTTTAAGTCAGAATTCAAATACTTTGGACATTTTATTTCTACAACTCATTTCCAACGTTCTACAAGCTTATACATTCCATTTTTGTAAAAATCTGGTGCTTTACTCGCAAAGAATGAATTGATTGTTGATTTAATTTTGGCATCACTTTTAAAACTGCTATTTGCAAGGAAGTTTTACACTGATAAAAAAAGGGATAATCAGATGGAGACAGATCAGGACTGTAAGGAGGATGAGGTAAAACTTCCCAACCGACATCTTTTATTTTTGGCGAGTCGTAGATGTAATGTGAGGCCGTGCAATTTCATGTATTTTCTTTGCTAGTAAAACACCAAATTATGACAAAAAAGAAATGCATAAGCTTGTAGAACGTTGGAAAAGAGTTATAGAAATAAATAGTGACTACTTCGTCATATAAAATTACTTCCCTGGATCTCCAGATTCTTTGAATTTTTATTTAAAAATCAGCATGAACTTTTTCCGGTAGCTAATACATATTAAGGGACTAGTGTGGTATCAATTTGGGTCTGATACTTTCATGTAATAAGATCTTTCTAAAATTAGGCAAATGATACTCGGTTTATAGCAGATCAATCTATTCGAAATATGCAAAAATATAAGACGATAAGTTAAACCGTCGCAACATCGTTGCACTTAATAATTGGTGGATATACATCCGTTTTCTACTTTCCTTTTGGTGCAGTTCGCATCGTTGTTATTACCTTCATTTCGAAAGCTCCGGTATCAGAAACTGTAATTAAGTGGGAACAATCATTTGGTTCTGAATGCTACGGTTTCTGTGGTACTCGAAGATTCGTTTCCTCGTTAAGTGATTGAAACGAGTTGGAATAACCAGAGAAATTACAGTTTTCAAGCGTGACTTCTGAGACTGATCGAGCAGTATTCGGATAAATATGCGCTTATAATAAGTATCCTTTCAGTCATTTGTTAAATGTTACATGTATTGAGTCCTTATTATGTGTTTTATATCTATAAACAAAAATAATTGTTGTCAATTAAAGGAACAATAAGATTTACTACAGATATAAAATACAATCAGATTTTGCAATAATAGTCAGATGAATGTTATGTCAAATTAACAAATTACGGTTTGCCAATATTGATAAAGAATTTCTGAACTACTTCCTTTTAGCAGATATTAAGATTGTCTATATTTTATAATACATATTATTATATTACCTACAAGATGAAGGATATTAGTTATCCCAGGAATTTTTGCAGAATATCACTTTAATCGCGATCAACATTCTGTTAATATTAAGAATTCCTGAAGTAAGAAATCGATAAAAAATAAAACCCGCCGATGTCTTAAGTATCCAATTCCAATGCTCGTGACAATTAATGGCTACCGGATGGAAATCAGTTTATGTTTTCATCTTACCTCGTCTGTAATGGCGTTAATTATCTTCTTCTCCGAAGTCCGATGCTTATGAACTGCATTTATTAACGAGTAAAAAACTATGCCGCATAACAATCGTCATCTTACTTCTACTTCGCGATATTCCCTAAGCAAATACTCAAAAAGTTTTTAAGAAGATATTCATATTTATCAAACTATAATCCATTGAAAATACATGTGTATTTTCTAATCGAAACTTTAACATTAGTTATAACAAATTCATTAACAAGAAATATTGTTTTGCGGTGTATAAAGAATTTATAAAAATTGAATATGTTTTATTACGTTTTTAGTTTATTACGTCGTATAATATGAAATACTCAGGTTTCTTATCAGACCTTTGTAGACTTTGTGTCCTCTAAAAACCGCGACATTTTCGAAAGAGGAATTTTTTTATTGGAAACACGTTGGCAGTAATGCATACAAACAAGTGGTGCATATTTTTATTAATAAAATGTTTCTTTGCATTAAAACACCTATTTTTCTTTCTCTTCGAATAATCCGACATTTCATATTACACAAAAGACAAAGTTTTATGCTGAATTAACAACATTTAGTATCGTAAATATTTTCCTTGATATTCTATAATCCTTTCTTAACGTGTTGCAAGTTTTAAAATTTCATTTTTATAAGATTCTTTAATTTGATAGAAATCTCTATTTTATAAGTTTTTATTATTCAATAATTCCAACACTAATAGATACTTTACAGAATGATGTACGTTCGTACGTAATACAAATACATTACACGTACTTCCTGGTTTCTGTGTTTTATGGTCTCGACTTTCGTTGTTGAATTTTAATTCGGAACACCCGGTAGGTAGTGGAGGCGAAGGCAAAACAAATAAAGTAAAACGGGCGGACGACATCGCGGAAGGAACTCGAGTAACCCTCTTGATATATGTATTTGCATTCATCTAGTAGGAAAATGTGTATCCCGAGTATACGCAACTAGAAGCCGAGTACTTTTTTCTCTCCCTTAATTTCATGGGGTTACGCTTTACAAGAATATTGTAACTACAGGTAACCCTCGAATAACGCGGGAGTTAGGTTCCAGAGGAAGGTCGCGATATAAAAATCGCGTTATGAGAGACTCGGATTCCATAGATGCGTTATATTGAAGTCGCTTCATAGAAGTTCCGCGTTATACGAAGATCGCCACAACTTGTGATCTGCGTTACAGTTTACAATTTGTGAACCGCGATAATAATCGATAGTATTTAATTGTGTAAACAAATTTGTTTTCAAACATGTACACAGTAAATATGTTAATAATTGCATACTTAGAAAAAGGTGCATTATACGTGGTTATATGTAATTTATTTATCAAAATTTAAAATCATAATCATGCTTAAAATAAATGAATGAATAGATACATATATTTTTAAAATTCAGAGTATTTAACTGTCTTTTAAGTACTAGCGTTTTATTTACATTCACCGTGAATCCGGCACATACAATTGTATACAATATTGTGTTTATATAAAGTAGGTATATAATATTTAACGTGCTATATAAAATCATTTTATTATAGTTGTACAAAACGGGACTAAGGATTTATGTCGTACAAGAAATGATACACTCCGGCATTATTAAAAACCCGAAATGATAACAGATCGTTCCAAGCTGCGACATTATCCATCACGCGTGGACCATTCTTTACCAATGGCGCATCAAAAGCAATGACAGTAGGGCCTGTCGGTGGCAATCAAAAGATCTAACACTTGTACCGGGTTGCACTTGGTGGCGGCGACTACTGTGTCACCGATAAATTTTGTTCTTTTTGGATTTCGAGGTATTAAGGGAGGACTGCTAGTCTTTTCTTTCATAGCCGAAAATAATACCGAGAAAGGGGCCCTTTGGCGGTAAGGACTTGTGCATAGCGCCGGCGCCTATGTTTTTGCTATGTGTCCCGTCTCACATCACTCCTTCCTCTTGCCAATCCCATTCCCACTGAAATCTCTTCCCGGGGCTAGACGCGTTTCTGGCATGTGAACTCTGCAACGTGTACCAACCCTCCGTCAAAGTGAATCGCATGCACTGCCAAAGAATACTGGAAAAGAAATTCTCCTGCTTGAATGTCACGCGCAGATTACTTTGTTTCTGGAGAATTCGTCGATCAAAACAGATTTTGCACTTCAAATTAACCCTTTTCGAGATTATATTCACCTATTTGCACTCCAAATTAACCTTTTTGCAAATCAAGTTTGTCTACAAATTTGTTTTCTTAAGTAATTGTAATAAAAATAAAATCCAATGTAAAGTTAACGGGTGAATATGATTTGAAAAATGGTGAATATGACCTACGAAATCAACACTGTGAAATATAAAATATCACTGGTCACTAAATGCTGCACATGTCACCAGTAAACAAAAACACCGACTCCGGGAGTTGGTCAAAAAAGAAGTTATCATCGAATTCTAATGTACCCCGACGTTATCTCTCAGGCACGCTTTTCGATGTAATCAAGCTGGACTTAAGCGCGCGTAACGAACGAGCTGAACGTGAGCATGATAAAAAAAGGGGGAGGAAAGAAAGAATTAATATCTCGTGCCGGAGAACAAGCCGTGTAATCTTGCCCCGTGACGATGTGGTTTTTCCCAGTATGGTGGAAAAGTTGGAGCTGTGAAATTAAAAATTCATCTACCCCAAAGGGCCCATAGGGGGGCGTGGCCCTGTCGTTCGAGAAAAATTGGCGGGCATTTATTTTCTCGTTAACAACCCACGGGGCTAGGAGAGAGAGGTGCCATCGTGTCCTGCTCGTGTCCCCGTGACCCGATACTATTAATTTCCTCCAGGTTTTCCTCCTGGTTTTCCTCCTGGTTTTCCCCCTGGTTTTCCTCCTACCCAGGAAGAGTGAAAACGGAAAAAAACTTGGTAATGAAAAGCACTGTCGTAGCAGAAGAATTTTCGAGGGTCGATTTTATACAGGATGTAACAGAAATGTCCTGTCCCAAGTGCCTGACATAGTTTTTCACCAAGGACCCGTGCAAACGGTAATTGAAATTTTTTCCATGGGCTATACATTTTCGGCTTTGAAAAGTATTCTTTGAAATTTGCGAGTGGCATTTGCTTTTATTCTCTGAACGTATTTTAAATGTCTGGAATGTAATGTAGATTTTAATGTTATTTATTACGAAAATACTCATTATTGGTTACTAAATGTTAAGTGCAGGTTTTCAGTCCATTTTCAGTTCAGGTTTGAAGGAATGCGAATGAGAAATGAGAATTAAAAGGGTTATTACATATATTATATAGTTGTTACAGAAGTTAAATTCATTAACTACATTCTTTCAAGAACTCTTTTTTTGTATTTGTTGCTATTGGTTATCCACCACTGATATATGTGCCTATCTCTTATAAATATATTACGTAAATATAATTAGATTCTTGAAAGTACATATTATATTATAATATACTCGGTAAGAACAGGTTAATATGAGTATTTACGTTCAGCTAATTGGTAACTTAGATCTTTTCAAATTAGTGTTGTTTCCAAATATTTCTAAATCCAAGCGTGCCAATTTAAAGTGTTTTTGAAAAAGATTCATTTATCTGAATTTATACTTGGCACCAGCAAACTCGTCACTGTCCACTCGTAAAAAATGAGCAACGGCTAAAATCTGGTTTGTTTTTAACTGATTTCTTAAACTGTAATGGGGCGCATAGTTTTAACAGGATGGCAACCCTATAATCTCATCCGTTTTTCTTACAAGGATCGAGACCTTGTGCCATTCCTTGTTCTGAACCACCAATTATCATAATTGCTAGAGACCTCTTAGGAGACACCTTCCGAAAATTCGGACTGCATCGTATATCATTAAATCATGTGCGTTTTGTATATTTTAAGAATTATGTATTTCCTCTGCGAGAAAGCATAACGGTATAATTAGCAAAATTTAAAGTATTGTATGAAGCCTATATGTAATATTTGATATTTCCAATTATTATCATTTTAAATGTTACTTAATTCGATTTAATGTGCAGATTATATGAATATTTTTTAGTGATGTTTGATAACGTACATACGTACGTATGTATATCAGGTACATGATTATTTGAGTTTATTATTTCATTTTCAGTATTTTCTTACAAAACTTAAGATTTGCCTTCCACTATTATATTTACATTAAATTATTATTAATGCATTGGTAAATAATGTATTAATTTCATATTCTCATCAAACTTAACTTTTTACATAGTCTTACGATCTATTTACATAATCTCACGATAAACTTCTACGATCGCAAAACTGCTCTTAATTTAACCAAAACCTGCTGCGGGTTAGAAAATTGTATCGTTTCATAAAACAGTGACTTTTTAATTCCTCGAAAAGAATGTACTTAACTAGTTAATTAGTTAGTAATTAGTTAAGTCGATACACCGCAAGAAAACCATCGCCTCTAATTCATCTTAAGTTCTCTGCGGCGGGTACCAAAGAAACGAAAGACCAAGAAACGCCAACAGACTGCTCGCAGACCGCAAGTTCTCAGACCATTGACTATTTGCCAGAAATAATGTGGCTTCTGCTATTCCTTGTATCGCCACTGACACCCTCTCCGTTCGACCGGAGACAGTTGGGTTTGCATGACAGTTTTTCGAAACGATGGACAGACCTCGTGTACCAACGTAATTGGTTTATCGAGAAAACGGAAACTGATGGCCACAACTAATATGTGGCCATTTCCATAAATGTCAAAAGTGCATATTGCCGATAATCAGATCATTATAATTTGTTATTGGGGTGAGAATTATTATGTTATTATACTAACGTGATATTAGAGTGAAAATTATTATGTTAATGTGTTATTAAGGGGAGAATCTGCTCTTACAAACCGACACCATTATTCGCATTGAAAGTACGAATTAAGATATGCATTTTTAAAGCCATAAGATAAAAACTGAATTTTTATAGAAACGATTGCTTGAATTCATAATTGAATCTTGAATTTTGAACAACTAATTGCGATTTTGATAGACTGCTCATTTATGTTTATTAACGTAAGAATTTGCCGTTAAAATTGTGACCATTATTCGTATAAAAATAGGAATTAAAATATGCATTTTTAGAGCCGCAGGATAAAAATATCGGATTTTTATCGAAACGATCGCTTAATTTATAATTGAATCTTGAAGTTGAAACGGCTAATTGCGATTTTGAAAGACTGCTAATTGTGTTTGAACTTCTTAATTAATTTTTAAACAGAATAATCATCGTAAGTTTTGAGTACTTTCAAAACTGTTAATACATTAATAAAAAGTATTGGGAAGTTAACAAAAATTGAAAGAGATTGAAATTTTTATGGGCAAGGTGGAGAAACAGAGTGGTTCTGATCAGAAAACTAAGAAAAATTTCACTTTCGTTTAATGTTTCCGTTATGTTTTATTTCGTTAAGAATGTCCTGATTGAGGTGTCTAGAATTTCATTTTGCAGTTCTTGAGGAATATTAATATTGTTTAGAATAAATTGTATTAAGAAATGAAGATGTAAAGCAGCACGTTTTCCCCAGCAAATATATTTAATTAAGGTGCGAATAAAACACCAGAATTTCACAAAATAGGAATATATAAACTTATAGAACGTTAGAAGTGAGTTGTAGATATAAACACGGACTGCTTCATCAAATAAAATTACTTTCCAAAATGTTCAGAGTATTTGAAGTTTGATTTAAAAATTCGCACGAACTTTTTCCGGTACCTAATGCGTCATATTCTTAATATAAAATGAAACGTCAGCAACAGAATATTCATAAAATTCACGAAATTATATCGGCTGTTCAGATTTCATATCGAGAAAGCCATCCATTACCGCGAATGACTCATTCCGCGTTAACGTATGAACGGAAGGCAGGAAAAGTCAGCCGGAAATCCGTCTACAATTCGTTGGGAGGTGCGTGTTTTTCGCACATCGGCGATCCTACGCGTGGAAGAAACACCGCAGTATCCTTCCGGCTTTGAGCCACGAGTCATTCATTGATATTAAGGATACCGGAAAGTATATGTCCCTTGCGCTACGAAAGAAATGCAGGAAGAAACGTAACGAATAAAAAGTCGGTCGGTGGAATAAGGTCGTCGATGTGCGCAGAAAATGCACGCCAATTACACAGATGTTCGAAGGTACGCGATTTAAACTCAAAAAGGCAGATCCACCGGAAGCAACGGTAGTATAATATCGGATCCGCAGGTTGGTTCGCGAAATTTACATCATTATCGTATACACGACAGTTTTACACGTAATATTTGAAATCAGTTGCAACAAGCATTTTTTGAATGTCGATGTTCCATATTTAATTGATTTTCGCGAGATTAAGATCCTTTCTATACAGGAGACAAATAAACATTTATTAAATTTTAATAAATAATCTTATTGTTTTTATATCTCCTCAAATAATTTTTATAATATTTGTAGTAATATTTTTGGTTCACGACATTATTTTCTAGGTTTAATTATGCGTTCGAAATGTCGGGCTTGGAAATTTAAATTTTGAGTCAAATATAATTCGTTCTTTATTTACTTTTTATAACATATCCGCCAAAATTGTTTGTGATATTTCTTTAATGAATTCTTGTGTAAAATAGTCTTCCGTAAATTAGCTTTTAAATTGTCACAGGATTCATTAAGTGACTTAAATGACTAAATGATTCTAGTGTGAATTGATGTTAGGGTAGGAAGTGGTAGGATATCTGATTCGAGAAGAAGTACTACGTCTTCATTCATTTCTAAGAAATATGAAAGATCTCTAGCGTAAAAAAGGGTCTCGAAGCGTGACTATCTGAAATCGGATAAGTCCCGCGATAGCATTTAGTAAATGCCGTGTGATATATTCGAGGCATTAAAGCAGCTAAGTTAATTGAAACGTTACATTAAAACTTGGGAGATTTAATTATACGGAGGCGGTGTTAATAAGCCTTTTACTTGTCTTGAAGGATATCTTTTTATTCGCTGTTTGTAGCACTAGTAGAGTCTTCAGAAACCATGGTGTTTTTCTAATTAATACATTTAATTAAGGCGTTATATTAACAACATTTGTAAGAGCGCTTAATAAAATAATAATTAAACTGCGTAAAGTGAAATATTAAATTACTCGTTTGTGTCACTTTTCGCCCATAAAATCCAAAAAAGTTTTATTATAAAGAACTCAATTTTGATGATCGGTCGTCATTTTTCATTGAGCATTCTTTTTTTAGGGTGAAACAATGTTTCGCCGAATTTGTATTCTCGAAATATTTGGGTTGTTTTAAACGGCACTCGGGAACATCTAAAACAGAAATTATTAATAAAAATTGGTTTTCAACGTGTCCTTTTTCGAGCTTTTAAGACCACCATTTTTAAATACTTAGACTCGATATTATCACAGTTATTATCACAACATTAAAACGTATTAAATTGATACTTTACATAAGTAACATAAATAACTAAGTAATTAATCGTGAATCATCAAAATATAGATGCAAATCAAAATACAAATGCAAATAACCCGTATTATTTTAATTTTCTTCATTTCGTATTTTCTGTGTTGACTTCGTATCAAAACACGCAATAAATAAAAAGCCTTTAATACTAAAACTTTCGAACACAAACTCAATTATACTTATACGTTTATTTATATATAAGTCAGGGTTGCAGGATGTAAGTTAAATAATAGATACAATTATAACGTTATGTTCATAAAATAAAGTTATATAAAATCTCAATCAACGCGTCATTGTATATTTGAATAAATGTATTAAAAATTGCGATCGAATCATTTTGACAGATGTGGTAGTTCTAGTGTTAATAACCCTGCGACACAATGATAGTGAGAATTGATTGTACAGTTATGTGTCATCAAAATTACAGAAATTAAGTACGTCAGGAATAAATGACTTAAAACATATGTCCGGAACAGTTGAAATTCACCTTACTTACCAAACCACCCTCGTATAATTCACATAATAGCAAGCATTATAATCCAACCGTATATCTTCCCGGGTCTTGAGGTGTCTCTTACACCGGAAGTGTGGAAAGGGGCGAGAAATGATGACGGTCCTTCCCATTTTTTTCGGTTTTCTTTCGACACCCTTATCGTCGAAGACGGTGTGCATGGTGCCTTAGGAGGAACGAGGGTAGCTTGACTTCTCCGAGAAAGGAACCCTAAAGTTTGGTGGCGCGCGCGCGCGCCTCTATGGACTGCTCGGTGGCCGCAAAACCGCAGAAACACCATGCCGGCCTTTTGTCGTGCCGCTCCTCTCTGCGCAACGAAACTAGGACCATTATTATTACGTCACGCGAGTTGCTTCGTTGCGGTGTCCTTTTTATTGACGAGGAAGCGCAGATGGTACCAAATTGCGTGCACCTTCGAGATATATCCGCCGGTAAATGCTCTCGATGAGGTTCGCCCCGACTTCGCGTCAAAACTATCACCCGCTGCTTAGGGTATCTTTCTGTTACGGATCCCGAAACAGCTGATTTTATTCTACGATAATAATTATTGTATTCTATTTAAATGTTATATACTGATATTTAATTTTCAATTAATTTAAACTTTCTACAAGTATCGTGGTTTTATGTGGAACATAAACGAATAACTGTGGTTAAATCATCTTAATATTTCAACTAATAATATTGATTTATTCCCCGCGATAGAAAATTGTTTGTCCAATTAATTATTAGTATTCCATGACGAGGTAAAATAAAGAAGCTGATGAAGCATTAGTTTTCCGCGTTGAAAATGATATTGCAATAAGCATCTTACTGATTGAAATCAAGTTGATGTACTTTTACTTAAATTCCTTTCAAGCATTATATTTATGTTGAAATCATGAAACTACACTTTGTAGTTTGCGCTATGTGAATGCAGGTCATGGGCCTAAGAAACAACTTTGCTACCAGGCAGCCATTTTTCAATACTTTGTAACCATATCCAGGCTAACAGTAAACAATTTTTCAATTCCACTGGTTTCCATATGTCAAGGAGAGCACCCCTACCAGTTTAACCAAGAATCATCGATCACTGGCACGTTCCTTCGAATTTCCCTTCGAGATCGTTGGTCTACGTAAGCCGTCGTGCAAAGAAAAAGTCTCAGCGCGTACCAAAGAAAGGAAGAGAGAAGGGTAAGTTCTAGTTCTGGCCATGCCAAAATGTACAAGCTTCAGCGACCCGTAAAACTCTCGTAAATTGTCGATTCATTAGCGGAGCAGGAAAAAAAAGCTCTTCTCTTGGAGCTGCCTTTTTTCGTGACTACAATCCCTCCGCCCCCTTGGAATATCGAATTAAACAGGCCGTAGCCAGGTCGTACCACTACGTTCGTATTATCGTCCACCATGCTAGCCACATATTTTTCAGAGCAATTTTCCCCTTCTCTTCCCACATTGCTTTCTATTCTCTCACTCTTTCCTGCTCTTTTGTTTAACTCACTCACATTTGCTTCTATGGTGGGTGTACGGTACGAAAGTACGGCAATTTAGTGATTCCACGGTGAAAAATCTTCCCTGCGATTATAATATCGTTTGCGGACATGTCCATGGAGCGCGCCGACATCCACGTCACGCCCCGACCTCCGGTTTTCCGCATGTGAACGACTCCTGGAACAACGACGCGACGCGCTACTTTGGATCAGGTTGATGTCCAACGATACAATGTTAGAATCAAACATTGCCTTCTATTATTTTATTGTTAGTAGACGTCTATATATTTCTTAAACACAATTAAGTTTATAAACTAAGCGTAATGAGATACATTAACACAGCACCTGGAGACAGTGCAATAATAATCGCATATATTTCTTATTGGCATAATGCATTTTGTTATACAGGGTGTCATGTAACTTGGGTTACAAGCGGGAAGATGGTGATTCTACATGAAATGCTGAATCGACCATATAGAAAAAAATGGTTTCATACAACACTTTGTTTGCGAGGAAAATGGCAGAGAAAAATGAAAATTTATATTATTATTAAAAATTATTATTAAAAATTAAATTTATATTGCAGAAATTATTGGAAGATGTTTACCTTGAAATTCAAAGAAGTTTGAAATCTTCAAGCCATTTGTTTCGAAAACAAAACCTTGTATGAACAAATTTTATTCTACATTTTTGTTTCCGTATTTCAATGAGAATCACTTCCTTCCCGGTTATACCACCAGTTACATGACACTCCGTACATCATCTTCCACAAGACTCGATTGACTAGATCTTAATTGATACCACAATTATGAAAATTGTCAGTACAAAGGTGTTTAATTCTAAATTTATGATATGTTTAAAATAAAATCTTGACAACTTAAGGTCGATGACTTTTTCGATTCAGTACCTGGCGTGCAGGATGGATAGCAAACAGTCGTAGAAGATGAAGAAATAAGAAGATCAAGAAACGAAGAGAAAAAAGAGGAGAGTAGAGACTGCCGTGGTAAAAGTGGTGGAAGACGTTCATTAAGAATCGTACACTCAGAATTTCACGGTCGGTACCTGCCAATGGGCTGGCAACGAGCGGCACTACGAAACAGTACTCTCTCGAATCAGCCACGCATAGTTATTCTCACGACATCCGCGTGGTAAAAGAAGAGACTATTCGCCATGGTCCGGTGAACGAGAATGATAGTGGTTCGAATGAAATTGGTCACTATGCTGCAACGGCGAAGGCCGTTGAATCGACCGCAGTTACGGTTAAGCAGCACCGCATAATTTCTATGGTTCACCATCGCTCTCCGTGAAACCGTCGAAAGTAAGACTCCAGAACTCGAGGGTGTCCACGTCCCTTTCTTGTCCCTTGCGGTTTCCTCCACCTTCCGGGGAAGTTCTTCCGGCGCAATCACGCTTCCCTCGACGCAACAATGTTGTACCTTGAAGGATATGATAATGCAATATTATGGTGGTCTCTTCCAGACAATTTTCATTCTATGCAGTGGTAAGCCATACCAGTAATAATTAGTTTTTGTCCTCGACTTTATGCATGTTTTATTCATAAAACACTCTGTGCCGGTTGAGAATGATCAAACGGAAAATACGAAATTCAGCTTAGTTAGAAATTAATGTCGAAGCAGAAAATGGAGTCCTCAATCGAAGTCGTAGAACGAAAAAAAGGAATCTGTGGAAATTGTTCCGAAGTTAAATCATTCTGTAGAAATATAGAAGTTTGTTATAATGGAAACATTAAATGACTGTATATTAAATTGCTATGTCATAAGATTATATTATTATTTCATTGCTGCATCATTTAATGTGTAGTTAAATTTCGTGTTATTGGTCATTCGAGTTCAACAATTTTTCAGAATTATTCCAATTTAAATTCTTCGACTAGCTAGCTGTATTTCACGGTAAACCATTTGCCAGTCTGACAGGAGAGCGAACAGTGATTCTGTGGAGTTTATAAAGCATCGTTTACCCTGAACACCCGTTAATCGTCGTGAAAACGCGAATTCTCTCTCGAAACTGTTTGTTTCGTACTTTCCACTCTCCAAGCGTCATGGACGTAGTTTTGGAAAAAAAACGTTTCCAACGCACAGATAATTTCTGCTGTTCGTAGTTATTTGAATTATATTATTTGAAAATATTTTCATTCGATTACACTCCCACTATGTAATTTATATTCAATAACAAGTTCAGGTTGTTAGTGCTGAATTATACTTAGGTGATCCAAAAAATATATTTATATCCACTACAATAATTGAATCGGATTATTTAACACTAAAACTGCGGACAATATGTTCAAGTATATTCATATATTCACATACTCGTCCTAAACAATAAGAGTGGATGGAAAAAGTAAATCAATCGATTTAATTAAATCCAATTTCAGAAAATGGAAGCATGTCAATTTGAACGTTTTTATTAAATTCCACCAATTAGTCATTTCGTTAGTGTTATATAGACTTCGATAATGCTACACTAAACTATCGATTGCAGAGAAGGATTTTCTCCAATAGAAGTACATGATATGATTATCTCCTTCCTCGCAGGACGAAAATAAATGTGATGTAACCGTATCACCAGGGTGAAGTACGCTTTAGAGAGTTAATCGTCCTTGTGCCTAAAAGAAAAATGTACGAGAGTATCCATCTGTTTAACGGCTTGACGGGCATTTTCGTGTCCTCAACATGCAGGGAGAGAGCGAGAGGGTGGGAGGGCGAGAGGGAAAGAGAAATAGATAGAAAGAGAGAAAGTGGCCCAAAACCACCCCGCGTTTCGCGCTGGCGTGCAACATTGATAGAGTGGCTGGGATTTGGAGTGATAGAGAATTGCGTCGAAACACGGGGGTGGTTTAAAATGAAAAGGTAATGACTTGTGACCGGAGATCATTTCGAGTGGCCGCGTATCGGCCGGACAATGGTCATTGTTGACCAACACGGTCACGCTTCGTAGGGGGATGATCGCGCACCCCCGCCTGCTGGGCAGCCATGATTTATTTTTCCTCGCTTTTAGTGCGCCACCCGCGCACACTCGCCCTTTCCTATCCCTGGCAACAATGAGGGCATGCTTCTGTTTTGACGATTTCACCGTCTCACTGTCAAAATAGCCTATTATTGTTACTGCCGTGGGAAGTAACAATGAATTCCCTTTGCTTTACCAGCTGTATTATGTTGCGGAAATACGTTTCGTTTCAAGAACTAAGAAATGGAAATATCGTATTATATTTGGAGCGGTACCCGCGTAACTTTTTGTATCCGGGACGTTCACCGCAAAATGAACGGTCCTGTGATTTAATAGTTTCGAATCTGATAATGCAGTTACAATTATCTCTTATTATTTACACGTCTTCAGAGATTGGGGACAAATATCTGTAAATAGCTATCTAAGCAAATTCGAATATTATCAGTAGTGTTCCGTGGAGTATTTCGATTATATTTAAATCGCATTTGAGGGCTAATCAAATATACCAATAAAATATATATTTTATTGAGACCAACAAACTGAAAGGTTTCCAGAACTTACTGTCGTATTATATCTTACATAAAATATTGATAAAATATTTTTAAAAGTCGATGTCAGCTCCTAGGCGATATTTTTATGGAAACTCATCTTCTCTCCGTTGTGTAATATAATATTTAACAAAAGCCCCGAAACACTGGCCATCTAATTAATTTGACAAGCTGGTACAGCTGATAAACAAAGTTGCAAGTATTTCAAACCGCGAGATTTTCATTGTACATCTTGCAAGTCCGAGGAAAAAAGCTTCCCAATTCCTGAAGATTCTCAATGAGAAGCAGCATCGTGGTATTCGTTAAGTAGACTGGGCCTCTACCCTAAAAAAGAGAAGAAACGCTTCCCGATCGTTTGACGGATGATTTATGAGATACCGGGATGAAGGAAGAAGCGAGGATGAGAATCCCTGATGGAGCAGAGACAAAAGGACCTCCCGATACCAAGTACGGACGGACTGTCTGTCGTCAGGCTGTCAGTGGAGTCTGCACCGCCGTTTTGTATATCCATCGAGGGAGAGAGGTGGCTGACGATGAACAAAGACGAAAAGAGATGGAGGCGCCATCTTAGTCTGCATTCCATTGTTTTAGATGATTCATACGCGGGCCCGGCCCCCGAGGGCCTCCTAATTTATTAGTTTGAATATCGAGCGCAGCCAGCGAGAGGAGGATGAGGTCTACGAGCTCGTGGCGAACGAAGATGAAAGAAAGAGGAGGACGAAGGAGTCCAAGCAGAGAACGGCGAAGGGCAAGAGGAATCGACTAGCTGGGTGGCCGGGGACCGTCTCTTGTTTATACTCTTACTCCCCGCTCCTCGGGCCCTCCTTTACCTCTTCCTTATCCTTCTACTTTGAATTTTTCTCCTTTTCCTCCTCCTCCTTCTTCTTCTTCTTCTCTTTCTTTTCATGTGCTTCTTCTATTTTACCTTATCCTTCTTCAGCCCTTCGTCCTCCTCTTTCTTGTGCCAGATCTTTCCCCATTCAACCCTTTGGTACCTCGGATTTCCGGCTTCGCCACGTGAAACTACATGGAAAACACTTTAGCTTCTAGCTTTTCTCGATTTTTTTTTAAAAAGCTATATACATATTTGGTCCATCGTTAGGCGTTGGTAATTAAATAATGCAAAATAAATCATTTTTTTATCCGTGAAAATCTTTCTTTGAACATATTTACATACAATAATGACACATATAGGGAACAAATTAATTGTTTAGTCAAAAACATTAGTGTGCTTTCTTCAAGTTATGTATATAAAATATTGGCAACAACGTAGCAATAAGCATTTTTTTCGAAGAAACAATTGCAGATTCGATAACGTAATCGTCAAATCCAATTGGCACCATACAATTATTAAAGTAAATATCATTTCTTTTAAATACCGAGCATGTTGTACATTATAGTAAGGGGTTAATTAACGTAGTCAATTCATAACAGTAAGGTGGCCGTTCTTGCTTTATGAAATTATTAATATCTAGCGACAAGTGGATATAACACTTTTCTGGTACACTTGTATACGATCATATGAAAAACATTAATTTAAATATGAATTTTATTTAAGTATAAGTTTCCAGTCATATCTTTGCAATAATACATCACTATACTAGCTGTGATTAAATTGTAAAAAATTGCGTGAGTGTTTTTGTTTGACAAACTACGAGTTGTTTGACCGCTAAACGGACTAATTTACGGTATTTGGAACACAAACTCCTTCTGTATTACACTGATCTTATCACTATCATTTATTCTCGCGTTTATCTGCATATCAAAGTCTACATCTTAATTTGGAATCCAGAATTTTGGCTGCTGCCTAAATGAAACTTATTTTAAAATAATCTATCCGAAAAGCACCATTAAATCTTGCAAAAAGGAAGTCTCTTTTACAAGGTTTTAAATTAAAATATTGTGAATTTATTATTGATAATTATTATATATTTATAAATCTTAATCGGAAGATTTTCCCCGTGAGAACAAAATATTTTAATTCATTTCTTCATTTGAATGCTATAACGAATAAAAGTATTAATATCGAAATATTTACTTATATATATGAATAATATTTTGAATGAATGTAATAATTTTTCAATTCTTATATTTATAAAAAAAGAATGTATAACCGTTAAGAGGAATATCTTGAATACTGTAAACTCAGCGGTTTAAATAAAACCAAAAACAATTTAAGATACGTGTACGTAGTAAATACTAGTGTTAGTGTTCAGAAGTACGACACTTACAAAAATGGAGACGTTTACATTGTAAATGAAGAAAGCCGCGGATGCCACAAATGTCACATTTAAATGAGATTTACATACATATGTAACCAGAAATCAGACGGTATGATCAGGAAAGTTAGAAATTTGTTTAAACTGGTCTCGGCTCGTATCAGAATTACCAATCCAGATATCTTAATTCTCAGTATACTCAGCGCCTCGTATTTATGTTAATGCCTTCCTAATAATATCATGAGTTTTTTCGTTCAATCAGTTCCTTTCTTGGTAGTCTGCTGCTTTTTCTAGAGGATTTGAATGTTACAGAGGCGTATCACGTAGTCCAGGTGTGCCACGGATCCGAGGTCCGCCGCCGTTCGAATAAGTTTCATTCCCAGAATTTTGCAAGGGATCCGTGTAGATGTTCCGCCGTACGAGAATCAAAAAGAATGCCGAGAGACGAATTTGCATATTGCATCAAACGCATTCCGACAATGGGGATGTCACTACTTGCAATAAAAACTGAAACAAGGTATCTCCGTATTCTTAATCAGGATACTTTGGTGAACAAATTATTGTGCTTTATAGTTTATGAATAATTATTTCATTATTGATTGCTACCATTAAATATGCACAGTGCATCAGTTTGCCACTTTGGAATGTCTACTGTAATATTATATTATTTTCAATAAATGTGTAATATTGCTGCACTATGTAGATTCCATTAAATATAATATTATCACGGTCATAGTAATCACTACTATATTCCTTTTAGATTGTACTTGAGATTTTGCACGAAGCATATGTTATTAATAGAAGATGGAAATAAGACAATTCTAAGGAAATAATCCAAATAATAATTTAATAAAATACATTGAGTTATAAGTAACTATAAATGCATAAGTTCGAAAGACAAATGCCAAATGTTTTCTGATTAGAAGTAAATGTTCGAAGATGCATCATTGTTGACTCGGTATCATTGACCAAATACCTTCATTGGCGATGAATTAGCCGTATCATCGTCTCCTTTCTTTTTGATCGTGAGGTTACGCAGGCATTTACGAGCGGCGGTCCCATTACCCTCAGCTATGAGGCCCCATTCAGCTCGGCTTCTGCCACTATTCCCTCTGGTGGCGCGGGCCTAGTTTTCATTCATCTCCAGTCTGCTGATGGCCCCGGTGACCTCGCCGAGGACCCGAGATGAATATTACGTTGTTCGTGCCGCTCGTAATACGCCCTTCGGCTATCTTCTTTACGTCTCCCTCTCTTCCCTCTCTTCCTTCACTTACTTATTCCATCTCTTTTCATCGTGTCCTCTTCATCTCAGAACCTCCTCTTTCCTCCTTGGTCCTCGTCCAGTTATCGCTTCTTTTAACTTTTTTTTCTAGGCGCGACCGAGAGAAACGTTCCCATAAGATGCGTATCTGACGATGCCGGAATACGTGCCGCGGGGCTAAATCGTTTGACACAGCGGTTCGTGGCCCGATTCACCTTGATTCTTTCCTTTTTTTATTCCCTTCGGAGGCGTTCACCAAAACGTCTATGTACTTCGAACGTGATGTCTTCACGTACGCTGTCAGAGACTAGGTATATTGCTAAGTCCTTGGTAATCTATGTACAGATATGAGTGGTGATCAAAATACCTACATATATGTAGGTATTAAATCGGTGTTGATTTCACACATTTTCGAGCCAGTTTTGCAATTTCGCAAACAAATTTCATAAACACTTACGGACTTAGAAAGTATTTAGCAGTGTCATTCAGAGTATGTTTTATGTTAAATAACAGTATTCAAATATTTCTTTAAATGAATTCATTTTCATAATTGATTTTATAAGCAACGAGGATACGCTATAATTAATCTTCATGATTTAAGTGGTTTTAAAGAAGAATTTCAACCAACACGCTCTTTATGCTTCTATTATTATTGGGTTCCTTGCAGAAGAATGAATGTATTGTGCAATGTGTTATTTTGTTGTTTGCATAATTATTATCATGCAATTGCGAAAACTGTTAAATACATCCAACATAGTCTTTTAGATTCTTTACCAGATCTTTAGATACGTTGCACTTCGGTCTGAAGATGTTTGAGTACGTTTACGTTTTGACTAAGATGTATGTTAATGTTTTTAGCAACTTTGGTGGACATAACTTTATTTAACATCATTCCGCAAGTTTGATCCGCAACGTGTGTAACATTCGGCTGAAAATGCCCCGCCGCGAATGTGATAGGATCACTCAAATCTTTGACAAAAGATACAGTTTCGCGTTTAAACCACAGGAATCTCTTTTTGTTAATGTATTTTCGGGTGGTGTGCCTTGAATTCAAATAATCGAAAATACCTCGTCAACAATCAGCAAGAAGTTTGTAATCCTCGGTATCGTGAAACAGGTATGATCAGTCAACTTGTGTTTCTTGTACGCAAGCAAAGAAGGTGCGTGAAAGACAAGAATTTTATAATTCTCGCTTTAGATGAAGAGTTTCGGGGATTTTCGGTTTTTACGCGAGCTGCGAATTTCTTCGACATTTTTAAGGTTCGCCAGCAACCAGAACCGGGCTACTTATCGGCATTACTGTCTCGATTTCGTCGAACGTCGTTGAAACATGCACTTCTTTCGATGCAAGAATTCAACGTTTGCATTTCAGATGAAACACTTTCAGCAGTTTTCACTCAAAAACCGACAGTGATGGCAGTCACGGGTACTCGCGTTTTTGACAAAGTAAATAATAAAAATAATATTTAATGCCTACTAGAATAAAACACTGTTAGGTACCATCTTACGGACGTAGAAACTTAATTTAAAATATTCCGAGTTTTTATGAGTAATCACTGGGGTGTTAATTCTATTAAAGACCATTTGAAATCGGTCTGTGATCTGTTTCAGTATGCAGAAAAAAGTATTCAATACAATTGCATTTTGTTATCAACTCATGTCGAGCAGTAAAATAATATAATAATTAACGAATAATATCGTTCGTAACTTAACTATTGTAATAATATATTATAATATAGTCTGTTATTTCACGAAAATAATTACCTGCAAAATTTGCTCGATACAATTTAATGTAAACGAATATTTATTATAACTTTCATTAATATCTGTTCACTCGTGTAGGACGCGTAGCTAGATCATTTCCGAATTATATGAAACTATATTAATTCCTGATTATTAATCACGTGTCTCTATGGTGAACTTCAGCCAACATTACAATCAAAATTATTAACCCAGAAGTGAACAACGCGAAGTTTACTTTATTACTTTACAGGGGAACAAACTGAAACAAAACAATGCAGGACAAAACAAGCATGGTTTACAAATTACTAGCAAAACCATCATAGTACAACTAGTTTCATCTTTCCAAGATGAAAGAGTGCCGATCTTGGTCTAATTAAAGGCGAAAAAAAATATGTGGTAAGAGTTTTGTTTGGCAATGTCAAAATTACAAAGAAAGGGGTTGAAAGGAGTATTACCTTCCCCGAGAGAAGGGTTTGGCGAAAGGGTAGTTGCCGAGGGGAAGAGGGGTGGTAAGATAAGAGACGAAGAGAGTGAGAGAGAGCGAGAGAGGGGTCGGGGGGGTTATAGAGAAAGAGGGGAAATATGGTGGCGAGTGGAAAGAAGAGAAAGCACCCCCTCGTTAGGAGACGAGGCGAATCCTGAGAGGTTCACCAAAGAGTGATGCACTCGAGACCTGCATCCCCCAACTTGCGATGAAAAAACATGGCCGACAACTCGAGCCACCGGAAGGTCTGCCATCGAATTCATTATCGACTCTCCGCCTCCGTGATACCCCGACACAATTATATCTCTCCTAGAGTGGAGTGTCATTTCGAACAGAAATTGTTTTTTTCGAGATTTTACTTGCAGATAGAAAATCCGACGTGGATTTTATCCAAGTCTAAACAACGAGCGCGCCTTCAATCAGACCTTTTTTTAGATGCGTACTTCAGGAGAACTTTCATGTCAAAATGGTGAACGATTCGAAGAGATTTACGAGATAGCATTTACATGTTTATAGACTCGTGAATAAATAGATATTATCAATTTTAATGGGCACGGTTTAGCAGATTAATTTCAGTAGATCAACGTGTGCATTGAATATGTAACACATTTCAACAAGTAAATTTATTTACTGCAGGAGCTTCAAACACTCCAGCATTCTATTTCCTAGATAATACCAGTTTAATCAATTATGTACGGTGCACATGATACACGGGAAATTTGCATTGGTAGTATTTGATTTTGAACCTTTATAAAGTACACCGTTCCGTATAAAGCAATATGTTATTTTCATTTATTACAGAATCTTTTCCAAATTTTCTCGATGTGCACTTTTTCAGCTCTTTTAGTTCAATCCGGAGTTTAAATTGTTCCGATTCTCCCCTCTGCGCTTTCCTAATAAGTCTCGACTATAAATCTATCGAATTACTTTTGCCTGTTTCAGTAACTTGTAATACTGTTCTCCAAATCTAAGAATCAGGTTGTGCAAACGTGCAATGAATCGTACCTTTCCAAGGAATGCAAGCCTCTTCTCTGAGTAAAGGGCTGAGTGTTTGCACTTCATTCCGAGTACCTTTGTAGCGACTATACTCGTTTATGGTCATTTCAGGGAAGTATTATCAATTACTATAGAGTCGACCATCTTTGATCCTCTTCTATGTCAAGTTGATTGCAAATCGCAGCTTAATTCCGTCTATCATAAATCCATACATTAATTCGATTAAAGTATATAATATTTAATATTGTTTTTGAAGCGTTAACTTATTTCCTGATGCTGTCATAATAGACACAATAGACATTTTTCGTATATTTTCCTTTATTTATTACTATAAAATCAAATTATTGTTTTGTTTTTATGCAGATGATATAAGTAAATAAAAAATATGTTACGAAAACATATATCATTATTAATGAACATACATCGTATTCATTTACCTGCATATGCCAATCGTTAACTTATTGTTAGGTACTTTCTGAGCCGACTATTTCTGTCATAAATTATCCACATTTTTATTCAGAATTAGAATGTTTATACAAAATTATTTCATATGATATTGACTTAGTAGATATGAGAATTTTCAGCTGGAATGACATTTTTCACAAAGTGTAATATTTGTAACCTATATAGATATAACCTATGTGGAATTTATATTTTGAACTTGTTACATATTAAATCGAATAATTGCAGTACTGGCAAGTATATTAAAAAGTAATTCTACTAAATTGTTAGCTATGGTTTACAAGTTTCTGATTTGAAGCCGACATTGTGTACGCCTGTTTTGCATCACTATTGAAACTGAGGAATTTCGAGCCAATTTCACTTTTCATATTTACCGTCATTACGTCATAGAACAAAGGGACCGACAGATTGTAAAATATACCTAATGTAGCCAGAACTTCAACGATGATAAAATAATAACAATTTTTTGGACATACTATTAACTGTAAATAGCAGGGAATTATTAAACCGAGCTTTCTGGGAAATACGCCATTTCATATGAGACGACCTAATAAGTACATATTTAGATTACACTCGTAACTGCAAGCTTACACATTTACATATGTATACTAATAACCACATATTTGGTGCTGTGTGGGCGTCACAATATGAAAACTGTTAGTAATCATACTGTTAGATCAACTGTTAGATCAATAACTATCGATCATAAATCTATCAAATTCTGTTTTATGGATACCTGCCATCAAAGTAGATATTGGAAACTCTGCAGGAAGAACTATTGCACGGCAAAGGGCTGAGTCTTTGTGCTTAATTCCCATTGGTTCTACATCGTTCTCATTGATGGCCATTCAGCAAGTAAGTATGTCCAATTAGTCAAGTCGACCATTGAAGACAGTTTGGCCGTTACAAACGGTACTTGTTAGTTCTATTACATACCTTGGTTGTAATAAAAGAACTAGCAACAATATGTTGGAAAATATGAGTGGGTCCTATATCTGTTGCGAAGCATCAAATATTATGTTGTTGTGCATACAAAAACAAAGAATAATTTGAAGGAAGTTTAACGCCGTTTATTCAAGAAGAGTTATTTATATTTTAATATTATATACGAGATGATAAAAATATATACAGATTGTCGCAGAAGCTCTTGTATATATTATTACAATACGTTTAATATAATATATTTATTACACTATATTTAAATACAATATATTGTTACTAGAAATATAAACTCCGAGAAAGTAATAGAAATTTATTTTAAAAATTGGTAAGTGTCTTATGCCTACTTCGAATGAGCTCAAACTGTTTATTTAAAAAATGAAGATTATTAGACTTTTATTACATTAATTACATTAACACTTTATATACCGGCTCGGTTTCGCGGATCGCGTGGGAATCTATGCTTTTAATGATAAAAGGTTAGCAAAATGATAAAAAGATAAAGTGTTAAGATATGAATTAAAATAGTCAGATAAAGGTAACTTAGCAGAGGGATGCAGTTTTGTGTGTCAGCCGTCTGCAGAAATATAGGAAAACGAAGTGACCGAAGAGAATGTTGTTCTTCGAATAACAAACTTGTGGAACAAAGTTGTTTAACGGTGAATCGAGGATCACGAACCGACCGCCACGTTCGGACAACGAATACCCTTTATCGGTGATCCTCTATCTTCCGATTCTCCCGGAATTCCGTCTCTGTCCCGCAATCAAGCCGCATAGGCCGGTCAGTTTGTTCTAATCAGTGCTAGCCGCGAGCAAGCTAACTCAATCAGCTAACGAACCTAGTTTTGCACCGTCAAACTGACCAATCCCTGCGTCAAACGTACCTACGGCAACCCTAACCAGTGCAAACACTTAATCCGTTGGCTATCCGATCCCACGAGGGTTGGTTCCATCGGTACGGCGATCACGTGGATTCACCGTCAAGACGAAAGAATATGCCACTGATAAACTATCCGTAATTCGGCTGATTCGGACAAATGTGTACGGCTTGCAGACTCTAAACAAATATACTTGCTCCGCGTTCTTACGTGAATCAGAGTAACGTTCTCCGGTATTCCTTAATGATTTGATTTCGTGTTAGTGAAACGTGTTCTTTGGTGAAAATATTTTATTGTGGAATATTAAGGATGTAGAAAAAAATGGTAAGTAATTATATTAAGTTTCAATTTAATATTTAATATATTTATAAATATAAATGGAACTACTTCCTGTAATATGCTCTATGAGTGGCCCTGATTGTCTTCTATTTGATATGAGATTAAATGTATTCCTAATTTGATAAGATAATAAGATGATAGAAGGTAGCAGGAATAGATATAATAATATAGAATTTAATAATGACGTGCATAATAGATAAACATAAGTACAGTGTTTACTTCAGTATTTATATTTATGTTTATTGTCTCTCAGATGAATATTGCGATACGTAATGACATTATCTCAAACAATAGATACATAAATAAGCAGCTGTGTTACCACCATGTTTCATCCATTTGTATTATTCTATTTGTTCATTTCTGAACTCTTATTAGTTTCATTATAAATACTGGATTCGTTAACGAATTACTATGCACAGTTTACTGAACTCCCCGAATAGAGTAACCTTTCATTAGCGAAGAATGTAAGAAAACCGGTATGATAATGATCGTCGGTTAATATCAATATTTCGTGGCAACCCGACATACATCGGTCGATTTGCATGCGTGGCAAACGAGTGAGATCCATCGTGCATAAATCCAAATTTGAGTACGCCGGGTACGAGTCCTGCCGGTTGTCGGCATCCTTTCATGTAGGATCATACTTCTGTTTGTCCCCCAGGTCCTCTTGCGTCCTTTCGGATTTTGGTTGCTTAGAGTTCGCGAGCCTCGAGAGAGCCACCGGTTATCGTAGGACGAGAGGGGAACGGCGGAGAAGTAGAAAGAGTAGAAAGAGTAGAAAGAGTAGAAAGAGTAAAAAGAAGTAAAAGGAGCCGTATTGTCCTACCGGATCTGTACGGATCGGCCGGTGCCGGATGTGCGGCTTAAGTACAAACGCTAAATCGTCTCTATGGCCCATTCATTTTGGTTCCTTCCTTCGTCTTCGACAATCCTCGTCACCAACGCACTTCGATCACTCACCGATCCAGTCGATCATCCTTCATGAATAGTTATGTTATCGTCCTCGAGAAATTTCGTGACGGTATCGCCGGACCACACATGCGGCCAATACTTGCTCATTGGTTTGCTTTTTCTTGCAATTAGCCGCCTCGTTAGGAGCTCAAACGAGAACCTTTTATTGGAACGGTGATATATACTTAAGTCAATGATTTTAAATCGTCCTCATGCAACTTTTTAGAATCTGTTCTATCTGAAAGCGCAACAACACGAAGCCTGTGCGGGATTTTTCTAGATCGTAGCTCGTGCTCCTTAAAGTGATTTGATGATCTGTTTATGGAGATTATGATACTTCTTCAGTCGTCGCTCGCTGACTTTTGGTTTCTTCCGTTTTCTCACGAAACATATTCTCGAATCGTAAGTCGACTTTTTCAAAGAGACTTCCAATTTTGTGCAAAATTCCACTTTACAGGTGCGCACATTCTACACAAGAACCTTGCGGTTCTCCTTGCTGGACGGTCGTTTTTGCAACTTCGATCGCTCCTGATCCGTCGTATCGTAAATCAACCTCCATTGCGATTAAAGTGCATCCTGAGAAACTAGAGCAAACCAGTGGAGATTTCTGAGCTTTAAATATCTTCTAGGTAACCTACTGCGCACTGGCATTCGCAAATATAATTAATTTACTTCGAATTATTCATCCACATCGCACATTAATATCGAAAGTCAATCACTTAATTTCCCGAATTAACAAATCTTCATTCATAATCAACTTCATTCCATGAAGTACTGAAAATTCATTTTAATGCACATGTTTTATTTTCAACAAAATTTCAGGATTATTTTGTAATATTTCCTTTACTCTTTATTACAGATCCCCGATTATTTCAATTGATATAATTATACTCATTTATTGTGACATAAGCTTTATCACATAAATCTATGATCCCGCTGAAAAAGGGTTCACTTTGTTAAGGATTAGGGACATTCTACACGCAAAAAGGGTACAAGATGAAATGCAGGGGACTCTAAACAAGATCAGGTTCCTGCACCAGTGGTAGCATCCGTCCATCTAAACGGTTCTGGGTCTCCCAGTTGAAGTACATCTAGTATCCCATAATGCAATCGGTTCCATGCCTATCACGAAGCCTCGAGGTAGAGCTTCTAAGCCGGACGATGCGGCATGCGTAGGAGAGACGTGATCCTTTGATCCTGTGCCGACCTACGTGCGTTCGTGGCACGACAGACCAGTATTAAACACGCTCGTTTTCGAGTGTACGCGCCATGCTGGCCGAATTCAGCCGGTGAAAGGTCGTTACGAGGAGCGCTTGTTCTTCATGGACGCCACGGGAATACGATACGAACCGCAATCTGATCGTCGAACCAGATGAGGTGACGAGAACCAGCTCGATGCTAGATGTCACATAATCGTGACCGTCATTTTAAGGTGGTCCTATTCGGTATTCGATGATGAAACAAATACGCGATGACTTTACTCTACCTCTAGGATAGACATTTGGTATCCTGTTTATCCTTTGTATTAGATATCTAATAGCCCCCCTCGAACAGTATTATTTTAAGGTGTCGTGAAGTAGTTCATGATAGTCGTTACATGATCCTTGTGGTAAATTTGAACTGTTCCTATACTGTTCATGATAATGGTAAGAGTTACGTGACTGCCATTTTGGATAAGATGATAGCACTTTAAATGAAGTGTATCCATTTTTAGACCTTTTTGTAGGATATCAATTTAATGTTAGGCCACGAAGCTGTTACATCATGTATTTTGATATTATTAAGTTGACAACGTGAATAGAATTTAAAAGTAGTAACCAAAAAAGACAGAGAATCCCGTTTACTTTTATAGTTCTTCTTGAAGAGTAAGATCTATTTACAACTTATATAAATTATGCATTTAAAGAATAATTTCGAAGACTAGAAAGAAGTAGCCTGTCTTCTATATAGAAACAACTATTTAACCGTTTGAGTGCTACGGGCTTTTACGAAACTCTGGTCGAAAAATGCCAATCTGGCCGATCGCGTTTCTTTCTTTGCTTGTCGAAAAATGCCAGGCAGCGTGATTGCGCTTCTCTAATTCCATGTTGAAAAATGCCACTCAATGCAATTGCGCTGATTTTCTTAATAAAAACCTCGATAAACGGGAACAGTAAAGACACGCATCGACAATATCCAAACGTGCAGTCAGTTCGACTCTACGGACCAATTGGCTGGCACTTTTAGACAGTGAACAAGAGAAACGTGATCGTCTGGCAGTCAAACTGTTAAGTAATTTTGATATAATATTCATATCAGGTATCTATTACCTGAACAATGGTTTAATACGAGACCGCGATTGGTCTCAAAATTTTCCTGATGTGTATCAATTCTTATGGACGCAGCACCAACAATGAGTCTAAGTGACCTTTGTCCGAAGGAAACAAAAGAAACGTGAACCCTATTCAAGAAAACGTACGAGAAGCAACCTGGTGAGGATAATGGTAGTCACCATTAACGTTAATATAGAAAATGGGCCGAGACTTCGGTATCGAACAGCGAAACCTCCAAGGACGAAGGGTGGCTAAAGGGACGGAAACCAATCAGGATATATATCCATCGAGCAAGAAAGGGTCCTGATGGCGTGACTGTTAAGAGATTACTTACTTGACCTAATACTTCTTAGCTAGTTGCATCGCGAGACTATGCCCGGTTACACAACAGCTCTAATGTATTCTGCCATCGACCTCCGTCGAAAGGTCTCTACACTAATGACATCTTGAATGTCCAAGTAAAATGGAGAACAAGTTATTTTGTGAACTTCGAACTTCGTGCTTTCAGTACGTTCTAAGAGCAAAGGCAGAGCTTACGAATTCTCATGCTTATGAAGGAAAAATCTGATAAATGTGTGCATCGTGTTCAGGCAAACCAGGCCAATATTATTATCTATCATTTTAGGACGCTATAAACGATCAGATTTATATTATTTTCATTTTATATTTGCAATTAACAACAAATGTGTATTCGAACTGTCGCGTGTTAAGCTAGTTCTACTTATAACAGTTTAATTCCACGCTGCGCTTCGCCTCAACAACATGTAGCTTTTCTCTTACGCTGCAGAAACCTGCAGTAGAAGGCTTAATTACAAAAAATATTGTAACCAAAAATCGTTTACAAACAGTTTAATTATGAGAATGATGTTCCTGGTTCTACTCGTCAATCCCAATGAATAAATAACACCCGAGCAAACCATGAAAGAACAGATTGAATATCCCTTTTGGTAGCGTCTACTCTAATCAGACGTACATATTTAAATTACTAAAGAATCATGTGCTCCCAAGCAACCGTTATCATACCGTGAACATCCTCTGAATCTTTGCTTCTCCTGGCAAGTACGACGAGCAAGCCGTGCGGCATAGATCATCGTATCTACGAGAGCAATCGGGATGACGAGGACGTCGAGGAATAAGTAGAAGAAGACGAAGACGAAGACGAAGACGAAGACGAAAACGACGTGAGAGTACGTAGTATGAGCCGAGTGGTTCTTACAATTAGATCCGTAGAAGCGGAACGAGACTGGTCGGACGTCGAAGAGGTGCATAAACTGTTCGGGTAAGCAGGAGGTAGCGAAGGGTGCCGTTCGAGAGTGTAGTTTTATCTTATCAGATCGAGGGCGGCTTCCGTGGCGAGTTCAAAGTGCTAGGCTAACCGACCGACACGACTATAGTAACATCGAACCCGTTGGTTCGCCGGTTCCTCTCTTACGAGAACGAGTGATTCTAGCTTGCCTCATTACCGTAATTAGCCCCAGAACCTCGACGGTGATCTTGGTGCAACATCTCTGCGGGCAAACCAGTGCCAGCCAAAGGAGATCCGAGCCACTGAGAAAGAGAGCAGTCGCGTGTCTGAACCACTGAGATAAGGGCTTGACCTTGTGCCATAGTTTGACATTATTTGATTTTCCTCTTAATTATCGTGATCACTATGTTCTTCATTTCTTACCCTTTATAGTACCTTATAAGTTTTCCGGGTGCCGTCAAAAAATACCTTGAAAAATATGCGAATTTTCAGGTATCTATTAATTTTGCATGTCAATGCATGTCTTTAAATTATATTAAACACGGAAAGCCGATATATCGGCTCTAAGGTACTAAAAGAGATAAATCGATTCCCTCGCTTCTTTTTTCAGACATTTACAATAAATCATTTTTTTGGTTTAATTTTGTAGGGGTTTCTATCCATGTATTATAATGCATTTATTCTTTGTATTTGCATCGACTCTTTCATCCATTTGTTGATTCGAATATCTTCGTTACATAACAATGTAATTAACACTTCGGCAACACGGCTGAAAATACCAGAAGCCCGCAGTAATTCGTGCCAAACTGAATGCGATTATATCTGTGAAATAAATCCGCGAAGATTAGACTGTGATAATTAAAGTGCAAATCTGAAACTCGTTACTTTATACACCAAAATCTAACACTATCTTCTCGTATAGTAACGTAATCATTTTATTCATAAACATCCAGCAAATATGTACAGTTTATAAATTAGTATATTTTAGAAACATTATAGCATATGAATATTGTGGTATTTAGTGGTACCGGAAGTAAGTGTCGCAAAGTAAAAGAGTCATTTAGTGCTGATAAATTATACAATTATGTCATCCCAAAGATTTGATGGTTAATCATAGCTCAGACAAGTATGTCTGTTATTAAATCATTATTCGAGTATTCAAATAACGATCATCCATAATGTCGCTCAAATAACGAGAATGTCAGCCCTAATTAATAAATGACGCCACGATTCTGACAGAGCTATTGCTTTATGGCTAATTGAAAGTGCAGTAGTCATGATGGTTGAATATATTAGCAGGCAGAACTTGATTATGCTTTGCATATAAATAATGATAGTGAAAAGAAGTTTAGTTAAATGTTCTCTTCAAAAGGTGATCACATTGATTGCGTTCCAAAATTAATATTTAATATATAATTAGGAATCTTATGACGCATAAGTGATTGGTATATTACACAATGCATATGATTTAATTTAAAGAATGAACAAAAAAATGTTGAATTATACTGGTGTAATTTATAATAAACATTAAGTGCTTGTATATGTTTTACACGGAAAAAAGAGCTTCAATTTTTTTATGACGATCAGTATACCATCGATCAATTTTTTTTCTAAAGTCCTACTAAATATCACAAACAAACATTGATTAAAAGATTGTGAAATCTATATTGAATATCTACCATATAATATCTGTTCCAACCAAGTTTTCAAAACACATATCATCGCGCAGAATTGTAAGAAATCAAAGACATTCATTCAAGAGAATATCGAACAAATTCATAATTGTAGTTTGTTCTGCTATAAAGATTAAGTACAGAAATAAATATTGATTACAAAGAATACGACTACGTTCAAGAAAGATCGGCGTTCAAGAAATGATTTATGTATCCAATGGTATGTATCCTAGGTATCGCGACGCGGTAAGATCAATCGAAATAGCCGCCATTGTGAAAGACAGATAATCATCTAAGGATAATACTATAACACATAAATCGAGCATAAAGAAATTGGAATAATTATATAACGGTTCGTCACAAAAGATTGTGAACCACATAATATGAGACTTTGTGTAGGACAGAGCTCGATCTTCGAATAGGCGAAAGCTTGTCACTTCTATTTCTGATCACCGTCACCGGCAGTCCTCGAAGTCTGATCCCAGGGTTACATCATAAGTGCACATAACGCGGCCAGGACGCGTACATACCGTTGCAAACGTATGTAGATAACGCACGTACGCATCGGCAGATGCAAATAACGACGATGACAATTAGCGTCCGGCGACCTGACGACCCCTCGCTCGGTGGTCCAATTTGCGGCTGCTTTGTCCAATTACACACCATTAGCTATTACCAATGCTGGCGTAAGACTCCTACGCCACTTCCCCATCGGCTAACCACTCTTGCTCGATGGTCCTCCCTTTTCCCTCCTACGTTTCTTCGTAAACGATTCTTTCGATTCCTTGGATCTTGACCATTACAGGAGTACCACGAAACCCGTTTTTTCTCAACATTACCTTTTAAAATATCAGAGCATTCACTGACAACGTAAGTCTAGCAAGAAATCATTATATCGATGCAATATTTTTCGAAATTTAAATAAATCCATATAATTAACTGTTGGTTAACTTGCTTGATTGATGTCAGTTTTAGTGTTAAGGGAGTAGATGGTCAGACTGTATGATGGGCGCAGATTGACTTGTAGCGGATTCAATGTTTTCACATTGATACAGTGTGAAAAGTACACTTCACTTTATTTCAGTGCACGACTAATTATAAGTGACATTGACCTTTTTTCTCGCGCCTCTTCGCGAATGGAGTATCTAATTCATAGACCTTGACACGTAGAAAAATGACATAAACTGTACATAATGGCGGCGTGTTGGTCCGAAGCAATCCTTACGGCCGTATTCTATCATCATGAAAAAAAGTGATTCGAGAAGAGGGTTGGATAAGAAAGTTGGCAGAGCAGCTTGAAACGATTTGCATGCAAAAATACACTCGATCGTCACAAATTGGGTAAAACCTGGTAATCGCTCCGGATACACGTTTTGGCTCGCTGCTCGAACTCGCTTGCAGGATGCGAACAAATATAAATGACCGGGTTAACCGATCTTATCGCGGACCTGTTTTACGTAATGACACCGATTCTCGCGCACGTTAGCTCAAATATTAGCTATTCAGTTTTGGTGGTACTCATGCTAACAGTATGCATAGAAATGCAGACCAAACTACGTGTACATACGAACAGCAATTTTTTTAAATTGAATTACCTTGTTTACTGGATAGTTCTGAAAGTTAGTTTTTAAGGGTTGAAACAAATTTCAGTTTTTGCAGTTCAATTCATTTTTTAGATCAAGTAGTATTTTTTCATGATCGAACATCGCAGATTATGTAGTTATCCTGCACAAGTTGCTGATTGATCAAATTAAACAGAAGTCGTGATTTTGTTCTCAAAAATCGGTATAAATCGTATACTTTAAATGAAAACAAATATACATATAAGAGTTTCTGTTCCGTTGAGTGATAAGTAACTTCCTTTTCTTTCATTGGCGTTACTATTAATATTTCTTAGGAATTCGGGAATACTATCTGTGTAAACATTAATAAGCTTTCGATGCAAAATATTTTTGACGAACTTTTTGACCTAACTAACAGTTTGGAACGACTTATTATATTTCGTAATTCATTTTGTGGTTCTCGGTAGCCATTTTAAATCAGTAGCGCATGAGTTAGTGTTAAGTCCAAACTGGTGAACATATTAAATAATATTATTTGGCTGTAAAACCTTTCAATTTCGATTTATTAAGATACATAAAGATGTTACGAATGTGTAGAACAGTAACAGGTCGCGAGAGAAGGAAGATGAAGACAGAAGTTTGGAAGGACGAAATCCTATTCACCTGGTTCCCAGGAGGGAGATAAGTAAGGGGTGAAGGAAGATAGCAGTGGTAGCAATCGCGGATAAGTCGAAGGTTAGAATTCCGAGAATTTCGGGCAATTTTAACGGGGCAGGCGCCAGGACTCCTTCGAGAGAGAGAGGTTCTGAATGAGCGACTGGATATGGGCATGGGGGCCCACTGAGCTAACAAGGTGGGCCCGCCTCGCGTAATGACGGGTTTCGCACGGGGCCCCGCACTTATTGCCTTTTATTTATTTTTAATCTTCCGCCACACAGACACGAAGGAACGGACGAGCAGACAGACGTACCGTAGGAGACTACATCCGGGCCCGAGGGCCCACCACGAGGACTCGCGATTCATTAGTTTCATTGGACCTGGCGACCGATTAACGGCCGATCTTCGCGATCTTGACCGATTTATGAGCCACTCTTTTGTCAGGACTGCTTCATCTGACGCTTTCTTCCTTTCCTACCGGTTCGATCACCGTATACACTCCCGGTTTATTAATTCGTCTGAGCACCTAATGCGGTGCTAATTGCGATCGGTCACGAGACCCTGAAGAAATTCGATTCCCAATGTTGCTCGTGAATACGTATCCAATGAACGGTAAGCCATTAAGACGTATAAGGACAAAAACCGTGAAGCTTCTAATGACGTCAATAAATTCTTTTTTTCCATCGGATGTTTTAATGGAGCCGATCATCGGATTTCTTAATAAGCCTGTGAAGATGTTAAAATGCTATTACAAAGGCTTATTGTAAAGTCCTCCATTCATTCTCTGCGTCAGTAGATGCATGCTACTCTTAATACTAAAAATATATGTATCTCCTATTAGGTCACCCATGCATAAACAGAACTCTTACGATTAGTATTATGTAATAATCGTCAGAAATCTCGCGGAAATGAATTAGTAAAAAAAAACGACTTTAGGGAAATCAAAATAAAAACAGCAATACGTGATAGTTATTTTCATTTCCGGTGGCATTATCCGCGTTATTATCTCCGTGATAATTGTCATCGTTTACGTCGCAGTTATCATCGTCATCCGGATAATGGTGGGCCTCCAACGTATCACCGTTGAACGATTCCATGGATAACTCGCAGTGATCCTCGGTGTGTTTCCTTAACGACACCACGGGCTCGAGGATCCACGGCAACATATAATCAACACATTTTTATGTCCTGCAGCCAAACTCTTCTACTGAATGGCTGTGCACGCTCCTCGTGAACCAACCACCATCCCCTTCACCCTCGACCCTGGCCTGAAAGAAACTCTTTTCGTTTTTTCAACCATCCTCCTTCCCTCTTCCAGCTCCTTCTTCGGATTCTTTTTTCTTTCACTGGAGGAAGGAGGAGGGACCTCGCGAAATTACTCGACCACCTTCGGCGCCAGCACCGGTCGTCGCGCGCGGAGAGAGCAGCCTTCTCTCGCAATTTGCCAATCGAGCCCGAACCCGCCGATCGTTCATTTGCATTTTACGATTTTTCGAAGTGAAATTAACACGGCGCCTTTCGCATACCCCACTTCTTCCTCCTTCTCTCCTTCTCTTGCTTTCCTCCGATCATCTTCTTTCCGAATACGTAACTTTGGTACTTGAGAGCGATGTTCTCCTGGTACAATTTACCGAAATATGAAGGAGAATATTTTCTTTCACAAAATTTAATTATAAATCGAATTAATGAAGTTTATTGGAAAGATCTATGTATCGTATTATTTTTAATTTCTGCAATAAGGTTTGCAGAAAGAGGAAACAGAGTTTATAATGAAGTAAAACGTTACGAATAATTAATTTGCCACATTGACAGCAACTGTTTAATCATTGATCATCATTTTGAGACATCAGGGATTACCTCTGACACAAGTATAATATTATCTACTCGTATCAGATACTACTTTATTAAAGAATGTTTCAATTAATAACGGCAATTATTTAAGCAACAATCAGAATACGGATCCATGATAATGTTATGTTCCCAAAAAGACGAAGCCTTTCCTCAAGAATTTAAAGACGTATGCAAGATTACATCATGTGTTGAGAATGTTCAGCACGGTCTACAGCATCGAGGAACGCCATTAAATCAAAATCCACAATTCCGAGCGGAAACTATTAACTCTTAACCATACCACGGTTTACAACCAAGAATATTCATGAGAGGCAAGTGTTAGAGGATAAGCCAGTGAAACGAACATTCTGAAGGATCGCGTAACATTACAATGGTAATAATAATAATTCTCATTTGGTGAGTGATGCAGTCGATCATTAAAAGCATCCTTGTCAGCTAGAACGATGGTCAATGAGACTCGGGCAGTTGGTAATTCTGTCGAAAATAGTCCCTAATCAAAGCACCATGATGGACGAATTTAAGCTCTCGAAGCGAGATCTGCGATACACAACCAGCAATTCAGGCCGATTTTTATGGGGGTTCCTTCGACAACCGGCCCACCTCCTCGTTTTCTAAGGTAGCATTTCCCGATCATTCCGTGGAAACGAGATAATCGGACTCTTGCCACGACCGACCAGTGACCCATCCTCGTAAAACGCCTAACCACGAGTTCTTTGCCGGATCGTTCGCGGCAGCGGAACGCTCCCGAGAAACCGCCTCTAGCCATTTACTTCTTTGAGGAAATCATTCAAATCCATAACTAACTTCATTTGTCAGAACCATCACGACTACTTTCTATAATCCAGGTATGAGGGCACATAAATAAACATTAATGTAAGATATGGAAACATATCCTCCCAATTATTCAGACTGTAAAATAATTATAAAAAATAATTAGAACTGGTCCCGTCGAATCTGTACAGGCAGTTTTGTTTGGCAGTTCCATAAAAAACTTTTTACTCAACTCGAACATTTTTTATGGTTAATAATGGTTTCGAAAGAAAAATTTATTATTCCATGAAATCTCTGCAATTGGCAAGTCTTAATGATTATTTTAATTTTAATTTTAATTTAACTTAATGATTATATCACATCTTAATAAGAACCACTTAATCATAAATGACGATGCATAACACCGGTACAAAAGAAACGTTACATTTCGCGAATTCAAATATTTCTAGCATGAAACAGCATGCAAAGGAGGGTTGAACGAGGAGATGGTGATAAGAAAGTACAAGTCAAAGTTCAAGTTAAATTTATGACTGAAATAATGACTGCGGAACAGCGTGAATTAATAAAGGATGTACCTAATCAACGCAATAATTAGTGGATAAGAGAGTGGATACTAATGAAAGGAAAAGTAGCATCCCCCAAAGTGAGATAAACGACATACGAACGCTGTATTCACTGTTCGTCCTGGCGACTGCATGGTTATCGTCTAGTTTAACAACCAACTGGTTAATAACACGAACGAAACAAGGAGAAGGTTTATCCCGTGACGACGTGAGGTCCGGTATTCGTGACCAGACGAGCGCCTCCATGAGCGTGCCAGGAAGAAGGTCCGAGTGCGGCCTCATTACGTAGTAGTTACCGTACCATTGGCGTAATCATGCGCGGTGAAACGTCGAAGAAGTCTGGACTTACAAAATCTTTATTAATTATCGAAGTCTATTCGGAAGGTTTCAGTTAGTTTTCATATAAGCAGTCATTTTTCTAATAGATTTCGAAAGTTCTTCAACGTCCCCGACGATATCCAACATAATGAGCTGCTATTAAAATCTAAAGCCGTATTAGATTGTCGTCAGGTAGGGTTTCGATTAATAATTAATTGTCTGTCTTAAATCACTGCTGGCTATGTTCCGAGTTTATGGAATCTATCAATTAATCGGTATACTCATAAATTGGAATTTATATTTGCATGGTGGTCAGAGGTGTTGGCATGTATCTGTGACTAGAATCATTAATAAAAAGCAAAGTAAATTTGAATTGAAGGTTCGTTAACACTAATGCCTCATCATGTTTCAATAATATGACAGCAAAACTGCTGGAAATTGTATTACCTATAAGATTAGCTACGGTTTGGAAAAAATTGAGTACCGATTGTTTCGTCGGTGGGTAGAAGATCGTTGCAAGGCATGGCAACCATGATTCTCACTGTAATTGCAGAGCGCAAAGGCTAATCCTGAAGTCATGATTCCAGGAGCTAGACGGAATCGTTTCATGCACGATGTACCGTGTTGTAAAGGAGATTGAGATCTCCTTTCGCGTCGATTCAAAGCCATGATTACTTACGATCCATGGATCACGATGGGGTATTAATAACTTCACATTTCACTCATCTACGTGCACACGACCGAGATGCCTAATTGACCGTGTTGATAAATGTTGGATTATATTTCCACGTAATTTTTGAAACCTTTGTGTCTCGTGAGTTCACCATTTTCTATACTTAGGGCAGAATATAGTAGATGAGGAATCATAAGGCTTGTTAATATCTTCTTAATAATTGAAACCAATTAATAATGTTCTGCAGACTGAGACTGGTTAGTCATTTTCAGCAATTTTAATATTTAAAATAATAATAAAGCAATATTTGAAGATTCTATAAAAGTGGAGTTAATCAGTTTGGCATTTGAGCGGCTCATATATCACAAAAGTTTGCGAAGGTCTCACTGACATCGCATAAAGCCAATTACTTTATGAACTACATAAATCTTCATTGACTATTGAAAATTCAATTAGCACCAGAAGTTTGTCGTAAGTGGTTTATTAATTGTTTTAGACAATAGAAATCCAAGGATGCATAGCTCAGAATCATAAAGTAACTCAGATTGCAGAGACTGGTGAAGTAAGCTGTAGAATCACGATCAAAGAAGGAAGGAAAGTTCGCATCATTGTCAGATAACGAAGGTAATCGTGTCCTGAAGGGCCTACTCGTGGAGGTTGTGTAGAGGAATCGGAACCCACGCCAGTGTCGGACCACCAGGGAGCCGCCACGCCCCTAGTGGGCCACGCTTACCCACACGTTCACTTTTATGAACATACTCTTGCCCTCTCACACGAAGCGCACACCTTTCCTCACTCCGGCTGCGCTCGTATGCACAAATGATTTTAACGCACCGAGAGGAAAAGGTGGTGGTCCCAACAAGAATAAACTAATACACGAAGCCAAGTTGCACACCGTGACGTGGGAAAGGACAGAGTGAAGAGAGACGAAGCTTAATCAGTATCATGGAAGAGTGAAAGGGAGAAATAGAAGAGACGACGGCGCAATGGCGGTCGACGGATTATGCGGCGACTCGTGCACGCGTTCCTGTCCTTCCTGCGCGTTGAGGGCAAAGAGGAGAAGCCACGGCAACGCCAGCAGAGGAAAGAAGTAGTGTCGACAGTATAATTGCCAGGTCACCAGTAGTTTTGCCCTTTGTAAATATCCACGCCAACGCGAGCACAATCTTCTGACACGTCAGACTCCAGAGACCCTTTCGTAGCCCGAGGGCTATATTCAAACTCCACGTCGGACCCGTTCTCTCTTGGGGTGCGAATTCTTCGCTCAAAATTCTTTGTTACATCAACGTAACTTCGCACGAAGTAGATGCTCCGAACTTTAACGAACTGCTTTTTTCACCTGTAATTTGCATATTCATCTAAAACTTAAAAATCTGGAGAACGGAAGTTTCATGTGAAACTACAAGTACACTCGCGTCGGAAAGTAAGTTAACGAGTGACATCTGCAAACAAATATATGCGGTGTGATGTTTCATAATGACAATATATATTTCTGAAATGCATTCTTTTATTTACTTACACATTACAAATATAAACAATATAATAATTTGATTTTATATCAATAAATGAACAGAAACAGAAGGAAAATGCTTATTGTGCCCATTATGGCAGCATCGGAAAGTAAGTTAATGCTTGGAAAATCATATATTTTTATTAAACTAATACCGCGCGTGGTATCCTTCCGTTTAAAGGCGGTTTGGCATGCTATAGATTAATTTATTAAAAATATCCACGCTTATAAATAAATATTATGTCATTCCAACCTGAAGGCTTCTACAGAAATATATTTGGATATACGAAATTAGATCGCTATTTCCGGTACGATGATCGGCGTTTCGTTCGTCACACAAATCAATTAATTATACTTTAATTATTACATCCTTACAACCATTGGATTTGGGGTTGATGCAGTTGTTAATTAACAATTAGGCCTTTTGAAAAATATATCCAACAAGATTTATATAAACGTTAAGTAATACTAAAACGTGGACAATGATTCTTTCCAAAATACAATGACCACGAAACGTCGATCATCTTAGCACAACAAACCACGACCGTTGCCGAAATTAGAACGATATTATATCACTATTATTAGTAATTGTTTAAGGGAATTATATATCGTTACAACGGTCGTTGTACTCATCGCGCACGAGTCCAAAGTATGCACCGTGCAACCTTCGGTGCATTTCAGTAAAATAATGGAAGCATAGTATATCTGAATCGTAATATTCGGTCATCGCAAAAAGTACGAAAGTACGATTGTGATCAAATATATAAAAAAAAGAAGAAGCCTGAATATTAATTTCAAACCTAAGCAATACGCTATTAGTTGATCCAATGATAATCATTCTGTTAAAATATTACATATTAGAACTCTCGTACAACACGGTTTCGATACAACGCGGTTCACTAATTGTGGCGATCCTCTTATAACGCGGCACTTGTACAACGCCACTTCGATATAACGCGCTCATATGAAATCGTCTGTTTTATTTTTCAATAGTACCTTTTCTCCGGTACAACAATGCATCCTCATTTTGTGCATATATGCAACTGTGCAGTACTTGAAGTGAATGTTATGTTCAACTTTTAATTTTACTGATTGTAATAATTTCTTTCCGGTTTTGTTAAATGAAATTTGCCGAATTAAATAGAACTTTGTTTTTCTTGACTCGATATACGAGATTTATATTTTATTTGAAATAATCGCTTTTGAAATATAAACCCACCTTTTGCTTGTAATCCGTGTTACACAACGCGATTGTTATAGTTATATACTAGGGTTACCTGTATTTATAAAAAATATTATAAATTTTGGAATACGTGCTTTAGATTAACCCTTTATAGCCCAATTTTATTCGTGTCTAAATGAAATCGTATAACGTAAATCTGGTTTAACGCGAATCTAATGAAGGTACTTTACGTGAAAGCAGTAACGAAACTATTACTTAAACGCACCGAAAAATTTGATAATCGTTATGTTTACTTTTATAATTATTATTAAAGATACGGATTGACGAATATGCGACTTCGAATTTACATGGAGCTATAGAGAGTTAGATATTAACATTAAATTATCCTTAAGTGACTATACACATCAGTATCAATTCGTAAGATAATACTTCTTAAACCGTAAACTATCTTTTTCACTTATTCCTTAAATAAGTCTACACTTTTATCGCCAATTTTTTAAAGATTAGCGTCAAAGTATTTCAGAAGAATGTAATGAAATAAAATATGAATGCAAAGCATAATTTCCGTCTAGATAGTTATGAAATGTCTCAAAATCCCGACATATTGAGATCACAGGACGAAGGAAGTAGTTGGTGGTAGTTTGGGTCCGAGTGCAAAGGGTTAACTCAAGTTATAGATTAATTTCTTCCAGATGCTTTATTACAGTATAAGCGGAGGAGATACCTCTACGGTTGAACTCTTACATACTTTGTATCTCACAGGAGCATCGTGTGGGTTGATGGCAGGTGGGAAGGCCGAAGGGTGTGGATCGGAGAATATTCTTCTTACGAACTCACGGACCTGCAATTAGAACAGACTCAACGTGGGTGAGTAAACCCTAGCAGTAAATCAGAGTCTACTCGGTAAGAACCTCGTGAAAGAAACAAGTCTCGGAGGATGAAGCGCGAAAGAGAGGAGTTCGTAACATCAGGTGTATCGTTACACAATTCGAAAACTACATTTTTCCATTACCTTTTTATTTTCTCACTAAAGTACGTCAAAAATGCATTCATCGACGCAAAACACATTTTCTCATTCATATCGTCAGACATTAATAATATCAGTAATATGAAGACAGTCAATAATACCACATAGTCAATAAGGGAATCACGAAAGATAACATAACCAATACAAGGGACAATTAATCGTCCGATCTTTCATGCGTGGTGGTTTGTCAATAGACCAGAAAATGGGGCTACTTTTCGAAATTCTCCGATAAAAGCGCATCAAATCAGCCATAAATTCGTCACGATTTCGATAACCTGCCGCACGCGAACCCACGCGAGCGGAACCCTTCGGACGGACGTTATCGTTCTGTGACAAATAGGAGAACCTGTGCTAGGGTGGCATTGGAAGGTTCCTAGCGAATTCATAGAAGGGATAGGAATGCGCAATATTGTCGGCAGTCTGTCACACATTCGATCCGCGCGGACTCAAGAGAGGAGATAGGAAACCGCTGGTTCGAACCCCAACCAGAAGATTCTCCTTTTATTAGTTGCATCCCGTGGTGGCTCGCAGATGTATCGGACAATAAACTACGAGCTGTTTGGGATTTCTGGGCCGCGTATTAATCTTCCTGTATTTATGTCGGCTTCGAGAAAAACCACCGGCATCGACGAATACTCACCAGATTATTTCTCTCTTCTCCTCGGCATGGAAGTGCGACGAAACCATTGATTTCAAATAAAATTGTGGTTTATCACTTTCGTAAGAACAGACAAAATCGAGAGAAGTGGAATGTCGCTGGATAGTTTGTTATTGGTGGCAGTCACTTTAGTTTAACGTGTTGATGAATGAAAAACTGACTTTTTCCAAAATAAGATCTCTAAGATCTCCTCAAATATGACTCTAGGAACAGCAAAATGATTCAAGTATAAATAAAATGAACTTAATTATAAGTCCACCTATTACATAAAGATATTAAAACGAGGTCTCGACGAAGTACATATCTACGAAGAAGCGTCGAAGTGCGAAGTCCCAAGAAGAAAGAAGTTTAACGCTAGAAGTATGGAAGCCGTTAAAATAACGAGTCTGCAGAATTCAATGAATACGTTCAAATTTATAAGGTTCCATTTCCTGAACATTTTTTGCGCCTCAGGTTACATAATGCATTTGATTGAATCGATTAATTTATTTTTTCCATCCATCCCTATTTTGTAGGACGTACACGTGAATATATAAATATAGCTGTAGGGCTATACATGTATTTTCCGTAGCTCGTGTTAAGAAGGAAGCCATCGACAATCGTTCTTCTCGCGTTTTTGGTGAAGCAGGTGCAGATCGACGTTATGTTAATGGGCTTTCGGGAGATTTCAGCTAACCATATGTTATCCATTGCGGAGGAGGGTAAGGTGACTCGAAACAGAAGTACTAATAGAAGCCCTTCGCAGAAGCAACCTCGCGGTTAACGATACCTCCTCTTCCGAGCTCTAATCATTTTGTTGCCTTGCCAGGCTTCTAGACCACCCGAAACGGAAGCCAATTTCTAAATCACTTCGGTAAACAAGCAAACTGAAAATCAAATACTAGACGAACTTCCTGATGGGCATATTTAGAATGGCGTAGTCGAAATATTATTATAACATCAATTAGATATATAAGGTATTTAAAGCGGAAATGGGAATGTCTTTTATTATCGAATTTGGTCTGCAAATGTTTGGACTCGAGGGTACTGTTCATTTTTACCCAACATCAAAAAATAATGTTTCGCGAATAATGTATAACATTGTTGGCTAACTTAAACGAACTCTTATTATTTATGTTTATTAGTGATGCATGTAATATACTTTAATTATGATTAATCGTATACTTTGTTGAAGAATATTCTTGAACTTATGCTATTAGTTTATGCATAAAAATATTTATGTGCGGTGTAAGAATACACAGATTTATAATTACAAATTGAAAGTATTTATGGCTCTATTGACAAGGTACTTTCATAAAGGATTGCATAATTTATCTTTTCAAATGGGTTTTAATGAAATAAAAATCCCGACGTTCGGAAGGTTATTAAATTCGTAGTTAAATACGACACTCGACACTCGTAGCGGTATCATCGCATAATCTGCTTGTAACGGTTGAAGATTTAAGGCTTCCGGTACTTCCAACAAGATTAATTAAATCCATCGAAGTCGTTTTTTTTTAACTATTTCATGTACTAGTACCAGAGGAACTACATGAAGCTTGCCGAGAAGTGCTATCCACGAGAACACTCGAGAGTGCTTACAAGATAAATAAAAATTTCATAAGTCTCAGCATAGAAATCTGAAGCATTCGAACCACGACACGAAAAACCGGAATCCTCGAGGAATCGGTAAAAAACAGAGAATCGAGGGAGTAAAAATCACGGAGAATTTCCTCCGACCAATTATTAATAAAAAGGCACATGTTCGCATACAGGACAAAAGAATCTGCTAGTTATCATCGATACATTGTCGGCATAAACAAACGTACATCACGGCGGCGACATATGATTGCAATTCGATGGTTGGCAACACCTCGACATTGTCACGACAAGTATTTTCCTTTTTGCAGACGAATCAAACTGACTTCTGGTTCCACCTCTCGCGGTATCGTGCCGTGAAGAAGGTACGCCATAAGAAAGAAGAAAAAAGGGGTAGTAAGGGCGCGTTCTGCGAATACCTGCACGAATCGACGATAAAAATCAAGTTATCTCGCCATTCTGGTAGGAGAACCAAGCGTAATGCAACCAGTGACGCCATTAGAATATCATGGGCGCATACCGTCGTCCCAAAATGAATACGTGTCACCTTGTAAGGAGGACACGGTAAAAAAAGGGGTTAAGGAGGAGAGGGATGACACGGCAGTTAAAAGAGGGAAGGGGTTTGCCAGATTGCCGGCGCCTTTGACCGGAGAACCCCGTGGCGCGCGACATGCCTCGTCTGACCGCCATTTAGCGTGAACCTGTCTCCGACTCGATGCACTCGACCTCGACTGCTTCTTCATTTACGAAAAAGAAATATTTCGGCTACATGCTGGCAAATTTTCGTTGTTATGTTACTCGTACTAAGTACTGGGACCGGTGTTGATTACTGGTTAAAGTTCCACCATATCTCATTATCTCCTAACCCTTGTATTACGTTAGTCATAAATAAGTTCCGTTTTAAATTCAAGTTCATTCGTCAACTAAATGGACTACAATGGACTTGAACCTAATATATATTCACCGTCATTATTACTAACTTCTTGCCATTTTTTAGGCAACTTATCGATTCCCCTTTCGTAAAAACTCTGGCGGTTTTCAATAAAAAAACTTTTTGACGAAAAAAACTTTAGGAACCTATTTATGTCTCAACCTAATAACACCTTTTAGGTTTTCCAGGTAACCTTAAAAAATACCTTGAAAGATATGCGATCTTTGAGGTATCTATTCATTTTTGCATGTCATTACATGTGTTTAAATTATATTCAAAATGGAGATCCGATATAATGGCGCAAAGGTACTAAAAGGGTTAATGTGAAGATTTAATTGGACCTAAATATGAATTCCTTTTATTAACCCTTTGCACTCCGCGACCGCCCCAAGGACGACATGCGTTCGCAGAAATTAATTCCAAAGTCAAGTCTTCTATTTGTCATACAAACTGAATTAACAGAATAAACATATAAGACTTATATTGTAAGATTCATTCGTAAATTGCCTTGCAAATAGACCGTTTATAATTAGAATAAGTCCTTGTTTATAACCGAAATATTCTTCGAGTGCAAAGGATTAAGAGTATGAGGGATATTTTTCTTGTAGTTTTATTGACGAGTATAAATATTATTTATGTTGATTTACTAAGCCAGATTCCATGGCTTATGAAAATTTCGTTTGAATATGTGCAAAAGAGAAATACAGCACTTAAACAATCGGTAGTTCTAGTGTTAAATGAAACTTTCTGGTAATTACCATCAGACATATGATAATAAATTTTCTTAGGACTCCTATAAAACTTAAACTTAAAGAATATTCTAGAAAACAGCGACCAGTGTGAACGCAGCATTAGACGTCCTCCATACGCGTAAAGTGCTCCCAGGACACTACTCTATTCCACCCACGCAGAGTTGTCTCATCTCGGTCTGCTCGCAGAAAATATCGAAGTAGTGGTGACCGTCTCGGTAGTGGACACGATATCAGGATTATGTTTGGGAGTGGTGGTCGTAGTTGGCAGTACCAGTGGTAGTAGGTCCGGAGTTATGTTATGGCCGGCCATAAACGAAATGAGAAAACTGTCCAACCGCTGTTGAAAAATCTCCGTGGAATACAAATGCTTGATTTTTTGACTCGGCGAGCGCTTTTTGTTGACCGCACCTACAGCGTGGACGATCCTGTTTTTCGGCTACAAAAGAGACGCCGGACGTCACCGCGAATGATATGATAATAATAATAATAATAAGAACGACAAAAGTAATCCGTCGTGTCTGGGGAGTCTAGGCGTCCTTGGAGGGACGCTCGGTTTAACATCCTTGTAATTATAATAATATCATGAATTTTCTACTGGATTAGTGGAATGGCTACAGTTAGGACATTATATTGACTGAATAGTTTATTTCCTTTTATCAGTTGGAGATGAAGTTTCTCGTTAAAATGTAGTATAAAGCGGCGTTATAGCACTTTAATAGAACACTTTAATAGAAAAATTAGAATAAGGGTTAATAAACTGGGAAATGATAGAACTAAAAATAAGTACGGTGCAAAACTGACACCAGAATTTCTGTTAAAGCTTGCAAGATTTATACTTGTAAGTATATTTGTTTAAATGTTATTTAAAATCTATATTGCAGTGGCAGAAAAATATGAATCATTAATTCTTCATATCTTTTATATTTATTTATATTTCTTAGAATCGCATAGAAATTGTATTAGAGGGACAGTCTTGTAATGCTGCTGTACAACTTGTAGTATAAAGTGATTTAATATTACAATAGCACAAGTCTGATAAAATTCATATACTTCGTTACAAGAAAGTATTATAATTTCATCGTCAAGATTACATACGAGAGTGTAAAAAGGGTTGTCCCAGCAAGAAACTAATGTAAGATGTATCAATAATTCATATGCACCTCTCCCCTTACATGCGAAAACAAGTACTTATGGTGTACCTCCCGTGATACTCTAGCGAGAATTTCTTTGCTCCATTAATTTGAATCAAGCTCATTAGATTGCGGATACGTCAAAGACGATTCACGATTACAAAGTTCATGACGAAAGTATTTCTGAATTAACCAATAAATTAACAAGATCAAGATACTCGTGGAATACAAAGCGAGAGATCGATGTCGAGTAGTCGGTTGGTAGGTTTTCTTTCGATTCGCGTCTCGCAATTAATCTCGATCGTTCCCGTAGCATGCGCTCAGCCTCCCGATCGTTAATTCGGCGCTCACGAAAAGAGGGTCCGTTCCGTTTGTAAGAAGCGAACACGATGACATTCGTACGGGCCCGAGAAAACGAGTCGGGGTACATGGAAGCCTACACGAACGAACGAGCGAACGAACGAGCGAAGGAAGGAAGGGAACGAACGATTCGGAATCAGATGTTATCTTTGACGAGGGCTAGCAGTGGTGGGGATGAACCGAGGGCCCTTTCTTGGGGCCTCGCGCCAAGATACGGATCTCCTTGGCGCCACCGTCTCGGGGCCCTTCCAGAGGTCTACGTAAAGCCTTCTTCCACTGCCGGCGGCTCTTACGAAAAGCCGGCTTTCGAGGGCCTTAAACGCGGTTTAAGCGTAACCGATACCCCAGCGGGGTGTCTGTCGCAGCACCGGCCTCTGCCTTTCGGCCCTATGCCCTATGGTCTACCACCGAAAATTTCCCTGCGACGATTGACAACGGGACTTAACGAGTACAGAGAGGATCGACCGATTTCAAAAGGGATCTGTTTTGGTTTCCTGCCTCGTGTACATTATTGAGTACGCGTGTCCACTACCTATGTTTCTTCCTTTCAGACATTCTACCTGAAAGATCTGCTTGTTTAACACCTGATACCGTGTATCAGATCGAGAAAATACTTGTAAGAAACTGTACCATCATTAACTCGGTGTTAGAAATTTGCACGATTTCTAAGAGATATTTCGCTGATTCCTATCAGTTTTAAAATGTCGTTCTTCTATAAATTCGCGTGATATTAATTTCAAAACAGGGGAAAATTTCTTATAGATAACAAAAACTATATCGGTCACATTACGTATCGTAATTCAGTATTATCTTCTAACGTTCATTTTCTATCAAACTCCATACAGCGTTAATCATACATTTCTCTTTAATTTAATAGAACAAGTATAAATAGAACATTTCTTTGCATTAGGCAGTTATTCTAATAGAGTTAAATGTGTATCAACGATGCATGTACGCAGTCATACTTCTATTCTTAAAGTGAATGGAGAAAGGGTTGGACCTCATACAATAGGTTTGAAGGAATACATAGAACAGAGTTTAGTTTCACTCATAAATCCTAAAGATAAACTAATATATCTGTCTACTCGTGGATACATTTAGCATTCAATAGAGAAGGAGTAAATAATTTTACTGCACCGTTATAAATCATTCAACGCACGTGTCAACTATTGACAACGAGACATAAAAGTGGGGGATGTCGGCCGACTCCTACGAGGTGCAATTTTCCATTTCCTACTTACTGTCAATTATTGAGTAAGAGCCAATTAGTTTGGCTTCTTGGGATATGGCCGATCAACGAATTGAAAGATGCCTATCACTTTATTTGTTTCTTAATCGACAAGATTTTTAATGCGCGTTAAAACCATCGGTATCTGAATTGCCGTTCGATAATTACAAATAAACTGTTAATTGAAAATCTTTGACAAGCTTTCGCTGAAAAGCACAAACAAATTTCTTATGATATAATTGTTTAATCAATTAATGCATCCCGTCATTATCAATATGGAATATATATTTTTGTTATAACTTACAAGATTTTTATTTTGATTTAGTATCATTAATTATCAAATTATATTTACGGTACATTAAGTTTTAGAATTATTAAGTTGCTATCTCTCAAGCATTGCTTTTAAAGAATACAGCCAGACAAGGTTTGCTGTGTAAGGTAGAAGATTTGGTAGAACGATCAACAGATTAAACGTGGGATTGGAAGTTCTCGATATAATTGGACGATACTTTGGTGAATCGGTGGTGTTCGGTTCGAAAGCACAATGCATAAATTACCGTAATAAGCTTATCATAGTCTTCTTAAAGGATTTTTAGTATTCAATTCAATAGGATAAGATCATTCTACGTTAAACTGCAGCTTGAACTATAATCCTGGCCCTTATAAACTGACCCTTTTATAAACCGTGGCTTAAAGATTTCCATCCTTACCGATTAACATTGTTCAAAACGACAAACATCCACTTTGCTGGGATTAACAAACCAGAAAAACATGCTTCACTAATAGACATCGAACCTCCTATTTACTGAATTATGGCCTGTAAAATGATGTTTGTAGTAGAAATTATTTTTAGGTATAGATCATGTTGACACCATGAAATATTTATCTTCGATCATATTCGGCATAATTTTCCATATAATTATCGGATATCCAAGTATTTCGAATGTGTTGGTAGATATATGATTAATGGTGGATCCCAAATTTGGAAAGGACATACTTCAAATATCTTGTTAATAATTTCGAAATGTGCGAAGGTCAACTTAACAGATTATGGGACATATGGTGCTGTAAATGTGAACAGATTTTCTCTTTCAACAACTGTAGCTTCTGAATTATACTGATTACATATCTTTAATTAAGAGTATTCTTAACTTTCTTTAATATGTATTACATGTCTTCAAAACTAATACATGTTCTGTTCAGAAAAACAACTGACTTCTCAAGATATCCTTATCCGGTATTAGGTAACGGAAAGAGTTCATGCGACTTTTTATTTAAAATTTCAAAAATTCTGGACATTCTGGAAAGTAATTTTATTTGTCGAAGCAGTCACCATTTATTTCTACAACTCTTATCCAGCGTTCTGCAAAATTATACATCACGTTTTTATAAAAATCTAATGTTTTACTCGCAAAGAATGAATGAATTGCTGATTTTATTTTGACATCATTTTTAAAATTGCTATTTGCAAAGAAGTTTGACATTGATAACAAAAGGTAGTAATCACAAGGAGACTAATCAGGACTGTAAGGAGGACGGGGTAAAACGTCCCATCCGACATCCATTATTTTATTACTCGCAAAGAATGAATTATAATAAGACACGCCAAAAAATAATGGATGTCGAATGAGAAGTTTTACTTCATTCTCCTTACACTCCTGACCTATCTCCTCCTGATTACCACATTTCGTCATCAATGTCAAAGTTCCTTCTAAATACCAATTTTAAAAAACATATAGAAAGCACCAGATTTTTACAAAAAAGGAAAGTACATGCTTGTAGAACGTTGGACAAGAGTTGTAGAACTAAATGACGACTGGTTCGTCAATTAAAATTACTTTCTAGAATGTCTAGAATATTTGAACTTTGATTGAAAAATGCGAACGAACTTTTTCAGGTACCTAATATAAGTGAAACTGATGGTTTGGATCGAGAATAAACGAAAGGGTAACATCCTATTAGAAACACGAGCCGTTTCACGAGAAGAAGTTTCGGCGCCAGGAAGACACGCACGAAAACGCCTAGTCTAGGTAACATGACGTTGTAAATACTTTCTGTCATCGGCAGGTCTCTTTCCTGGCTCGTCTTGTCCTCACCTTAATAAAGGTACAGCTAACGTAGGTACCTCTTGGAAACGGTGTCACCCGAGCCTAGTATCGGACACTGATGGTGCGGATAGCGGCGCTTTGTGTCCTTCGTATACCTCTCTCGGACGAAAAGATCACCGTTCAAAAGACCTTCCCTAGCTATTCATCACTTCCGCTCTCTTTTGCCTCGAGAGCAGCGAAAAAGTCAATCCGCAGATTCCACGTGGATCGCGATAATCGTCCACCAAACGAGATAAAAGGCGGTAAGCATAAAGATCGATTGACCCGAATCGGGAGTCATTAGAAAAATTAAAAAAAGCGGTTCGAAGATACGGCGAAATCTATTCATCTTTATACTCATGTAATACAGAAGTTCCCTATTCTTAACTATCAAGATAATTCATAGTTTATGAATTATTTTTGCATATAATGAACGTTGAACATTATGTAGGTATAATAACTATTGAGTCAACTGCGAGCGGAATAACGTTAATTATCACAAGAAATCAACTTCAGGTAGAATTTAATTCAAGTGCCCTGAGCACTTTAAATCTTCATTTTTCATCCGTTCATTCGTTTTCGAACCATATATTCGATAAAATATAAAAATAATACAAATATATGAATATGAAGAATGTCATCGAAATTTTCAATATAATGTCCAGTACATTCTGAGTATAAGAATGTAGCGGCTTTTTAGGTAGTTACTCTGTCAAAGACTGATCCTACCGTCACCCATATTTCGTCTCGGATGACCAGCGAGCAGCGGTAAGCAGCATTTACCTGACCGAAGATGTCGGATACCTTTGTCTTTGGAAGCTGAGCTGGGGGATAATTAAAAACCGGGTAGAACGACGGGAAGGTGCCTCCAGAAAATGTAGGAGTCGGTAAATCCACTCGAATGGGACACTAGATCGTATCTCGAGTTTACACCCATCAGCCGCCACCTCCCTTGGGCCACCTTCATCCATCTACTTGCGTGTAACCAGTCGCAAGATCCTGGGACTCGATGATGATGACGATACTGTCCTGAAGCCCGTTGTAAAACCTGGTGTTCGACAGGAGTTCGACCATAAAGGATACACGTAAATATCCTTAGAAACGTCGACTTACACGCCAGTGGACGATTTCTGGCCCACCTCCAACGGAGAACGATACCAGCGTACATCATCCTTTTCTTTTAAAATCGTTGGAATTCGATGGGGCCATCGAAACGATGCATTTTCGAGCAGAGATCTTCCACGTCGATTGCACTCTTTGTAAACGTTTTACCGAATAGTTTACGGTTTCGGGTGGAAATTAAAATTCGAGATGGAAAAGAACGTCGTTTCGGATAACGTGCGTGACGAGTTTATTAAAATACATCGTTAATGGACAGCACAGACCTGGCATTATATGAAAGTTCACTTTAAATTGTTTTCATTTATCATTATTTGTATTGACAGAAACGTATAATTGCGTTGCATTCATATCGAAACATTATTTTGCGGTGGTTTATCTTAAACTGAACAACCATATTCTTTTCATCTCACTTTTTTGTATAACTCCATGTCTGAGCAAACTTAAATCTTTCGTTACTTATTCATATTAACAATCTTCTAAATGTTTAATGATTATTTACGATGATCAACTTAAATATGCCACATACATTTCATTTAATTGATCACAATTAAATAACTACAAAATGATCAACAAGATAATATACGTCAACATTTTTGCTTAAATTAAAAATAAAACAGCAAGGCTTTACTAACTCTGTACTGTTTGCAGTATTAATAAATTAATCGGGAAATAATTGCTTAGTCATAATCATAATCAATTAACTTTCTGTAATATAATGGTGCATATATGGCGATTGACCAGTTAATCACGTAATAACTTAATGTCATTTACCATTCAATTATATTACATTATGTTAAAAGTATATTTGATTTACTTAAATAGAATCAATGTTCAATATGAAAAATATTATTAGTAGAGAACTGGTAGTAATATTATTAGTACAGACCTTTAGTAGAAATGTCATTGCGATTAATTTTTAGTAAATATCAATGTTTTATGTCAATATTCAATATGAAAAACGTAATTAATATTACAACGCTGTAGAGATATTAATATTACTACGGAGTAGGTAATATTAATATTACTACGAGTTCTCTACTAATAATATTTTTCATATTGAATATTTATATAAAATACCGCTATTTATTAATAATATATCGCAGTGAAATTTCTACTAGAGACGTAAATTTATTGCAAAATATAACGTACCTCTCAATTTGAATGTACAATTACATCGGCCGAGCGCGAAGCGTTAGTGTTTGCAGGATCAATTGCGAGCGAATTCCTGGAAGTCCTCGAGCTACTCTACCAATGTTTATATTCTTATCTTTCCTCGGCAGTAACGAGTCGGTGAGCCGCACACAAGAAGTAGGAATCTAATCATTGCCACGAAAACAATAAACACGTAGCACGGGAGCTCCCAGAGGGCAAGTTCAGTTATCGCTTGGATTCCACAGCGTTCACGGCGTATAGTACTCCGCGATTGATAAGTACAGCGATAAGTATAGTACTATGTTCTTGGGCGAGTAATTACTCATCGGAACGGTAAGTTCATTTCTCACTCTCTCTCTCTTTTCGTTTGTAGATTGCATCTTTGTCGATTAGTACCGTCAACCGTCTGAAAAGACGGTTGATTTATACGAGTTAATTATCATACGTTTATAATATTTGTTAAATCTGTTGTTATAATGAAATATTATATTTATTTTTGACATATAAGTATCGAATTTTAATTGGCATTATGTTCACAGCGTTTTTTTGGTACTTGCGAGATAGAACAAATTATAGAATCGACAATTTTTATGGAAATTTTTTATTATTTTCTTTTACGTTTTACGTTATTACGCCTCTTTTACGTTTTATGGGGGTGCAATTCATAAACTACAATTTCGCTATTTTTTCTTCAAGTGTAATAAATTGACAAACACAACTATATTCAAAAGCTGTATTCAAATATTTTATTTCGAGAATATTGAAATCTTAATTACAACAAAATACAAAAACCTCTGTAACTTGCTTACATGAAAATGTTAGATAACGAATTTTACCTGAACCTCTATAACAACGATATAAAGGGTTAAGCTTTAATATCATTCCAAACAGTTGCTCAATCCATAGTTTGTCGTATACTTGTAACATTACATTGCAACCATTTTTGGACTATATTTATTTCTCAGCGTGTTCCGATACACATCGAATTTTTAAAATGCTTTATGGGGTTCCATTACTATAAAATTCAACACAAATCTATAACCAATAAGCTTATCTTTTATAGCCATTTCCTTGCAATTAATACAACAGGAAATTATGAGAAATTTTTGCGTAATCTTGATGAATGGCTTAGAAATGCGTGGTGGAAGGTCTAAATGTACTTACACTACAATTTCTATAATAGATATAAGGCATAATTGATTTGCAAAAGTTTTTTATTTTGTAGAGAAATAAAAAGGTGTAAGAATTGATTGTCTGATAGAATATTCGGTCAAATTAAAACCGCCGTTAATCAAATTAAAACCATATGCATCGTTCTGAGCGAATAAATCCGTTGTTAGGCTACAGTGACGCATACAGTGATTGTAAAAACCTCATAGAACTTAGTTTATTTAAAACATTTTAACAAATAAGGGGTATGTTCACATTCCTAGAGACCTTCGCAATGAATTTCATAAAACCTAAGATTATTAATCCATATTATGCATGAAATACATAATATAAAACAAATCACAATTTGTTTTATGCGGAAACAAAGTTCTACGAGTTTATTGTTAAAATTCGCTGCTGTATGAATACTTGTTGCACTCACTGTATATCCGGCCAGAGTACTTTAAGGATTAATATAGAAAGAAATTATGAAAAATTGATACGTAATCTCGATTCGCGTATTCAGCTCAGAAATGCCTACGAAATGTAAGTGAAAATGTACCAAAATTTATATTTGAACTTCAACCAAGAAGGTTAGAGTGACCGATGAATGTTGAAGCCGGCGTCATTTGTAGATAGAACTTTCTACGTGGTACTGCAACGGTAGTGGCCTATAGGTGGAACGTACGGCGCTATTTGTCATTAGACGAAGACGGTGTGCCTCATTATCCGAATAATTAAATCTTATTATATGATGTAGCACCGCTCGTTATCTAACCGGTTTTGTCGATGTGCGTCGGAGATAAACTTATCCGTCGTGTAGGAGCGCTTGTAACGAATCAATTATGTATGTAAGCCTGCCGGTTTCGCACTCTCCACCACTTATCGTGGCAAAACTGGCGCTGTAACGTTTTGTATCTTCCGATAAGGACGCGTTTCTATTAAAACACATCGAGAAAATTTCACATCCGCCGAGTGCATTGTGCATGTGTTCTTAAATGCTTTAGATCGTATATGAGTTAAAGTAATCTTCTCACTTTTCAGGTAATTAAACGAAGTGCCGTGTTATAATTCATAGCCATAATGATATTCTATATTCTCGAAGATAAATTATTTTTTTAGTATAATTCACTAGTGTATATGTGGATATTATTGTTTAGGTAAAATTAATTTGTATTCTATCGTTCTATATTTATGTCTCACTGATGTCAAAATTGGTGTTGTAATTCGTGAATTTATGCGTGATTTTGTAAACATTTATTTATATAATAGTTTCATACAGTATTGTATTAAATCATGATAGCCATAATTACTTGATATTGTATAACACGGTGGAATATTCTGTTGTGAAAAGTTTTGTTTCTTTAACTTATAACGAGAAAGTAGTTTAAAACAATTTATATACTTCTGATGAAAAATGAGTTGTACTATCACAAGCTACTCGCATATTTACCAATAGATATTTAAAGCAAATTATTTGCAACAGACATTTTTAATTATAGATTGCGAATGAAGCTACTACAGCTTCCAATTGTCAGATTATCTTCACACCCCACCTGCATCGTTTGGGGTAAGCTCATAAATACTTTTTTTATGGACATAAAATTCTTGGCCAATTTTAAGAACGATATTATATTAAATATTATGATCAATCTCCTCTTCGAACGGAACTTTTGTCCTAAGTCGCATTGCATTTTTGAGTTGTAATTTATCGAACATCCATTTATTCAAACTTGCTGTTGTTGCAGCGATTTACATTAACTTGTAAGAACTTTCAAACTCCAGATATGAAAATGGATGAATTTTGGTACGCCAATTTTGCGATTGCGATTTTATTAAATATTATGATGAGTCTCACCTTCGAACAGACTGGGTTTTTTCTTACATGCACTGCACTTCCGAGTTTTAATTTATCGAGCATTCATTTATTCAAACTTGTAAGAATTTAAAAGACTCTAGATATGAAATCTGAAACTGTATTTCACAAATACGAACTTTCTACGGCAAGAATTGAATGGCGGTCCAAATACTTACATTGCTGTTCACGTTTAGTAGACACCGGCCAACAATGAATATTATGAATCCTAGAGTTTTACGGTTAACATTTCGTTGATCGTCAATCTCGAACACGGAACCGCCGAATGTAGTCGACGACAATTGATTCTTATTTTGGGTTGTATGCATTTATGCTTGAATACAAAGTGCGAGTATTGTCGAAAAAAAGGGGGAAAAAGGCGGAAGAAAAGGGAAACGTAGACTCTCCGTAAATCTTCCATGCGTGTAACTCTTCTGACGAGGAAGCCACAGCGCTCTCGTTGCGAGGCAAGAGTTGTTTATGCTTTCCTGTACAGCGCTTTCTGAAATATGCAAATCGCGAATTCGCATAATGGCGTTATCGCGGTAGGATGCCGCCGACGGCGACGACGTCGAGATAGCTGAATCCACCGAGATAGCTAAATCCACCGTGCTCTTTCCTCGACATCAAACGGTAACCGCCGTGCGCGCCCCATTGATTTGTCCCTGAGAATAAACATCGACCTTTTTTTATTCCGCGATAAATATACGATCTGCGAATCTGAGCACGGATCCGACGTGCCTATGACTCAGAGTTCGGTTCAGAATCTTAACCTTTTTTCAATCTTCCAATCAATCGGAGGTATGGCAGCATTCTTCGCGAACCAATCGTTTGCCGGCTAATTAATTTTAACGAAAATCTTATGCCGACTTCCTTATACGCTTGAGTTATATTTAGATGAAATCGAAGATTCGCAGGAAACGCTAATTTGCGATCTGCATTGATTTACAGTTACGAAATAGTCGTCATTAGTACAATTAGTCAAACCCAGAAAACGTCTTAATAACAGTCAAATTCTATTCTTTCAATTTCTTTTAATCAGACCTGTAGTATCTATTCGTTCAGTACCAGCATAATTAATTAACATATATACGCCCATAGCTTTGTTCTTCTTATTTGTTTCATACAACATTATCTAAATCAAACTTAGTACAATACGTACCGTATTTCAGATTACTAAATTATTGTTCGTATCTAAAGAGACGAATAGTATAATCTTCAAATCCTTGGAGCTTTACAAAGTTCTGCCAATCGTTATTTATTTAAAACATGAAGTACAATTTTAAGCTCTGAATTTACATATAAAAATATAATTATAATAACATTTGATATGAAATGTAATAATTGACAGATATTAATTTGTTTTATACACGTAATTTCAGAAATTCTGGAATATTGGATACCGTGAAGACAAGGTTTGATATTATTTTTGTATTATACACGAAATTTTATAGAATTAGTTAAACCATCCGGTTTTAAAACGACAATAAATTAAGAGTATTTTATTTTCGCGAATGTCGATCGATGAACACGCAAAACTTAGTACGCGTGTTCAGGTTTTACTCGTCGAACGCATACGTCGGCATCGTCGTCGGCGGTCTCGATGTCGCATATTTTCGCCCACATAGGTGATCGCGGATAAACAAGCCAATAAATAAATCATCTATTCCCATGTTACGGAGGTGTACCGTCATAAAATTCCCCAGAAGAATTAGAAAAATTCCAGAAAAATATGCGCATTTATAACAAGAAAATATAACTATTTATAAAACCGAATACGAGAAGGAGAAGGCGAACCAAGGATCAGGAGTCCATATGATAATATTTATATTATAGAAAAATATATTTTTCACAGTTTATTTTATATCATATATATTTGTGTTATAGAAACATACATTTTCCATAATATCAATATAATAATCCGAATTAAGCTATATCTGTGCAAATAATTGTGTGCAAACAATTGTGTGCAAACTGTTTATACTTCATTTAAATCTTTATAATTCTTGTATACAGATATTTGTTTACTGGTGATTAGTATAAAGATATGCTAAGAGTTTTAAGGTGTATCGATTCTTCGAGTATTCATGGAACGTTTGGAAAAGTTATCATTATCGATTACTTAGTAATAAAATTAGTGTTGCGGACTGTAAGTTGTTATATGGAAAGTTTAAATCTTCGCATCTCCTTGAAATCCCCTGGTTCTACAGTTAATTTCCAGCGAAGTAAAGTTGTATTTTAATTCTATTTTTGTTCCATCTTATCGATAACAAACACTTTAGTAAATTACATGGATGACTTTTAACGGTAATTCAATTTTCTAGTCACTATTTACTAATGGATACCATGCTTTTTCCTTAATGATTGATTAATACTTCATTTTCTTCCGATCGTTACTGAATGCACTCGAAAAATCAAACATTTACATTTATTGACAGTAGAACTACCAAACATATACTCAATTATGCTTACACATTTATTTATGTATAAATAATGACAGAAGGATTTATGTTCACTAATGAATTCAATTATTTACTATGTAACATATTAGTATATAAAATAAAAGTATGTAGAATCTCACCGTAGAATATTCAAATAATGTAACTAAAAATGCCGATCATGCCATTTTGACATCTTTGGTAGTTCTAGTGTTAATATTGTCCATGTTACGTTTCTATCTTTATTCCACACTACCTTCTACATTGAAAATAACAAACAAGATACAAGAACGAAAACAGGAAAAAAGCGAGAAAGAAGAATTGAATAAGGAACAGGAAGAGAAAAGGAGTGATATTCGGGATCGACTAACACGGAATGGATGCGACTCGCGGTTTATTATTATTTTATTCGAATTCTCTTGGCTGTGGCACGTTATACCCCATAATCCACCCTCTACCCCCCATTCTCTTTCCGTGCACCTTTTCCTGTAGCACCGTCTACATCGTTCGTCCCTTCCATCCTTGGATCTATCTCTCTCTCTCTCTCTCTCTCTTTCTGTGCGAGCTCGAAGAGACCACCCCTCGGTATTCCACGGTCGTTCGTGGCAGTCAAGTCGTAATCCCCTTTCCTAGGTCCTTAACCAGCAGGGCCGACCCCGACGGAGCGCGCGACAGGGACGTTAAAATTTAAGGTTTCCGTCGACACGTTGCGACCCATAAATTTCTACGCTCAAACCCGCTGCTTTTTCCCTCTCCTACTTCTTCCATCCTCGACAAATTACGCCGCTAGGAGCGCCACCGCCGTCAAAAATCTTATTACTCCCTTTATCCCCTACCAATTTCCGGTTTATTCCGTGTATCCGATTTTTCGTGAGATCTTCTGTGCAGATATTATTCTCTCAAGACATACAAGATAGAAGAAGATAGTTGTTTAGCATTACACTTTTAAGTGGGGTAATGCAGGTTGTTTTAATGTAAGTGGTTCTTGCGATGTTTTAGATTCATTGTTAAACGCATTACGATACGAAAATGATTTGAAGTCGAAGGATGTAAGACATTCGTGGGTGAACGATTCTTTTGAGAATTAAGAATAATCGCGTATTCTTCTTCTTCTTTTAGGATTGCTCTTATTGTTTAACGCAATAGTTTGATGTATTCAATGTTGCTCTTAGAATATTATCAACATTGTTGCTAATATTTCACATATGTGGTGTATGTTTAAAATCGTATTGATATTCTAATATATAACTAATAGAAGCTTCCACTTACGATTGAATATGACATTAAAAATGTAATATGCGAACCACAATTAATGTAATGATATTTTACCACCCTTGGTTAATTCATCAATGCATTTTTGGGAAACAAATGCCATTCCCCTGCAGCGAAGCTGCTTGCGGGAAAAAAATCGTTCGACCGCCATCTTTCATTATTACAAGACTTATTTTATAATAACAGTGAGATATGGTTAAAGAATTAGGAAAAATAATTTGACGTTAACGTCGGTGCGAGTAACCCGAAATACTTCTACATCCATTTTTACCAAACATTCCACTTAAGTATATTTAATCGGGGAAAATAATTTTCCTTCTTGGAGAGAATTTATCTGAAATTCAATAAGCATCCTGAGTTCTCTTTTCTAAGAATACAAGTTTTAGTGTTTCGGATACTTGAAAATGGTAGATTATCATATATCCTGCCATTTTGTTTAAAGTATATTTCTTCACTTAAATGAGCACGCACATGAGAATACAAATTATTTAACAGTTATTCAGACTTAGATAATATAATATAGATTTTTGATATCCTTTCAATGGAATATGTATTATTTATCAGAATAGATAGGAAAATAAAATTTCCACGAATTAGGTATATATTTGAAATTTATCTTCTATTTCCTTTAAAGTTCTCTAATATATCTGCATGTACAGTGTACAGCCATAGAATTGTGACGTTTTATTAACGTTTTATGATGTTTCGTTGCAAATTTTTGAAAGTTTCCAAAAAATTAAGCTCTCTGTCTATTTATTAAAATTTGACAACTATGTAAAGAATGCGTAATTAAAAAACACGTTAGCTTATAAAAAATATTTGCAAGTTTCAAGAAATGGGAAAACATACCCTGTGCTGCTATCTATCATATCATGTATTTACTCTTTCATCTGAACTCTCTACATATATAAACATCGATAATTTACTAGAAAAAATATTTACAATATGTAGTTGTACATGTTAACATCGTAGTCAATATTATAACTACATAATATTACAACACAAACATAATTATACATTCCTTTTCCGATCTCGAGGATCACCAAGATTTATCTTTGAAAATATTTCTTTACAGTCTTTATTTTTGTTCCGAAAAAATTGTCTTACACTTTCAGATTTTTTCAAATTTTTTGATTACTGTGCAAATTGTCATACATAACGAAAGCTTATACAACTGTTTAAGTGCGCTACGCGTCAAAATTAAATCTCATGCGAAAGTGGAAGTAAAATATTTAATATATTAATGTTACACTATTTTATTTAATATTTTAAATTAAGTTTTATTTTAAAGTTCATTTTTCAATTGAATACTTTTCAATAAATGTTCCATCCAGTACAAATGTTCTCTAATGAATATATCTTATTGTTAAACAGCATGATGAATATTTTGTAATAATTCATATTTTATTATTTATAATATTTGGTTGATGCATAATTTCGTAGTGTTTTCTTTCTAACAGAAGCTTGTCCAAGAAGAATACTTTTTATAATGTTTTATACATCATGTTTAAACCCTAGCCTTGCTCTTTCATTTCTGAATTCTGAATCATTTTTGAATTTCTTTATTTAAATAATTTTTTAGTTTTAGGTTAACCCGCTGACTTGTAGTTCTACATTTCAAATCAATTTTGTTGTTAAAAAGCATAAATAAGCCGTTTAGCTTGAAAAATGGACTTAGGCCACTATAAAATTAAACGGCTCAAATATCTTTGTCAAAAACACTAAATAAAATGTTTATAGAAAGTTTAATTACTTGTGAGACAGAACATTTCCGACATGCTATACGCTACGAAATTATGCACCAACCTAATAACTAGTCCTTCTCGGAACATCATCATTTCTCAGTTTTATGGCTGTGTCATTTGCGATATTTTCAATATTTTCGCGTATTATCGGGTATAGTCGTATCATAATTTATTAGGTTGGTACATAATTTCGTAGCGATTAGCATGTCGGAAATGTTCTTTTTTTCCACTCGGCGGCACTTCATACTTTCCTACGTATAACTAAACAAAAAATTATATGAATGGAAAAGAATACAAAAACGATCTGAAAGAGCAAGAGTACGGCTTTAAAATGATATATAGAACACTATAAAAATTCGTTTGTTCTTGGACAAACTTCTGTTAGAAAGAAAACTCTTCGAAATTGTGCACCAACCTTATTAAGGAAAATATTGCAGTTTTAACGAATCCAATTACATTTCCTGCCATTTTAATTTAAAATTCTGCTTACCATACAGTCTTCGAAAAGAAAAAATTAGGAATTACTTAATGCAATAACTCAATATTTTATAAAATTTTATAGGGTATTGTCAAGGAAAGACATGAAATTTATACTGTCAACCATTTATTTTGGAGTTTCTCGCTGTATTACTGGAATGTGAAACAACGCGACTTGTTTCCCAGTCACATAAATCTCTGCACGTAAAATAAACATTATAGATAACCAGTAATAAACGTATAAAAAATGTCGTGTTCATTCGTGTTCCGCTTAGAAATCGCCAGCTCGATCTTAATTGTAATTAAGAATATTGTTCGTCGCCCGAAGCCTTTGAGCAATCATAGGGACGAAGTGATTTCATTTTATTCTGAAATATGATTTAGATGAAATTATTTTATTCTACAAGAAATTATCTCTTCCTTCGATATTCAACACATGTACAATTTAAAAAAGCACATGCTTGATATCCAGTCTCTAATCGATATTGTTTTTGACTTAATTATTGCTGTCTGATGAGAATACAATGGGATTTTTAACTTTAAAGAGAGAACATGTTTAGGTAAATTTCCATTGCACTTAGAACATTTGGAGAGAAAAAATTGTTATTGCTGATACTACTTCTATTAGTATTTTTCCATTATTTTAAGTGGGGAAAACTCTTAAAGAACTTTCTTTTATGAATGAATGGACAGTTTGAAGTATATAAATCACTTTTGAAACTTTTAAGTTTAAACTGATCTAGTTTCACTTGGTGAAATTATTTCCTATAAAACATCCATAGAAAGAGATTCTTAACACTTTATCTATCGGAAGCCCATTAATCGGCTTTTCAATGCCAACACGTATCGATCAGAAGCCTATTAATCGGATTTTGATCGGCAGGGCTTATCGATCGATGTTACACTTTTACAACAATTATCAGAACAAACAATAAATTACCATCATACTTTAATAAAATAGTAATCATTCAAATGTTAATAAGTTTAATTTTTCTAACGCTTTATGATGAACACTTTTCCACGCGATACGCAAAATCGAGCCGGTGTTATCGGTGTTATTCGTGTAAGTCCGCCGATTCCCGAGCGGTAGATAAAGTGTTAAGTTACAATAAGACGGTTGAATCTTAACGATTTTTTGTATGTCGCGCGATGTTTCAATTCAATTTGAAGTTTCATTTTGCCTATGCATTATTTTTGTAACAATCGGACTGACAGCGATTACATGAACTTTTATCGCATTCCGTTTATTTATATCTGATGTTTACGCTATGTAGTTTTTTTCTATATTTCCGTCTCTATGATTGAAGTAAGGAAAAATAATTTGCTAAGGTCCAAGAATATTAATGGATTCCTCGAACATTGTATCTCTGGAACGTTGTACAGAAAGGACTTCGAAATTTACAGATGCTATAAAAATAATGTGGTCTACTCATTACGAAGATCCCTTTTTTTACAAAAGTTTACAGTATTTTTTGTGCCCGCCTCTTGTAATTCAAGTTTATCTATTTCTACTTTCTGCATGAGTAAGCAACAATATGCAATTAATACTGCTCGTTAAGAATTCTTTTATAATCGGCCTTTGATCGTGTTACATGTACACATAATATAATCATTTAATATTTTCTTGACGATTATTCTTCATTTTCATTTCTTATGTGTGTGTATATATTAGGCGTTTATTTCGGAATGTATATATTATACCAATTTTTAATTTGAATGTTGAAGAGAGTTTTGAATAATAATTATATGCAACATATCACTTTCCATGTATAATTTCATTAAATTTATAGAATTTGAATTTTAATAATAAAGAATCGTAATATAAAACAGATTAGCACAGATTGATAGCAAAAGTGCTCGAATCATTAAGGTCTCTGCGAATCTTACGTAGATCTTAATAATATAATCATTGGAGAATAAATCCTTGATAACATACATATTTAAAATAATTTAAGATAGTTGAGATAATGAACAAATATTCGTACTCTTCAAACATTCAATTCGAAAATTGACAATTGCTTCTATTTACGAAGCTATTCCCGCATGTTTATTATTAAGCCGTGATTATTACTTTTTAGAATATGCGTGATATATGTAAAATAATATACTTATTGCACATACTATCGACCCGGACGATAATTCAGAATTGCCTCCCGTTGACACTTTGTTGATTTAGTGCTGTAAGTGATCCGCTCCCTTTAATTATGTACACCTTGAGATTTCAAAATCTGGGTTTGAATCGTTTGAATAATACTTTTGGTTGCAATTTACTTGAAAAAATTCTACATTGATAGACGACTTTAAAAACATTTTTTATCACAGATAATAAACATTTATTTGGTGTAATGAATTTAATGCTTTTCTAAGAAGGGTGCACGAACAGAGAGAATAATAAAGCAGGACTTAATCACTTTTCGATGAATCGTTTAATGTTGAAGATAAATAACGAAACTTAGGTAACAAAGTAAATCATTTTTACGCGCGTGTAACATAAAATAGAAATATAATGGCATCGATTAGCGAGTTTCAACATTAAAAATTATTCTTCCCTCGTATACGATAATTGTAACTTTTCGAAATAATGGGTGGACGCTATGCTCCGCACTCGATTGGAATTTTATAAAACAGGGAACACCTGATTTACGATTAAAATATAACAAGATATAAATGCCATGTATTAATAATATCAAAACGACCTTTTTTTCCTCTACGTTATCGATATAAAGCCTTTTGTTGTTAAATATATCATTGATTTGAACGTTGACGGTTCTTGAAGTATATACAAAATTATATGTACATTTGCTGTATTATACAAATGATGCTATCTTACTATCATTTATATCTTTGTAGTGTCTACAGAAATATCATAATTTCACGTACTCTCGTAATTCACACTTTAAACAGAAATACAAACAATTGATACTGAATTATTAATATACTGTAAAAAATAATTTGCAATGTGCAAACGTTGTAAAGAAATGAAGGCCATGGTGTAGGATTTTATCAAGCAGAGAGTTTTAGGCCACAGTTTCGAATCTTCTAAGTAAACTCAATAACAAAGATATAAATGATGTATCTAAATATACATATATCAGTAATCTGTACATGCACACCACCATTACAGATGTGAATAGTATTTTACAGTACGATGTACATATATACCCGGGAAAAGATATCGCACCATCCTTTTTACATTCTATTCTACAAACTGATTCTACACAATGTTTACACATTTCTTTCGGAAACGTACGTAGTCATGTATTTCCGAAAGAAATGGAGATGCACCGATCGCTCCACGTTCAACGTTTCAAGAGCACATTCAATTAACCGTAGATTCGTGTTAACGACGTATTCGTGTAACGACACGTCGTATTTCGAAGTATACGTTAGTCTTCCCCGATTACCCAACTTCGCGAAGTTATTTTCGATAGAATGCTTTCGTTAGTCTTATCATTGTAGAAACGTCTATGCGTGACACCATGTGGCAAGATTACTTAGGAATATACTAGCGATTTATACCAGTCAGTTCAATGTAATTAAAGTCTTACTAACATTCGAATACTCGAACCACACGAAAACTGACGATAAAATGAGATTCATTAATACTGAATATTGGATTTAACAGTACTTTTGTCGTTACGTAATTCTAATATATATGAAAAACGCTTAGGCGGAAAATAGGGGCGCAAAACTACATAAGTTCTTAAAGTTACCAAAGTTAGAAACTAAACGCGTTAGATTTCCAAACCTTAAATTAAATTTAAAGAGATCAAATTAGTAGTGTGAGATTCGTTCCATTAAAACTACAGTACGTAACTTCAGCTCGCAAACATTTTATAATGCTGTACTTTCGATTGGCGAAGTCGAGCGATTTGGTGTACAACATCGTTCAGGTGTATGGCACAAATCTGGAGTATGCCTACCGTCCCCTAATCGAACAAAATCCAATTCTGCAAAGAAATCGCTCTTCATCGTACCAACTGCGCTGTCAGATCCAAAACTGTCTTGCCTACATACGTCCACATTCTTGTAACACCCGGAATAGTCCACCACAGTGTTGGGCGGAAATTTGAAGCCGTTGTCATAAATTGTTTTCGTGGCAATTACCGGCCTTTTAGAATAATTCGTTTCGAGATTTGTACATTCTTGGATGGGCATACCACAGTCTTGTTTGTCATCAGTATTCGCATTGGCTTCATTCTGTCTGTTGTATATAAGGAAATCATCGTTTTTGGAAATACTCGAATTGGAATAGACACTGTCCGTGTAATGAAGCGTATTACTGTTTTTCCTAATATTGCCATCCTTATAGAGACCGTCCTTTTCTAAAGTATTAAATGGCGAGTAATCTTTATATACACCTTCTTTATATTTTCCTGTACAATCTAATACTGTGAGACTTCCTTGTCTGGATAAAATACTACCAATATCTGAAACGTTACTTTCTTGCCTCGATACTTGATCATTGCTACTTTCATTCTCCATGCATTCTCCAGCATTTGTAGTCAATTTTGATTCCACTGACTTTTCCAATGAAGTGCCGGCTTCAGATGGTTGTGTCTTTTTCTGCGAAAACGCATTCTTTGGTGTTTCCTTTGTAGGCGAGATTTTCGTCCTTCTCAAGTAAGATCCTGATATAGATTTCGTTTCACTACTCACTTTGTTCAAATCAGTATCGTTTTGAGTTCCACTCAATTTATTCTCCTTTTCCATAACGTTTATCGATTTTCCAATTTGTCGCAAATAGGAGCCAACAGAATTTACGTCTGGAATTTTAAATTTATTATCTAATTTTATCTTTGCACGAGTACCAGCTATTGAATTATGATCACTGGGTTTCTCTGCTGATTTGGAATGTACATTGTTATTGATCTTATAAGAACATTTATTATCAATAATATATTCAGAGGCATCAGTAAACGAGCATGGACTCGCTTTTCCAACGTATTTGATTTTCTCGATAGTTGGTGCTCGGTTTAGCGCACCTGCAGTTTGATCATTTTGTCTTATATACGATTCTTGCTTAGAATAATCGTGCACGTTGAAAACTTCGGGAGATGCACCTTTAGATTTGACATTTTGTCTTAAGAAACGTCTACTAAACCCACTAGTTTCGGGAGTAATGATCATCTCCGGTTTTTCTCGTTCGCTCGTGAGTTCTTTAGATCTGGAATTCTGTCTCGAATATCGACCCACATTTCCAGCAGTGTCATTCGTTTTACTGTCTTGCCTAGCATATCTTCCTCGTGGATTAATCACGTCAGGCACTTGAAGCGTATTACTACTCGGTACGGATTCTACGTCACGCTCTAAAGTACTATCGTCGCAACTACTAGGTTGTTTCTTTTCCTGATGCACTTGACCTTCCTTAATCGGCTTTAATTGCGGTACAAGTGTCTCTGGTGTTGTAGACTCACTAGTGCTGGGACTCGGACCCGTATAATTCCTGATATCGAACTCTAAATCTGATGGCAATTCAGTACCTACAGATAAATGCATTGCTAATCCTTCTAGCCAAACTTGCGTTACTTCGAATGGAGGCCTCTTATCAGGATTTAAATCGCAGCAGAGGAATGCGATCATGTAAAATGTTTCAGGGCAATTTGAACAAAACTTCTGCTTAAATACATTCTGATTCAAACCAAAGTCCGAAGATCTTGGTAAATAATCAGGATCCGCTTGAACGCGTCCTATGATTTCACAAACGACAATGCCAAAACTAAATATATCTACTTTTTCATCGTATTTATTGCCTTTCATCATTTCCGGGGCCATCCAATATGGATTCCCCACTACTGTGTATCTCTTCTTTCGCTCTTTTTTCGATGCTTTTATTTCACCATCGGAATGTCTGTTATATTTTCGATTATCGGGTGAATTTCCATTCTGAATTATTCTTGCTAAACCAAAGTCAGCTACAACTACAGTCTTATCTTCACGCACGAGACAATTGTGTGAGTTTAAGTCTCGATGAATGATATTCATGGAATGTAAATAAGCCATACCAGCGGCGATATCTTTAGCGAATGACGTACGCTGTTCCCACGGCAAGATTTCGTTCGTATCGTGAATCAAAGCTCTTAAAGTTCCACCTGGTATATATTCAGTAACCAGGTGAAGCTTTTTTTCTTTATATAGTACACCAATAAACCGGAGGACGTTATTATGATGCAATGAACGTAGTACGGCAACCTGTTTACAAACGACAAATATGTACAAAATAACAATATAGATTTCCTAACATGAAAGTATTAAATTGTTTTACTCAATGTTTTATTTCGAATAAAATTAACATGCTCGAGCGTCATTCCCGTAATAAAGCTGTTACGTGAGAAATTTACCTCTTTCAAGAAGTTCTTCTGCGCATCTTCGTCCACTCTGTACAGTTCTTTCAGCACCATAACTTCGTTTGTATCTCTATGTGTGACCTTAAATACTTGACCAAAGAATCCTTTCCCTAAAAGTTCACCTTTTACTAGATCACTGGCCCGAAATATTCTTTGATTCTTTGGCTCCACTCGAAATGATCTAGTTCTACTCAAGTCACACATCGCATTTGTTGCAGAAGATCTGTAATCAAATTAGAATAGAATCATAGCAGCATAGATAAGTTCTTACACAGAAAGTTCATGTAATTTAGTACATTTCAATTATGTTTATAATTAAAAAGAAGATCGCCGTTCTTGGACGAAGCTTACAATTAGATGTACTTAATAACACTGGATGTGAACATACCCATCTAATAAACGCGACATAGAACTACTGCGTTCTTTATGCATCGGATCCCTCGTTCTACGTAACTGTCGACTTCTTGTTCCGCTAATATACCCTTCATCGCGGCGTTTAAATAATCGTTCTTTACTTTCGGAGCTTGATCTAGGACTTCCTGCGGATGCCAACATAGTCGCGGGTGGCGGGGGAAATGTTGGTTGTCGCGATACTGCATCTGGATCATGTTCGATGGTCAACTGAAAAATTATAATGAATTTGTTCCTAAATTCAATTTTCATCGACATTTGCAACGCATTTCAGTTACTTCCAATCATATTTACACAAATGTCACACATTCAAAAGAACGAGTTCAACACATTGTATTTAGACAAATAGTTCTCATTTGTTGTGTGTGATGCAAGGTTCCGTTATAAATATTTAGTCGCGGAAAGTACCACCCTAAACTTCGAAAGATGTATACAGTGGAACTCCGTTTATCCGGATCCCGTTAATCTGGATTTCCGATACGCCGAATCCAACAACTTACGATATATAAAATGTGCAATAAATAAAGTAAAATGTATATAAATTGTGTTATTTATGTCGTTAATGAACTTTTCGGATTATCCGGAGTTTCGGTCATTCGGATCAGGACCCGGTCCCGTTTGAGCCGGATAAACGATGTTCCACTGTACTACAATATACATACATATAATATTAGCATATATTCATGATGCTGAAAACATCAGTACGGTCAAAATTGATTACAATATGCATATCGAAATAAAAATTACCTGTAGGACTGTATCCGAGTACTGTATAAGATTCTCAATGCTCTCAATTGGTTGGTCCTTAACTGGTGTACCATTTACTTCGAGAATTCGGTCGCCAATATGTAAAGATATGAGATCACTGGACATATTCAGTCTGCAACATGTATTTCAGTATTATATATTTGCCCTGCAAAGAACCTACACAATGATGCATGCGAAATTTTGCGTGCATTTATTTTTTTATATAAGAGTATTACATTAATTGTTTAGTATACGACAATACACAATAGTATAGTATACGAGGAAATTAGCAAAGTATAGAAATAAAAATAGTCATAATACTGCTGAAATCTTTCGTACGGGAAATGATACGATGCAGTGCACAATGTAGCTAAATATACATACAATATTCACAAATTTCAATAACTATTACTTATAATTAAGAACTACAATGATGTTCATAATTTATAAAATAGTGTGGTTAAACCTACATGATTCTAAATGAATAATTACATTTGATTTAATATTTTGAAAGAGTTCTTAAATGAGTCGATCTATGTTTATTAATGTACTATACTATATAATAATCAGATATTAATGAGTTATTCCCTAAACACACAGGCTGTCACTTCCTTGTAAAATATAGTTTGCATGCTTGTAAATCATTTTGCTATATGGTAAAAAACGTGTAAGTTATATTACAAGTTTGTAAAATGGTATGTACAAAAAAAACACTTTTTGCGTGCAACTATACAGCGAATACTAATAACTAGGGGTGTTCCGGTACCCGAAATATCGGGCTCGGGTTGGGTCGAGAATGTTTCTCGATATCGGGGCAGGATTCCCGAAAGTTAAATTCCCGTAAACTACGGATACCCGAAATTTCTGGTACACATGGCGGCGAACTGCCTAAGACCGATTGATAGTTTAGTAGATAAATGTTCTTAAATTGAGGGTTTCGCAGATGACATTCATACATAATTTACCCTGGCGTATATTGTATCTAATACTTTTACACGTGTATTGAAAAAGCGTCAGAGTTATGTGGTTACACATTTTCGGGAACCAAATTCGACTTGGCCAGAGTACGATATCGGGTACCCGAAGTTTACGAACTTTCGGGATCCCGCCCGATCCGACCATTGCCCGGCGCGACCCGAGCCTCGGGTACCCGCACACCTCTACTAATAACACACACCTAATTTGTAAATATACAAGGTCTAGTGCATATTATTTATTTGTTATGCTGTACCTATGATTAGAGAAGTGGCAGCATAGCCTAAATAGAACCTCCATCACAGAGGCGAGCAGCTTACTGATCTTTCCACGTATATTTCTCATTAACCTGCATTTTAGTTGAAAGTTATTAGAGGCTGCTAATATATTTATTTTTCAATAACCATAGAATTGTTCATGCACTGTTAAATATTTTAGGTAAGCTATTAACTTATACGTAATATTTTAATATAACAGACTTAGCTAAGAACTAAAATATACTATACTAAACTTTTCTTATGACGTGATTAAACACTGCAAAACACCAATGGTTAGTTTAACTTTGCATCGTTTTTATCAAGAAATGTACTGATATCATATATGAAATTGAACTAGAAGCCTAATAAACCACCATTATAATATACATAAACTTTTAATAAGCAATTTGGTATGTAAACAAACTGTGTTCCATGTGCAAGCAATTAGCATGAAATACTTTAAACTTGATGTACTTACATAAACTTAAATTATGGGAATTCTTTTAAAAAGCATAGAATGTATATTGTCATTAATATATACAAAATCAGTAAAAAATTCATTCATCGAAAATTGCTCTTATATAAAATTACACAGTAAGCCATATCAGAATATAAATATGTTCAGAAGCGCATATAGAGAAGAACTTTGTAAAACTGTTTTATGTACGTACTCTGAAATACGGAGCAAAGCACCGCAATTTCTAGGGTTGGGCGTTGTGTCTAGTGTCAATTTTATTCCTCTTTGTTTATCTGAATCTGAGGTGCTCGGCGGTATTTCCACTAGTCTGATGCTGTGTGGTTTTCTAACGAATGGATAGTTTGCTGTTCTATTAATTGGCTGCATCTGCCTTTTATAACAAATTCCACAATATAACTTGGATCTTTCAACCAATGCATAACTTTCTCCATCCCCAATGAAAGCACCACAAGAATTACAGGCAAAGCATTCTGGGTGAAATTTGTGATCTCCTGCCAACATAACAGGACCCGTAATGATTTGACCACATCCTTGGCAGGCTTCTCCATAAGCTGCCCAGTAATCATCTTTACAGAAGAGTAAGCCATCTTTTTCAAAATACCACGAAGAAAGACCAATATCACATGCAGAACACCTGCAAAAACATAATGTTGTTTCTTAATTTACTGCACTCTTATCATTAACTTCATGTTCAAAATAGATGGAGATATTTCCAGGCTTATTATAATATTTATAAAGAATTATTTTGAGTAGTGCACTAATTCCATTTTAGCAAACAAAGCATTTCAGCCTAACACTAAAATGAATACTTATTGAGAGACAAGTATTTTTGGTTTATGATAATTGGGGAAGGTACCTAAAGCAATCAATGTGCCATTCTTGATTCAATGCCTGTATGAATTCATCATCATCAATTGCATTAAGGCATCCAGCACATGTCAGTGTTCCTCCACTTTCCCCACCTCCAGGATCTGTAAAGTATTGAATATAGTTTGCTTTGAATAATTTAGGGACAACTGAAAGTTTCATAGTGTTTTGCGAGTACAGATGTTTCATATAATGCTCTGAGGGGTCATGCTTATTAGTTTGTATATACATACACATTTGTGTTTGCACAGTATTTTATGTCTTTCCTCGCGTAAATCTTTTAAATTTCATAATACATTCCGAATATGAATGAATACGAATGATATAGCAAAGTACAAATCGGGGTATGTCAGGAACGTATACTAGGAAGGAAACGTGATTCACGGTTGACATTAGGCGAGTTTCGAGAAAGTAGTTATCAACCAGCTGACAGTAAAACGGACGATTCCAAACCGCTTGAACAATGTCAATTAAAAAGACATTCATCAATGTGGGAAAAGAATCTTTTGAATATTACATTCTTATCGGGAATCAGACGGTAAAATGAAATGCGAAGGAACACGTAAATAAACTATCGATGGAAGAGCGTGGGCCAAGAAACTTGGAAGGTAGGACGCCCACGCGATGTGCAAAGCTTCTGATATACACATCATATTTTTGGTCTATCAATCCGTAATGCTGTGGTACTTATAGCATAACACATTCTGTGACACAAAAACTGTCCTTTTTACAAAATATAACACTGTTTTTTATCGAAAAAACGTACCGTTTGACGAAACTTCATCCATCACAGCATCTATAAGATTGACACACTCCTTCTCCGCATTTCAGTCAGTGAATATGAAACGTACAGATTCGAATTTATCCTTGGGCATCAAGTTCTGCGCAGTGGCGGGAAATTGGTATTTGAAACATATTAGACGTGTACATATTTCTAAATCAATGGATGATGTGAGAATCCTTTATTTTGTAACCACTTAAAATATTCAACGGACATAGGAGGTCGTATTGATTAAATATCTTCACTTTTATAATCATGCTTAATTTCTGTTCTGGAAATGTATTCATATTTCAAAATGATTTAAAATGAAATAAATAAAAGAATATTCGTATTTCCATTAATTCGTTAACTCGGAAAGTCAAATAATGATTTTCAATATTATTATCATAAGATATGAAGAGAAAAAGTATTATATGAGCGAAAAATGATAATTCTTCAGTATGTAAAGAACATCTGCTGAAAAACGCTCCATTTACATGAAATTCCCAAAGAGAAGATTATTCTCAATTTATAGAAATTGATTTGCTTCCATATTCTTAAATATTTCCTATTTGGACAAAATATTATATAAAATAAGTACATATATATATGCGGATTAAACGGATTTTATATATTAAAATATCAACAATTCTCAACATACAACTTTTCTCGAACGAGAAATTATAATTATTAGGAATCCTAGTAAATTAAAGTGTTTCAGATGTCATTTTTCTACATGTTTGAATATTATTAAAGGAAGATCAGGTTCGGCATCAAGGAAAAAGAAATATACACACGTGTTAATGTATGCAAAAAAAGCAATAATTTATTTAGAATACATTTCGTCTAAGATATTGGTCTTTGTTTTAAGTCTAGTCCTATTGTAATCTAATGTTGGCGTATCTTATTCTGTCTAAAAGGTGCCATGGTAAAACTGTGCAAAGTATTTTATGAAAATATTATAATAGACATTATAATATACGTAGCGTAATGTAACTAATACAATGGATATTGGAATAAACCTTGTGCGTATTATCATACTATTCTACTTCACACTAATCGTGCAATATTATCAATTTATTTTTTACGTAGTTTACTGAAATTGGAAACACATAAGTCTGACACAATCATATAACGTACGTGTTAACAATAATGTTATATATCGAACAAATAAAACAATTACTAAAAACGCTAATATATGTACCGAAGTAAAAAGCTACAATAGAGGACGAACTACCACACTATTACAAAATATAATTAAACATCTACGTACGTTTAGTACATAGTACAGTTTTTACAGTTCAGATTTCTACAAGGTAGATCCTGAATAATATTTGAAAATCATGCATTTCGTCATACTATACGAAATAAGATACATAAACTTACTATTTTGAATATTAAAGACGCTACTCAGTACTATGTATAGCTTTGGACATTTCTTTATCTTATTATTTAATTACTTTGATTAATATGTAATATTTATACAGAATCCATATTCATCTGTTTATATTGAATCGAAAAAGTTGATATTTCCTTAGCTTACTTATTTTAAGACTATTTCTCGTCGCATGTACTTTGCAGTTTTAGAATACTACTGGATTGCTAAATAAAATTAGTTTGAAGGCTTTCCTTCAGGAAAACTGATATCACTTACAATATAATTATCCTACCACGGATATAACTCTTTATACGTTTTCCTGGCTAGCCTTCTCGAGGTATTTATACATAAGTCCAGATTATCATAATTCCGGTTGTCCGATGTCGGAACTTCCAGATGTTCTCCTGCCGCGCTCGACTACTTGCACTCGAGAGTCGCAAGTATAGGACGGTTCCATATCATTCATTTTCTAAACAGATCTTACGTATTATAGGGATAATTACTTTTTGGCATAGTTTCTACATAATTCATACTTAAACTAGTGACGGGTTCCGTCTTATGAATTACAATAATCACAGTTTACGATTAAAACTCATGTACTTTAGGTAAAGCCATTGGATATGTTTGGAAAGCTGACACTACGGAAGATATATTCGGAAATATATTATAAGATTAATTGGTGCTTTATCATTGATCGCTTTTGATATTATTAATGAATTAATTGTAGTACGTAGTTTTATTTTAGGAGATTGATTTTCATTTAGAAGAGCTTACAACGGTACGGTCAATATTGATTTGTGTACACGTTTTGCGCTTGAGCAAGGATAACGGCAAAATGTAAATCTTTTTATAACTTCGTAATTGTTTCTTATCCTTAAGTTATATTTGGTTATTAGAGTAATTATTAAATTTCATTTTGAATTATGATAATTGTGTACTTTATAGAATATGATAGAAATATTATGGTCAAACTTCACTTTAATCCTTAAATACTAGTGTCAAATATTGTTCCACTTGTATTTTACTATGGATAAAGTTGAGTTTACATCAATTAAGAAAAGTATCCTTTGAAATAGAATATTTTAAAGCAAGAATATCGCGCCGTTTTCAATCATTTTTATCGAATTGGCGATACTGAAAAGTTGCTATTATTTATCATTATTGAATCACATTCAATAATTACTTTATCTTAATCAAATACATGCTTATTAATACAAGCAAGTATTTATGTATTATAAGATGCTTGGGACTCCGGCACACGTTCATTGCAATCGTTTTTCCGTAATTCCACCTGAACTTAAGAAATCAATAGCGTAATGTCATCAACTGTAATGCAAGGACAGAAAAAAGTTGTACACTTGTAAGACTACTTATGTCACTATATAATCTCGTGTCACACGTACGTGCCAACACTTTTTTAAATCCGCGAATAGCAGTCAGTAGATTATTTTAATCTCACTTTAAACCGTCACCAAACAGCAAGCATATTTCTGGTTTCAAAGCGTATCATATCAATCAATTGGTATCTGATTTGATCAAAATTTCTTTTATCCTTGAATACATAATAAAAAGTAAAATAAAGGTTCCATTCTTGAAAGTGTGCTATCATTTTGCCGGTTGTATTTGACACGTTTTCTTGATTAATAGAAAAATCCCCGACAAATTTTGACTTTTGCCATTAATTATCTTTTCAAAAAAGGGTAATGTTTATATACTATTCAAAGAATTTGGAGAATTTTTAGTTTATACCTGAGAAATTAATGATAGCACACGTATACTATCTTTTTGTCCAGGAGTGTATAGTGTATGTATATACATAGATTCCGATCCCTTGTCTTTGCAGTACTCTTTAAATAAAGATATTCAAGAGAATTTATCAAATTGTGCGTACACGTTTCCTGCACTATAACTGCAAGGACGACAGGTGATGTGCAATGGACATGACCGTTGTCACATCTGCATACTTGTTTCTTGTTTCCAGACACCTTCCAAGCCCAATCACAGTTTTTCCGTTGCCTTCGAATTTATATGATTATACATATTCAAGGGCATCGTTTACGACGAACCACTCCGCACAGCTATACGTCATAGTGCGTTAATTAAATCGAGGCAAAAATGAAATAGTACGAAGAAGTGCGTATCTATTAAAATTCAAATCAATTTATATCAACGGGAAGGTCGACAAGTAGCTTGCAAGAACTGGGGAGGTCGTCGTGTTAATCTAGACATTTTTTCGTCACCTTCTCTCTGTAAAGTGACTCTCGGGCCTATTCTTACATAGTCGTTGAATATATTCGTTTATCGGAAAGCTGAATGCCTGACAATGTTGAAAACACTGCCATTTACAATTCACGTTTACCACCTTTATTATGTTGTGTAGTATGGTCAATTAATGTTTGGTCTCTTTGAAACAGTCATTTGAGACTGACAGTTTAATTGCTCTTATATTAGATATAAGAACAAATAAACTATATCGATTAATACTTAAAGGTATTATAAAAGTAATACTGGATTCTTACGAATTTATAAAACATAACGATATCGCACAAATTGCATGCAACGCATAACCACCTACAATTAGTATCATATATCATGTTTTCAAATACACAACATAGCAGCAGTTTCCTGTCTTTCCTTTCGCGAACGGCCGATTATTGAATTTTACAACTGTGCCACTTTTTTAAATTCAGATTCACATTTTTTATGTATATTTATCGATATAAATATACAGAACGCTTAGGAAGAAGAACGACAGGTAACACGTAATAAACGTGGGCTTCCTTTCTGTATAAGGAATCACTTCCTTTTTGTTAAACATTCTTAGCTTTCACTGCTTCAACGACTATCGGGCCCGTTTATCTTACGTTTCCGTAATAGCTAGTTGATATTCAACGGCATCAGCGGAACATATTTGTCACTGGGACGGAATTTGTACTGAGAGCACAACCGATTGGACACAGCCTCTGCATAGCCGTTTCTGTAACAGATTGGAAGTAGTGCAATTACTAAATTGAGATTCATAATATTACGTGTAGCTACGATTTCAATAGAAGTCATAGAAGCGTGATACACCGGCTGAAGCCACCACCAGTTTATGCCTACAAATATCAAAAGAATTCATTCTGTGTATACGTTTACTTCCTCAGCCTCCGTGCAAAAGATATCGTTTCCGGGCCATGATCTCATTGAATAACCCCGCGATTGCCTCGAATAGGGCTGATTTTTGGGCAAAATAATTCCTTCTTGATTGGATGGATTCGTATCTCGGAGAATGCTCCCAGTATATAGGACAACTAAGGATCCAGAATTGTAAAATTTATGTCATACTTCGTCAGTCATGCTTTATGTTCTTTCTCGATTGTATGCTTTATCGCGTAATCTTCGCGATTACTCTATTACATTTAAATAACAACCGTCATTGATTATGAGTACGAATAATTTGGATTCTGATGTGTACATAAAAATAAATGTATATAGTCTCAATGTTAATTATGTAAATATACAGGGTGAGTCAATAACTATGATCACCTCAAATAACTTGTTTTATATTGATCGTATCTAAAATGTTCATAACGCATTTTGTTGTATTTCGAGCGTCCCATAAGATGGATGCAATTTCATTTTTGAACATTTTATATTTTCCGAAATCTCAAGGTCACCTTGAGTTTTTTATAGGTCAATGTGCTTTTTTTTACTGGTGTCATGTAGCCGATGAAGAGCTGAATCCAACGACCTATAATAAGATGACCTTGATTTGACCTTGAACCTCAAAATTAGGCCGTATGATTTGTCCATTTTTTATCGAAAGGACATTAAATGCTCAAAAATACGTAGCATTTCTAAAGGAAACCTTACATTCATTGTTGGAAGAAGTTTCACTGAATGTTCGCCGAAGAATGTGGTACCAACAGGACGGCTGTCCCGCTCATTATGCGTTGATTTCGAGACGGGCTGTTCAAAAATTGTTTCCCAATCGACGGATTGGTCGAAATCAAGGTCATCTTATTATAGATCGTTGGATTCAGCTCTTCATCGGCTACATGATACCAGTAAAAAATAGCACATTGACCTATAAAAAAACTCAAGGTGACTTTGAGATTTGGGAAAATATAAAATTTTCAAAAATGAAATTGCATCCATCTGATGGGGCGCTCGAAATACAACAAAATGCGTTATAAACATTTTTGATACGATCGATAGAAAACAAGTTATGTGAGGTGATCATAGTTATTGACTCACCCTGTATAGTTTACACGTAATATATTAGGGTCACCGGAAAGTAATCAATCATTTTTGGCATAATTTAGGAAACTCCATTTCTTTTTTCATATTAAACATTATTCTAGGGTTTTTGACCGACGATTGTCCAATGCCATAATTCCCCTTTTGAAGAGATTCAATTCCCAAGTTTCGATGGGAAAAAATCTTCACTACCGAATTGATTACTTTCCGGTACACCTGATACTTATGTCTATAGCTAAATAAGTGATCTATTTTACTAACATTCCATCATCGTTTTCTGTTTTCAGATGCTTACCTTTGCCACTGCGAGCACGGACGTCTCTCTTTGAAACAAATGACTTGGATGACGTTGAAGAAGAGAGCTCCAAGCGTGTTGGCCACTTCGGAGTTAAGATTCTGAAGACACCTACGGAACTTAGCATCGCAGTCACAATGCGAGCGTGTAAACGGCGAATTGTTGCATATTCCGTGAATACATTCTTGTGGGGATATCGTAACCGGACAATGGTCGTGTTCTCGGCAACAAGCATCTTCGTTGGAATGATGTCCAAGGTCATCATAGGATTGCGCCACATTTCCAGGACCGCACCACTTCGTGCCTGGATATATGAGCCCACCACCCGGAGGCTGATCCTGGTAATATATGAAACGGAATTTATTTATTTGGATTTGATAAAAATGAATATCTATAATATCCTTATCACTTTAGTACGAACTTAACCGTCTTCATAACTATGAGATATTAGTAGGCTTTCGATAATATCAAGAATGAAAATATAGAGAGCAATGATTTCATATCAATATCGTGACTGTGGATGGTAATGAAAGTTATCATAATGATTTCGAACAAATAGATCCTAAAGTCGTCTTTAAAATTAAACGTTCGTAGTATGATAATCTAGTATCCAGGGTGTTTCAGAAAGTTCCTACCATACTTAACAGGCGTATTTCTTATATAAAAATAATGAAAAAGATTCATATAAACATAAGTCTGAAAACGCTTTGATTTCGAGTTACGGCTAGCGGAAGATTTTGCACAGACTTCTGCTCTAAAGGTCAAATAATGCTATATTAAAACTTTACGAACATAAATTATTCAACAAAATGAATGGTTTTATATGCGATCTTACATGAAACATTCAACAAAACGGGTCCCAGAACTGCATTTCCAGTAATTTCCGAGTAAAACCCAACAAATTAGAGTCGAAAAGCACGCTTTTTTAGGTTTAGCGTAAATCTACTTTGTTAAATTGCCAATAACCAAATAAAACTTTAAGAAAAAACTTGTACAGAAACATTTGGAGTATTATATGACAGAAACTTCCTGAAACACTCTATATATTATGTTCTTCCTGTACCAGCTATACATATACATACATATATTTTGAGGATAGAGAAAGGTTTATTAATTGAAATACAAAAAGAAGTGTCGATAAATGTTTTAAAAGCTGTGATTACATAACCCAAATTTTGTCGACAATTAGTACTTTTTAAGAAAATTATTACCTTTCCCTTGTCACGCGAAGCCTTGCAAGTTTCCTCCAAGTCCGCAACTAGGTTGCTAGACATTTGCCTAACTTTTTTTGGATCGGCACCGAGGACCATTCTTTGAATTACGCCACGATCGGTATAAAGGGCACAGAAGGGTGCGTCCGCGTTTAATTCCACCATTCTTGACATCGTGGTATCCGCTACCAAAACGCTCTCTTCCGTGATTCCGGCCCATATTACCGAAAGGAGAAACAAAATTGCAAACATCTGCAAATGTATGCACATTTACAATAGTATTAATATTCAAGATATATATTACATGTACATCATATGAATTAATTGAGTAACAAGAAACGATTGTTATAATATTAGGATGCAATACATGAAAAGAAGTATATGATCAAATAGCTACTCTTTTTATATATTGCATCATATTATTATAAAAATCTCAATTAAAACGAGTTTTTACAATTTAGCATACGTATTTTCAAAAAGCATATGGCCGAATAGCCACTTTTTTTGGAGATTGTATCCTATTATTATAAGAATCTGTAGTAATTTTTGTTTTCCAAATTTAGGATTTGGTAAATGCAGATCTGTGATCTATAATGCATAATATAATATATTTATAATACTATAATATTTTGTATAATAATAGAAACGTTCAATAACTCATAGCTCAGTGAAGATATTTAAATATGAAAATTCAAATTCAAATACAAAAGTGTATTATTTAAGGGTCTATCATATACATCCTAAAAATTGTCATTATTTCATTAAAGTGGTTTTATTATATTTATTATAGTGATGGGGATAAATTTACAAAGAGACATTTAAATTTTTGAAAATAACAAATTTGAATAAGAATATTCTTTAAATAAATTAAATCTGAATAAGAAATGGCATTGTTGACTAATGCTTATTAGAATAAAGGGCTGAAACTTTCCATTGTGAGTATCCGCATGTATAAATATTTATACAAATCTATACATTTAAATGTTAATGTACCTACTCAAATATGGATTCACCGACGAAATATGCAAAAATATTGCCCACATAATTCAAACGTAGATATTTCGATACGGAACTTTTTTAACGAAAATTATCGACTTATAACGATCATAAACAAATAATCGTTTTGATAATCGATTTATAAATCCATTTATAGCATTTATGAAGAAAATTTTATTTTAATCTAAGTTTAGCACATGTAAAAGATATTCATAAAATAATGGAAATGTTACAAAACACCCTGTTATGTTACATTTGTAGTAAAGTGTTATGCATTATATGCAGGAGCAAGAGAAGTTAAATGATAGGAACACAAATCTGATGAGAATTGATTAAGTTACGTGATAGGATAGAACGACATGTTCTTTGTTAATTTAGCATTTAATCGTTTCTCGTTGAACACTGACTCAAATCAATTGCTCTGCAGCCGCTTCAACGACTAAGTTGAGGTGTGTATCAATTAAATGTTGGAAATCCAGACATTATACTCTTTGCAACTACTACGTATTCGCACTGTTGAAATTAGTATTTATTTTACAACTATCTATCGTCATTTTCAAAATATAGTCTATTTAATTTTGTCCTCGATAAATGAAACATCATTATGTTGGATTTATTTTACTTTTACCATAAAGTTATACTAAGTTTAAATGATATACTTTGTATACTACCACTTTCGTATTTTTTTTACGAAACTTTCGTTTCATTAATTTAAATTGTTCCTTTGCCCAAGTCCAAACCAAATTTGATCTCTTTTCATGAAATCACTAAATTACACATAATTTAGTAACCACATTCACACCAACTTACGTTTAATATTCAAAAAGAGATTACCCGAAATGCCTCACAAGTAATTGATTTAATATCTTTACAATAAGAAACACTGTTTAACATCACGAATGTCTCAAACCAACATTTCTATACTCACATTAATTATTCAACAACTAGAGTGAAATCTATAAGTCAGAAACACTATTGCCACATAAAGATCACAAAGTTTCACCACAATCAAATTCTTGATTTCAAGAGGTTTTATTAGTGTACACTATAGAATTATTTAATAGTGCATTTAGTTGGACAAGGTATATAAATATTTTATCAAATATTTAAAGACGCTTCTTCAATTGCATGAAATTTAATATAACCCTTAATTTGTCGAGTCAAGTCAAACTTCTTTAATATAAACCACAAAGAATTATTGAGAAATTCCGATAAGAGACGAAGCGTGAAATGACGCGAACATTCGAAGTTATAAGTTCCAGTTACGGAAAGCGACTGATGGTGCTTCACCTCTCTGAAGAATCATTTCCAAAGATTCCTCCAAGGACGCGTCCAGTAAGGTCGTCGAAGATAAGAACAAAGACTTAACGTTGAAGGTTCATCACCGGCCGTCCTTCCACCGAGATATCCGCGATGTGAAAGAGTTTTCGATTGGCAAATTCCCTTATCGTTAAAGAAGTTGAAAGTTTTGGACTGCGAGGACGATGAACTCTACTTAAAACTAGATATATAAGAAATAATGTTTCATCTATCGAAAACGAAATGAAATAGACGATATTTTGTAATTGCAAAATAAATACAATTTTCAATAGTAACGAATACGTAGTAGTTGCAAAGTGTATCTAATCAAAACTAGGTTGTATGAGAAAGAATCTTCCATTTATTGAAGACAAAATTAGAGAAGGTATAATTTGAAAATAGAAACAGATAATTGTAAATTAATCACAATTTTCATTAGTGCGAATGCGTACTAGTGAATATATACAATCATTATTTTATATTCAACAATTTTCGGTACACCTAACCCTTAATTTACATGGTAGATTGGTTCCCCGAAAATACCGTGTAATTTGAAATCGTGCAATCCGAAACCACATTTCACATTGAAAATAAATATGTAACAAATTTCACAAATCCATATGAAACAGAATTGTGTATACTTTTTAAATTGGAGTATATTTTTTCAATAAGAATTCATTAATTCAAGCAAGATATACATAACATGATTTAAAAGTACATACATATTTTCTTCCGCACTTCTTCAAGCGTGTTAAACTGAAATGGTGCAATTCGAATGCCGTGTAAATCGAGGGCTAAATGTAATTCATAATAATTCAGCATAACTTATTGAACACACCCCTCAGGCGTCAGACCTACGATCCTTGGAAAAGTATATAGTCACGGTATTCGATGCAAGGCGATTTGAAATCTCTTTTGAGTGTACGCCGAGGCCACAGACAAATCAACACTTGTTGGTCCATTCACATTTGGCTAAGATGTATGTGTTCATCACTTCATCGAATTTTATAACAATGACATAAGTTACCGTTTAAGAAAATATTTGGTTGTTCCATAAGTTTGTGCGGTTTTGTCAAATGTGAACAATTCTGTTTTTTTCTCAAATATTTAGTACGAATTAATCTACAATGTATTCTCCACCATTGTTTAACAATCTCATAAAATAATAAAACAAAAGCTATCGAATGACGTATAATTCATAACTGATACGCAATTGTTACGAGATATGTATATTCCTAATACATTCAACTTAAAATGGCAGAAACCCTTTGAGTGGAAGGAAAACTACAGAATTGTAAAATATACGTAAACTTATGTCAAATAAGTTCATAATTAGGAATTATTAGTGCTTTAATCATTATATCCTTTGTTAAATTATAGTTCTAATAATTGCGATGTCAGTAAAATTATAGTTTTAATCATTAAAATCTTACAGAAAGGGAAAATACTTGTTGGCATTATTAATTTGACCTAGTTCGCAGTATTTATTGTCAAGCCAATTTTATATTTTTGTATAAAGAAATGTTTAACGAACCTGGTTTTGCGAGTGAAAATAAGTAGAATTCCAAGTAGGAGGAAACTCTGCTTGCATTTTATGAGATTTTTTGCCAAGTAATTACAAGGATTTTGTAATCCAATCATATTTTTACGGGTATGACTAGAGGAGAGAAACGTATTAGAGCGGAAAAGTGAAGGGACTATAAAGGACGCCCTTTTAAATAATTTGATTGAATTTGTCAGATGATATTTAAGCCGATCAATAACCTGAATTTCAAAATGTCCTTGGATTCTAAATACTAAAATTTGAATCACCAGTAATATCTTCGTAAATGAGATAATATTTTACAGCAGCGCAAACTACCGATAAATAACGACATAAACTGTTGCAAAGTTTAATTATCTTAAAAATAAAAGCACTTCGTATAAACAATATTTTAAAACAAACCAATTTCATACTTTCTTAAAAAAATATCTACACTTGCAGAGTTAAAGTAAACAGGAAAAATTCGAAATAAAAGGAATTATAAGTCAAGGATTAAATATAAAAATATCCCGATGTTATAAAGAATATAATAATATTCTATATGTTCTAATATAAAATATAAAATCATTCAATACGCAAAACAAATTAAAGAATCATGAGACTCAAAGTAGCATGGAAATGTTTTCACTGATAACATTCTTTGAAATTAAAAGTCTGATATAACCCAGATTTTTCCGATAAGTTCGATTAACCCAATTCCATGGAGCTTAATTCAATCACCGATCTAAAACGAGACCGTGCACTCAATATCAATCAATCAGCTTGAAATTGCGTATTTGCGATTAGAATCAACGTAATATACTTTAGCCGAGAGTTCATACAAAACAGTAAGTAATACATCACGTTGAATCATTTCTGCGATAAAACTTTTGCATGGAAAATTGAGAGGTTCGATAGAATGAGGGATTTTCGAATAGTACGATTAAACCAGCACGATGGGAATTTAATCTAATCAGTGACCCAGTTTGAGGGCACCGATTGAATCGTCCTACTTCGAAGCTGGGTGATCCTGAAAGCTGCATCACATATGTAGCTCACCCCACAATCAACCATTGATATAGAAATGTGTAAAATGAATCTGGGTCAGTAAGGCTCATTGACGAACTTGTCTCTTGAACCTGTACCGATTCGTGTCGGCCGGACAACCCTATAACGCTAACGAATCGACGGTGACTCAACGACTCTGACCTACCTATACCATCCTGAGGGTCATCACTCATCGTAAAACATGATTACCGTCTCATCGGATACGTTTAACTCTCGTTAGTCAGTAAGAGTCCCTCAAACTCACTTCTGACTTTGAACGCGGGCTAAAACTTGATTAATGACGCCGGCTCTTTCGACATTTCTTCCTTTCCTTTAACCCTCTATAACTGCATGTAACTTTGAAATCAAATACTCTTTCATTTCATTTTATTTTTCCGTTTTTGATAATAACTATAAAAGTACGCGCAACCAATGGCCCCTTTTCCGATGCGATTAAGTAATAATATCGTTATTATTTTCAGGTAATGTACCTTCCTTGGAATCAGCTTTAACTAGATTTACTTTATACGATTTGTTGGCACGACAAAAATTGGACTGTAGAGGGTTAACACGTTGACTGCCACGCCGAAAACTGCGTTATACGATACCTCGCGATGCGCGTTGGTAACGTCTATATAACGTAAAAATAAAACTGTTTAAGCGCTATACGATACATTGGTTACTTTACATTCTTATCGTAACGTTAAAAATATTGAAAATTTTACGAATATTAGCGACATGTCTGATTCGAGTTTTAGAAATATTGGCATCTGCGCCCACCGGTAACCGTCATGGCGTTCAACATATTAACACTTTGCACGGTACTGTGTACTTCTGGAAATAATGCGCAGTGTCTTTAGACTGGGAGAAAAGTCCTCATATAATATATCACTTTTATAATATATAATAATAATCTACATAATGTTTAATATTGTCGAATCTCTTTTTATGCGGTAGATACGTCCACAGAAATCCGCATTAAAGAAGATATAGCTTTGTTTGGTAAATTAAGAATAATTTGTTAAGATGCCAGCAGCACAAAAGAGATAACTTACACACTTTCAGTTGTTTTGTTTTGTTTTGTTTATCCATAACAAGATTTTAAATTTGAACGAGAAAAGCATTACTTGTGTGTGGAAATTATTCTCTTCTCTCTGAATTCCCAGCAGAAAAACATAAAAAGAACGAAAATAAATGGATAAGCGCGTTAGGCTGTTAAAACTTCCTAGATTTCTTATTTTTTCCAAGAAAAATTTCGAAACCGCATTAAAGAGATACGAATAAAACGAGACTCGACTGTATAGTACCTGTACAACTGACAAGAGACCGAAATTCTACGTAACACCTACTTTACCTTATGCCGCCTTTCCAGAACGCAACAGTACATTTCCCTCATTAAAAAAATTTTAGTAGTCTAGTGGGTAGCGTTAGATTCTCATTAAAATGACGGAAGATTAAATCCCGAAAATATTATGTTCTTTAAGAGGTTTATACGGAAACCCCACGTGGCTAGACGTAAACTATAGATCCTGGGCTGAATGCCCGAGGAAATCGATAGTGAGATACTAAAGATATGCATCGCGTGTTTTGTTTTGGTCTGGTCACTTTAACTTTGGAACTTTTTCCGGTATACAGTGCGCGACAAAATGATAGACGATTCAACTTGTTCATTTTTAAAGATATACGCAAGAAGACATATTTTGTCCACCCAATATATTCCCCATATACGTAAACGTACGAAAAATCACTTTAGTTGAACATAGTTTCCAAAAGTTATGGAAAAAAAATGTAATTAAAAGCCCTGATTAGTGCAACAAAATGATAGCACACTATACGCAAAATATCAATAACAGCTTGATATCCATTTATATAATTTTATTATATCATTATTATGTATGTATGTAATATTGTAGATTTCCTTTACGTTGATATATCTGCTTTTAACTACATAATTCAGTTTGTGGTAATATATTTAGAATTATACAGTATATTGTATAAGTGAATACATTTTATATATATTCAACTCTTTAGAATGTTCATAGTTAGTGTTTGATGTTTGTTTAGCAAATGTAAAACAACTAAAGGATTAAAGGATAAAATTCTGCTTATTTCAAAATACACTTCAGAATAATTCAGTATTCCCGATAAAATTTTGAACGACAAAGTTATTTGAATGCAGTTATATAATTAACTGAATTGATTTAATGAAATGTGCTTCATCTGAGGTTGACAATCCCAAACAACTAACATAATTGCGAATTCATCTCTAATTTCCAGGTGAAAATCAACAAGTATAATAATACAATTTTATCTCAAATATTAAAGAACCCTCGTGAATTATTGAGTCATAAACAAGCTCCGTTCGTCCAGGAATTTTTGTATTCAAAACCGTCAGAGTTTTACACAAGAGGAATCGACAAGTTGACCAAAAAATGGCAAGAAGTTATTAATAATGATGGCGAATATACACTCGATTAATATCAATTGTAGTTCATTTTAAAGACGAATAAATGTTATTTTAAAAAACGGAACTTATGTATGACTCAACCCAATGTAATGACGACAAAATATTCTTGTTACTCTCGATATAAATATGAGCGCCTTTTTAGTTTATAATACCCAAGCTGTAATTGGTACAAAACTACACAATTTAACAATTTCTATTAATTCGAACTATGTCCACAATCACGACTCACGGGAACAATTGCGAGCGGTGATCGTAGTTCAAATTAATCGACTGTTTGCGTCAAACAATTTGTAAAGAATCGCTGGTTGTTACGTTAGCAATATCCGCGGTGGTTAAATCAATGAATTACCCTGGGGAATTCTTGTGCACGTGCCGTTTCGAGCATGTGCATACGCGATGCACTGATTACAACAATCCGAACAATTCTGCGGGTGTCAAAATAATATGAAAGTCTCTCACGGTGATCGATTACGCCGTAGGGAAACCAAAAGTGTTGTCCACGATGCTATAACCGCCCAAAAGAATGTTCGACCCGTAAGATTCGCCGAAGACAATCGAGAATAAAATTCCTCGTGAAGTACGCGCTCGAGACGGTGGAATAACTCGAGTGTAACTGAAAGAAGGCCCCAGTTAAGCAGAATGCGCGGGGTGGATTTTCCTTGGAACCTAATCTGCGCACCTCCTGAAACTGCAACGCGACTCGACCGGCAGCTGCACTGCGCAACAACCCCTTCACTAGGAAAACGCCATTTCCCCATTTTCTAACAAGTTTTTCTTATTCTTCTTATCAAATCCATATTCATACATCATTTCGAGCTATACAACCATATCAGTATCCTTTTGCACCAATAGTAACCTTAATCCAGTGAGTTTTGTGTGCGAATATTATTGCAATCTTTAACGAATTTCATGCACATTACGTAGAGGAGTATCTTTATCTAACTTAATTCCTAGTTTCCAATAAAAACGGTTAAATCGTTTGTTTTAAATAGATGAATATCTTAGGTCAAGCTGTACATATTTGTAAATTCTAATTGTTCGCTTCAGGTGATATGATTAAATTAAAATATTTTGAATTAGACGGGTGGGTTAATAACTGTTTGCGTTTGAATCGGAATTGATTCAGTTTTAGACTTTCAGGATCTGTTGAAAATATATATTTAACACACTTTTAGTCATCAATGCTATTCGGCAGCGTGCCTTAAATGAATAAATAGTACTAAACCCTGTAATTAATCTTGTAAAAGTATTCCTTATTATTATTTATTATTATATGAAAATAGAATCCATATTATTCTTATTTTATGTAATCAAAATCTGCATAAATTGCAAACAAATACATTCTTACACAAATCTTACACAAATGTATCGAAAAACATTTTATAGGAAATTTATAAAATGCATGTACTAAAAGATAATTGTTCTTAAAATAAGAATAAAAGTTTTCCATATATTTGCGTGCTTTCCATATTTTTCAGTGCATTTATCGATACATGTAATCAAACGACTTACAATTTATTCTGGGCAGAAAAAGATAATATTGCAATTTCCTATAAACTGTCTTAAAAGTAAAACACGTAATATAAATCAAAATTAGTGGAAATTATTATACGTACGTTAAAAATGATTATTTTCGTCGATGAGAACTATGCACCGTGCATTCAGACACTCACAGGGTGGATGCTGTGAAATATCTGATCTCGATGATGAAATTCGCTTTGTTACACCTCAACGGCTACTATCGGACTGATCGGACAAACGGGTTGTCAGGACGCTAATATTCGTGAACAGACATATATAAAACTGCGGTTCATACGAGATACACGGGGGAGATTCTAAATCACGTGATGTCGCATGTTTATATCTACTGTAAATAGATCGGGTTAATATGTTTCTCGGACAGGATATTGGGGAGACATACTTATTTAGTAATTGATCCCGTGATAATCGAATGGAAGTTATGTTCCATAAAGGACGAATCTATTACTGCATGTATTGCTATCGTACATTAGTTTTCCATATAGGTAATAAAACGCATATGTGTATAACATTTAATATATACTGATATTTCCACAAATATATAACCAATTAATAATACATAGTAATGAATTAAAATATTTGCAATTAATTAGATAGTAATGACGAAAATTTTATAAATAAACTTGCGACAAATTTTTGTAGGTTTATAGATTGTGAAGAAATTGAAATACTTGAAAGAAATAAGAAACCAGAAATAAATTATAAATTTACATTCGTAAATTTTCAATAGTTACATAACTATTTACATATGAGTGGTAGAATAAATATAAAATCACGTACACGAAGAGAATTTTATTGAATATCGGGGCGGGCTTAACAAAAGTGTATAATTATTTACCAATTACGTAACTAGCCTAGATGTAACTGATAATCTCTACGTCTAAATCTTAAACCAGTATAAGCAGATCGTTATTTTATTTCGAGAAAATGCCATGTTCTAAAACCCACGTATAGGATAATATCGCCTTCATATGTCGTCCAACTTAGCATACATATAAAGAATTACCACGTAAAGAACAAAGTATGAATATTTTATACAAGAAACTGGTTGTTCGAAACAAATTGATTCCTGTCTATACACGCATCATGGAGTCTCAAAAAGATAGTAAGGAATATACAATCGAGATCATGAATAGTATAAAATTGCAAAATATTCTTGAGAAGCGTTTAAGGAATCCATTCCACTTCGTTCATTTCGTATCTTCCAGTCGGGTACCTGGTTATCGTGGAAGCAGGAGTGTGTTCCTCCGGTTTCGAGTTTTCTTCGCTTCCGGTTATCTTGTGGTAAACCTTGCTTCCGGCATTGGCGACCCACTGAACACCATCGCCAAGTTTCTCGCCAGCCTTGCGAACCGCGTTTCCAAGGCTCTCGGCCGTGAATGTATTTGGGTCGATATTGATGTCCAACGTGTTATTGCCATGCGGGCAACCGGTTTGCGAAATAATGCTCAAATCGAAAGGATCGACCCCGAAAGTGCTTAATTTCTGACGTAGTTTGTCAACATAACTCTTGTCCAAGTCACGATGCCTTGAGAGAATCGTCGCACTTTGACGATGGGCGAAAGCGAGTTTTTGACAAGTAAACAGTCCCGCGTAGTTTTCGTAATCCGTTGCAAACACGACGTGGGATGCGCTACCCGCTACACCTACAACAAATCATATATGTATGTATTTGTAATGTCACGTTTGTATTTGCTAACCATTTAAAATTAATCATTTTCTGGAAGTGCTTGAAAACGTGCATTAAAAATTGAAAAGAAAATCTGAACATTAAAATAATGAATATTCTATATTTAAAACACGTCATTTCTCAAATGCGTCGAAAAACATGCATACGATGAAAAAAGAAAAGAAAAATTCAGCATCGAAGTAATAAATATTAAGAAGTTTGAGATATTGGAAGTAATCAATAAATTAGGGAAACCATAAACCTAATTATATTCTAATTCAATTTTTGACCGGGACAAAGTTTGTAATTTATCTGTAAAAGAAGGATCTGTAGGATATATGTGACGTTTATTAAGTTTACTATCTCTAAGATACAAATCATATTTTTGTCGGAATATCTAATTTACGTATCGATTTAAATCGTAAATCGCCGATTATTGGATTAATTGTTAAATCGCCGATTACTGGATTAATTGGTAAACCGCAATTGTGTCAATGATAATGGGTTCGCTAAGCGGTGGCGACATGGTTAATTAAACATTGTTTTGTGTACTTACTGAGAGGAAAACGGACTTCCATACGACCTGGTGTACTCGGTTCCGGAACGGTCAATTCACCGGTATAATGATACTCGTGCTTTAATGGCGTAAGACCTGCATATAGAGACATCTCACAATTACGGATAATTCATCCCACTTGCCAGACATTTATCCTATTGACATGCTTTTATGCGTCCCGAAGGGGTCATGTATTCTACTTATTTATTCATTCAGAAGCTTCCAGTAATATACATAATACTACCAGGTATATTTATGAACGAAAACCTCGGCTTTAATGATACATTCACTAATAATAGCTTTTACAACTAGCAGCACAACATTTTTAATTGCGGGACATTCTTTCAAAAATAACTTACGTCTTTAAGAAACAGACTCATCTTTTCGGTTATATTAACGAGTAATTCGTCAAGTCGAAATTGCGGAACAATTATTCAGAATGATATTTGAAATAATCTTTAAACTATTTTATTTCTAGTAATTTTAATAAAGTACCTATGATAGGATGATCCGAATCCTGAGTTATTACATATTCTCCTGGTTCACTGCCTCGAGTGTAATTGTATGTAATGCACTTGCTAGCAGTCGATGTCTTTTGGATGACATACCACACGCCTAAAAACTGAAATTATAAACGATTACAAATTAATCCCTTAAAAATGATATTTCATATTCTGGATTCATATTGTAATTAAAGGAAAATTATTCTATTTTCAATGTTGATATACAAATCATTATTATTATTTGTCTTAATTCATCAAATGGATTCCAATAATTACCCTGCATATGTTAAGAAATGATAATTTTCAAGATATGGGTCAATGTCAAAATGTTGAATCCATCAAATATTTAAATTAATACAATTTAATTAATTCAGAATCTAAAGTAAATGACATTATACAGCATGCAAGAGTTATTTTTGTATCCACTGAACTTAAAATCTGCATGTTATGATAAGGATTCACGAGCCTCCGAAAGGGCAATGAACGACGCATAAACTAAATGGAAGGCGATTAACTTGTTACAAAGTTTTATGCGAGTTTAATAAGTTAATAAGGCGGATAAAGAAGATACGCTCGACTTGGCGAAAGAATATTTAGCTTACTCTATTCATTTGAAATCCTGGCGTAGGTTCCACGATGGGACATGCGCCCATATGATACGTGTGCGCTCTGGCAAGGACAACACATCCTGCGAGCGCTAAATACCGGAACATTGAATACATGACCTGAAACCAGACCGCCATTTATTACATGTTTCTACGTGTTGCGTTCGGAACAAAAGTATTATTCTCCTTCCTCTTCTCATTTCCTCTCCATTTTTCTCCCGCCTGTTATTCTGCATTTCATTTAGGGTACAATGTGTGAATAATATTTTGTACGCTTTAAAATCGTATATTTACAATGAGAATTAAACGGTCTTCCGGTACCACTGACTAGCATACGATTAATGCTAACGATCAATTACCTAATTTAATTTAAAACTTTTTGACAATCCGAGCCATGTTTGGTCGGTGAATACAAGTTAGCGTCAAAAACTAAATTTCCTTTAAGTTTTCGAATTCAGTTCAATGAATGAAAAGGAATAATTGAAACAGTTTTATTCGCCGTTTTAACTATTTCGGAATGTATTAACAAATGTACTAGGACTAATAAAAATCATTTATGTACCGTTTATTCAGTTATCATTATTTATCGCGCGTCTTCTCGGAATTTACTTTATGCTGCAGATTTATTCTCAGAACCGTTCGCTTCTATCATTTCATAATATTGTTAATTTGCATATGTAAGCGTGATAAAACGTTGACTTTTGCAAATACGTTTCTGTCTTTCGACTTTACAGTATTCGTCATACACTCTGTTTGCCCGCCTTAATTGGGATTTTGTCCCCAAGAGTCAACCGGTGAAGTATGATTCATTCCCCTTGAACACGGATCATAGTGCAAAGACCTTTGTTTTACGCCTGATGACGTTTACGAGACCACTTCCACCGTCGCGGATTTTCCCGAATAATTTCGTATCTAAACTAGTGCATGATTGCGATCGACCCCGTCGACCTTTTTACTCTACTCGTAAAGACGTTCTCACGATCCACCGAAAGAAATAGTTACTTTCCCGACGTTCTTTATTGCAGATTTTGAGAACGAATCACGCACAATGGTCAGCAACCAATAAGTAAATTAGCTTTTCCCTACGTCTTGGAATAAATGTTATTTCTAAAGCAGGTATATCAGATATGTCGCATTAATTCACTTACTAAACGTTTCACATATTTTACATGAGTTCTATCATAAATAAATTAAAAAGTTTCTCCGAAATGGAAATAGAATAAGAATATAATCAGTTTCTTGATTTTCTTAATTCGAATAATCAGATTCCTCGTAAAATTGATGATCGTCCCAAATATCGAAAAGTTTCGGATACATAAATAACGAATGAATTTATTGTAAGAAATTATCATAAACGACTTTGTATAATATAAAATAATGGTAAATGTATTGTATTTCACGCACTATGTGTCAAATCATATCTGGCCGTGAATCTATATTTTCCAAAATCATATCTCTTACGAGAACTTCTTGAAACCTCTTAATGTTACAGAAAGGCGGAAACATGTTTCACCGATTTGTCAACGAAATTTATATTAAACCGGTAATCTAAATATGTGCAGTTGAAACTACATTAATGGATGACGTCAGAATAAACAAAGGAACAAAAATCGTTTAGAATGCAGGCAAAATTTTTTAAATAATGGTAGATGCAAGATACAAAAAACGTATACTTACCATGATACGATGTTGTCTCTCTGGACTCGAACTGTAAACACTACTTACAGAGAGTAGATGCAGAAGGATTTTATGTGACTGATGCCCCACTCTGAAGCCAATTACGTGCTACACACACTTTGAATGAAGCTACACAGTGCCGACCAAATCATTATCTACTATCCATAATTCCACTAAAATAAACGTATATTTTTACAGTCTTTTTTATCCTAGATTAAGAACCATTTAAACATTGTCAATGAATGTTTTAAATAATCTAGCACATATACTACAATATTCATTTTGATCTTTAAGCAAGAACATTGACGAACGAACGAATAGGAACCGTTTATACAGCCAAACGTTGCCGCATTATTAAATATGTAAAAAATGTTAATCTATAGACTACCAAATTTAGAAGCTTCATAAAATTGGTATATATCAGAATGTCTTTAAATACTGCTCCTAGAATAGTCGACGATATAGTCCGACATAAGTTTTTATATTGGTAACACAGATATTTTTTAAATTAGAGTACACTTTATAGGTACTCTAAACAGAATCAACAGTGCGGGCGCAGGGTAATCCCATTACGTTCTTGCTCTGGATGAGTCATATAAGCACATATATGAGTAAATCAAGCTGACTGCGAGTTCTAGGAACAGCTCATTCTCTGTACGGTTTCCGTCGTTTTATTCTCTCGCAATAAATGAAACTTAATTTAAACAAAATGATAAAAGACTGCGTCATATCAACGGAGAACTAACGGTACCAGTATGTTCCCTCTGAGATGACCATAGCTGGAGTTGGAGTTTTAAAAGAGCTAATGTCCGATGCTCTTACGGGTCTAACATTAAGGGACGGCTTCCAGTAAAATTCCGTCATTTATTTGTGATTAAAAGTACAAAATATATATCTATTCTAACGATTGTACGTGAATCTTTTAGAAATATGTACACGGTAATGTTGTTTCCTTTCTAGTCGGCAGAATTAATAATAGTTTGAAATACACTGCCTTTATAACGCAGCACTTATAATGTAGAAAAGATAATGAATTAAGTTTATATGCCAACTGAAAACGCAAATAATTTTTCTTTTCAATCTGCGGCACGTTGGTATCTATGGGCTACTATATTTGAAAAAAACATATTTTGTTATAAATTAATGAATACTGAGCATAAAGCCTCAATGATTGGCTTAAATGCAATTAAACACGTACAAATCATTTTCATACTTATTATGCATTGAAGATGAATCTATGAGATGTGACTGTTTGCATTAGCAGATCTCTCAGTCAATGAATGCTTTTATTGCTTGCAAATCCACTTATCATTTCTTTCATTTTGAATGACAAAAAGCGCATGTTAAAACGATAACCTTCGTTTAAACGTGAAAATTAATTGACGCAAAATGAAGTTAAACTAAATTCTTTTCTAGAACATTTCCATACGTAATGAGCACACAGTCATAATAGAGAAACTTACAAATATTTGCTCATAAATTATCTGATTGAGATGCCCTGAGACATATTCTCCATATAGTCACACGATTAAAATGTCATAAAATCAGAGCAATCTATAGCTACTACTTCCGATGGTTTTACCACATTAAACTGATGGTATTGTGGATTTATCTAAATCATCGAAGTAAGGATGCTTCAAGGCAGCACGGGCAGATATTCTATGTACAGGATCATACATTAACATTGCTTGCAGTAGATCGAGACCGTCTGCGTCTAACGTTTTCACCTGAGATTCTAGATTATTAGTCATCCAGTTTGGAAAAGTAGCCTTATAATCAGATAATTGTGTAACCCCAGGCCAAATTTCTTCTGTGGGTGTCCTCAGTATCCTAGAATATACAATTCAACTAGCTTTGTTCCAATAAACAGTTTACAGTTAACGTACCGAAATATTCTGAACAACTGATCAATTTCGCTATCCCCTTGGAACAATGGCTTTTTCATAGCCATTTCTGCAAAAATACAACCTACGCTCCACATGTCAATAGCGCAAGAATATCTACTTGCACCGAGAAGTATTTCGGGGGCACGATACCACAGAGTAACTACTTCGTGCGTGTACACTCTAACTGGTATACCAAATGCTCTGCCAAGCCCAAAGTCTGCTACTTTAATAACTCCCGATTTATTGATCAATAAATTCTGAGGCTTTAAATCACGATGTAGTACTCTGCGTTTATGGCAAAACAAAATAGCACGTGTGATCTAAGATACAGTACAAAAAAGTATTATTAGCTTGAGGAATAGGTAATATTACTATACACAATCAAATAAGATCAAGATAAAAAGAATAAACGTGATAATATTAGAAGATGAATTTTGCTGTATGCCCCTTTAACAAATTTAATGCATTATATATGTTAAACATGGTAATTATCAGAAAGATATAATGCAGACCTGATATAAATAAGATTTAACCATTTTTGGTTCCATAAGTTTCCCATTGCCTAAGCTATCCATATATTTCCTTAAGTCCATAGTTAGATACTCAAATATGAGGTATAATTTAGTTTCTTCCATGAGGACATCCATTAGCCTAACAATGTTTGGATGTGGTAATTCTTTTAGCAAAGAAATTTCACGAATAGCCGTGGAAGGCATTCCCTCATCGTCGCTTTCTAAGCGAATTTTTTTCATTGCTACTATTTCTCCTGTTTTTTTATGCTTCCCCTTATATACCACTCCATAAGTGCCTATTAATGCATGAGACAATCTATGACTAATATATACGTCTAATCGCTAAGAATTAGAAATACGGGGATTTCAATTATGTGTAATTGCATCTGGAAAAACACCTCAAAGTATACAATGAAAATTTTAATATCTATTGCTTTTTATGGCGATCGTCTAATAACCTCGATCAAAGAATATCAGCATGACGCAGATTCATGAATTAAATCGATAACAACGATAAAATAAGTGTAATTAGAATATTCTCTAACACCGCAGTATGCATAAATATTAAGGAAAAGGGCAAAAAAACAGTGAAGGGGGTGGGTACAAGAAGATGGAGATCGTTAGACAAGTCTAAGGGATAAAGGAGGAGTAGGACATTTACCTTCCCCAATTTTCTCAATCCTTACAAAGTTCTCCATATTAATCGTCTATCGTGAAATCCAAGGCTATTTGATATACCCGCTGTGAAATTTGAGCTCTTGTATAGTTAATAATAATTGATATTTTAAATGTGTTTCACAAACTTTCCAGTGTGCTGTCACGTAACGATTAAATTCAAACGTCGGTACGCCATATTGGTAAACACGTTTGAAAGTACAATATTCGGACTGTTCCGTGACGCTTCGGACTTCTCTTGACCAATCCCAAGAGACCTACGCCAACTGTGCGTAGAAGGAAGCACAGGTGTTCTTCTTCTCCCGCGTTTTCCACTTCCCATCATGCTCCTTTTCTCTCATTCTTACTGGTTCTGACGCGCGATTTAGATGCCATAGATGAATGTAAGCAAAACTGAGATGCCTAACTGGTTTGGTCAGTTAAATGAACTCGAATAACTTTTTCAGATAATATAACAAGGATTACTGAAGATGCGACTTTAATCTTTGAAATTATTCTTTATAACCATCCAATTTTCGGAAATTTCTACAATATTCTCCCAGGGATGAATATCAATGACCTCAGAATCTCATACTTCGAGCTAAGAAATCTTTATCATAATATACTGCTCTTATAAACACATACTTCCTATCAGTCAGAAATTAAAACCAAAAATTGCAAACAGCAGAGAGTATACTCTAGATGTGATTTCATAGGTACAATAGAACCATGATGAGGGTTTGTATATTTATTTTAAAAAATGTCATTTCATATTATACATATCCTATTTGTACATTGCGATAGATACAAACGGATTTCCAAATATAAATGCTTTAACATATTAATAACACATATGGATTTGTTTTTTTCAATGTATAGTAAACGGAAACGCTGTGGGGTGATCGCCAAGTCGAAAGCTTGAATCCTTTCAGTAGTCATAATAAATTTATTTTCATTGTTTACAGTAGAATTACAACTCCTAATAGGTTCAGCGTGATTTTGAAGCTTGTTAATTATTCTATATTTACTATCTTATAACGTTTCTGACATAAAAACACTGCTTTTGCAATCGACCTGACAATATTGCAAAATCAATTTGACGAAAAACTATATTACGTCCTGTTCGCAGACGTATTCGGTAGTATTTTAAATTTCCGCAAAATGCTTGCCTGCTTCTTTTATCGAGGGAATTGATATCCGCCAGTGGCATAGCCGAGTCCTACACCACGTTGTGTATGTGTCGTAGCCCGCGCTACTTCATACTGCTGTTCCATATTGTTGAACATTTCTTCTTGTTTTTTCAATATATCTGGCTTCGTGCCAGCGGCTGGGGCAGTAGGCAAATCGTCCTTGATACCCATTAATCGTTTGAACTTGGCCGTTACTTTTCCATCTTGATCATGCGTGAATGTCGTGCCAACCCAAGTATTTGCAGTGGAAGCAGCTGCGGACGTCCCCTTACCCTCTTCTTGCTTTGACTATGAAGTAATGCAGATGATTTTCGAAAATTATTTATGTATCATTCAATATAAAATGAAACAGTTTTATAAACCTTGGAAAAAATTTTCTTTATCAGTTACTCGCGGGTAAAAAATGCAATTAAACATACCGTTCGTAATACATTAAACACCGAATTAAATTGATTAAGTAACACATACGCAAGTGCATTGTTCTTACTTTATTTGCCCACAGGAGTTTTCTTTTCTGAATTTGTTCGGCATATTTCCCTTGTGTCGCCGTTGCCAATGGATTGTAATAATTCTGTTCAGTCTGAATGCCCAGTGTAGGAACATCTCCGTCAGGTGCTTTCAGTTCTATCCCTAATTTTTCTAATTGCGCCAGTTTATTCCTTCCCTTTTCTTCTCTGTAACTCATCATTCTGAAAGGTGGTTGAGCACGATCCCGTGATCTGGACCTAGAACGCGTACGATCTTTTTCTTTGTGATAATTGGATCGATCATCCCGATGTCGATCTTTAGATCTCTCATCCCTAGAATGCCGTCGGTCTCGATCCCTGTCTCTATCCCTGCGCCTTTCTCGGTCATTCCTCTCCCGATTGCGATCTCTTCTTTCGTCACGATAACAGTGGTCTTTATCATTCTTCTCTCTATCGTCACTTTTCTCATCCCTACTAGTTCCCAATGCTGTCTTTTCTCTTTTTTTGTCTTCATCCCGTGACTTCCTATCATCGTCCCTACTTCTCTTTGTATCTCTGTTATCTCTGTGACTATTATCTCGCTGCCGTCTATCATCATACGATGATCGTCGGCTTTTGTCACTCATATGCCTGGTACGATCCGCACGATCCCCACGTTTCTGATCGTCTTTTGAATTCGCCGCATGACTTTCATGATCGGTTCGCCTGTAAAACGATTACGTTCTGCAGGATATACCACACAGATTCGTATTATTATTTTGCATGTGTACAGGGTGTTAAAGTTTATGTCGTAAATATAACTATAGACGACTAATTTTTTTTTACCACTTGATACGTCGAAAAAATAAATCATTAGATTTTAAGAAATACTTCTTTACTGACAACGCCGTAACGAACAAACCAGCTCACCTCTGGTCTGGGGGGGAAGGTAAAGTTCGGGATGAGTCTATCCTTAAACTGAAGCCTGACTGTGCGTTCAATGGGCTGTTCGCTCGTTCACTGCTAGATTCCCTGGATGAATTGTTGTTGTTGCTTTCCTAGAGAAATAAAAATGATCCACGTTACTGTAAACATATGGTAAATTCTAATAAATAGAAATTAAATTCCAACTTGTATTGCATTATTATGTGCAATTACAAGCTTTCGAATTTAGTACCCTCGATTGAGCAAAATTCACTTTTCCGTGTACCAAAATGTAATGTACTTCTTAACTATTCCTCTATCCAAATTCAATATTTTGCCTTTAAAATTAATTTCTCATAATACAAAAAAAATAAAGCTCTCTGAAAAATGCATTTGCATTTCAGTATACACAGAAATGCAAACTGACTTCTGCAAAGTTTATAACTACTACATGAAAAATATGTGACTTAAAGTTTGTAACACTTAAGAAGAAGCTTCTTAATACTAATATTTTTCATATAAGTGAAAATAAATTATAAACCACCGAACATAGGTTCTGTTCTCTTGCATCTTTGGTTGTACTTGATACAAAGGTATTTTTATGCATAAGGTTGCATACATTGCCAAGTTGTATTGCAAAATTAGGTTTTGATTTATTAATCTTTGATAGATAAATAGAACCAATGCGAGACAACCACATTGCAAAAGAGAAATAGTAATATGAGGGCCCTTCATGTTTATCTGCTTTGGCAGTTAGTTATTACCCAAATATGTTTATACATGTGGTTTCTTTGATGGTTGATGTTTTGTTAGTGTTACCTTCCCGCAGCTTCCTCTACTCACCTCAGTCTTCTGATTAGGACTTGGGGGTAGTCTTGAAAGACCCTCACACAGCATAGACCTTGCCGAGGTGCGTAGATATTGTATCATGTATTACCAACAGAGCTACGTGTTAATATTTTCTCACGAAATGGCACTAATCCCATTTATTTATTATTTAAATTTTATATATCTCAATGCTAGCCTGACTATTTCTGCCACAATGTAGGCATTAAGGTCATGTTTTTATATTTATACAAATATTATTCCCAGTTCTAAGCTTTAAACATGTTCTAAAGGTAATGTGGCCCCTATAAAATCATATGCTTATAGAACAAAACCTGATACAAAGAATAAAGATAGTGGGATGAATATAATGCGAGCTTTATATAGAAATTTTGTTGTTTAAGTTAAAAAATACAGAGCATTATACTAAATTAAAAAGTATATTATCACAGTACTATATACATCAGGAGACAATGATTTAAAAAAAAACATCTAAAAAATGTGTTAAAATATAAATTAAATTTAAATGCAACTGTTATAAACTTTAATATATCACAGTAAACAAAGTGTTTAAATGTACAAAAGATGCACTTGAAGTGCTGCATTTAGATTAAACAGTGCATTAATCGACATATCAGTCATATGCTTTTAACATGACCTATAAAAACCAAATACTAAACCTTTCATGTTTCAGTCCTATGATTCTGCATGTACATACAGCCCCCCTAAAGTCACCATGGTATCTTCCTAGTAATTGTTCCAATGTTTTGTACTTAATGCTAAAGATCAAGCGGGTGCATTCATTCATTTTTACTGTACCTCACTCATGTCCATTTGTACAGGGTCATAGTTGACATCACTGGCTCTTCTATCTGTATCCTCCTGTCCCTCGTACGGCATCTTAAATAGAATGTTTCAAAGTGAAAGAATACACTCATGCTCTATTAGTAATGTAATAATTAATGTAACACGATCAAAATATTTTTTTGCGGTCCTCCGTTCGGACAATCTATTTAACCCCGACACTCTCTACTCCCATTAATACTAAATAATTAGTGGAAGTCACATTTTCATTTCTAGAAACTATTCACCGAAAATAACAAATTGAATGATGTTCAAATTGAATGTTATGAATGCCATTTAGTAATTCGCTAGGTTTGAAGGAGCCATGTCGAATGTGTACACTCAATTTCCTCAGCGTCATGGATGCCAAAGTAGAGCCATGTTGTTGAATTAGAAATTACGCGACTCTCGTGGATTAAAGTCTTGTAAAAGCTCACCTTCGAGTCTTCAGAATTGTTACTGTTTTCTCCGTCACTAGCGTAATTCGCTAATGAATCCATAATGGCGTAAAAAACGGGGAAAGAACTGCCTCCGCGAAACCACTACAAATTATCAGGGTACGTCGATCCTATTCTGTCTTGCGCAGAAACGCCATTGGCCAAGCGTTCCCAATCGTCCCCAGTTCCCCCGTGAATTACGTTGTGATCCTGCCTCCACCAGACCCGAAGTAACACGGAAGTTGATGGTAAAATAGCGGAAATAAACTACTCTTTACAATATCGAGCGCGAAAACGAAAATTCCATTGTCCTTCCATTCCCATGAATGCGACATTGAATCGTAGATTATTTTTTAACACATTCGAAATTAAACATTTCTGTGCGAATATTCTTGTCAAGCGTAACATGATTTTTAAAATCAAAGAATTCTTCTCATAACAATCTGTAGCTTATTATCAGTTATTTGAACCTATTAGAATTTCGTCTGTTGACGATATTATAATATTATTTCAGTCTGTATAAATAAATACATTATCGTAATAGACATAACTATTAACTAAATACCGGTCTTAAAATTGCATGTTTTTATCCGTAAAATATAAAGTTCTTCTTAATTCATAAATCATACAGCATTGCTAGGAAAACCGTGCAGCTATAAATTTATTCGGACAGCCCTTTAAACGTCTGGTTATCAAAATGATCGTCATTCGCTCGTCAAATTCGCATGTTGCAAATTAAATATCCTAACAATTAGCAGACACAACCGATGAACTTTCCGTTGAACGTAATTGTTCAGGGAATTAATTACTAAAATTTTGCGCTGCTTGACGGATTATAAATTTTCAGTTTTTTTCATTAAAATAATGCATTTTCAGTTGCATTGGCAAAAGCTGCGATGAACAATCGTTTTTCATTGCCATATACATATACTCGTATTTTCACGTAACGATATCAATACGGAAATATCGTGGAGGGAGAAAACAAACGCTGGCAGGTGCGAATTTAAACACGTAAGCCGAATGCTAATTAATTCGATACCGGTAACAAATTAAAGCAACGATTTCCATGACACTGAAAGAGGTCATTGGACAGCTGAACACTTCCGGAGGGTGCCTTTTATCACAAAAGAGATATAGGAAGACCGAATAGGCTTTCGTGATGCCAGCCAGAAATTACCGACGCTGTAAAATGCACCACAGATGTGATATAAGTAGACTAAGCACGCAACACAAACTGTAATTCCAGGGTTACCGAGTCCTAGAGCCCGATAACAATTTTGGTGTCACCGGTGACGTTCCCTACCAAACGCATAAAGTAGCTGTTTTTTTATATTTTTAACCCTAAAAATACAAAAATAAAACATGAGATTATTTTTGCAAAAATTCTTACATCTCTTAGCATACATATTACACGACATTTAACAGATATGTATATATATTTCATTATTCTATAGTTACTAAATAAATACGCTACTGCTTTATCATCATCGTGAGAATAAAATAAAATTATTACTTTGAAAAAAGAATAAAGACAATGTGGCTCAAAATGCCCAATAAATTAAGTAAATAATAGTTTGTTTCAGCGTCTGAATCGAATATTAATTCGTAATTAGCAATTGGCAATATATCATCCGAGTTTATGTACTACTTGGCACATGTCTCATAAAATTAATTAAAATTACGATTTAAGTAGATTGTTGAAATTGTCTAATTAACGCTATATTAGTTGTTATTCGCACCTTATAACTTAATTTTCCCTATGGCATAATAATTAATATTCGTTTGAGTCGCTTAATAAAACGTGAATTAATCTTGTGAAATCTTGTTGTATTTGTTACAAATTTTCTTTTAAATATACAGTAATATATTGCTCACAGCTGTGAGAGAATTTGAAAAGCAACTGTCCAACTCAAAAAAAGGTTGTAACAACAAATATGTGATCCTTATAGATTTTGATCCGCTGAAAACGAATCCGCAAACCATTTCTTCCAATCGACTGTTAATTCTTCGAGGAAGGAGCGATCGCGGTTGGCCAGGGGGGTGGCCCCACCAATTTTCACCCCTTCCAGGACCCTGAGGAACCGAGATGACGTGGTTACACTCTACACAATAATCCTTCATTCCGCTGGACGCTTTCGGGAAGGAAAGGCGTCTTTCCTAATTCCCACTTTTCAAACTACCATCCAAAACTCTTCCAAACCGGCCACCCTCCTCTTTCTAGGATGACCAATACCGAACAATACTGACAACTACTGACCAGTGTTGACCAATGCTGACCAGTAGTGACCATTACTGACCATTTTGAGGTTAATTCAATTTTTGTTTCTGTCTGTTCTAGGAGCTTATTTATAATTTGTTTTCATGATTATTTGACTGTTTACTGGTTATTTATTAATTATTTAATTATTAACTGATTATTTGATTATTTACAAATCATTTGACTATTTACTGATTATTTGACTGTTTACTGGTTATTTATTAGTTATTTGACTATTTATTGATCAGTTGACCGTTTACTGATTATTTACTGGTTATTTGATTATTCACTGATTATTTAATTATTTACAGATCATTTCACTAGTTACTGATTATTTGATTATTTATTATCGTATGCTTGCTTGGGTTAACGGTTCGGTAGAATAGTTGGTAGTTATTATAGATATTATGCTTAGTCACTTTTATAGTTCTGATGATGAGCTCAAAGAAAGAGGAAGGAAGAAAGATTATACAAGAGGAACACTCTTGTAAAGAAACTCATGAATTGAAATAAGAATAGAAATAAGAATAGAAATAAGCTTTTTAGGTATAGTTGGTTCAACGCTTTCTCTGCAAAGAATCTTTCGCCTGATTCTTATTGTACGATTGACTTGCCACTTTCATTCTATTAGCATTTTAGTATTGGTATAAGTTACACAGCGGCAGGGAAGGGGTTGTTCTAGAAATTATGCGTAGACCTGTGTAAATCACTGATAAACGTATTTACGAAGAGCAAACATTTGCAAATTCTCAAATTTTTAGCTTCTGTTTTCCTTTGCTTTGTATCGCAACGTGAAGTAGTATATTTTGCAGTGACGAGCAACAAGTTTCTCGCTCTTTCGTTACTCTCTTCCAGAGTATCGAAATGAAAATCTTGGGTAGCATAGTTTGTTTCCGATCCTGAGAGGGTTCCTTGTGGACCTCAATCGGGTCTGTTCACTCTAGTTCCGGTAATCGGGCCAGGGTGGCAGATTTCGAGGTAAATGTCCAGTGCTTGCGAGGAAGGGCCATGGCATATGTGACGGTCACGCGTAAGTCAGTATTGGAATCCCCGTTAGAGACCTAATTTTTATTTTAATATTTGCAACATAAAAATCTGAAAAAATTCGATAATATGTACCTTACTCACTGAAGTGTTCCTGATTTTTTTCACAATTTTTCATTTACTGAGTTCGAAGAAAATGGGCAAAAACGTGATTTTTGATTTTTGCCCTTTACTACCCCCCCAGTCGAGATACAAAGTTAAAACTTGGCACAGATTGGTTTTTTTTCATAAGCTATCGAATGACCCATCGCAAGTCCAATTTGGCCACATTGTCTTTATTCTTTTTTTCAAAGTAATAATTTTATTTTATTTAGTAACTCCTTTAATTAAAAGTTAGACACCTCGCTTAGAGAATAAGTTAGGAATCGCTTGACTATCTTTCAGCGATGATCTATACTTTTTTATGCAATCTTTTACCCTTAGAAGTATTATATATTTGCATTTGTTTGTAGCAATATAGTAACAATGCATTCTCACTCAATTTATTGTAGTTCGTCCACCACGTCTTTCTCTTAGGGTGTGCTGTTGAGTGGTTGCAGTACAGAATTCTTTTACTCGTTTCTGCAGGGGACACCTTTTGTTGCGTTGATTCACAGACGAGATATAAGTCTTATATAATTATAATATATAATATATAATATATAAGTCTTATATCTCGCCTGCAGTTGATTTTTACCGCGCCGGTAATTTTTGAGTGGAATCACGAAAGCCCACTTACGATTAGTGCTTGGTCTACTTATATCTCGTCTGTGGGTGCATGTTACCGCGTCGGTAATTTTTTAGTGGAAGCACGAAACCCCATTTAGTGCTTGGTCTATTTATATCTATATCTCGTCTATGGTTAAAGGTCTCTGACATGGAACATCATTCTCATGTTTATTTTTAATTTTAAGATACGAAAAATAAAGTTTCATATCATTGAAATTTGCATTAAACTTCAAACTTCGCATTTCTTAATATCAGTACGCAATACGAGTGCAAACTTAATGATTAGTATTTAATATTTGCAAACTCGCTAACTTTCGTTTCAAATGTTTGTCAAATCACCGGAAATATTAGGTCGTGTAATATGAAATGTCGAATTCATTATCAGTCCTTTACAGACTTTGAACCCCCTAAAGACCGCGACGTTTTCGAAAGAGGAATGTTTTTGTGGGAAACGCGTTGGCAAAAATGGATATAAGCAAAGGGTGCATATTTTAATTAATAAAATGTTTATTTGAATTAAAAAACCAGTTTGTCTTTCTCTTTGAAAAATCCGACATTTCATATTACACAACCTAATAGTGACCCTCGCGTTAATCACATTGTAAATAACACATTATTAAATATCGTTATAAAATAAGGAGTACTAATCTTCTTAAAAGACAGTCAAAGGAAATTTATTTCGAGGAAAGTATAGCTCTTTACATCAAATATATGTTACGTCTCATATGTACATTTGAACCCTTTTTTTATCAAAGCCCGTAAAAAAGGTTTCGGGTGGCACCTGAATGGAGGGACATCGTAGGTTCTGATTCGAATATTATTTACGCTAGCTTAGTCATTTACATGTCATGAGAGACTACGATCGACTTCCGGCATCACGAATAGTTAATCAACTAAATTACTTTAATGATCAAGTGTTGCACGTACTATAAAGTTAGGTGCCTTCTTTCCAAAATATTTTACTATTATATTTTCTTATACTAACATAGGTTTCATGCAATGTGATATCAAAAACGTGTTAACATGCATCCCTCCATTTTTACTCTCCATTTACTTCACATTTTTGTAGTAGGATAGAAACGCAACGGTTGTTATTTGCAGTTAATAATTTTAAGCTTATAAATCAAATTGATATAAAAATGTTAATACGAAGAATGATTAAACAAACGCCTAATAGAATGCAGAAACAGAAAAATGTTACAATTACATACAAAGTAGAAGTATATAAATAACGAAAGCAAGGCATATAACTATTAAAGCGCATTAACCGACAAGAAAGTATTAACCTATTATTAAAACGCGCATTCACCTTCATAATTATAAACTAAACTATAGTTAACCTTCTTAGTTAATATTTCTGATATCTTTTGAAACTGTTTTCATTAAATTTTAAATAACCAGGCATGATTAATTTTACAGGAAAAATTTTGCCGAATAGACGGTTAAACTGAATTCAAAGATTAACTACACATTTTTTGCAGGCGATCGATTTAAAGAGTATCATACATCCTTTAACTATTGAATACTTATTCCAATATACACTATAATTTGCCATTTGATTTGCAAAGATTATCGGTAAACTTCTATTTATTATTTTATTCGTATTTGCTATGGATTTGATTTAAGCGGTATCCCATCTTCATTAATTACTAAATACTTGTTTTAATACACGGCCACCTAAAATTTGATTAGCAAAGATCATTAGAAAATTCAAATTTCTATTCGTAAGAAACCGGTAGCGGGTACGTAAGGTTGGTGGGCAAGGGAAGGGCAGTGGTTACACGTGGATACTCGAATAATGAATCTTCAGTATAGTGAATATTCAAATAGCGAAGTTTTAGATTAATGAATACTCGATTTGCAAATTCATAGATTGATGAATACTCGAAAAAATGAATAAATATTTGTTTTAATACACGATAACCTAACATTTGCTTGACAAAGATTATCAACAAACTCGAATTTCCATTGGTAGGAAAGCAGTACCGAGTATGTAAGATTGGTGGGAAAAGAAAGGACAGTAGGTGCGTAAGAAAGGTGTTTCGAAGGTTGCAGTTGCCGGGGAGCGTTCGCATCGACGTTTACGCGCGGAGAAGCGCGAGCCGGCGTGCAGGGTAGTGGTGAACCAACCGGGAGCAACAGTCGCTCGCCAGACGCCGTGCTGGAAGTGTCGTTTGTGTTGTGTTTTCTGAGATTAGTTCTTCGTGACACTTATCCTCAGCCCCTGGTACCAGGTTCCAGTGACACACATAACGACGGCTCTCCACTCAGCCATTTGCTATCCGTAAGTTTTTCCACAGATTGTCCTAGATACCGATCCACGAGTCGATATCAGGAAATGCAACCCTTCCGATAATCACAGATCAGAACACTTTACTCACACTACGTAGTTGCGATACATACATAATACAGCTGTCGATTCTCTCGCTCCACTCGGATTTACCTGACCTCGTTTTTGTCTTAAATCATTGCCAATTGTTTCTAACGGATGACATCCTCCGTGTATGAATTAGATTTCAACAAGTAACTGTAAAGTGGTTAAATAGTCAACTCTTCATCTTTTCTATTCATAATGGGAGAATAGTTCTGAGGTTCAGGGAGTTAAGATTATAATGGCTCTAACCTTATTACTGTAATGGAGACCGGTGACAAATTTTAATGTATTCGTGACAGACAAAACAAGTGTTGGTTTTCACATCGAGTTTATTCGAGTGTTGTATTTCAAACTGTTTCTAAGTATACCTGTTTTTCATGGAACGGCAAAGTATATAAAATAGAAACAGGTCGGATTTTTAACAAGCGCTGTATAAATCGCTTAACACACGGGTTAATTGTCTCGATTTGTTGTCAGGAATTGATATGAATATTGTAAGCATTTCTCTAAATGAATAACGTTGGTTATACCGAGCAATCAAACGTGTTATTGATATTATATTTTTGCTAATAATGCATCCATTTCCAAGTAAATGAAAAACTTCTGTTTACGTTATAAAAACATGCTACAGATGTATGTAATATGCTAATATATGCTGTAATATGTATCTGTAATATGCTACAGATTTATGATAAATTAAATGAATTCAGAATAAAATTTATTAGTTTTACAACTTGAATTAAGTAGCTTTTGACCTTTTCCCGTAATTGATCAAATTATGCGGTGGAATAGTACACTTATGGTAAATGCAACATTGAATCAATTTTGAATAAATGCAATTTTTAAGAAAAAAAGGAACCAGTATGTAAACTGCTTCAGTAATATTAAATTACTACAAACTTACAAACGGAGTTGTTGTTAAATGTTATTGCGGAGAACGAATAAATAAATGGCCAATGGGACGAAGAAATTAAAAACTGTTATAAATGCAATTTATAATTTGATAGATTTTTAACTTGTCTATTAAGTTTATTATCTAGATTGAGTGCAAATGACCGAAATTAAATTACAATCAAACTACTTTAATTAATCCAATATTCAATATTGCATTAAACTCTCTTGATTCTAACCTAATTTTTATACCGGCCGGCAATAATTATAACTATAACGTAACTGAAAATTTAAAGTTATGAATTAATCATAAACGTGAGTTGCTTATATCATAAAACCAACTATATTGTTTGCATAAATATAGAAAGGATAACTTGCAAATCTCACATAATTCTTATTAAAGACTGAACGATACATTTGCAATTTATCGAAAAGAAGGTGTATATGACATAAAGTTCGTCCCTGAACACATAAACCGCAGATTCTTCATTCGTATTTGGTCATTCGCCTTCTGTAATCGTGACTTAACCATAAACGCGTAAATAGTTTCTGTAATTCTTGGCAAGAAGTACAAGGTTCCGCACAAAGTAACGCACGCGGCATAACAGATTTCGCCGGAAACCGGTTCTCGTTTTCTTAAAGAGATGATATCGCAATCCTTAGCTGTTAATGCTGACCTAATCTTAGACTGTAGTATACTCGATTGTGACGTAAATATTGTAAATCAGAACGTAAGGTCGAGGTACACGTGAATACTTGAATAGCGAATCCTTAGTTTCGTGAATGTTCGAATAGCGAATTCTGAGATTGGTGAATATTCGGATAACGTATATTCAATTTTTAGATTATTAAATATTCAAATTGCGAATTTTTAGCTTAGTGAATAGTCGAAAAGCGAATGTTTATTATTGTTTAGTGAATTGTATTATTCACCTTAACAGATACGCCTCTTAAACATAATTAGAAAATTTACGCATTCGACAAGTGAATATATAAATTCTTGATAAGTGTTATAAACTAGTGATTGCAAACCTGTTCTATATACTTTATTATTTACCTTGAATTAAAAAATCTTAATCGCTTATCCGTTTGAAAATCATTTAATATATCATAGCTATTATAATAGAATTTAGTAAATCAGATAAAGCGAGCTTCATTTCAAGTTATAATTAGGATCTTAATCAGGACGATAGCACAAAAGGGCTCAAAAAACTATTCAAAATTTAAAGTTTCTTATTAATCAATAATGTGCGACTTGAGGAGAGCTCGAATCTTGATCGTAATCTTTTGGTTATCTAAAGTATAAGATCCGTTTTTGTATTTTGACTTAACTTAAAATACAATCATATTTGATAGTATACATTTCTAATAAACTCTTTCATCAAATGCCAAAATTCAATAATCCAATTTCACTCCTGATCAATATCTTTTTAAATAAACTAAAGTCAATAAGTTTAATATCTGTATTCTGATGATAATTAGGCATAATTGTAATAATAGCTTCGTGAAATGCGATGTACATCGCTTTGCGATTTTCCTTGATATTTAAAGTCGGCATTAAACAAAATCGCGCGTAGTCTCTACTGTCTAGTCTATTACTTAACGTTAATTAAAAATACATTTTAAAACCACGCACAGCTTCGTCTAGACGTACTGTTAAATTTCTATTTCACCTATTCATATGAATGCAGAGTAGGTACTAGACATAGAATTTCAAGTAGTAATATACGGAACACGTATAATAAGATAAAGTTAGGTATTCTTCGAAGCTGTTTCGTTCTTCGTCCAGGATTCGTGTTTGACCTTTAAGATTTCGTATCGACCGTTAAGTACGTACCATTCGGTTCCAACGATAAAATTCGCTTTGGGAGCATGCGAGGGACCATTAACATCCTAGTTTGAAAGTCACTGAAAATGGCAAGAACAAGATATCAAGCACTGGAATGAAATTAAGAAATAGCAACCACGGTCTGAATCATTCCCGCCCAAAAGTTCGTAGACTTTATACTGGAAATGTTGAAGCTTCGTTAATTAGAAGGGTTCGGTTGTTGACTGCTTTGAACTTTACGCCGATATTGCTACTGCTAATTAGTTGCTCGTTGCCGATTCCATTCTAGCAGTACTTTAAGCCACGTTAAAAACGCAACTCGTTAAATTCCCGGTATCATTGTACTTCTCCGTAAGTGTAAAAACAAATGGTTTCTCGTCCCAAGTGGAGATGGTAAACTGCACGTGAGAATTAATTTGGTTATATTTTTAAGGTTATGGTTAAATTCGAATATCAATCTTACGATGATACTTTGTTTGAACAGTACATTTATTATTATCTAGTAGATCTAGCAGATATCAGAGATTTCATATCTACATAATATAAGCATAATATTAATTACGTTTGCAATTTTACTATGCAAAGCATCGAGAGACTGATAGTGCAGTTTCCACTAAAATGTATTACATGACAAGACAAGGGACGGATCCCTTGTGTGTTTAACAACTAAGTTTACCAGAGACGGGTTAATTGTGTGCAAAGGATACCTCATCTGTTACTGGTATTCCTCTACGGCTTTGTATTATTAATCATACTAGGAAGTAATGATTTTAGCCCAATAATAGAAGAATTGCACCCAGGAATTATGCATATAACGCATTTCATTATTAGAATTATATTTTTCTTCGTACCCGAAAATTTCATTGTACCTAATCTCCAAGTATAGTAAATGGCTCCAACAGAATTGCAAAACTGATTTAGATACAAGTAATTTACAAATAGTGAATGTACTCAACGATCTCACAATTAGACTTTAACATCCCTAAATTTTCTAAAAATACCAATAAAATCCTTCCGAATCAAGCACAATTCACTTCCTATCTCATGTAACGTTACAATATTCATTATTTCATGAAATTTTTTCTCGGGAAGTACAATGTTATGGTCCACTGACTACGAAAAGATACAACGCACGATGAAGTTTAAGACTCGATTTATGATGGTATTGTTACCAGTTTCGCAGGAAGTAATTTATCACGAAGCCGCTAAAACTGGTCGCCATGTGTAGTGTAACTTTATAATTAATTGCGTCTGTTACTTTTAAATATACAACATTATACATGGTGCAATAACTCGATAAAATATCAAGTTATCAAGTGATACACAGTTTCGTGATAAAGCAAAGCACTCTTTGCTGTAGCGATTGTATAGCAGCTGATCATTGAGAAACATGTGCGGCAGAATTCTCTTTAGCGACTTGGTGCACCGGGTGAATAGTGTCGTACGTTTTGTTCCGCACGCCATCCTATATGAACCACAAAAGCGCACCAGGAGTGCAGCTGCATTATAAACCACGGTGATATTCATTCAAGCATGAATTCAAGTATACGCACTTTGCAGTTTTTTCACCTTGCACTAACTTACGTGTATTAATACTAACTCCATAAATCCTCGACTGTGAAGCATTACTCGAGAAGATGCGTGTTGAAGGAGTAATCGGTTCTCCCGCACACTCTTGAGTTATTATTTTATCTACATTTACGAACCATGTTATCGTTTTCTGATACAACGAATACCAATTGTTTGGCGAGTAGACTCATATTTATGATTTTACACGGATATAGTTATAGATACATATTATTTTGTGTTAAAAGTTATTTTGTGCTTGCTTAAGTGTTTGTTCGGTTTTATATATCAAGTTTCTTTAGGCGGTGAAATGAAAACGAACTTGCAAACTTCTTTCTTGAATGTCAATTGCTTCTAAAGTTTTGCAATATTGAATTGAGTTTAATCAATAGTCGAATTTTATGTCAAATGGAATTCTTATAAATGCGGGGAATACTTTCTTATGAAATGTCACTGAAATTCTTGAAGTACGTTTCAGAAAATCTTTCGCAAACTTGCAAAACACTTCAAACTTGTTCGTACGATCTGCGCTAAGTTACGTACAATTCTCGCGTCAAGACTCTTTTCTTTTTCGTAACGGAAAAATGTGACTGGCTAGACATTTCACGTGTATTTTCCTATTTCGGAAAGATTAGCGAAAAGTAGAAATATGTCAAATTTGTCAGTATATCAATATTTTATATTCAATATATTACATATATGTATATTTTGAAATATTTTTCTCTAGGAAACGAAGATTTTATTCGGCTATTTTATTAAATGCATTATATATTTTATTTATTATTAGAAGACATATAATATATTATGACATTATTTGCTTCAAGAACTTCAGTGGCATTTAATAAGAAAGTATTCCCCGCATTTGCAATAATATTATTAGATACCGGAAAAAGTTCGTGCGGATTTTTAAATCAAAATTCAAATATTCTGGGCGTTCTGGGAAACAATTTTACTTGACGAAGTAGTCACCATTTTTTCTGCAACTCTTTTCCAATGTTCTACAAGCTTATACATTTCTCTTTATGAAAATTTGGTGTGTTACTCGCAAAGAATTAATTATAATACATCACAACACACGGCCTCATATTGCATCTACCACTCGCCAAAAAATAAAGAATGTCGAGTGGGAAGTTTTACCACATCCTCCTTACAATTCTGATCTGTCTTTGTTTGAAAAAAAAGAACAATATTCGAGATAAATGCTAAAACTATATCTTCTTAATTTATTCCATTTCTATTTGCTGTATCAGCCATTTATGCATCACTTTTTCTCGTTAATGGTATATGGATAATAACAGTAAACATTAATTGAATAAGCAACGGTCGATAGATCGTATCTAAAGGACTATTGCAATATTTTTGCATTGCGTTACATATCTCGATTATCATGTTAATTACATTTGCTACTAATACTAAACGGGTTTTGAAATTGCTATTAGTACAATATCGATCTTTTAGATACAATAATTTATTCAATAATGTCATTTAAGTACTTTGTGTTTCTGTGGAATGCGTCACATGTTATGAATTATATTCAATTAAAGTGATGGCATAAAAAGCTTTAAAATTACATATTAAAATTCCAGAAGTATTTTAGAATTGAAGATATATTTATTATTTTTATAACATTACAAAATTGTATTAGGTTGTCCAGAAAGTTCATGCCGCTTTTCAGTAGTTTTTCGGCAGAAAACTTCAGAAGTTCTGGAAGGATAGAATCTTCTACTTGCGTGAAAAATGGAGAAAGGTGGAACAAATCGGTGAATACGTAATTGATTAAATATATTATATATGGACATATAAGAATGTTGCCTTTGAATTTTCTTTAAAAATCGTCACAATCGTTCTGGACAATCTAATGAAATATAAAATAACATTTCCCGCTAACATCATATATCAGAATACAATAACAAACAAATGAGTATTTCTCCAAAGCCAAGATAACGCTTGAAAGACATTAAAAAGGGTTTAATAAAGTTCTCAAATAAGAAAAGTTCACTGGGGAAGATTTCGTCGAATACAGCTAACTTTATTTACAGACCTTCAGAGTACTTCGACACGAAGTAAATACGGTTGTAATATTTCCACCCCGTTGGTTAGTGTAATCTCCGATCGAAGTAATACTCGCGGAGCATATTCGCCCGAACGAAGATACCAGTCAGGATGCTGGTTCTTCGTCTCTTCCATGTTCCTTTCTTTTCATCGGCCTATTCGCCATCTTTCTTCTACACGATTTCTGCTCCTTGATTTCCTTTGGTATCGTTCTCTCGCTCGCACACGTGACCGGGAAGGTTCAAGCATCGACTTGGTTCCGTTATCCGTGGTAAATACACGTCGAGCATCCTGTACGTCTTGCCTCCGGTGAAAATAAACAATGTTTGTTGGCGTAGACGGTACGATAGTGATACGATGCATCTGCTGCTTTAGAAATCACACGACCATGCCTTTTCGTTCGATCGAATTTTTACGCCGATAAACATCTTTCGCCCTATTGGTCGCCAATTTCTATTCCATGTTGTAGTACGATTTGAATATATTTGTTTGCCGATCATTTTAATCAAATCGCTATTTTGATCTCGTATTTATTGGTCCATGCATAGGTCCATACACCGCGGGGTAGGGATTCGAATTAATTGCAAGACTGAAAACAAGCAGCATATGAAAAGGTAATATTTTGTACATTTACAATCCCAGATATGTACGATATTTTTCGTACGTATTAAATAATCTCGCAATTTGCGCAGTGCTTTTAATACACGGTTTCGGAAATACACGAAATATTTCTTGCTGTCGTGTTCTTTGATATTCGTAAGTAAAAATTCTTACTTAATTGTACGTTTAACAGTATTCTGACTTTATTTTGATTGATTGACAAACAGCGAAATAAACCATATTTAAAAAGAAAACCAAGAGATAGAAAGAAAGTGTATGAGTTTTTATCCAACTACTGATACTCATATTAATTTTCGTAACCCAGAAATAGTTAACTAATAATCACGCGTGGATTTTTCCTTCATACATCTTTTTATACTGGCAGACTTGATTTACGCGGTAGAAAACCGCGTAAAAAGAAACCACCTGGAAAGCATTCTCCGCATAAATAGGAGTTGGATGTATCTATTATGCGAACAGTTTAGGAGAAGATCTTGTACATTTTACATTGCTCTTTAGGACATTTTTAATTATTGCATAATTAGTTGATCCGCTAAAATATTCGGATAAAATATCGGTGCTGTAAAGTTAAAATTCGTTAAATAACATTTTCATGTAAGCGTGATGCAGAGGTTTTCGTATTTCTGTTATAATTAAAATTTCAATATTCACGAAATAATATATTTGAATATAGCAAGTCATTTATATATCCTGTCTGTACTGTCTAGTAAAATCGTGTTTGTTTAATTATTATATTTGAAGAAGAAAGAAAATGGTGAAGTTATAGATGATGAATTATAAATGTATAACAACGATGTATTCTATGCAACATATAGTTACGGTTTAGAATTGTATGACAAACATAGAAGCTTAAAGTGAATCTATAATGATTTCAGAGATTGCATATAGCACTTCTTTCGTCGATATTTTGAGTACAGTAAATTTTCCACTTAGATACTCCATTTTGTTCCACCATCTTCTTTATAGTCTACTTGCCAGTCACACGGTATATGATTGTTAATCCTTGACGGATTCCCGCCCGTTTCATTACTGTAACTGACAGTTTACTAAATGTACTACCGGAATTAAATTTACGCATTAAATTTTACGTAATGCCTTTGACATATATATACATATACATATATATATAACGCTCGACTGCTTGTTAGATACGGAGTATGAGTTCAGTAGTATAATCAGCATCTCTGAAATAAAACACGTCTCAAGAGCAAATTTTAAAATACGTTGGCTTTAAAATTAATAAAACAAAGTATATGCGCTTATAGTTACGTGTATAGAGTGCTTTTATTACATGTTATTAATGTTAACTTTTACTGGTTTCCGTATACGTATTTATACCTAAAAACATTTCGTCTGATGTTGAAAATTATATCTGCTTGGGAAACAGCAACTGTCAATTTTGTGCTAACGAGTTGAAAATTCATAACGAGTAGACTATCTATAACCATATTCGTAGGTTCGTATTCCCAGAACTTCTCCGGAATATTCTAATTGTAGTTACACTTCAGATTTTTGAAAAGTTGGTTTACTGCTACTTGTTGTTTTAATATGTAACATGTTATTTAATTTTGCATGATCACGACATAAATTCCACATCTATCGTTGAAGGATAATAAATGTAATTGAATGCATTACCTTTGCTTCGTTTATTATTTGTTGGTTTTAATATTTTCTTCAAAGTTGAGTCGAATTTCTAAAAATGTTAAGAGTTTAAATGTTATTTAAAGTTATTGTACAACGAGTAATACTTCAGAGGTTATTGCACTACAAAGAGATATAAAAACATGGGGAAGTATATCATGGGATATGTGTAACGATATTGATATATATTATCAATGCACATACTTTTTTTAACATAAATGGCGTTATTTATGAAACAAACGTTAATGTACTATCGTGTAGAAGCAAGGTTCTCCTGCAGTTCTTTATTTATAGAAGACCATAATAAAGGCAACTGGGGGTATTGTAGTAAGGCGGTTATATTGAGAAACTTGGTGAAATCAATCGAAGTCCTATCGGGAAATGTACATATTGGAAAAGAAATGAGTTTCCGATCTTACGAGTAGAGATACGATGCTTCTCATAGTTGCTTAACAAAGCTTAAAGTTCGTTAAGAATATCGATACATACGTAAGATTTTCCACTTCGTACTATCCTTGTGCACAGAAAATTCGTACTTGAGTTTTATGAACAAAGTCACTTAAAACTTTCAGGAAGGACGATATAGCTTGTACGAAGTATTCGATTAACAGATATATCTTAACATTGAGAAACTTGCTAATATAACATAGTTATAAGAAAGAAAAATGTGTAAACTTTAGATTAAGATTAAAGAGCATAGTCTAAGAATTTTTAAATGGATTATGTTGTCCAAAGGTAACAGCAGTTTTATGAATTTCTGTAATAGTTTAAAAAGATTGGTTGCTGCGTAAAAGTCATAAAAGTGGGAATAAATTATTTCAAAATTCATGTTAATTGTCGATTATAAATTCCGAATAATACCATTCTTTGAAGTACCTTGTAATCATTTTATAAAGTTACATCTGCTGATAGTAATATCAGCAAAGACGTTCTTCTATCTGTACAGGATGTCGCTTAATAACCTGTCCATCTCTTTGATAGACAGTTTCAATAAAGGATATGATTCTTTATAGATACAATAAGAATTAATATTATCTGAAAATAAGCTTTAAAACACCAAGTGCAATATAGACATATCGAAAATTGCAATTACTTTCTTCAAAAACAGCAGATACAAACAGATTCAGACTAACATAAATTAGTACCGCAAAATTCATGATATCTAGCATTCAAAAATTCATTATCAAATACAACATTGGTAAATATAATTTGCCATTATAAATGAAATCTGTTGTACACGATACACAATTACTCGTGGCAAATATTTGTAAACGTAAGTTAAGCATGGAGAAGTAAAGTATTATCTGACCCCGGATGCCATACACCATTATAAATAACATCGCAAACCCAGTCCAAAATTGCATCGCATATTAAACTGGAAGAACTTGTTGGAGATTGAAAATTTCGAGCTGGCAAACACTTGGTTGCATTTCGATCCGTTAATAGGACCATCAAACGCATAAAGATGGCATAAGTAACAGGCACAAAGCATTAAATCTCATAACAAGAGGGCCCGATCTCCCACCCCCGTTACGTTCGCCAGATTCATATGCACTCGAAAGCCAGACAGGGCAGCTGCATCGAAGAGTAACGGCATCAAACGCGTAATCACTGTATATAGGGTGAGGCATCGTATTTGTCATAGTCGCATAATATGCCCTCAAAACTCGTTCGCGCGTCTCGTAGCTTCTCCCCGTATCGGCGAAGGGTGCAGGCTTTGCCAAGGGATGGAAAGGGTTAGGAAGGAGCAACAAGGAGGGGATGGGATGGAAAAAAGAAGATGGGGTTGAGTTAGGTGTTAGGTGTAGCCGTGGAACGGGTTGAATGAATAATTCGCATCGATCGTGAAATCTATCTCGGTGTTCCTGCATCGCCTCTGGCATTCCGATTTGAAAAGAAAGGTTTCAGACTGGCCTAACGTCATCGCCTGCTATAGAACCTGACCCTGACGAGCCGATATTGCTGTAACAACATGCAGGAAATATACATATTCCGCCATGTTTCCACGAGTTTTCGTGAAATCTTTCAAGGATACGCGCGAACGGATGTACCGTTAATTACTCTGGCTAAATACGGTGCGACTCTCTTTTTTCCCGTTAACGATGCCGTCGTACTGTGAGTTACTGAGTTAGTGTACACAATAAGCCTGTACTAGAAAGATTTTTTCCGCGCTTTTCACAAACTAGAGAATCTGGATAGGGTAAACCTAGGTTCTTTGAATCCTGAGCTTTCAGAATGGAATTCAGTCTGCCTTACAGAGAGCATGCCTGAAAAAGATGCAATTTATACCCTTTGTCGGAGAGTTATACAAATGACTACCGTGCCTACTGGAAAATTTCTTTCTGTAGTACAAAGGAAAATGCAGTTGCAGAAGAAAGATAATAATTTACCTTCCCACGTTTAATGTAGCATAGATTTCAATCGAGTAATTTTACTTCGCGTATTCGTTAAAAATATTGTATAAATACGCGGTTAGAATGGTTCATCATTCATCATTTCTAAGTAGCTTTCAACTACTCCCTTCTTTTAGGTTGATCAATTTAATATCACGATATTACGGTACTTCGCGTGAAAGCAATTTCGGTAAATGAAAGAATTTAGGATAGTTCCATCAATCTTTTTAATTACAAGTGACTTGCTCTTTTAGTAGAAATGATGTTCATGTAAAAATAGTGATTTGCTGTACACGAAAGACTGGGGTCAGCAACACTGGTTGAAGTGAGCTCTCATGTACTTACCTTCCTCTTGCACAATTTCATTAACCCAATTCACGAGGCTGGGGATTTCGCATTAGGGCGATGCGTGGGCGTGATGCTATAGTAACATCGAACTTGCGTGAGGTCCGTCGTGAACGTATCTACACGGTCACTGAGTATCCAGAACAACAAAAAAGTAGACTACCGGAACCTGCTAAGTTACTCCGTTTTCGAACTCTGACTTCCGTCTCCCTGTAGATATTCCCTTTTGAATTCAATCCGCGTCGAATCTGGTTCGATGACGTAATATAAAATTGCTTCAAAGTAATTATTAGGTTGTTTTAATCCTCTGTAAACAGGTATTTCATTTTGTATCATGAGATAATGAGATTGTTTTTAATGAGAACGAATACATAAAAGTATAGATGTATCATAATGGTGCTCATAATGGTTAATACCAATTGGAAAATAATTAGATATTAATAATTATTTTAATATAAGACAACCATATATCATCTACGTGTTGTATTTGTAATAAGCAAGGAAAAGGTAGGGGCCCCATTTCGTGGTAATTATAGTCTTGAGCTTTGCAACAGATAATGGTGGCAGACTTTTGTGTACCAAGAGTTCTCAGAACTTTGCCTGAACTTGACTATCTATTGAAATTATAGAAAATCGATGTTGCTCGTTTATGTAAAGTATATTCCGTTACATCAGACCGTCAGGATATGAGATTGAACTTTAATACACGTTGGAATTACTTTCACAATAGTTACTTATATTTCACAGAATATGCAAGGTTGATAATAATATTATATAGGAAATAAAGTAAATCTTTTTTGAAAGAACGTGCAGTGGCTTGCAAACTTATCTTGGTACTTAATGCAGTCACTATAGATTCAAAGAAATCAATATTCTTGAAAAATTAAGAATAAACAAGTAATTGCAATTTTTAAGTAAACATCCTCAGTGGAATTTTGTTCAATGTAATCTTTCGTTAGAACTAAGACAGTGTTTTTCAACATTTTTTACCTTACGACACACTTGAAGCTATAGTTAAACTTATGCGACACTCTATTACTTAAAATATGATGATCGATATATTTTTTACTATAGTATGTATACATTTATTATAACAATTATATACTCGTATAATCAATTTAAAAAGGTTTTAATTTTCATATGTACAATTCTTGTGCTTTGTGCTTCTTTCAAAAATAATTTAATTAATGATCTTTTAAAGTCTTAGCGGCACACCTAAGATCCTCTCACGGCACATCGGTTGAAAATCCCTGAACTAAGGGCAGGTTTCCATGCCATCAAACGCAACTAGCATTCAATAAATGCCAAGATTGGTGGCACACCTTATACATCCCTACAGCTAGGTAATACATAAATTTACCTAATTGGTTGAGCCCTTCGCGAGGCCTATCATGGTTCTCAACACGTTCGACGTACCCGTATTTTTTAAGATACTATTAGACATTTTTCATCCCTTGGATCCTCACGTATACTGTATGTACAGTGTGCACATATTTGTAGTCTTAATTAAAAAGTAGTAAAAAATAGATTTAACGAGATCTCAAGTTATACTTTTAATTGGTAGAGCGCGGCGTCGTTTCACGAGAAACCGATTCTTTTCGTGACGGGGGCACGTGCGGATAATTGAATCACGGATATCGCATGGGGGGATATATACAGCCGATCATACGAGTACTTGCAATTACTTCTGTCGCTTACATGGTGCAATTGCACCCCTAATTACTCGAGTCAATAAATTAAGACATTGGTTTGAATGAGATTCAAAGAAAGATCGAACAACTTTACTGCTGGTATACAGTAATCTTATAGTAACAAAAAGAAGCAAGCCAAATGAAATTAAAAATATCAATTCTCAAAAGAATATAAAATCAAATTACATTGCATATGCACACATATAATTCTACATTATAAAACATTGTACTTATTGATTGTTATACTTTACGATATAACAAGGATACTCCAGAACCACTTATATTATCATACTTGGCTATTATCTTAAATTATTTCCTCGTTCACTTCGACTTTAATGAACCAAAACTCTGTTTACGGGAAGCCAATTATAATTATAATGAACAGAAAAATAATTTCGTTGTTCGCCGTTGATGTCACGGTTATAATAATCCTGACATAAGAATGGCGCTTTTTAGAAAAGCGAATTAAAAATTTAGTAATAACAGTAATTAATTATTTTGATAATTAAATTATTTTGGTCCGAGGAATATATGGACTTAAATCACAAGGGTGAGTATTACATAATCGTTAAAAGATGTAATATTAATTATAATTTATTCATTATCAATTATGAAGCAATTGTGTGAATGTGTACTTGTAGAATTATTGCTCAGCATGTATTTTTATTATATATTAATCGCAATTACATTTTGCTATTCGGTTCTGGCAGCGACCGGTAATGAATATTTGAAGAGGATGTTCCTTCCCAGACATCGCGTTCAAATTAATATTCCGGTGTAAGTTCCGTTAATACTTCCCGCCAAGTACCACGGTAATAACTTACTAATTCATGTAATATATCGCTAGTATCATTGTCAAGTAACCATCAGCATATGATTTCATTTTTCTTCAATATAAGTCTTTATCGTAGATCTCATTTTTCAAGTAAAATCATCTATAGTTAAATACTTTGGCAATCAAACATTATTTAGATCCGAGGGATATTTCTCGAAAGTAGTTCATTGTGTATAATTCACTTAACTCCAGTGCAACTTAATTTAAATTTAGGTCTACGATAAGCCAATGAAAGAAGTCCTTCAGTTAATTAGAGACGTTGGAGTGCAAATTCTTGTTACATCTCATCGTCAGAGTCCTAGCAGTTGATATTTCTATTGATAAAACACAAAGGTTACAATCTATAAAGTATGAAACCAATTTCTTGACCGGATGTCATTTTCTTTTCGGCAAGCTTTTCGCTGTTTTTAAACATTTTCAAGTGGCCGATTTACATAAAATACTACAGTTAAAACTCAATCTTATTACGAGATCTACTAGGAGATGCAATTAAGCCTGCAGTCTACTAATAAGATTTAGTTTTAAGTGTAGTTTAAATCTTACTGTTATATCCAATGCAAACTTAATTACTTCAAATATCGTATCTCGCAAATCAAAGTTCCTATAATAATTGATATCGATTTCATAGTTCGAAATTGAATAAAGTCGGGGCTTTATTAGGTACCGGAAAAAGTTCGTGCGGATTTTTAAATCGAAATTCAAATACTCTGGACTTTTGTTGATTAATATCAAACTTCCTTGTAAATAGCAGTTTTAAAAATGCTGCCAAAATCAAATTAACAATTAATTAATTCTTTACGAGTACAACCCTAGATTTTTACAGAAAAGCATGTATAAGCTTTTAGGACATTGTAAAAATAAATGGTGACCACTTCATAAAATAAAATTATTTTCCTGAATATCAGGAGTATTTGAATTATGATTTTAAAATCCGCATAAACTTTTTCCGGTATCTAATGTAAGTAACGAACAACAATATAAAAGAAAATTATGATTGCCACCCTACGGTTTTAATGGGCGTAACATTTAGAAGAAGGGTTGCACCGCAACAATTATCGTGAGGTTTCGACTGAAAGTCGTTTACGTGCACTTTTATTCCTCTTCGCCTAACAAGATGTTCCATTACGAGATTGGAGACGCAGGAGATAAGAATGAACACCAATATCTATGTAGATACATATTGCGTGGTCCCTCCTTGCGATGAATAACAGTAGAAAGAAAGGAATCAGTGAACAGTCACATCCTCTTTAAAGTAAGATCTATTATTTTTTTTAGAATTGACGAAAACCATTAGTACAGGGGAAAGTTAGGTGCCAGGTATATAATTGTGTATCGAGTATGCTGCTGACGAGTTTTCAAGACAAACAAGAATATCTTTCTATTCTTTGTTTCGTAAAATTCGTAGCTTGATTACTGCAAATATAACCATCGAAGATGAAGATTGAAAGGTTAAAGACTAGAGTGAATTTTATTTCGCAAGTGAGTGTTTAATAAATTCTATATTAGGTTAATTAAGTTTAGCGAATTACTACAAACAACTTGATATTTTATTCTATTACTACTCCTTTTCATTCTACAACTTAATTAATTCTTTTAGAAGCTCAACAAATTCATTCATTGAATTGTGTAACTTACCTACAATGTATTTACTAATTTATGATGGAAGATAGTGTTTAATGCCAAATTCTGGTTTTACTTTCGTCATAACAATTCAAGCACTAAAAAAGTTTGTAAAAGTCGACGTAAAAGAATAGAGATGGGAAATACAGAAATTCATCTTTCAACGGAGTTTTCTTTTAAGTCGGGATATCTTGAATAGGAAACCCGGCGACAGCCTTGAAGAATTTTAACAAACGATGAAGAATATATTTGGTGAAGTAGTTGAGAAATTTTAAAATGGTAGTAAGAGAACGTCTGATCGCAGAAATGGAATTGAAATGTGTAAAACTGAGCACTTTATGCTCATAAAATTGTTCTTTCCTTTTCTGTCAAGGAACTATTAGTGATTAAAGTTTGCTTCCGAGAAGATACGTATATACATATATTACATTTATAAATATGCATTCTATTTATTTAAATATTCCGGATCATAATACAGTACATTTCCATCCCGCCTGAATTGTTGCAAATCAATTTGAATAAAAGCATGATAAATAATATTTTCCTCACAGTTTTTTTCCAATCTATATAATATTCGTTTCTGAGTAATTCTCAAGTGAATTACCTTTTAAGTTCGCTTAAGTTACCTTTTAAGTTTAAGAAGAGTAAATAACTGCGGAAATAATTTCTGCTAATAACGAATTCATAATTCTTCAAAAATTAGTCAATTAATATTGGTGATAACTAAATAATTTTTGCGCGTTGTTGACTTTAAATCAAATTGTGAAGATTACCAGGTTTTATGAAATATTCAAACAGTCATATAATATGGTTTGCCGTGTTAAATCAGGATATAAAGTCAGAGATGTGATCATCGGAACACTTTGAATATTCGGAGTGACAATAATATGGAATGAGCATTGACGTAATCGGTAACCCGTTCTAGATGACGCAAGGAACTAGTCGTACGGAGGACATCCAGATATTGTAACTGGAGAATCAAAGTTGGCCTGCATATCTATTCCTAAAAAGTAATTAATTTATCCGTAACATCTATCCTCCCCTTGTTCCCCCTGTTCCAGTTTTGTTCTTCAGAGGAATTCCGCGTATTCCACATCGTAAATAGACTCTTACAATTACTACCACAAGGATCGTTGTATCATACCAGATTATCTTGAAGTAATTGAAGCAAAATTTATCGTCAAAATAATATGAAAGCATTTAAGGTGCTTCGGTCTAACCAGATAATTTTATCGTCCACCTTTTTAACGAATCTCTGAATAATTCCAAGGAGATAAAATGAAATTGGGGCAGTTTATTTGCAATTGACTCACTTTGCGCTAAAGTTAGAGAATAGGGAATGTGGTCTTATCAACATTACAAAAACGCGAAAGAGTTTTTTTCAAAATTATTTTCAGACCTCTCTTATTATTATGTTATTCTTAACCTCTTAGATACTGTACGCCACTATATTGGCTTTCTCGGATGTTATCTTATTATGTTCTTTTCTCAAACTATTCTAATTTAAACATTTCTAATTTATTCATCTCTAACTATTCTAGTGTAACTTCATAGTGGCAATATTGGTCATAGTGTGGTCATAGTGTGGTCATAGTGTGGTATTATACGCTTTTAGCAATTTCAAAATAAGTAACTATCCCCAATTTCGAATACCAATCATATATTATGAGTCAACTCATATACGTATATACATGAGTTAGAAATAGATGTACGAATATGACCGCAACAACGTCTGATTCGCACTATATTTGTTATACGCAGATAATTGTGATTACTACTTCCGTTCTCTATAATGCCAACGAGCAAGGTATTAAACGAATCTCACTCGGTTAAAAGGCGTTGTTCGCAGCCTACTATTTATAGATAGTTAAATCAATGGGGTGAGAAAGAAAGGCACAGAATTACAGTGCGAGCAATTTTGCATGGCTGACAGCTGTAATTTTGTGTGAAACTTAAGGCACGCAAGCGCCAGGCGCAATTATCATTTACGGAGAATATTTTCTTTGTCAGGGTTGCGCAATTTCGTGATAATGTAACCGTAATTCGCGACAATCGACATTCATTAGTTGCTTCTGGAAAAATTAATCCGGAAGTGTATAGGTGACTAATGAATAATAACACATTCCGGTTGAATTAAAATCATTTTTATTACCACAAAATGAATACATAAAAGCTACATGAATTTGGTGAAAGCATATTCCGTCATCACAGCAACTCGACATGCGCAATTATTTGCGGAACTGTAAAATACGTCCATTTTACAATACCACGTTTAAGAATTTAATTCCAGAGAATGCTTTTTATATTCCAAATCAATGCAATATGATATTACAAGATATGTTTGCAAAAACATTCTGCACTCAACAGAGTATAATTATTTTCTTTATAAACTGATAATTCAACATTAATTATTATTTGTAAATAAATACCACTAAAGGAACTTCTTAAACGAACAAAAACATTGAACGCTTCCCTGACCCGTCGTTAACCCAGTTATGGCTGTTCCAGTACACGCACTAGTCACCAGGGAATCCGACATATTTGCTCCATACTGGAAACTTGATTTCCAGATAATGTAAAAAGAAGTTTTGCGACATCATTTAAACAACGTTCTATCATTCTTCTTCGGACGCGCAGTATAGATCCTTCACTATAATGACAATTTTTAACGCAAGAACCTCGAGTACATATGTAGATGTACGTACATTAAATAATTCATACCTTTTTAGATGCGTGGACGTACATTGAGTAATTTATATAAAGATCTTTGTACATTTATTTACTTAGTTTTATTTTGCCTGGTTATTCTATTCCATGCTTAGGTTAGTATGCTCGGAAGTATTAAATTGTTTAATTGTATAATCATGACAGATGTATTGACGGACGTTTTATTGATATTTGAAATTGATAATGTATTCACAATTCCTAAGTATACAACATTATTCATATAATATAATATTAAATTATTAGCCTATTATAATAAAAAAGTGAGCTCTCAAAATACTGATATTAAACTTATCTTACAGTTCAAGCTGTCGAAACTCACGTAAACGCATCGTCCTATAATATTCAAGATTACTTATAATTTTTTTTTTTTTATTAGTTAAAAGTAGGAAGTGCGACATAATAAAAAGGCGCTTTCTAATCATCAAATTTATCTGCGTATCGGATCAATCTGATGATTAGAAAGCGATAAAGGATCACTTTAAGCTTCCGGGGTTTAATAAGCGAGGTATCAAATACGACGAACGAAACCCCGCCGATCAAATACCGAGGTGGGCGCAGTAATTCCCGTTTCCTTCTCGAAGGCATTACGGTCACAAAGAAGACGGTTGCTGACCGCTTGAAACGTCCGCGAGGGAGGAGGACGATTGAATGAAAGAGGCGGACATTTAATTATGGAGAAGCGTAGGAGGCGACGGTGGAATAATAGCGGAATAAGTATGAGCTAGGTGGCCAAGTATGCTGTCGTTGTATTCTGATCCTCCGTAAAGAGGAACGACAATTACGACGACGGCGAAGACGACGACGACGTAATCAGTTCGTAAGAACGACGTGCGATAAATCTCGCACGTTAACTGCACGTCTTCTTAATCATAGACGTTTTTCTCCTTGGAACTGTTGGTAGTTAAAATTAGTAGTTAAAAATACCGGTAGTAGTCCAAATTGCGTTTAAAGCATTCACCACTTCTGAAACATGTTAATTGATTATAATGGATATTTCGTGAAAATGATAATATGGAATATAATTTCGACAAAAGCCATTAGTAGTTAAAATTAACATTAAATCATTCTCTACTTTTTGAACATTTTAATTGATTATATAGGATATCTCGTAAAACTTGTAACAATATAATTTCTGCAAAGTCATTTCTGTTCAGAAGATCGAAGCGACCAAAAAGTTTTGTGCAGTGGATAACCTGAGTTCTAAAACTTTTTGACACTGATATTAGTAATATTTTTAATTATGGGGTTCAATCTCCGTGCTGACATGATAAGGTAGTTTAAGGTAAAAATATTTATTAACATTAGGACAAATTTGTACATCTCATAAAAACTTGTAGATTTTCATTGAACCAAAATGTATTCGCCCTGAAGAAGGAAATCAGTGCGATTACTGACGAATAATCGTCACGTAATTAATTCTCGGATAATATTTAAAATAATAAATCAATCTTATCTTCACGGATGCAATGATAGTGCACCACTCAATTTATACATTTTTTAACTATCATTACATATATTTATTCATGGTAACACATAATGGATGCGGTATTGTCAATGAATTAATTTGCATACAGCTTTATAAAAGATTGTTTAAAAGACATTCGGGAAATCATCTCATAGAAGTTAAAATTATTGAAAATAATAACGTATATTTATTTCGTCCAACATTGATTTATTACATAATTGAGTTACTTAATTAAATCTTAATTTAATGTGAAAGTCGTTTCCATTCGCCTCCTACACAAGTTCCTGATAAAGTTAATGAGAGACTGTTAAACTATAAGTTGACAAAAGAGAAGAACTTCGAGAACGTAGCTCGAGTATCACACTTTAGGTGGAAGACATCGATTTCCGCTTTGCGGTGCCAGTTTAATTATTATTATCCTCATTAAGAGTATAATAATAATCCAACCAACTCTTATTTCCGAGATACTTAAAACTCGAATAGTCGGATGAGACTAGTCTCTCGGCTTTTTATTCCGTGTCACTTTAATTTCATCATTTTTATCGAATATTAAAATTCCCTCTCTTTTCCAACCGTTGGAATCTACCATCTATTTTCAATCATACAAATTTCATTTCAACAGCTGTCATTGATTTCATTGGTTCCAGTAATTAAGTTATCTTCCAGAGCTTTTGCAACGAATCTATCAATTATCGACATTGATAACATTCTTTCTTTCGCGTACGTTGCTTTCAATGAATTTCAAACCTTTGTCGCACAAAGTTTCAATGCGATTTTCAATCAAATTAAAGTGGATTAAATTACAAGACTGTGAAAAAATATGGAGTTCCTCAGGCAGTTTTTAAACTAATGAAAACATATTTAATGCTTGTATGTGTTTAACAGCGAAATTGTACATTGCTAATGAGTCAAATTATTATGTTTCACGCGAAGCTACAATTACTTCACCAATGAATTGGAACTCTTATCACATATTAAGTTACGTTCAGCAAGCTTCTTTCGGCATACGGATAAAGCTGTTGAAATCAGTTTTGCATAAGAATGTACGAATACAAATTTATTACCTTCGCGCAAAAACAGTTGTTAGAATTATTTCGTTTTACATTTCGCGATGTTTGTACGCGGAATATCTCGTATTATGGTTCTTTTAAAACTTCAACCTTTCTGATTATCTTTTAAACTTAATATTTTCTTTACATAGTCTTAATATATTCTCAATAATATATATTTTTCTGATCTTACGGATTTAAATCAATTTTCAGGGGTTTCTAGAAACGAAATTTGTTTGGTCTTATTCTTTTCTGAAAAATATTTACATACTATGAAAAATATGACACGTTAGGGCCAAAACTTGGGATTTTAAGCAGAGGTTTAGTCTTCTTGGACTTAATGATCCTGGACTAATTATTTTGGCAAATTAATTCTCAATAGATATAGTATATGTAAATTATAATAGAAACAAATCCTGCTTCGTTATTTTATATTTTTATTCTTTTCTTTTTAGACATAAGAATAGATTGTGTTTTACACGGCTGTATAAAGATCTAATTGAAATTACCAGTTTTAAGCTTGTCGAGAATTTAAGGCAAACGGCAAAGAGGTGAAAAGGATCACGCGTTAATTTTTTAAATTATTTTTGACATATTAAAACTTTACAGTATAAAAAACAAGAAGTCGAGATAAATCAGTTGAAATTAAATTAATTTCTTCCTTATTGAAATGTTTTAAACTTAAATCGTGATTTTTCCTTCCGAGAAAACTCATGAAATAGAAAACGAAAGTGAAGCATCATTTACTGACTAAATAATTATTCATAGTTTCGCGTACTATCAAGAGTTGATTCGTAAATCCAATAGAATTTCTCAATCTCGTGTTTCTTATTCACACTTAAAAATAGAAATCCTCAATCGAATGCGAGGACGAACGAAACACACATATTCGTTAACCGGCTTTCCTACGCTTTAAATCAATCTTTATACCCATTTCACCTCAAAAGTCAATAAACGAAAACCCCGGTTTCCAACGAAATTTTTATCTTCCGATGAACCGAATTTTTCCCCGAAATCATTGAAATATTCTATTTCTCCAAAAGATGACAATGCATTCGTATTTGTTTTATAACCGAGTTCCATTCTTATTGTTTGCCTTTCCGCTAAACTGGAAAAGGAACTGCTTCATTAATTCAGTCTGCTTTTAAATACATAAATTATAGAAGGTTTGTAATACCGTGCTAGAGTGATGTTATTATCATATTATTATAATGGTATAAATTATTAAACGTGCCAAAACAATTTATTAAATTGTGTGCCTACTATTAACAGTAAGTACTAATAATGTAATAATGCTTGCCAGCGAATTAATATTAATATTTTACCTACTCATTAAGGCACAACAAACATACGAGTCCTAATTTTTTATTATAAGATGTAGGATTATAGATACGTTTTAAGAGGGTAACCAGTAATTAAGTGAAAATGTTAGCAGTGCGTTGGCTCTCTTCGTGTTGAACTTGTCCTTTACCTCATTGTTTTCTTTCCATTCAACGACTAAATAAAGATAAATCTCGTGCATTAACTTACCATTTCATTAACGCGACGTGTTCGACGTGTTACTGTATTTATTAGCAGCATATAAATGCTGCTACAATAGAATCGTTACATGACAATGAACTAGTATTGCAACGTATACAGACATATAGCCATTCGTGATTACAAGTTTTAACTCTAATTTAATAATGAAATAGCTTCAGCAAGTAGCGAGTTTATTGTATTACCAAATAACTAGGACCCTTTTTGTGACACCTTAAGTCTCAAAAAATTTACACATTAATAGAATCCAAGATTTTTAACCGTAGCGAGTATCTAAAAATTTGTTTGAAATTTTGATTAATAATAATACTTATTATTATTCTTATTACATGTATAATAGCTAATCTGCATTGATATTAATATTAGTGTAACAAATCAATGTTTCGATTTAAATAACAGTTAAATAGATATCTTTCGAGTTGATATTTACAGTTGAATAACGAATATGATATTCGATCGAAGTCTCTACAGGAAAGAAAGGTTAACATTAATCATTGAAATTGATGACGTTCTCTAATCACATAATCGTATTCAATGTGATTCGAAGACCGAGGCATCTAAAAATAAGAAAGTGTTATATTCTCCTGGCACGAAAACCAATATATCGTACATCTAAACGTGGGAATTACATGGCCAGCTTGCTTCCTAATTTGATATTACATCATCGCCCTTGGGTTAAACTCGTCGTAAAATCCGTGTGGTATAAAAGTGCACAAATCGATTAATCAATTTAATTATGTTCATTATAAAACATGAACCGTAAAAAGTCTCAGAAACTGGGATCTTATAAATATGAATATTTTTATTAACACTAGATCTACTGACCATGTACTCAGTTATGCTTACACATTTATTTATATACAAATTATGGCTAGAGAATTGAAGTTAATTAATGGATTACATTATTTGCGTTAGGCATATCAAATAAAAGTATATCAAATCTTAAACAATGCACCGTGATATATCCGAATAATTTAACTAAAAATGGCGGACAAGTCATTTTGACTCCTTTGGTAGTTCTAATGTTAAGTGCGTATGAAACGCTCTACGTACTTACCACGTGTAATAATTGATATGATATATTGCTCGGGGTAAATGTACCGTTAAATATCATTAACTACCGTAGAAATTTAGCTATAAACCCTTTAATGTTTGTTTAGCGTAATTCCTGAAAGATTCTATTGTCTGGTACAAATTATTAATAATATTATGAACAGTTATATATAATATACTTAATGGTTATCCTTAACACTTCGACTGCTGCGTGCTTTAATAAATCTGATTAACCTTCTGCGGTGTATTATTCAAGTGACAGTAGCTGCAACTGAATTACGTTATCAAAAATAAGAAAAGTCGGGGAGTTATTGATATTCGGTTGTTTGATTGGTTCTTATGTGACACGTAACAATATGTTTAAAACCAAACCAATTTAGTAAGAAAGTAAATACGTTGTACTGTGAAAAATTGATTGGTAGTATATGTATACATTGTACATGCCTTTCGTATATATTAATGAACATGGGAAAGCGTATACACTACCGGTTATAATTTTGGGATTACTTGCAATCGTGAAGCAAATTATTAAATATTTTGTCTATAAAATGGAATGGGATACTTTTCTTTGGGTATATCTGTAGGTGATGTATGTTGATACTATAAGATAGAAGGGTTGTATAAATTTCGTATATTTAATTCTGTATTAATTATACAATTTCGCTTAATATGTGATTCGTCGAAGTATCCCCTTTTTTCATTATTACTATTTTACGTATTTTTTATATACGCCCAACAAGTTTGTGTAATGTTTCTTGCTGCATATTTCGCCAACCTAACCCGACAGATTTTATAGGGAACAAAATCTTATTACACCCAGGTGCCAATACAATATGTGTCTGCATGGCAAGAAAATTGTTTAATATTAATGATAAAATTATGAAATGGATAAAGGTTTTATATGCTATTTACGTTTAATGTTCATTCTAACGTTTACTTTAAACGTTAGAATGAAGGAAAGGTAAGTAATCCCAAACTTTTGACTGGTAGTGTATGTACGCGTCTCGCAGTCAAAGAGTTATTATAATTGAGTATTAGTTTTGTATTAATAAATAATTATTAATTGTGTATAATGTATGAGGAATTATAGTAGATAGCTGTTAACGGGTTAATGACACATTCAGCATCCTCTTTCAGTAAGATTGAACTCAGGTGCACTCTGATGCACGAAGCATGTCGAGAGCATGTTTCGGATTGATAGCATATGGAAGATGATAGATCGATTCGATAATGGTTACGCGCATCTGTATGATATAACGCTTGCAGGTTTACCTTGGCATGAATTCTTAGGGTGCGAGATCTACAGGGCTGCTCACCATAATCATTCTGTCATCTTATTAGAAGAAAGCATGGTGAAATCTGATATAAATGAATCGAATGACATAATACGTAATATAACATCCCACTGTACATTTAACTTAACAAACATATTACTCTCAGTTACATAGCTTTGGCACACAGTTCTTAAAAACAATTAATTATAACACCTAACTGGCGTATAAAAAAATGGTATTAATAAATTTGACGCAATTAAATATTGGTAACGTAAATCAAAACAACTAGTCATCAATATCTACCCTTCAAATTATTGTAATCACTTCTTAACACCTGACAAAAACACCGGCCAGTTCAAGCTTGACTAAAGGCATAATTTCTTTTGTAGATTATTAATAATCACTTATAACAGTATGCAAGAAGCTAAAGAAACAAAGTGGTTTTGTATTTTCTTGTTTCAAGAATTAATATTAAAGATTATAAAATGTTGCAGAAGTAAAACCTTAAACATTTAACAGTAACATTTATATTATATAATCAAGGTATTTCATGTATTATAGGAATTATATTTCATATAAATACAGTGAAAACATTTTAACGATTAATAATACTTTTATAAACTATGGTAGCGTTCTGTGCAATCTCCTTTATGTAATGGGAAGTTGCAATATTTACGTATGAAACATGTTCGACTTTTCAGTTGAACATCCCTGTCATCCCTCTCCCACGAGCAACTAGAATGCTCGGACAAATGATCCAAAAAACCCCATTTTCATTGTTAGTATTCTTTTCGAAGGGTCAAAATTGTTGTAACAACTTTGAAAAAATAAGTAAAACACTATTATTACTGACAGCACAAGTGCGAATCTCTAACAGATTTACGAAAATGCCGATTAATAGTCTACCGGTCCATACACGCTGATGGTATAAAGTCTATTAATCTGCCGGTAAGTGAAGTGTTAATTATCTCTACTTCCTGCGCGATCTTTAAGATTCTTATCAAATCTTTAAAAGGAATCATGATTCTAATTCCCTATAACCTTGAAAATCGGTAGTAAATCTATGTTAAGCCATTATTGTACTAAATCTTTCTTATACTCTTACTAATAGAATCGATTCTCAAATATCGGATCATCATGGCGCGACGCATATTCCTCACTCGAGGTGGTAAACAATATTGTTTATCTTCTTTTACTCTGAATGTTTTGTAACATGTTGTTACTCTAGAATCCACCAGCAACCAATAGTAACACTCCGTAAGTTGCATTCCTTCGAAACCGCCAGAAATAAGGAAGTTGCAATTCCTCGTCCTACCGAACTAACTTAACCTACGTAGGAACGCGCGAAATGGAAAACTAGGTTACAGTAGTTTATACCGATTACAGTGATAAGCCAATTCTCCATGGGCAGAACGATTTTCCTCGAGGACTACAGTCCCACCTCGTTCTCTCGATATCGTTAGTTTTATTTAACTTTGACTAGTGACTCTCGCAGCTAGGATTATACTTTGATTCAAAAATAGGATGTGGATGTACGTTTAAATGATAGGTTTTCTGTGATATGGCGTTACCGAAGTTTCCTGGCGGATCGAACAAGGGTTTCACGTGAGAGTTAGTAAGTAAGAAATCTTGTAGAAACAGGATGAGCGACTGATAAACTTGGAAGGTGTGGTATAAGAAGGAAACTTACGAAGTGTGCAAACGTGTAGGATAGTGGATGAGAAAGTACTAATTGTTTTTAACACGTTGAAGGCTGCGGGGGTGATCGGTGACCGCTGATGCCAATATTACTAAAACTCGAATAAAATATATTGCTAATATTCGTAAAAGGTCTAATATTTTTAACTTTACGATAACGATGCAAAGTAACCAATGTATCGTAGAGCGCTTATACAGTTGTGTTTTTAGGCGTTATCATATAACACGAGTTGCGGTCTGCACTTAACGTGTTAATGAAATTTCAAGAAGAAAAGGAATTTGATCAAGGTTTTAATTTTTGTGCTGTTTTCGGCGTTTGCTGATGCAGTCTACCGGTAGACTTGGATTGCAAAAGTGTTCCCTTGCAATTCGAATTAAATTGTATTCTATTAGAAGTTATTTTATTATAATTTTGTATAAAATTCCTAAGTGCTGTTGGCATTGTTTTAGAGAAGAATAAATAATGAATGCAATATATTATCACATCCTATTTTATACATTGACTTGTAGTTCGTCACTTGAATAATTTCAACTTTTATATTAAAAAATAATATCAATTTTAGTAAAGTAATTGGGAACAACTTAGAGTAACAAACAGCATACAATCTGAATCATTCACAATGATTGATAACTTTGTTTGATCGCCTTGATTTAAGTCACTGAAGTTCTTCCAATCTGAAAGGAATTTTAAACTTTAATATTATCATAGTTTCGTGTAACTTTAATATTAGAGAACACTTTTTAAACGATATTATTCTCCAATGTTTTTAATAAATCTTCTCTGTCGCGTAAAAGCTCAGAGTAAAAATACTCCCTCAGATTGCGTGCCTTGATGGAACTAAACAGACAACCTAGAGAATTGTAATCGAACAGAAATAGTCACACTGTAAAACAGTAAACGAAAAGGAAGTGGATGAATCAAAGATCAAGATAACCAGAACGTAACGGAAGTGACGTGACTGCTTGACAATCGATACAATCGATACTGTCGAATAACTTTTTCCTTTCACCGTTGCTTCCGCATGGACGGTACTTGAATCCACTGTCGGCGCTTTTGATGTACCGTGCTCGTTGCAGGTGCTGTTAACAGCTCGAGAGTTAACCTCTGTGATGTAGTTGGTTCAAATTCGTTACACATGGCAACCTGCTCTCCCTTTCACCACGTTTAGAAGCCAACTTTTGAGCTCCTAACAGCATGATTTTTTTTCTCTCTCTATTATCACCGCCAATATGGGAGTCGTAGAAGACCCCTTTTGATTCTTGCCGATTATATTATTTAACACGTTGAACGCCATGGCGGTCACCGGTGACCACCAATCCCAATAGTACTAAAACTCGAATCAAATATATTATTATCGCTAATATTCGTAATATTTTCAATATTTTTAAGGTTAAGATAACGATGTAAAGGAACCCATGTATCGTAGAGCGTTTAAACAATTTTATTTTTAGATCTTTATAGGAGTTACGGACGTGTATCGCTATGCACCGTATAACACTGATTTCGGCTTGGCAATCAACGTGTTAAGTGACATACATATATTTAAGTTAGTTAGTTTATTTTAAACGAAACCTCTGTGGCTGCGAGATATTCAAGGTATATTTTAAACTAACCCGGTTGAAATTAACTCTATTAAATCCAATTATCTTCATTATAAAACTGAACCGGAAGACTAGGTTTATTTTAAAATAGAATTAGTTTAAAATGCAACAAAGGTTGTAAAGGTATCGGAACAACAACCATTCCACGATAATAATATCCTAGTCGACATGTTTTTATTCACTAAATTCATTTTAAGTATCACGTTATTAATGAAACTGCGTTAAGTAAAAATTATCGACGAACACCATTTACACAATACTATTTGTCTTCTTTTATTTGACTGTGGATTTTTTACTAACCTGCTGTTACTCTTGTTTCAGGAAACGTAGCCATTACACAAAGGAACAGGAAATTGACATCCTTTTCGCGGGGACCTACGGCTCATGGAGTAAGTCGCACTATAATTATTTATTTTGATATCACAAGACATCAATATAATTACTTAATTAGGGTAACTTAATTGCGAAGTGTGCAGTTACGGGTTTCACGAAAACATGCATAGAGTATAATTATCGTTAAAGTGAACTGCATTCTTATTGGGGTAGGAACGTAGTCACTTCAGCTACAATTTTTAAAAATCAGAGAATTGAAAGTTGTAGGTAATCGCAAACAATTACAATAGTATTTATTGTAACAGACGTAGAACTGATTAGATAGTTGCAATGTAATTCTATCAAAAATTACGATGATATAATTTAATCAAGGCTATTTTGCACCCGGAAATTTATACTTTTTTTTAATATACTTGTCGTTATTTAATTTTATAATTATTGTGTTTTCTCAAAATGGAATGTTCATAACAGTATAGAACAGAATGTTTTATATAATTTTGAAAGTTAATTTTATTAATTGAAAATTGATCGTAATAAATCGTAATAAATCTCAGCATCGATTTTAAAAATTTATTTATAAAATACTCCAACATTTTCGAGAATTCTTCGATTTCATCGATAAGAGTTATTGTCGGAAACATTGATTTCTTGGTGTTCCTATTAGGTTGCATTTGGAATTCTGTTACGTTTTCCCGCACACCTATAATTGCATTCCGCGACTGAAGTATCCCGCTTAAAGGGTTAATGTCCGGGGCTCATTCGATTATCGTCGAGACTTATGGAACCGCTACCCAGCGATAAACTGATCACATTACAGGGAATAAACAGGGAAAACAATATCTGTTTCTTGTTCAGAAATACGTAAGGCGTGAACCACGAGAATGGAGACAGGAGGCGGTCGATTCGTATAGTTGACGACCGGCGGTCGTCCAGAATTTCTGGAGTATCTGTTCTTGCATTTAAAATAGCGACACTTGGTTTATCTGAAGGATGACGATAACAGCATCTACCGAAAGGATGGGGTCGACAAACGATATACCGAAGAAGAAGTTCATCAACACTAATCTCATTTCACTCAAGTTTCTACTCTTCTTTTTCTTCGGAGGTATGAGGGCAATGAATTGGAACTAATCGATACTCTAATTGGGCTTTGAAGAGGGTAGATTTATCATCGTTACATTCGCAAATTGTTTAATGAAAAACATTACTAAAGATATCTTTGAGAAGCTGATAAAAATGCAAATAATTGATATGCTTTATCATATGCACTTCTGTATAATTTTTTCCCTGCTATTACATTACAAGACTGATATCGAATAATACTGAAATTTGTAGCTCTATTAATCTGTAGCAGGATTTTATATTTTAGGCACCGGAAATAGTTCGCGTGTGCTTTTAAATAGAAATTCAAATATTCTGAACATTCTGGAAAGTAATTTTATTTGACGATGTAGAAACCATTCATTTCTACAACTCTTTTCCAACGTTCTACAAGCTTATACATTCCTTTTTCAGATAAATCTTGTGTTTTACTCGCAAAGAATAAATTATAATACATGACAACGCACGGCCTCATATCGCATCTACGACTCACTAAAAAGTAAAAGATGTCGGATGGGAAGTTTTTGCTAATCCTTCTTATACTCCTGATCTGTCTCCTTCCGATTATCACCTTTTTTTATCAATGTCAAACTTCCTTGCAAATAGCAGTTTACCAAATGATGGCAAAATCAAATCGGCAATTAATTAATTCTTTGCGAGTAAAATACTAGATTTTTGCAAAAAAGGAATGTACAAGCTTGTAAAACGTTGGAAAAGAATTATAGAAATAAATGGTGACCACTTCGACAAATCTAATGACTTTTTAGAATGTTTAGAGTATTTGAATTTTTATTTAAAAATCTGCACAAACTTTTTCCGGTACCTAATATTATTACTAAAAATTGTAAGGCAATTTGTTGCAAATTATACGCTATAAGCAACAAAAGTTGAAGACTTCGATAAAAATATAAAAAAACGATTAACATTCTACGGTGTAATTATCATGCTAATAAATTTTATTCTAGTAGTTATGCTCTTACACTTTTTTCATTACGCACAAATGATGTAATCATTTTTACTATTGCACATAAAGGTTAAAATGATTTGTTCTCAGGAATGGGTTGTCTCTTCCCGTTTCTTCCACTGCACATGGTGGAAGTGGGATTGAGCATCGACCATATACGAATGCTATCCATGATTTCACCGGCTGTAGCCATGTTGGGTCCCCTTATCGCGGGTCCTATAGCCGACAAGCTAGCCGGTCACCAAGGCAACAACGAAAAGCTGTCGACCGGTCGTTACCTAAGGGTGATGATCGCTATAACTTGTATCCTCTCTGCAATTTTCTATTCGTTTCTATTGGTTATTCCTACTTTGGATATTCTCGAGCCTCCGACAGAGAGGATACCTGGCCTAAAGTTCAATTGCGATCGTAATCGCGCAGTTGTACATCAAGAAAGATGTGAAGATCGAATGTTTTGTCATAATTGGTCCGACGAAGAAAAGGTTGGACCACTAGCTTTGGAAAATTGTAATTACGTTTGCCATCCTATTTCGTCGAAACGATGGCAGTCCGAATACGATGAGGGTTCGGTAACTTTCGAAGTCACCGATCCAGGAGTTGATGGACTCGAGGGCAGCGGAGAGACTACTGTTATTCCTCTAGAGAGTGAAATGTATGCTCAGGTAAATGTTATTAAATTTAAGCTTCGGACATGGGAACATTAAAAATGGATGTTCAATGTATAATTAGTATCTTTACCAAGTTTCTTTCTTTCACTCGTATGTTACATCAACATAATTATTATTAGGGCGAATTATATGGTTTTTTAACCATTGATTTGCAAAACCCTATTAATTTCCAGTCTTCCCATTTTTGATTAATATGCTCTATGACCAGAACAATATTTTATACCACTTGATATTGGCTCAAAATCACCCTAGCGCATCTTTAGGCATTATCTATCATCGATTTGAACCATTTAGGAACAAAACTAACAACTTTGACATTTTTACGATTTTTTAAGACACTCCTTGATATTTTTTTGCCATTTTGGGTCGACCCATTTTTTGACCGTACACATTTGTAAACCGCCTGTTTCGACCCAAAATGGTCCTAGAATGTGTTTATTTACATTTGTTCAAAGTACAAATTATTCTAATAATAATTTATTAGTACATATGTTATCAACATTGAAGAACATACGAAATGTACATTGGTACACAAACGATATTAAATTCAATGTCGACCGTGAAACTTTGTCGCGGTCACAATGAATACATGTATTACGCCCACGATTCAATCGGCCTTCGTTATAAAACGTGCACTTGAAGATGAACACTTGAAATGTGTATCGCAATATCCCCCATGAAATATTGCATTTTGATGTCTAAAAATAGAACAGGACACAGAACGACATGCTTTTCTGTCGATATCATATCACTCCGCTAACAATAATGGCTACATATTACACAGTAAAATATTGTTGGGTTTGAATCGAAGACCAAATAAATAAATATTAAACTTTGGTCCCAAACGTAATTCGGTCAGGACACTTTATTCAATTATTAGTCTGATATCTTGTATAGATAATAATCTTACAATTCTATATTTGCTATCAAGCGGATGATATAAAAATCCGTTATCTTGAAAACTCCAGAATTGTGCACATGGAACGAAATCTAAAACGTGTATTCATTCTAGAAAGTTCGTAATCCGCTTCAAAGTTCTGAAATGAGTTTTACAATTTACAGGAACAAGAAGAAACGAAAAAAATACGAAGGTACATCATGGATGGTGGCGAACCGCCACATTTATGTTTTAAAGAAGGCGACAATGTCGTTTGCCACGTTTACACCGCATATTCCAGCAGTTTATCGGTAAACGCTACACTACGACAAGCTTTAAATCCTGAAAACGAAGAAGAATGGTGTGCATATCCTTTGGCGGAGTATTTTTCTTGTCGGATTCCGCCGGAACTCGAGAAGAGAATGGCAGAATATAATCAGACCTGCTCCATAGAATGTGACTTGGCCGATCCATACACGCTTCCTGGTGATATTACATTCTGTATTCTATTATTCATAAAGATCGAAAATCCGATGCGTCGTTTATGGATGAAATATTATATTGCATCCACGTCAAGCCTCGCACTTTTGCAAGCCAAATAAAATGAAAGAAAAAACACTTGGATATCGAATACACTTACATAAATATTACCTGAATTACATTACAGTACATAGATTTACAAATTTATTAGTCACATCTCGAATTAATTCCTTCATAAACGCAGGTTGCCTTTCGGCGTAAATAAAGAATGTGTTATATAGAATTCTTTATATAACAGATTCAAAACTCTTCTATGATACAAGAATTATAATTATATCATTGATTTTCAACATAATTATCTGTGCTATACAATACATTGTAACTAATTAAAAATGTGCATTATTCGCTGCTGATAAAGTTATTCGCAAATCATAAGGCACACTTTACGTTACAAATTCAAGTTACACACGCCGATTGCTCAGCATTCGTAACATTTTCAATTCCATTTGTTCGCAGGTAGTGTCCTAGTGGAGAGCCAATGTCAACAAGTGGCGAATATGTCGGAGTTAGTATTTTGGACGTACTTGATCATTCGATCAATCGCGGACATTTTCCCGACTACGGCGGTTGCATTGATCAATGCCGCCGTGGTAATAGCAACCAGAGAGACTTCCTGTGGCCGTGGGGACGTAGGTCGCCAATTGGCCTTTGGCTCCCTTGGATTTGCCATTTTTGGCTCTTTGACGGGTTATCTAAGCAATCTGATAGAAAGTTCGCATACGTTCTATTATCTACCCATCCGCTTACATGCTGTAATGATGTTGCTAACCAGTATTATAGCTCTCACTGCTAGTGGCATGCCACTTAGTCCGCCTGAATGGTGGTGGCATACGAGAAGCGGAATGCTCGCACTTCCGATGAGCGCTATCAAAAGGTACGGCGGTGAAACTGTCGCCCTCGGCGTTGTCCTTCTGGTTATGGGAACTTTCTGGAGCGCGATGGACACTTATCTACCATTGTACGTGTGTTTTTAATTGAATTATTACATGTATTGGCATTCTTTCTGAACTTATTTTTGAATTCGTATAATCATGATTGATAGAATACCCTGCTTATGTATTATCACACTATACCAGTGATTTTCAACAGGTGTACCGTGAGAGAATCTTGCGCGTGCCGCGACAATCTTTAGAGATTATTAATTAAATCATATTCGAAAGAAGTCCAAAGTACAATAGGTATACATATCAAAATTGAAACCTTTTTAAATTGATTATACGAGTATATCATTATTATAATAAACGTATGCATAATATACTTAAAAATATATATGCATATGTACTTTTAATAAATGCATATGCGTTTTGTTTGTGTTAATAAATAAATAAAAAAGGTATACTCTTTTTTTATCGGCATAATTTAAATACGCCGCTGAAGTATAACTATAGGTTTAAGTGTGCCGTGAGATAAAAAAAGGTTGAAAAACACTGTACTATACATTTTCAGGATTTATTTTACTAACACGTTGAATGCCGCGGGGGCCACCGGTGACCGACGACGCGAATATTACTAAAACTCGAATCAAATAGATCACTAATATCCGTAAAATTTGCAATATTTTTAACTTTACGATAACGCTGTAACGTAATGAATGTATCGTTGAGTATTTAAACAGTTTTATTTTTAGTCGTTATATACACGCCACGGACATGTATCGGGGGCATCGTATAACACGGATTTCGGCCCGGCACTCAACGCGTTAAGTCAGAATATTGATTAATATATTCAAATTCAATTTGAAACTCTTCTGCGTAGTGACTATGTAACAATTCTTTTAACATACAAACGCTTAAGAATTCGCAAATGTCTCTGTTTCTATTAGACACCTACAAAGATTAGGCGGTAATGAGTTTTCCATCGGAGTGGCTATGACAGTTGGTGCTGTACCAGCATTCTTGTTCCTGTGGAAATCTGAGCATCTTGTTGATTATTGTGGGCACAGCAATCTTCTTATAACTGCCTTCACCGTATATATCGTTAGGTAGGTAAGTTTCTATATTCCTACCATTTACCACACTGATAAAATGACTTCATTTTGGCACAAACAGTTGAAATCAACATGTAAGATTAACCCCTTGATATACAATGACGTCTGTGGGATGTGATTTGTTTCGTATGTATTCCACGATCGCGTCTGGCACTCAAACGATTAATTTACATTGCTAAATATCGCATTGCTAAATATCGCATTATATATTCGGTTCTGCTTCCAAGCTTACATAACTGTTCAGTTGAGCCAAATTAACACGCTGATGATTTTTCGACTTAAAATTGCAAAACAGTAGTAACACCTAATGATAAGATTGAAAAGTTTTATTTCATACGCCATTAGAAAGGAAGTATTTCAACAATGTACAAATAATAATTTATTTTGTGTGAGGCACAATTGTGGCGCTGTGTGGTAGCCAACCAATTTCACGCGACGGTCAACGTGTTAAACGTCATTTTGGGGCCGCATCGAATTCCGTATTACTTGTATTATTAATATGTCAAGGGGTTAAGCTTATTTTAATTTCATTTGACATTATAGCATAGTTAATTATGATTTCTCATATAACATAAGTAAATTTATGACTTCCGTAATACCAAAGCGTATAATGAGTATGAATTTTCCCCCTTTGCCATATATATTGCTTTGTTATTAATGTCCTTTATTACAACGGTATAGTAATATACATTTACGTGTTCTCAGATTTACCGGTCTCAGTCTGGTAACCGGTCCTTGGTGGTCCTTGATCGCAGAAGCTTTAGAGGTATTCACATTAGGGATTATGTGGGTTACTGCCATTCTCTATTTGAGACATCTTGTCCCAAGACATTTAACAGTGACTGCTCAAGCTCTGCCTGTGATTGCCCACTTTTGCGTTGGTAAGTTATTGCGATAAGAACGTAACACTTCATTCTTCTTACAATTAGTTTCTTAACTCCTTGCACTACGATTTTAACCTTTGCACTCAAAAGGCGCTTCCCAGTTAACACTTTCTTAATTGTAATTCAAATGGCGATTGAAAGACGGCATTAAGATTTACTTCACTCATTTTTTGTTAATGAATTTTCAATCACCTACAACTGAAGTAAATCTTAATGTCGCCGCTTAATCGCCGTTCCAGTTGTCGTAATAAATTAGTGGCAACTCAAAGTCGCGTCCAAGTGCAAAGGGTTAATTCGTGATAGCGCGTATATTAAAATGATGTGTACAATGTATTTGTACTGACTTAGAAAATGTGATTATTTAACCACATTTGAGTGTCACGGTTTAATAAAAAAATGATATTTATTAAACGTATCGGTTTTTACGACTTTTAAAAACTTGAGATTCAAGTTCCTTGCTACATCCGCTAGCATTTTTTAAAAGTAATGAATTATATAAATCGCATGATCTATGTGTAGGTCGATGTTTTGGAGCCGTGATCGGGGCTTATATCAGCGTCGATAATTCCAATATCGTTGATTCAATGAGATTCGTCTACCGTTGTATGGCAGTCGCCGCAGCCGCTGTCGCTGGATTATATTTTGTACTTTACCATGGCCTACTGAAGCCACGATGCCATGCACACAATGTACAAGGCCCTCGACAACCACCCACCGTCGTGCAGGGTAAGCGAATTCCCGAGAATATGAAGTCGTTTACACAAATTTGCTTCCCCGTGCAATATTTATGCTAAGAGTATTTAACGAGACCAAAGCATTCGGTCTGTAAGTGTTCAGAAAACAAATATAATCGTTCTTTTTATGTTTCTCTGCTGGGAATTAGTTGTAAGAGAGAAGAGAATAATTCCCACACACAAATAAAGCTCTTCTCGTTCGAATCTAAAATCTTTTTATGCATAAACCAAGTAGAACAACTAAATGTGTGTAAATTACCTCTAGTGTTTGAAAAAAATCATCCCTATTTTTGCAAAGAAAGATATATTCTTTTTGTGCGTTTTTTACGCGGAGTTCTGTGGAATCTATCCACCGCTTAAAGGAACCGACTGTATCTACAGATTATCATTTTATTGCTCATTTTATTGCATAGAATAAAAGAATTTTGAATAATTCTGAGCTTTTTAACAATATTCTAGAATTCCATTTCCAATCTTCAACGTGTATTTTGTCAAATATTGAATTAGAACGGTGTACAAAATACACCTAAATCTCTCAAGCGGCGCGATATATTGTATAATATTATTCTATTCATTAGTTAGTTAAATCTGCACACGTTGAATAAATTTAACTAACACCCTTTCTTTATCTTATAAGCTGCGATAAGGGATTACGAATTAAGTAAGTGCTTTAACGAATATTTTACCTCGTTTTTATTACCGGTAATGATATTTCATTATTACTTATTGTTAGAGTATGCACTTATCTTTAATAATGTATGCATTTTCCAAGTTTTCTTAATTATTGCGAAAGAGTAAATGTTTACAGTTAATTTGTGGTGATCCAAGTACATTAAACTGACGGTATGAATCTTATGAAACTATAAGAATATTCATCTAAATCCAGAATGTTCGCGTTTAATGCAGAACACGTTGCCCAAACTTCCATTATATTTAGAATATGAATAAAGGCAACATCTCTTCTTCCGGATCACCGAAACCCATAGATTTCAGAGTGCCGCCCCTGCCAATGTTTTTCGAGAAAATCATAAGGCCCCGCCCCTTAAAACTCCGCCTTCTACGAATTTTGTCTCGCACGCCAGTAATCTTGTGCGGTGATTAAAACTGTCACGACCTACTAGCACTCACAGTCGCACAAAATATTAGGTCATTCCATAAGTAATGTCCTTTCTTATTTACCATATATAAATATTCATATCAATTGCTGATATGGTTATAGGGACTTCTATTCTCACATCATACAGAGTATTCTTTCGATAGTAAGTAACGTACGTTCGACTAATCAGATCAATATTTTTCATTTGAAAAAAATGTGCACTGAGAGTTAGAGTCCAAAAACGACATTACTTATGGGATGACCTAATATATTACTCCCAAACCTTTCATTCCCCCATTTCAGATATATAATATCCTACCATATATGATTATTAGTTCACATATAATTTATTCTTATCTGAGTCGTCATCTTCATCTCTATATTTTCATACATTTATGCGTAGGTTTAGAACTATATTAGATTCTATTTTAAACTTACGTCTGATGTTCATACCAAATTATGAACTTAGGTACCTACTACAAACTGCTTAACCCTTTGAGTGCGGCGTATTCTACAATAATAAAAAAACCATTAACAGTATACGATATTCGCGTAATAGTAGTTGACACTAAAATGTGTCGATAAAAATAAGAAAGATCGAAGAGTTATTTAGATTCAATTATTCGATCGGTTGTTATGTCACACATAACAGTAGGTATGTTCCACACTGAATTAATTTACGCCTTTCGTATATATTCGTGGACATATTAGAGCGTACATATACACCTTTCGCAGTCAAAGGGTTAAATAACGATTCTGCAGAAATATCTCATGCAATTCATCTTATCTTTATTTTTGACTTATGACAAAAATACATGCAGCTAGTATTCGCATCCCCTTTCAACTCGTCGCAAATCCTCCTATCGCGTCATTATCAAAAACGTACGACAAAGGAACAATTAGCGTGTGATACTGATACATTGTCGTTACTTGACTTTCAACGTATCTGTACTCTCTTATTGTTAGTTACTTGTATGTTATTCAATCATTTATATATAATATTAAATGTTGTCTCTTATTTACAGCAATTAACGGAAACGGAAATTACACGCCACTGAGGGTATACCATAATGGTATGGGTAGGAAAGGTCAATTCCGTTATTGAGAACCAGAGGAAAGAAGAAATAACAAAGAAAAAAGATCGGTGATGCTTTAATCGTGCGACCGCTTCCATGACCTCTTTCATTTAAGCTTTAAGAATATTTGTATACACGTTAATAAGGATAATATTGAACATGATATTGAACTGTTTCGCTATCCGCAAACAATAGCCTATAATAGAATAATATTCAATGATATAATATGTTATTAACTTTATTAATGTGTACACATATATTAGAAATCTAAGTTTGTTTCCTAATATAAAATTACTTTAGCGTCAAAGGATTAAATAACATTCTACGGTGCTAGTGGCTGGAAGTCACTATTATTATCGTGAAAAATGTCAACTGTTGTTGCATAACGTGCACGAAACGTATTTACCGTGTAGCAGCCTTCTCGTGTTCAATAATTGAAGATTCCTAGAAGAAAACACTATAAGTGCGAAAAGTCAAATTTTTCAGGAGAGAGAAAAAAAACTTCCCTAGAGGTCGCGTTCGAGGCACCAACGGTACCCTCTTCTAGGATTATTATTAACTATTTACAAACGGAAATTGCTCTAAAATTCTATTCTACGGTATTACCACTGGTATGTAGAACATTTACCGATCGTAAACAAAATGTTTTGATTTTGGCACTTTCAATGTTTTCTACGAGGAGTCTTTGATTCTTCATCAAACTTAAACATAAAAATTATCGCCTTTTTCTACCAGTCATTTTTCTTACGCAAACTGTTTACCAAGTACTACTATTTGCTCAACTATCATTTAAAGTCTTTGTAACATTCGGACATCAACAACAGGCATAATTAGAGGTGTACATCGATCTCGGAATTATTATTTTCATATTTTGCTTTTAGTTGAAACAGTTTCCATTTTCAAATTGTTTTCATTAATGATATATTTGAGTTTAATTAGTAGATACATGAAATTCGTACTCAATTTGAATCTTTAACAGGTTCCCTGCCACGTGGGTCGCATACGACCCACTATGAACTTTCCGTTCAGGCCATTTGATGTTTTCGCTATTAATCAAATGCTTTCCGTTATTTTACTTAAATTACGACGATAGTTTGTTAAAACAGGAATTTTGTACACCTTTACACCTTATTCCACCTTTTTCTTAAATAATTTTGCAGTCTTATAAATATTATAAGGCATACGTCGTAAACAAAAATTATTAATCTTCCCAACGTGGGGCACATGCTACCCACACGGCGTGAACGGAAAACCACCGAAAATCGGTCTCGTACCGAACGTGTTAAAGAATTATTAAGTTCTATACAAATTAATATATAACATAACCATTATTTGTATAAAATATCATAGGAACAACATAATTCAAAATGGTTACGTATACAGATTTTGTTTATTATCGGAACAAATAAATCGTATGCGTATTGCATACTTTTGTGTGATAAGAGATAAAACTAAGTATTCCTTAGAAGTGAAATGATATGTAGTCAAATATATAATGGAATAGAATAATATTTATCGGCGATTTTTTTACTGGAGCCCACATATCTGAAACTCAAACTTCTCCGAAACACTGGGTGATGTGAGTTTCCAAATTTTCGTACGCCTCTAATATTAACAGATTCTAAAATCATTGCAAGAATCAATGTCATGTATTTACAGTGCATTTTATTCATCCCTTCTTCATCTAAGCAAATATCAGACCACTGTGTTCTGTCTGATTGAAATAATGGGTTTCGAGATTATTCAAACTTAACATATTCACACCGGATAACTCAAATGTGACTCTTGAGACACGTTACACTTCGGACTCAAAACGTTTGAGTACGTTTTGTCTAACAAGGAACTCTAAGTAGGTGTACGCCACCGATTTTTTGCGTTTTCAGGTATGTTGTAGTAATTAAAAAACTAAGCGACGCGTATTTTTGTATATCTGCGTAATTCCGATTTGAACAATTTTCTTATGTAGAAAAGAAAAATTCAACATGAGGGTAGTTTATCCTTAAAAAACAAACGCATCCGATGTATTAGAATTCCATGTTCGGTTATTTATAATATAAAATATTGTGGACCTACTAAAATTCAAAAGAATTCAAAATTTCTATGAAAAATTCCAATATTCTTGGTATACGTCAAATCTTTGAGCGGCTGTTTAACCCCATTAAACTGAAATTCCGCATATAGAAAAGAATACGTGTCGCTTAGTTTTTTGATTACTACAACAGACGTGAAAACGGAATAAATTATGCGAGTTTGCCCCGTTACGCGCGTAACATTTTGCTGCAAATGACCCGGCGCGAATGTGTTAACCCTTTCACTACGGCGTGCTTTAATAAAAAACAATTCACATTCTACGGTGCGATATTTAAACGGCAGTAACTGGAACCGAACTGCGTTGTTAAAAATAAGGAAAGTCGAAGAGTTATTAAACATTTTTTATACTGGTTAAGGAATGTTTTTAAACAAATTGAAGTGGGCGAAAAGAATGCTACTACTTATAATTTACTTTTCCAAAAGTACAATTAAGAATGCTAAAAAGTTAATGAATTAAAATTGCATCATTGGTCCAACAAAAGCAACCAGTTCCCTAAGTTAGACCACAGCTTTATTTCTAAATCTACCAATTTTCTTAAGAATAAAATTAAGCAAAAGTACTTTTTTGGTGTTTGCACTCACTCTAGCACAATGTGTGCAGACCCAAATGTGACATTTCATGTTTCGTATGCGCAAAAATTACACATTTCGGACATAACGTTTTATAATAATAGTACTGACCATAATATATGACCTATACGCCTCTCGCAGTTAAAGGATTAAGAAGCTTTTGTTACACTCGCCTTCGTATCACCGACTATGACCTCCTAAAAATGACTTGCCTGTAATATTTTTTAGAAGAATTTCTACGTACCTTGTCACATGTATCGAAATACTCATGATTAATAACATTCACCTTCGTATAGCGTAAGACACTGTCTGACCGATAAGATAAAGTAATATATTGATTCCCCGATATTGGTGTGCGTATGCAAGAAAAGAGAAAAATAAATGAGTTTAAAATATGACAAAGCATGTGTACGATTAAAACACGGATTAAAAACTCCTGTAATACACCCATTTTCAGTTTTTAAGAATTCTTGAGTTCTGCATAGATTAATACGATGCACAACCATCAATCGTGTAAGATATAAAAACAACGTAATTGAAAGTATTTACTTATACACCCAATTCTCTTTTTATCCGGTAGATGTCCACGCTTGCTTTTTTACTTCATCGCATTACTTCGAAACCGCATTAAGAAGATACGCATAAAATAAGGCTCGACTGTATAGAACTTTTTTATTATTGGGATAAATAAATTGTATGCGTATTGCATACTCTTCATGTCAGGGGTCGCAAACTGGTGGACCGCAGCCTAGATGATTCCTTTTTTAAAAATTAATGTTTATATTGCGGGTATTAAAACATATAAAATTCAAACTTCTAATTGTTTTATGTCAGCTTTAAACAAAACAAAAAATTATTACTATAATGTTAGGCCTTTCTTAGAGCCTTTATTTTTTTAGTTTATATTTTGGTTCGCAGAATAATATTGAATACCGTACGCGTCTGATATACAGTGGCATGCAAAAGTTCTCGGCCAGATGCTAATTTACTTATCCTTTGAATAAACACGTATGAAGAATATATAGCGTTGATTTTTTGTTATAGTATTCTTTCATGTAATATGCCCCTATATATGATATACTACTAATAAAAATGTCTTAAGACTTTTCTTTTATAAGGGAAATTGGGAAATGACAGGTGATGCTGAGTATAACTTACAACTAGAACTGAAATTATATGCAGTCAAACATATAATCCAGTAATATAGATTGTAATAAATTTATTCGGGCAGATCCGGACTCACTGAATGTTATTATAATAAAGAAGTGTACAAAGAGAGAATGTAAAATATGTTCGAGTAGCGCGTTATAAGTGTACCATTAGGCTTAATTTAAACAATTCAATACACTATATAAAGCAACCACCCATTCAGTATTCATTTGAGTCGCGCGTGAGATTCATTCATTCGTACGTATTGGGTAGTCTAGACTCTAGACTCTAGAGAGTTCATACCGATCTTCAGTAGTTTTTCGGCAAAAAACCTGCGAAGTTCTGGGAGGATAGAATCTTGAAATTGCGTGAAAAATGGAGGATGGTTGTGAAACAAAACGGTGTATACATAAGTGAGTTAATATATGTATATCGATTAGGAGTGTGTGGGTCGAGATCACGAAAGTTTGTCAACACATAAACATATGCGGGTACCCGTTATTTGGGGATCTGACGCTCAATTCAAAACATCATTTTTCGGTCATCTTCGGATGACTGCCCAACCCTGATATCGACATAGACAAATATTGCCTTTGAATCATCCTGAAAAATCGGCATGAACTTTCCGAAAATTCAATAGAAACATTGCCTAAATATAATAACGTAGATATAATAATGTTTATATTTATATGCACTCATACAAGATCTCATTGAGCGGAGATTTAACATCTATACATAATAACGATATCTCACAATCAGTTGATATAGATAACTTGCTATAATACATTGTTGACCGGCCCGAGTTAACACGTGTTTGTACAATATACACACATCAGCTATGCAATTATTAAAGCAATATACGTTTTCATTATAGCGTTGCTGCTTGTGTTAGATAGTGTTTATTTCATTATAAGGTTAATTTTACTGGAAATTTAGCGTTTTAATTGCAATTTTAGTATTGCACGGCCGATAACACGCGTTAATTTTTCCACAAAATTGCCGGTGAACAATGTAATAATATTAGGTTGTCCGGAAAGTTCATGCCGATTTTCAGTAGTTTTTCGGCAAAAAACCTAAGAAGTTGAAGGATGGAGTCTTCAAGTTGCGTAAAAAATGAAGAAAGATTGTGGAACAAAACGGTGCATACATAATTGAATAACTATATATCGCAATATATAAATGTTGCCTTTAAATTTTCCTTAAAAGTCGGCATGTACTTTCCAGATAACCCAATATAATCATGGAAAATCTATCCGTTTAAAAATGAAATACTGAAACATAATACATTCACTCCTACTTTACTTTACTTTACTTTTATTCATAAAAACAGAAAAGTTTGAAGTGATCTACTAATGATTTCATACAAGGATAAGAATAAGTAAAAGATGTTTGGTTTTTATGCTCTACGTGATCTCCATTTGCCATAACGAATTAGTGGAAACGTGGTTTGCTTCTTAAAATGTATAACATTTCCTGTTTAACACAATTTTCTTGCGGTATAATTTTGATTTGTAACTTCATAAATAATATAGATACACTCAAGACAGTTCAGAGATCAACACTCGAATATGAAAGAAGGAAATTGAAAATTTTCTCTCATAATATCACCTACTTATAATTCTTAATTAACACCTTGCTGACCAGCGATTTCACGGCAAAACTGTTCCGTGCAGCCGGCTATTTTTCCGCGGTTGAATATAAAGTGAAAACCTCTAAATAAACGTCAGGTTTTGTGCTGTATTGAATTTAATCATTAGTTATCCATCCACTAGCTATTTCTAGTAAGAATTACTTGTATTTTATTTTTTTTATATATTACAGTTGCAGTATAATTGCAGGCTTAAAAATTGGATAAATTAATGTAAGCGCGAACACGAGTTAACTCGTGACCGGTCAGGAACGTTCGGACTTGAAAACACGAGTATACTCGTGATCAGTCAGCAAAGTGTTAATTTTGATTAGTTCCATTCTAACTATATACATACAATCTATACTTTTCATCGATCAATATTAATATCAGTTTAAACATCAGTTTTCAAGACATGAGCTCTGCAAATATAAAATCTGCATCGATATTATAAACATTGTTTTAAAGTTTACGCTAATTTCACGAGCTATTCCTTATTGGCTTTATAAAATTGTGCACTTCACAATATTACAAGTATAAATGTGCAAAAAAATACGTGATGGAAATACTTTGCACTCCGCAATGCCGATAAGTCAACAATCGTATAAAAAATAACAAACTCATAATAAAGAATAACCAAAAATACCCCGTTCGGAAATTAAACGTAAGTTATCTTCCAGGGTAAAACAAGCAATCATTCATTTTACAAATCCTAATGGTCAATCCCTTTCCTTTGAGGAATTCCAAATGAATAAAATATAACAAAAGTACACGAAACGTACAATCGTAAAATGCGTTTCATAAAATTCACCCTTATAAATAATATCTATGAAAAAAACTTTCCAATTCTTGCTACCAATAAAAGTGGGAAAGATATGTACGAAAATTTAAATACCTCGGATATAAATTGTTTTTAATCTTGTCTAGAAGAAGTATTTCCTGATTAAGCGTTATTAATACAGATTCCAAGCAGTAAACATATTCTTACAATGTTGAATACAATAAACGCTAAAATAGGAAATTATCGTGTCCCTGTAGAACGTAAAATAGACAAGATTGCAAATATATTTATTTTTCTAAAATCCATATGTGGCACGTAAAATTGATTACAAAATTCACCGATCGTAATAAAGGTTTTCGCGAGTATTAAATTAACAACTTCATTAATACCCACTAAGCAAGAAACATTTCCTTGCTGTTTCTTGGAGAAAAAACCAAAACAATTGGCCACTTTAGAATACAAGATATTTTAAACAAAATATTTATAAACATTAACGAAATAATAAATCATACTTGACATAGGTGTAAGTAATTAAAAGATTAGTGATATTTAAGGGTGCTACCCCATTATACTTCGTATTTCATGACAATAAGAAGTACATAATAAATTAACAAATTACAGAGTTCAAACATTGGAATAATTACACACAATATCTTCGAATATCGTATCACCGTTCAGAAATATTTGGAGTGTAATTCAAAGTACGAGCGTCACACTAAACTTTTCGAAGGAGAAGATTTATCTTTAGCTGTCAGATTAGGAATTAACAAAATTATTGATGCTTAATTTTACCTTTTATAATTGCGTATTAATTTACAAGGGTAAACCTTCAACAACCACAAGATAGTAAAAAAAAGCCAAGAAAACAAAGGCGGGATATTCTATCAGCTTGTATTTTTTTTAAATGTGTATGTACCCTTAATATAAGAATTGTTATATACATTTGCTGCTTGAGTACACTTTCCGTAGTAAATATAACAAGAAAAAGTCTATAGAAATTATCAAACCTAAAAAGAATACAATATTTATTCATAAATCCAATTATAAGGATCAGTAAATTATTTTCACATATGCCTATCAGTGAAACAATTTCCAAATAAAAATTCAGTCTAAACGTGTGAACAGAATCTAGTTTTTCAGAAGAATTATTTACAACTGTATGAACGCAGAGAAAATGAAACTTCGATAAAAAACTTGACTGTACCAATTCAAATGATATATCAAAATATACATAATTTACAAAGCTACACTAATCAGTGTAGTAAATTTTCCCCATTTATTTGTATTTATATTATTTTGGCCACAAATCACGAAGTTTATGTATGAAAAAGTATACTGAATCTATTAATAGTTATCTACAAAAAGCTTCGGCACAAAATATAAAATAAACAGTTATCATGATTATTAAAAATTTCATGAAATTATGATCCAAATGTATCCCATGAAAGTTAATATTTTTCTATCTCCAAACATTTGAGGTGATGCTCGTACCACCAATCCATAAAGCAGCATGTGAAATAAGGTATACAAGTGATTACGATCTTAACAAAAATTATATTAAACTATTTGATAACGGTTATCGCTATTATTCGTCAATAATGGTACAGTCCTCCTCGTTTTCGGTACAAATATCAACCAATTTTACATTCGAATCATTTATATTCGAAATGTTTAATTCTGCACAATCCAGTTCTTTCAAGGATTCATTACGAACACGTATGCGAGAATTCGTAACTTTCTTGCCATTAGTGTCTTTTACGTTATCGTTCATTTTATGTTCAATATTCACTAACTCTTTTACGGGTTCACTCATTATCGTGTTTTCTCCTGCGGGCTCTGATGTTTTCGAGCATGTTGGTTTAACACTTTGATAATTGTGTTCTCTCATATGTTTTCCTACATTGGAATTATTTGTAATAGGGTCTTTGCGCATGTTTTCTAACATTTCAGTTATGAAAGGTGAATTTGCTTCTATTAAATCCTTCAAAGGTGTCTCATTTGGATTAGGTAAATCCTCGCAGGGATCTCCGTCAATAAGTTGATCCTCAGCCTTTTGTAAATAGAAGAGAAACTCTTCTTCGTATTTATTAACTTTTTCAGTAGGTACTGAATTCTTCCTTTTTTCTCTAACATAATCATCTGTATTTAACACAGACTGTTCAATGAATCTTTCATAGTCTACCATCCTAAGATCAGATACTTGTACAGATTTGTCGTCATGGAGCACATTAGCATCGCCAACAGAACGGTCTACGACGTCTCGTTTTCTAAAAAATTTCATACCTTCAAGAGCATTTGTATCTTCGATAAGATCACATGGACGCAAGACACAGTTCATCGCAATACAATCTTCAGATTCTGAGGATGACTCATTGACGCAAGTCATATCGAGGGGTATATCAATATTTTCTTCCTCCACTGTCCTGTCAGTACTTGCGCGAGGTTCCGAACTTTTCTGTGTTTTTTTCCATCTACTGAATTCTCGGACAATTCTGTCATTAAGATGCGATAATTGCAGTATACTGTTACGTATGTCCCGATGAAATCGTTTAATTGTGAAACGTGCTGTCCTTATATCACATTTTGGATTGTCAGTACGTTTCATGTCCTCGAAGAATTCGTGGAGTCTCGTTTTTAAGCTAGTCATAATGAAATCCGCAGATGTAGCATGCGGTATGATCTTTTGATTAAACGTTTTTGCTTGCTTTATTTGTGGGCGCAACTCCCGCAGTGTAATTCCACTTTGAACATCGTTATCACATGTACCCCCTGCACTTACAAGAGCAACGGGAACAGCTCCAGACGTACTCGTTGCATGCGTACTCGACCGATTATTGTCAATCTTTTTAATAGAACTAGCATGACTCTCTGAATCACTGTCAATTTCTATAACACTTGGTGCTATAGTTGTCAACACTTTTTTACATGGTTTCAGCAGTAAAACTCGTGCTCTGTTTAATGTAGTACTGTTTTGACCGGGAATGGTTACCATAGGCGTTGATGGAGATGGATATGAAATTGTTGACTTTGATGGAATGACTATTTGTCGTACTGGTGTACCTGATGAAGTAGATTGTAAAAAAGTAGTAGGTACGCTCATTATAGTTGGGCTGTATATTTTCGTGATAGTAGGGTTCAAATTCGTGATTATAGGGCGTTCCGAACTTATTTGAACCATAGATTTGATATTGTTTAAATTGATAATAGACCCTTTACTTTCGATCCTCTGTTTCTCACGAGAAGGCGAAGCTGCCGATGTTGCGCTCTTATTTAATGTGTTTTCTGGTTTTATAAAAAGTACATTATCACCAGAGTGATTAACAGTACCATTCGCAACATTCAATTTCGGCACAATGTGAGCTTTTTTTGGTATTTTACGTTTCTGAAGAATTGTCGCTGCTTCATCTCCAGGTACATAAGTCGCATCTTCTTCGTCGGAATTGGACGAAGTTCTTTTGCGTTTTCGCCGTCTTCTTCGTGGACAACATTGAGCTTCATCCAAATTCATTCTGATCTCAAATTCTTCTTCTGTCATATTTCCCTTGCGGAGGATTCTGAAGATAGCAAACAGGTAAGTTTACTTATAAAGAAAGCAATAAAGCAAGGGTTTCTCTTCCTTTTATTTACCTATTTACTGTTTCAATATGTTGAAGAAGAGCCCAACAAACTGCTCTTAAACGATATAAGTCTGCTGGATTACAGACAAAGCATTTCCACTCTTCATCTGCTTCAATCTTCTTCCTTACTAATTCATCAAAATTCCTTTTGATACATTTGGAACAGAAAGTGTTACTACAGTAGGAACAACAATACAAATTACCACCATTTGCACACCACCTACAAAACATATCTGTTGCATCATCACCTGGAATACAGAACAGGTATGAGTAAGTAAAATATTTCATTTAACCTTCATTTTTACTTTCTCGTTCCTCAAGGAATATCTTCATGAATTTTACATACCCTGTTCAAAGTTGCCATCACCATAGAATTCACGACATTTTAAACATAATAAAGTACGCAAAACAGGATGTTCTTGCATATTATCTGCCTGCGAGGGTGCAGATCCAATATGTGCATCACACGCAGTGCAATGTAATCTGCGAAACCGTACGATTGATATATCTGAAACAAAGAGTCCATCCAATTCTACACTAACAGGATCAATAACATTGCAAAAAAATCTTGAAATTCAGAACTACTTTTTCAATCACGTCAATTCTTATTTTAAACATACAATTTAATTTATTCCTCAAGGCATGATTGAAAAAGTGCAATACAAATATATTTAACAAGTAGACAATAAGATTCAAAGTACTTCTAAGTAATAAAACACTCATTATTCAGAAGTTTGTATTACACAATAAAGCGATAATATAATTATTTATAATTAAAACCATAATTATAAAACAAATTAGATGATTCAATTGTTAAAAGTTATACATATGTGCTATATTAAAAGCATACAATCATTCAAACAATTCTTACTATTAAAAATAATCATGTTACCCAAATTTGAACCTAGATTTTAGACTTAAACTAGCAAGGTTAATATATGAATACCTTTAATAATAAAGGTATAAAATTCTATATTTCATATTTTTTCTTGTGTGATATTGGTACTCAACCAGTATAAATCTCGTGAATTAATGAATTAATTGAAAATATAAATAAGCAGAGCAAACTTTTGAAGCAATAGTTTTAGAATCAGAAACATTTTACAAAGGTATACATTTTATTTCACAAAAATTAATGATAGAATTAAAATGAACAGAATGAAAAATGTTTAAAATGAGGATGATCAAAATTTTGTTTTGCTTTAACTAAATTAAACAGCTATAAATTTAGAAAAAGATGTTTTCTTAGCAAGAAGACACAAATTATAAAACATAAGTCATGTTGTGTTATAGTGTTACTTAAGTCCTAACACATAACAATATTTTAAGCTTTGTAGACAAACAAGTTATATTTTGGATTCTATACCAAAGCACCAATATCATTGAATTACTAAGAGCACATAATAAGAATAAGTTTGTATGATCTTGTATGCTTTAATCACTTTGTTATAGCAGCTGAAGAATAAATTCCTTAGAAACATATATTTCATTTAATTACCAACATCAAGTTTTCTATGAATGTATACATCATCTGTTAATTTTAAAGTAATGTAACATAATGTATTTAAAAAAATGTGAAGGCATCACAGCAAATGCTGAAACTGCTACATCTGACTTATAAATAGGGAAACGAAATAAGAAAAGTAACACCTTACCATTGTTAAACATGCGTTTGTAAAATGTGGTCTCTTCAGGAGGTATCCAAGGTGGAATTTTTGTTGTACTTGGATGTAAGACTTTTGGTGTTACTGAAAATACAAAGTAGGTTAGAACTGACGTTTTATAGTGTTTCGTGGATGTTGCTAAAACCTGAGATGCTTACGATTTTCTTTACTGTCCACCTCTTTTTCTTCGTTCACCTGTACCTCGAGCATACTTGAGATATCCATCTCGAAGTATGTTTTAAACGCGTTTATGCTCGACGATACGTTTAAAAACACGGACTACACCACCGCCATATTCCTTATACCGCATCGGCCTGATATTCCGGCACAATCTCTTTCATATATTCAAAATATTTCGCGGCAGTAAGCATAATTTTTAATGCACACGCGAAATATTTCAATAATTTAATAGATTATTTGGATTTGTTCATCTAAAACTAATGAGTCCTCACAAGTGGTATTCATAAATATCGAACTTAGTACACATTTATTTGCAACAGATTTATATTTATTGTAAATGCAACATTCGTCTAAACGAGTACAAATCATAGAAAATTGCGTCGTTGATGCTGTGCTTTTAAAAATATAACTCATGACTGATTTCGATATGATTAGAACCATCATTTGAATACTATTTGCGCAAACTCGGGGGTGAACCCTTACGTTTCCCGTCGGGGTAGTTACAACGGGAAGAAATTTGTTTACAAATGGCGGCTACTTTACTGTCTTATTGTGAAAAAATGTAGAAAAATATATATTTTTCAAATATTATTACGTCTAATAAAATCGGTGACACCTCCAAAAAAGATGGAGGAATCCAAGGAAACCTCGCTCAGTAAGTCTGCTGAGAAATTAACTGAAGATATACAAAGCATGACCAACTACAAAACCCTGTATTCTGAAATTCTGGTAAATACTTAGAAAATATATTCTGCACTATTAATGACATCATCATATTATCATTATTTTTGATCGATTTAAAAACATTTTTACAAAAGTACTAATTTAAAGTTGATTGACATGTACGGCCGCAAATAGGATTTAAGTTCGGGATTTGCATTGCATATGTTTGAAATTATATAATTAATATCTACTAATATATTATATAAACACTTTCACATGACAGAGCTATAGTAAATAAAAAGATATGAAGCAAGTTGCACATATTACCAAGTAGATAAAAGCATACTGATTTTTAATATTTTTACAGAAACTGGTTGCATCAACGGCTGTGAAAAAAGATAATTTCAAAAATACCTTAGTTAGCGCGCTAAAAAATAATGGTTTAGAAACTGAAATTAGAAACACAGTCTTTCATTGGGCGCGCGCGCAAGTTCGTATATATGATACTTTTTCTAAAAATGTAAACCTTTATGTAGTATTTGACACCTCTTTGATAACGAGGTTGTTTAGTACACGATTTTTAATTACTTATATGTTAGATGAAATTATACTTCTCCCTGTTAATTGAGTATTCTCTTAATAACTGCATTTTGGTGAAAAATGAATTCGCCTTATCCTAATATGAATATTAATAATATTCTAGAATTCTTTGTTTACAACCCCGAGTTCTGTTCCCGGCCAGGCCGATTTACATTATTTAAAAAAAGCGCAAATTCAATGGGAACGTCGTATACAAAAGTCTTTGAATTCTACATGTAACGAATTGAATATTCCATTAGCTCGAATAAGACCTACGGCAGATCGGGATGAGCTAGCAGAAAAATGGAACGAATTAAGCACTTATGATATCGGTATATTTTATCTTTTTATATATTTTTAATTAGAACTATTGAAGATCATTGTGTGATCAATTTGGTGAAAAATATCTAGAAATCACTCCACAAATTTTAATTTCAGATTTATCACAGTATAGACCACTTTACGCGCCTAAAGATTTTTTGGACGTTCTCTTTTCTATACGAAATCCAGCTTTCAAAAAACGATCGTATATATACGTAAACAGTTAATAATTAAAATATAACAAAAATGTAAATACTGAAAACTCTTTAATTAAAACTTTTTAGGGATGAACTCAACTGGGAATTTAGTCACATTGAAATTCGCGTGAAGACACTTGCGCAATTGGTATGCATTTCTTTTTACAAATAAGGTCTTATAAATCGACTATATTGAACAACAAACTTTTGAAATATCAGGGAATAAATTAATCAGTTGAGAAATTACAAATATTTTTAATTGTTTATTATATAATAGAGACATGTATATGCAGAATTGGCAAATGGTATGCCATTATTAGGTATAAACCCCGATATGCCAAGTTCAGAAAATTTTGTAAATTTAGAAGATGAAAGAACTCATTTAGGGGAGAAAGTGTTGAACTCTAATCACGCACCTATCGCTCAAGAGTTTCTAAAACGTGGGTCACCACGTGCACTTCGAGGAAGACTTTGGACTCTCGTACTGGGATCTGCAATTAAAGACAATGTACAAATTTTATTTAATATTCTTCAGTATAGACCTAAAATAATTTATAAATAATCTTAATTTATTTTTATTGACCTAAAATAGTTTTATATTAAATAAATGATAAACTGTAATATATAGTCGTATATAGTAATTTTACATGCTTCTATAGTCTGTATTTATCTTTTGCAGGATGTTGAATATTACGAAGAGCTGAAGAACATGGTGTTACAGTATGACATAGTGATGGACAAATTAATAATAATGGTAGTAATAAAGGGTACACAGAATTATTTTTAAACGCTATGTACTTCATAAAGCGCGTGTTTCAGGATGTGCAATTAACAGCAAGGAACGATGACCAGTATTTTGTATTCGAAGACGTTTTGTATAAAACAATGTTATGCTTTTCAAGAGATTCGGAAATACTGGCACCGGTGACAACGGACAGAAGTGCTGGTGGACAAGTAATTCATGCTGTTTTGCAAGGAAAACCAGCTACTTTGGAAAATACGCTTGTTTTCCCGCCTAGCGGAGTCATTCCGTTTCACGGATTTACGATGTATGGTATGACATTCATCAAATTAGCTAATTAACATTCGCATATAATTTGAATGCAGAGATATAATGGCATAAATCAATATTTTCGTGTGCACTGCATTCAAATTATGGAACATAATGGTAGAAAGGGGCCAGAAATATGTACTTATATTATAAGTCCAAAGTGTTCTTCAAACGTTTTGGATAATTATAATAATAAATTATATAAACTTCATATTTCTATTAATCTCTTTCACAGCAACGCCATTCTGTTATCTATATGATGATCCTTGCGCCATTTATTATACATTTCGCGCGTTTTATCTGCGATATTGGTTCCGCCTTCATACTGTGTCTAGTCACGAACAGGGAATAGTAGCGTTATGCTTATTATTTGAGAGATTATTGCAATGCCATGAGCCTCAGCTCTGGGCTCATTTTAGGAATATACACATACAACCGTGAGTTTTACATATCCGCCCAAGTTTGTATTCCCCCCCGTTAAACTGTATAATTATTTTCCAGTGTGAAGATCGTTTTCAAATGGATTATGAGAGGTTTCAGTGGCCATTTGCCGCCAGAACAATTACTTTATCTTTGGGATCTCATTTTGGGGTATGACTCCTTGGAAATCATTCCTCTACTTGCAATAACAATCTTAAGTTTCCGAAAGGAAAATTTGATGCAAGTTAACACACAGCAAAATGTTGAAGTAAGGAAACAACATTGTTCCACACGTTCGTTAAATAATATGCCATTATTTGTAATATGCAATTGCAGGCAGTTTTAGCAGATCTATCGTCGTTAAAAGTCATGCCATTGTTACAATTGGTTTTACTGAGAGAATGAAACTAATAGTAATTAGTTTGAAGAAGGATCATCTGCGAAATTATACGTCTTACGTTAATAAAACGTGCACATTAACATTGCGGTATTTGTTATACATTATAAAATGACCAAAATGTATTTTATTTGAGGCATGATAAAAATAACGAAGGAAGTATTAATGATACTGTAATCAATTTGTACGCAAAATATTAATACCGTAATTCACATGAATCTTTATCAGAGTTTTATCGATATTATATATCGAGTGTATTCATATATTAAAAATGTTAAATAAAACACACGTAAACGTCCAAAAATCGGTTTAAATCATCGTTTTAAGCTATACCCAATAATACAAATGTAAACAAATGACGTTCTTAATTCATCAAACTCTAATTTCTATTGTACTGCAACATCCTTTACCCACGAAGATATTTAACTAGAACGGAGTGGTTTAATAAGCCATGATATAAAATATTTATAAAATATCTAGAACATTAGGTCGAAAATCCCGGCGGGAATTCAATAAAGTTGAAATTCAGCTCTGTCGACATGTTCAGACTGTATGCGTCATAAGCTACGATAATATAGGGTGTACCAAAAGTTAAAAATTACGTTCTATGCATTCAAGATATTATTCATAGTAGACATATGCTATGTGAGTATTATACGTTCCATATTCTTAGAATAACAAACAATCACAAACACGCACATAGCATATAACCCTCCTTTCATTACAATCCTTTTAATATGTCACACAAACTACTAATACATAACTTCAAAAAAAGCCATTAAAAATAGCAAAGAATTACTTGAATTATATCCTTTCTGCATTACTTACAATAATAAATTCAGTAATACCAGTTTACAGGAAAGTAAAGCTTATCTTCTATGAACAAGGAGAGTCCCTTTGCTCTTATCATAATATAGTATAAGTTCTCCAGTAAGCTGCATTAATATTGAAGGTGGCATAAACTCCGCTTCGGAAATATTGCACAGGAATCTTCATTCGTTTTACATAGATAATATTGAAGTAAATGTAATAGAAAATATACACTGCTCTTTTTAGAGCACGCTGTATAGTACAATTGTGACGGAAAAGGATAGTATAGGTCCTCTTGCGGGGAGGCTTTCCTGTTTCCGCCTGTCAGCCGTCGGGATCAGAGACGCCTACCTGCTAGCGTCGTGTGTGTTTACTGTTATTCAGTGTGTAAAATTCGTGAATTTCCGTGCTAATTTATAGTGATAAGCTTGCTGAACCACACCTAGTAGCAATTAGTGAGTAAAATGAAAGTTACGACTCATAATGTTGCATTAAAAAATGATAATCGCCTGTAGTTGTTATTGCCTACAATCCACGGTGGTACAGCAATTCAGGGTGGGGTGGTTCTCACCCCCAAATTATTAGTCATGCACAGCTTTGTACTATTGTCGATCGTCTCAGTTAGCGTTACTTTGGCTATCTTTCTTGTACTCTTCGTATATTTATATAATAATAACGTGCGACTAGTTGAATTAAAAAATATCTGATTAAAAATCACTTATTTGATGCTTCAATAACAACAATGTCGTTTTTCATTATTAAATCGCTTTTTGCAATGTGTTCAAAATATTAACAAGTTATATAAAATTAATCTATGGATAGAATGTGTCTCATGACATTCTCCTCATTAATCTGATACTATTCTCTTAGATTACATGATTTAAAAGGAGAGTGACTTAAAGACTGAGTCATCAGCAGAATTAAAATGGCTTGGCGATTTAAAGCTTCTAAATATAAGAATGCAGCACCAATTGTGCCTAAACCAGAGGCATGTATTAGAGACATCTCAGTTGGATCATATCAAACATATGGAAATAATATTTCAGCATCTGCTGCATTTATGGCATTTAATGTGGATCATAATGGTAGATACACAGACTGCAATGTAACATAAAATCCTCAGTTTCTAAAGGTCTTATTAATTCTGTTCTGAACTATTTTAGGATCTAGTCTAGCAGTATTACCTTTAGAGGATTGTGGGAGAAAGAGTAAAACTATGCCATTATTACATGCTCATGCAGATACTGTAACAGATATGGACTTTTCACCATTTCATGATGGATTACTTGCTACTGGTTCTCAGGATTGCCTTGTATGTTTATTAAATATAAGTACTTTTCAACTTTTATATTTTATTAGTAATCTCATTAAGATGGTGTAATAAATAGTAAGTAATGGATAACATGCATTTTTCTATACATTTTCATTTCAATGTATTTTATATTAGGTCAAATTATGGCATATTCCTGAAGGAGGTTTAGAAGAATCTTTATGCAACCCTGAATGTACATTTTCCCATCGCCAGAAAAGAGTAGAAGCTGTATCTTGGCATCCTACAGCTGAACATCTTCTTACAACTGTATCATATACAAACTTATCTTTATGGGATGTGGTCTCTCAACAAGAACTTTTCTGTAATTGAAATACTCAATTTATTATACGATATTCCATCATATAAAGACTCTGACAAATCTGTTATTTTACAGCTAACAATGAACATGTAGAAGTCATACAGTCCTTAAGTTGGAAGCAAGATGGTGTCCTCTTAGCAACTTCTTGTAAGGATAAACAAGTGAGGATCATCGATCCTAGAGCATCCAATTGCATTGTTAATTCATGCTCAAGTCATCAAAGTATTAAGGATTCCAGAATTGTTTGGTTGAATAATAGTGATAGAATACTCACTACTGGATTTGATGCAGCAAGGTTGAGACAGGTTTATATAAGAGACTTAAGACATCTAAATGAACCAGTGAAAACTTTGGAATTGGACTGCAGTACTGGGTAAATCCAAATTCTTTTAATAACATCCAATGAGTGATTATAAGCTCACAGTGTATTTTACAAATCTTTGTAAGGTGTTAGTTATCGTTTATCCAGAAACTTAATTATACATCTCTTGCTTACCAGAATTTTAATGCCACTCTTTGATCCTGATACAAACATGCTGTTTCTTGCTGGAAAAGGAGATACTACCATTTTGTACATGGAAGTCATGGATAAAGATCCATGTTTGGTTGAAGGAATTCGTCACAGTGGGGAACAAACTAAAGGAGTATGTCTGGTCCCAAAAAGAGCTTTGAATGTTATGCAAGCAGAAGTTAACAGATTATTGCAGCTCACTTCCAACATGGTGATACCTATAATGTATCAAGTTCCACGAAAAGTGAGCATAATTAGGATTTATTATAATTATTCATTATATCATTAAATGATGGTTCTAATTTTAAAAATAAACTTTAGAGTTATAGAGACTTTCATGCAGACATATATCCAGATACTGCAGGATGTATCGCACAAAATAATGCAGCTGCTTGGATCAAAGGTCATAACATGCCCGTCCCAAAAATATCACTAGATCCTGCCAAGAGAAATAAGGGAGAGGAACCTATAACTGTGAGTAAATGCTACCCCTGTTTTGGTGCTTCTGAAAGCTTTGAAATTTATATAGTAGATTATGACAATGAATTTGAAACACAATCCCCGTTTTTGTGGCAATATTAAATGCATCGTGAGACCTTATCATTTGGCAATAATTTTTATATATATTATTATTAATATTGCACGCTTTTCATCATCATTATTACATTTCATTATTTCACTATGTTTTGACTGTTTTGAAATATAATTTTTTTTTACAATGTGTTGTGTGATTGTTTTAAACGTTATCATTTTGTACAATTATTACATTGTATTTATAATAGATTCTATTATTTATTAAAATTTTAGACGGAATATAGTGAAGTATTAAAAAAGTTATCCATGTTTCGAATATATTGTAAAATGTGTAGATAGAATATCGTTATATACTGTTATGAGTTTCTTTGAATTATTTCGGATGACTCGAATGTATGAGTTCGACGTACATAGTAAATGCTTACTTAAACTTCTTTTTTAATGCTTTGCTACCTGTATCATTATGCATATTGTGAACAGGATAAAACTGGAATATAATTCCAATCTTTTTATTATTTTGTATTATATACCTACATATCCCACGGAGGACATTATTTAGCGTACAGTTGGTACTTTTTCTTTTGTATTTGATTTTTTATCATGTTCTGTGTATATTTTTTCACGTTTCAGATGTCCAATGTATGTTTTATATTTTATACGTTAGCACCATTCAAAGTGTTATTCCTGGCACGTGTAATGTAAATGGCAATTGATGTTCTGTAGCTTATTCTATCAGCGTAAGTAATATTAGGTATGAACAGTAGAACATACTTAAATCATATTTTTCGGCGGGCGCTTTGTTACTTTCTTTGAGAATATTATTAAATTGTTGTAATCTTTATATGAGAAAGAGGCAGGTTTCGGAAAGCGCATATTATGTATTATACTATGTCCTTCAACTCTCTGTCTTGAGATATAGAAGTGCAAGATTTGTGTATGTATGCGTGCAGAGCTTGTAAAACTTGTGTGCTGTTAGCATTTGACCGTAATTTGAAAAGCGTAAAAAATAAAGCTTTTGTAAGAGGATTCTGGACATGCTAGTTTGGTGTTGACCATTTTGCGACATTAAGGAATTTACCGTACCTTTAGGTACACAAGGGAAACCTAGCGACACTGAAAGAAACTCAACGAGATATTAAAGTGGAAACAAGCTATCAACAGAAAAATATAGCCATCAGCGTACCGAAGGGTTATTCGAAAACTCAAAACGCCAACAGTGAAAAGGATACAACACCCGAAAATGAGGTCGAGAAAATTGAAGAAAATAAACGTCTAGAGATTGAAGATGATAAAAACAAAATACAAAACGGCGGACAGGCAGTCCCACCAAAACCTCTACCTAGAGCATCAAGAGCTAACAGCATTTCCGAGGATGAACCAAAACCAGTCGCACGTCCACGTACTTCTCCAAATCCGGGAACAGTAGTTACATCTGTAAATCCTAACGCTATCGGAGGCTATAAGGTTGTAATCTGGTTATAAAGAACGTAATAGTGTTAAGAAAGAACTGTTGTACTTTTGTATGTGTGTTATTGCCGTGTGCGTTCATCCACATTGTTTTCATATATAACTATCACATCCACATTTCATCGCAAAAACATTCTTCAATTTATTCTATATCTTGCATTATCTTTTTAATCTGTAACTTCTTATCTTATTTTAGCCGCGGCTTGGACCAAAACCGTTCCAAGCGAAGTCGGGTAGCCAGGAATTTTCGTTTGACAAAATCTTCTCAGTACCTGTCGCACCAAACACCGAGACAAATGGTTATCAAAACGATGTAAACAATCAAGCAGAAAATAATGTGGAACCCATGAAATCTCCATCATTCAACCATGAACGAATCAAAGAATCTGAAAATGGAAAAAGTGACTCCAGTTCCATGGAAGAGGATGCAAACTCGAGCGACTCAGGATATAAACCAAAAACACCTAGTACTGCCGAAAGACGTAAACTTTTCGAGATAAAAGTAAAGGACGAATCTCCCGAAAATGAGGAACTTGGAAACTTCGAACGTGGCAATGCAAATAGAAATTCTATTGCTGAACGACGACGTCTTTATGAGAGTCGATCTGTATCTGTAACCGATGGAAATTTAGCTGAAAAAGCAACGGGTTCTCCAACAATGTTAAGACGAAGAGATTCGTTCAAAACAAAGAATGACGTAATTAAGGAGGATGATGTGAAAAAGGCTGTACCGATTTTACGTCAACAGAGCATGGATCCACGATTAGAAAAAGTAGACACTACGGCACCCCCGAAAAGAACATCGACAGTGTTTGGTAGTGTACACTCTAGCATTTTATTCCACAGTTTACAGCATACATATTAATTACATATCCATCAATGGTTTATTTATTGTATTTAGGTAGAGTATCGAAATTCCGCCACCTGAAAGGCACACCGGGTCACAAATCCACCCATATTGAAAACATTCGAAACATTAGTCGGCAAATATCCGGCGAATGCGATGGATTTCATGGTAATATTTGAAACTGACGTTTTTTCTTCGTACATTTTAAAACTATTTAGCTATATATTGAATGGTTTTACAGTTATGAACTGTTTTCTCTTGACATAATAATTGAAACTATTTAGGATAGCTATACGTAAACTAATATAATTACAGCTAATTCAGACCGTGTGGCAGTACCTTTAAGTGGTCCAGGTGGTAAAATTGCGGTCCTCGAATTGAAAAAGACTGGAAGATTACCGGATGGCGTTATGCCAGCTTTAGTTCACGGTGCCACAATTATGGATTTCCAATGGAATCCCTTCGATAATCAACGATTGACAGTTGGTAAAATAACATTTATACTTCTTCTTTATATCACATCCTTTACTGTTATACATGCATATATATTAACTTGTATCCAATTCTTTATTTTTAGCATGCGATGATGGAATGATTCGGCTATGGGAAATTCCCGATCTTGGCTTGGCAGAGCCAACAAATGAACCAACACACATTATAAAAGCGCACGCAGATAAAATATACTTGATTAAATTTCACCCTTTGGCTTCTGATGTGCTAGCATCAGCTTCGTACGACATGACTGTAAAGATTTGGGATTTATCTCTTCTGTCAACCAGCGACTTAGCAGTTGCTAAAATGACATTGACGGGACATTCTGATCAAATATTCAGTCTTGCATGGTCGCCTTGCGGTCAATATTTGGCTAGCACGTGTAAAGATGGAAAATTAAGAATCTATAAACCGAGATCTAGCGACGTACCGGTCAAGGAAGGTAAAGGACCAGTTGGTACAAGAGGTGCTAGAGTTGTTTGGGCATTGAAAGGAAAATATCTTGTTGTGATGGGCTTTGACAAGTACGTTAAATTAGTAATTTTATGTGTAACACATTTGGAATATATTTTTCATATTTTTCTATTCTTAGGGTTTCAGAAAGGCAAATCTATGTATTCAAAACGGACAACCTCAACAGTCCTGTCACCACAGTCGGATTAGATGTGTCACCTGCAATTTTAATGCCGTATTATGACGAAGATAGTTCCACTTTGTTCTTGACTGGACGTGTAAGTTTGTCGAGAGCCCAAACATTTAGAGATTAATATTGATACAGATTTTGTACTCCAAATTAATCCTTTTACAAATCAAATTCACTCTTTACATTGGATTTTATTTTGTATTGCAATAGCTTAAGAAAACAAATTTGTAGAATAGCATGATTTGCAACAGGCTGAATTTGATTTGCAAAAAGGTGAATATGATCTCCAAAATGATTAATTTGGAGTGCAAAAAGGTGAATATAATCTGTAAAAGAGTTAATTAGGAGTGGAAAACCTGTAAACTATAATTAATCAAGTAAAACTTATTTTAGGGTGATTCTACAATATATGCATTTGAAGTCACAGAAGAACCACCATACTGCTGTCCACTTAGTCATCATAGATGTAGCAGTTTACATCAAGGATTATCGTTTCTTCCCAAAATTAAATGTGACGTTGCTGGTGTAGAATTTGCATCGGCTTTGAGACTAACAAATAATACCATAGAACCTCTGAGCTTCACTGTCCCGCGTATAAAGGTATCTATACATACTATATTATACAACTTGAGACGAAAAAAATGAAAATCTGTCATGTAATATTTATTATCGTAGAGTGAACTTTTCCAAGACGATTTATTCCCACCAACGAAAGTTACTTGGAAGCCGACTATGGCAGCTTCAGAGTGGTTTAGTGGAGCCAACAAACAAGCAAGTAGAATAAGCTTGAAACCACCTGGAATGGACAATCGTAAGTTCTTTGATATTTAGTTCTTGCATTAACCAATACCGTTTTTTAACTCTTATATAGTACATGCACAAAACGCACTTTATAACCAGATTGGATAGTTTAAAAAGCGTATATATTTTTTAATACTGTTAACACTTGTTTCTGTTCACAGTTACAGAGAATCAAGGTCAAGGAACTGTCACCGCACCACCCGTGGCAAAACAACCAGTTCCTTTTTCTGTTTCTTCTCAACCATTCGCTCGACTTGGATGGAATCCTGATGTGAAAGCCAAGCAAGAAGAAGTAAGTTGATACTTAAGTTATGAATGCATTTTGGATACTGTTTTTAGATGTTACGTAAAGTAAGTTAAACTGAAACCTGATTGGTATTTCGTTGTAATTAAAATTAAAAAAGTTTATTGTCGCTTGTGTGCTTTGCATGTGGAAACTGCTTTATCTATTCTTTTTGTAACTTGTCAAGAAATGTATAATAATGCGTACGAAATAATCTTAGCGATATCGGATTCAAAAAATTCAATCGAGACAGTTTATCTTTAAAACAAACTTGTAAGAAAAATATTGTCTTCTTAATGTCAAACACTTCCTACTCTAAGTATAACATGTAAAAAAAGTATGTAGGTGTCTATTTCTATATGTCTGAATGTACTGTTTGTGTGTGTGGTAGATCCAAAAAACTATGAGCGACTTTGTGGGAGATGTAATACAATGCTCGTTGGAACAGGATCACATGGAGGGTGTGGAAGAGCACGAATGGGTAGGTGATCTGTTCATTTTATATTTTTCTGATACGGTTGTATTGATTTTGAAAAAAATGCTATATTTATATACAAAACTATACCATTTCGTTATTGACTCTAATATTAATGTATTTGTAACACCTGAACAATTTTGCAAATTCTAATACATTCAGTTCATATAATGATATAATGATTAAAAATCACGTAAAAAAACACGGTTAATGCTGAAGGTTATACGTGAGATATTAGATAGACATCCAGATTATTATCACAATTCTCAGACTGTAAATGCAGTAACAATTTATAAGTGTGCAGACGGCATCTTACCATTTCTGAATAGAAAATACACTCTTGTCATTGCATAATAAATATGAAAATAATTTTAATTACAGGACGAGTGAGGCATACATAGCTGGTGGTAGATCATTTAGATGAAATGGTAAGGTGAACTAAATTAAAACACAACTATTTGAGTCGTAATTTATTTCTGAGTTAAAATCAGTTTCTAAGTAAAACTATTTCACTGTTGTTCCCTTAGAATTAAGGGATTACTGAATTTGGAATGGTATTTCCAATGATTTTTTTGCGAGAAGATTAATACTGTGTATACATTTCGCGGATTGTATTCGTTTTTTACCTGACACAGGAGATTTATAAAAAAAAAAGAGTATGAACGTAGCTATAGTTGTCCAAGTCTTGTCTTTATATAAGATTGATTTGTAGCAATAGTAGAAAAAGAGATGATCATGAAAGGATTTCTAATATTTTATTAGGTGTATGTTTATAATGATATTTAAAAGTGTTCGAATGGAAATGTTCTTGTAAAGAAATGCGCGATTATAGTTCACGTCTTGTCCCCCATTAACTTTTTTAAATAACATTTTCATCATTGATTTGATGTTACAAATAATTGATTTGGAATAATTATTGCTATAGGATTTGTATTAGAGATAAGATACTTTTAATTAGAATTATAAATATTTCAAAATTCCTATTGGAATTTGACAATAGCTTTGATTATACATTCTGGATGTGTCATATTTTTCAAATGCATCCGCGGTTAAATAACATTACAAACTTTGAATATTTTAAGTAATTAAAAATGTCTATTATAATGAAGAAATCCATTTCTAAAAGAGATATCTCTTTAGTTACTTTAAAAAAAATGTGTTAAAAATTAATAACTTATTTAATTATTAAGCGGAATATGAAAATAAATGTGCCATTTCCAAACCATGAATGCACTAAAGGTGGAAAATCTGTGAATTAGAAACGGGCACTGTGTCACAATTATTGTTATTTTATTACTATTTATTTATGATTTTCATCATTGAAAGTTCAGGCAAAGTTGCTTGATCCACGATAAACCATTTACACAATACAAAAAATACCTTAGTATAAAACCGTGCAAGAAATAATAAAGGAATCAGTTCTCTCAATATAAAGTCAAAACTATAAAGCCATCTTTTTTATAGTTAAAACTAGATGCGTTTCAATTACAAATTATAGAAATATAGGCATCATGTAGACTATGTATCACCAATATTAGCCTCATCTTCATTTTTTGAGTATATATATTAGTTATCTACATAATTTATCCGTGATTTTTAATAGTCTTTTATGGCTGTTGAAGTAAAGTTTGACCCGTTTGTGTCGCTATACATGAAGACAGCTAATATTTACACATGGATCGTATTTCTACGGATCAAGCATTTTAGAATATAAATAGCATAATCTGCTAGTGCCACGTACCATTTTTTACCGACAGAAGTGTATCAATGATAGCCTCAGTATATATATTATCGTGGTGTAATCTATCATACGTGTGATATTAGCAAACGGTACGTTTTTCATGCATCTAAAATAGAAAACTACGGTATTTCGTAATCCCAGGCGCACATAAGAAACATGTAATACAAGAATAGTGGATTAAAAGGTGCACGTATTAAATACTAAATCATAAACCGATAACTTAGCTATATAGCGAAATATATCATGACTGATCGTACTTTGAGCACTTTCCAAGATCTAAGAGATAGCTAATAACTCGAACGTGGTGGATAACTCAATTTTTATACTCTTTAAATTGTGTCAAGTTATGTTTGTAACGAGAAGGATTTCATATTTTTGCCGGTATATCCTGATGCAGGGCTAGTTTTCCCATTTAGTATACGTAATTGGAGTATGAAAAATGGAAATTCCACGTTTATTGGTAGTTGAAGAACACTTTAAATACATTTTTAATTCTTTATGAATGCATAATTTCTTAAATGGTAAAGACATGTATATACGCATACACATAGAATTTTTACGTAGCGCAATAGGAATCTATCTGTATATTCTTATATTGTAAAGAACTTATTATTATTATCGTCTTGAATTGGTATGATTTTAATTAACTATTCTAATTAATTATTTAGGAGATAATAGTACTATTTACTCGACGATTTTACAGATACTTCTTCATCCCATTCAAGTAAACTATTTTTCGGTACACTATTAATATTGATATTTCTATATAAGAAGAATTAAGTCTCAAGTTACTATACCTAGTTTACTGTTACTTGCAGTAACTTTTCATAAGTTTTAAGGATATACGTATGTTCCTACTTACTCGATGAGAAACAGTAATTTTATATAGGTATTTCAAAAGCACTTTATACAAACCATTTTTTACGCGACTAACACTAAACGTGGAATATTTATTCACTAATGAAATTTGCTCTACAATCGAATACTTTAATTGATAATTGTTGTGTAAAAATTAGTGTTATGGTGCTATGCCCTTCGAAGAAACTTTAGTATGTAATTACCGGTAAAAATATAAGGCCCATAGCTTGTTCTCAATACCTGCATGGGGAACAATGAACTAAGCGGCACGTACTCATAATGAATGAAAAGAAAACTGAAAAAATACATTTCCCTCTGTATTAAAAGACCAATTAATTATTTATAAGACCAAGCAGGTGCCAAAAGTTTCATGACGATTTAAATTGTACGCTTTAAATGAACACGCCGTTCATTAAAACTCGTGCATATTTTTCTCTACATGATCGCATTTTCTTGTACCACGATCTTTTAGAGACATAAGATTTTCCAATAGCCGAAAGTAATAAGGAAACTTTTGTACCCGTAAAAAGTAAGAGATACGTAAAAAAAAGTCAGAATTACACTTCGTAACAGTAAATTGTCGATGCCATTTCTTATCGTCCACAAGATTATTCACGTTCGTATGTCTAAATAACCATCCGTCGGAGATTATAAAACTGAGAAACATCATTGTTGCATATTTCTGCCTTATTTTTTTAAAGCTAGTATACATATATCAGAGGTTCACTCTATGCTCAGAAAAAGTCTAATTTGCAATAACTGTGAAATTTCCAATGATAAAATGCGATCTTTCGTAGCATCCAGTATCAAAGTTTAATGATTGTGCATTTTCCTTCTATTGCAACAAGAAGTTTCTTGGTATTCGATATTGCGCTACGACTGATCACTATTTAAGTAATTTTATCATGTAATAATGTACCTTTGTATCAATCTTATACCTTACATGTATTTCACTTATAAAAACATTTTTATCAAAAATGTATGTGTTTCATATTCATACTGCTTTTGTCTGTGCTTTCTTCATACTGTAACTTTGATAGATGTAACAATCTATAATTGTGAAAGTTACAAATCAGTTTCATAACATAAATAATGTAATACAGTATAATGTATTTTTTAGATTGAAAAGCGTTGTATAAACAGGATAATTCAAGTCGGATTTAAAAACCTTCGGAATGTCTTTATTTGAATTATATTAACTTTTAAAACATCGAATATAATGACGGAAAATCTGACACTTTTTAATTACGATCTTCACGCTTGAAAGTAAAATATGTAAAATATATTATATGCGAACAAATAATACAAAAGAGGGGTTTAACATATTAAATCATCTAGTATTTCCAACTCGATCTCTAGGAATTAATCTAAGTTCCGAGCCGTGCTTAAGGAAAACATTTCCTGAAATTAAAGAAGCAAATTTTATACAAGTTTAGTATTGTGAATTACAATGTGGTTATTGCATTCTTTACCTGCAGTTTGCTGTGGATTTATACCTATTCCATCATCTGTAATTATTGCAGATGTGGAAGGTGTTACTTTGAATTCTTCCGCAGCAAATTTTAATACAGCAGTGAAAGGGGTATTATCTGGTACACTCAGTCTGCAAATGTAAATAGGACACCTCTTTCTAATTTTGAAATACCTTTTAAATTAATTAGTCATTTTGAGCTTCATTATTAACACTGGAGCTACCGAAAATATACTCGGTTATACTCATACATTTATTTATACATAAATTATAGCTGGAGAATTTAACGGATTAAATTATTTGCGTTATGTACATAAAATAAAAGTCTATAAAATCTCAAACAATGCCGTGGTGCACTCGTATAATTTAACTAAAAATGATGAACAAGTCATGTTGACACCTTTGGTAGTTCCAGTGTTAATTACTGTATCTTAAACATTATGAAGTGAGTCAAATATTTCCAATGTCTAAAATATAATATAAAAATTATATATAATACAGTGATAGATTTGTGGTGTATTTCAAAGAGTGGCCGATAAAATATTATACTAACAATCAATATGACTAAAGTTATACAACATTTAAATTATTGTTTATCATTTATCACTTAAGTATTGTATACAAATTATAATATTACCATTGAATTCCAATATCTTTCTCCACATCATACCATATCACACTGTTGGGATGTGCCTTAACTAATTGGATTCTGTCGAAAGTTATCTTCGAAATTTCCCGCGGACCGTTTAACAGGATTTTTACCATTTTCAACAGTTGACTGTATTCAAATTTGGAGTCTGATAACCATTTATTTTCAACTTTTTTCATATACCGAGCAAAGTAGAATATCACATCGCAGAAATTCAAGCAAAATTCGGAATTACTTTTCAATAATCTCCAAAGCAACTTCTTTTCAATATTGGCCAAAGCTAAACAAATAGTTACATCATTCTCTGCTAGTTTATCCGCCATATACTGTAGAATACATTTTTTAACATTGCTATCATCATCTAAATAAGCAGCGAATTGAATGAGTTTAGAAGTATAACCATCATTAAACTGTTTATGGATATTTTCTAGTACTTCATCTTGGTTCCCATTTCCAATTGCAGTTTCCCATGATAATATCAAAGCCTCATCTTGTATATCAGAAGGTGAGACACCTAATTCTTCGCAAGATCTTAAGGCTACATTTGTGCATATTCCATTTGTTACAATAGTTTTAAGAAAATTATCCAGTCTATCACTACCACATTGTTGAGTGTATAAATTAATATATTCATCCACAATATCTACTGAAATGGTACTATCTTTCAAATATATTTCAAATAACATATCACAAGCATATTTCAACTCTTCACATGTATGAAAAATTGATCTTTTCTCATTGTTCCAATGTTTATGTAGATGATTCTCCAGAATGGTTTCTTTTCCAATTTCATATGCTTTTGTTATTGCAACTTCTATAAACCGAGCGCATTGGAAAGCTTTGACCAGATTATTCGAGTTCATATCTTTGCAATGACTTGAATTTTCTAACAACGTCAAGAATGTATCAAACATTTTCAATGTTTCAAGAAAATTTATGTTTGACATATTTGTATAGATTGTATATCAAATACATCTAGGTAAACTGTAATAATCAACTTAAAACAATGCAAGCCCACGTTTTTTATTGACAAATTATTATTCATAACCTATGGTCTTCTGACACTTGTTGACTGATCATCTATTTAAAAGAACAAAAATGAATGTAAAAAAATAATGCCAGAAGACTCAGGAATAGAAATTTTGCGATATAAACAGATAATAAAAGCATATAAAAGAACTAATTTAGAAATAACATACAGTTGAACACTCAGAATATTCAACAGAGAAGCTAATTATTTTGGTGGTATAAGCACATAGTTATAGTATTATAGATACGAATATCAGACATTCCAAATATTTAGGTATTAAACAAGTATTACAAAAGTTTGTACAGCGAATGCAAGTTAAAGAAGCATTACACACAATGACAAAATTGGTTAAGCATATATACATATGGATTCAAAAATTGACTTACACTTTAAACGGCAGTTTTGGATCAGAGGTAAGGGTAATTTTGAACGTAACTTTAGATCTGAAAAGAAATTATTCATCGTCACCGTCTGCAAATCTGTTAGTGTTAATTAAATTGCACACAAAACTCTACATATGTTTGCAGTACTCTGTCTGCATATTTGGATCAAAATATTCACACGCGATATAAAAGAAATAGTACAAATTAATATACGTACGCCATAGCTTAAGTGTTCAAGGCAATAGTGGAATACAAGAAGAGGAAAATAGTAAATTACTCCGAAAGAAAAATACACATCAGCTGGATCCTGAAACTATACCACCGATGAAATATTCGGTGCCATCAGAGCATGAAGGGAAGACTGAGGGGAGAGGAAAGAGGAAAAAGTCTTGGCGCAGGAGGAACCTTTCGTCTCTTAATTTTACCACAGACGAGATATAAAGAGACCAACCACGAAAGCCAATCTGTAATTCCAGAATTACCGAGTCCTAGAGCCGGTAAGAATTTTTGTGTCACTGGTGACGTTATCTACCAAACACATAAAATAGCTGTTTTTATATATTTTTAGTCCTAAAAATAAAAAAATTAAACATGGAATTATTTTTCCAGAAACTCTTACATCTGTTAGCATACATACTACTCGACATTTAACAGATATATATATATGGCTGTTTTATATCACGTGGATCAGGGTCGAGGACCCAACCGCCCATCAGGAGCCACCAGAAGTGAGACCTGGAAATCGGTAATAATTGTAAGTAGATAATTAGAAATCAGAATTCTTCTACAATTACAACCGAGCTAATAGCTGCTTTATATGTTACTTTAATTAGAAATTAAAGGATGTCACTTGACTATCTTTCACCGATGAACTATACTTTGTAAACTTTATTTAGTGTACAACATTACTGGTCCCCATCTATTGATGTATTCATATAATAATTTGCTGTTGTACTTTTAATAACGGTTAGTTGTATTGTAAACATAAAACTGCAATGGATCAACACCTCCCCTACCCAAGCTCCTTCAATTCCGGATGAGACATTTTTAATTCATTATTATTTAAATGGACTACTGCATCTTCTTATTAAACAGTTCAATAGAATAATATTAATTAGCCCTTATATTCCCCATACTTATAATGTACCCAAATAAGATGGCAATGGAATTTATTTCACACAAGTATTCGATCGATTTTATATTAATTATTTCATGAAGTTTATTTTAATGGCACAATATTTTGAAGAATTTCATTGGATTAAATAATAGTTTATCTTTCGGACAAAGCTGCTGGATTTTATTTATTCATCCATTGCTTACCTGTATGCCTTAATAAACAAATCCATATGTTATGCTTTAATCATTACACATTTACAGCTACTCTAACGTAAGACATGAATTATTTCATGCAACACATTCGAATGAAATAATATTTCGAAAACCTAAGCAAAAAATCTAAGAAAAATTGAGAGCAATACTATCACTAGTACCTACTTACTTAAAAAATATAATTATAGTTCTGCGGCTCCTTCAATACAAAATTGGTATTTTTCGGAATTTTTGGGGTTTTTTTATTTTCCACAGCTCGGATTTGCAATTAAAAATCTCAAAAAATTCTATAGTATGTATCTCGTTAACTGAAGTGTCTCTGATTTTTTTCAAAATTTTTCATGCACTAAGTTGCAGGAAATTGACCTGATTTTTCGTTTTTTGCCCTTTACCCCCCCCCCCCCCCCGTCGAGATACAAAGTTTAAACTTGGCACAGATTGTTTTTTCTTCATAAGCTATCGAATGCCTAATCGCACGTCGAATTTGGTTTAGGGGCACTTTTCCAAATTCCAATAAAAATTGTCTAACTTTTGTTTTTACGTTAACAATTTTTATGCAAATTTAAAAAGAGTTTCGAAAAATGGGCGGGCGGAACGTTGTTGAGCCCTTAAGTGCTCAACAGAAGAAGGCGTTGTTGGGAAAGGCGCGTGGGAACAGAAAAACACAATCCTAAAAAACCTTCAAATATTCCCAGTCCTCAATAGTATCCTTTAAAACAAAATCTCGACCTACCACAGCTACCACCTCCATATCCCTCGAAGATAGCCCCTTCTCTTGTCTCATTTCCACGCCCTTTAAGACGCTCCCCAACGACACCCGATAGATGAGAAAATTCTTTCAAAACAGATCTCAATAACATCTCGAACCGCACAGAACTCATTATTACGTCAAAGCAAAAAGAACGCATTAACATCTCGAACAAATCAGAACGCATCAATATTATTTCGAACCGCACAGAACTCATCAATAGCTAAAAACAAGTATCAAATCGCCCGAGATTGATACTAGTAACCATTTAGTAGATAAGTAATAGTTGATTAATAAATATAATATTATTAAACTCAGTGGATTACCTTGTCGTTCCCACCAACAAAACAAATCTTATTCGATAACCTTGAGTAAGATTATCGAGGACACCAGCAAGGAAGTTACGCCCTTACAACTGGATCCTCGATCGCGCTCAGTGCGCAACAGACCGTGTCTCGCAATATTTAAATAATGTTTGAACATATTTGCAAATTCGTACTGCGAAAGTAATTTATATCATTTTATTCGCATAATCCACAGAATTCTTTGCAATTTATTAAACCTGTCTAACTTTTTTATGTTCGTCACAAATCCTGTTCAAGTGACAAAAATTACAATTTTCTTAAAAATTGATTTTTTTGAAAACTGAGGGTGATGGAGAGACACGGTTTGCAGATTCGTTTTCAGGGCGTTAAAATCTATAACTCTCACATATTTGTTGTTACAACCTTTTTTTGTGTTGGACAGTATTACTTTTCAAAGTCTCTTACATCTGTAAGCAATATATTATTGGATTTTCGAAAGAAAGTTTATGGCAAATACAAAAAGATTTTACAAAATTAATTCACGTTTTGTGAAGCGACTCACACGAATATTAATTATTACGCCATATGGAAAATTAACTTATAAGGAGCGAATAGGAACTAATAGAGCGTTAATTAAACAACTTCGACAATCTACTTGAATCGCAATTTTAATTAAATTTATGAGACACGTGCCAAGAAGTACATAAACTCGGATGATGTACACTTATCCCCCGATTTACACGCCACTTTTTTTACACGGTTTTCAAAATAACGGATTTTCAACAAAATGAGTCTAATGCTGAACGAGCTCTCCGGTTTCTGCGAGATATTAATGAATGTTTAGCTCAATATGAGGAGGTCTATAAGGTTCTAACCAAAACCCAAGTACAACTGTTAATTACGAATTTAATTACCAAGTCTCCCCGATCTGAAATTGTCACTAATTCATCAACCACCAAACCAGAATCGCATCAAGTACTATATATCGAGTGATGAAAGTGACATCATACCAATCAGGAAGAAAAGATTGATGGTCCACGAAAGTGATGACAGTAATTAAACTTGTGGTTACATTTTTAAAGGATCTTATATTTCTTGTTTATATATGTAAAATGAAATAAATACTTATACCTTTCTATATTTGTCTTTTTACGAATGGGCTGTTATTTTTATGTTTTTCAAGATATCTTACTTTTATTTTACGTGGAAATAAATGACTGATTTATGCACATTTTAGTTTGTTTTCAATTTACACGGTTTTACATATCAAAATCCACGATTTCAACTTACACAGTTTTACATATCGAAATCCACGAATTCAATTTACACGGTTTTACATATCAAAATCCACGATTTCGATTTACACGGTTTTCTGAGGAACCTATCTTCAGTGTAAATCGGGGGATAGGTGTATTGCCAATTACTAATTACGGATTAGTATTCGTTTCAGACGCTGAAACAAACTATCATTGACTTAATTTATTCGACATTTTGAGCCGCTTTGTCTTTATTCTTTTTTAAAAGTAATAATTTAATAGTAATAATTTTATTTTATTCTCATGATGATAATAAAGTAGTGGCGTATTTATTTAATAACTATAGAATAATGAAACATATATGTATATATCTCTTAAATGTCGAGTAATATGTATGCTAACAGATGTAAGAGTTTTTGACAAAATAATTCCATGTTTTATTTTTGTATTTTCAGGACTGAAAATATGAAAAAAACAGCCATTTTATGTTTTTTGTGGGTAACATCACCAGTGCCACGAAACTCAAATCCTAGGACTCGGTAATTCTGGAATTACAGATTGGTTTGCGCGCTTGGTCTACTTATATCCCATCTGTGCAGATATTTACCCCGTCGACAATTTTCCACTGGAATCAGGAAAGCCCATTTACTGCTTGGTTTTCCTACATCTCGTCTGTGATAATGTTCCAAATACTGTATTATTTTCAGATGGTAAGGTTTACAATCGATTGAACATTTTTTTGTACGCGTTTTGCAATTCGCCGCAACACCGCTTTTCTCTTTATATGTATGGAACAGCAAGTATTACAATTGTACAGTGATTGCGCTTTTGATATTGCTTTCTTAAACTTCGGTGCGTTAATTGGCATTTTACAAGATGATGCACTAGGCCGTCGTACTTTGACGGTACAATACTGTACATTGTAATATATACTTTGCGAATTTAATCACAATAGTTCTGTTTATGATTTGTTAAGTATAACAAATAATATAACGCAAGGTTAGACGAAGCCGATGAAAATGTCGATGAAGAAATTAAAAGGAAGTACAGGAGATATTGATTCGGTATTTTCAGAAAATAAACGACTGCCTGTAATGGATAATAGCAAAGCGGATGAAGAAAGTCAGCGTAATGTTAATGAAGGAGATTGGATTTGTCCTGATACTCAGTGTGTATATTTGATAATGATTTAAGTTAAAAACCTGATCATTGTTTTCCTGATTTGAAGTTGTACTTATTGTAATCATTATACACAACACATATTCCCTTATCACAATAGATGTGTACTAGATGAACAATCATATTTTTTCTAGATAATAACATTGCACTATAAACAGTGATATTTAACGCCAACAACACTTCTTTATATTATTAAATGAAGTATTATTATTATTTTATGAATACTAATCTGTTTATCGCTTTTATTTTGAAACCTACTAGTAAGAATTTTTCATATTCACCTACAAAATTTCATGAATATACTTTATTCTCACAAATAGTCTATAATATACTTCGTGCCTTGTATTCTTCAATATGTTCTACATACACATATTGACTAAATAATATGCATCCTTTCAGATGCGCCAATGTAAACTTTGCACGTCGCAATTCTTGTAATCGGTGTGGAAAAGGTATATCACCCTTAAAATTCATTAACACAATTATTTATAGCATGAATATATATATTTATAAATGTTGAATGTTAAGATAATTCACCTAATAATTAAAACACTTATCTGTGACATAACTTCAGTCCTATATTAACACATTAATTAAGCCATATTTCGTTTGACCAAGACTTTATTGGTTTAATTTCATTTTTTATAGATAGAGGTGAGTGTCCAAAGAAGAAAAAATTAGGTCAAGAAATTGGTAAAGCTGCTGCTGAAAAGAGTAGGGGTTTATTCAGGTAAAAACTAGGAACTATTCATTTACCTTGTTGTAGTTATACATAGTAAATGTAATTGTAAACAGACTGTTCTTCAATTGTTGTGCATCTTCAGGTATATATGTACGTAGATAAATCAGAAACTCCCATAGGTGTTTTCAATTTTAGTCTTTGTTTGTAAGTTGTAAACATACAAAACTTTTGCATTTAAACTCCTGGTTTAGCTGCTTAAATGTTCTTTAAATTTAACTCTGTGTAATGTTTACACTTTAAATGCTAATTTTGCACATTAATAACATGTTAATGCAGACTCAGATTGAAAAATATGTACAGGATTTTATTTAAATACCTAAGAACTACATATATACCTTGAGTTGCATGATAGTTATAAGTAAATTTAATGCCAATTTATTACCATAAATTATTTCTATATGTATTCACATTTCTGTGAATTAGTTTTGTATAGTACTTCAAGTTAATTTCAGTACTGAAATCACTATCCCATTTTTTAAATATTTATGTACAGAGAACAGTCATATTGAAAAAGTATTTAGTAGCGCAAATCTAATATACTTTAATAACTTAAAGGAAAAATTTATACCTGCTGATTGTATTGAAATAATACATTGTTTTCCTGTGTTGACACTTTTTATTCTGCATACAATCCATGACTTTTAATAAGAAATTTAAATGGATTCCTGCCTTTCAGTGCGGACGATTGGCAGTGTAGTAAGTGTGGAAATGTAAACTGGGCTCGTCGGCAACAGTGTAATATGTGTAATGCACCAAAATTTGGTGAAATAGAAGAACGTACAGGGTATGGTGGAGGATATAATGATCGTGGTATTGTTGAATATAAAGAAAGAAGAGACGACGATGATGAATATGATGAATTTGGACGTCGAAGAAAGAAGCGAAAACTAGAAAATCGGTCTGATGATGACTCTAAAGACTCTAGATATAGTAGTCCTTCTCGTAATAAATCCAAAGAGGAAAACGACAAAGATGATGTTTCCGACGAGGAAGAACGAGCTGAAGAAAATGTGATTAACGATTATTCTGAGAAACGCTCGTTTCGAAATTATTAGTATCTGATCAAATCCTCTTAACTGCAGGAAGAAGATGAGGAAGACGACGAAGATGATGGCGATCTATCTAAGTACGATCTTAGCGAATGGAATGATGTTGGAATTTTAAAAAAAAGGTAATTTCTGTAGTGCATTGTTTCTATACATTCTGTAACGTTTCATACTTTTACATTTCAGTGTAAATGGAAATACTGTAACATCGGAAAAGCAACGGTCAAGGTAATACTGGTAATAAAATAAATTTATCCTAACAAGATTCTAAACAAGTTCTCTCATATTACTAAAGATAATTTTATTGTTCCTTATTTTAAAAAATTGCAATCATGTTAATCAAATCACATATATATGGATTGTAGTTAAATATTATTATTTATATAAGTAAAACGTTTTTATAGAAATGGAGACGATTGGCGTGATTCGGGCACATCCAGTCAATGAGAAGCTGTGCTGGACAGGTTTGACTTAGGTTTCGGGTATAAATTTAGTTGTGGTGGTTAATTGCAAATGTTAATTATGCACTTTTAAAAAAAAGCTATTTTTCATATGCGTTCTGTTAATATATGAACGAGTTTTACTATGTACACACAAATTAGATAAAAATCTTAAAGACATGGTTAAAAAAGAAGATACAAAATTAGCAAAACTCTAGAAATAAAAATATAATGCTTGTTAAATCTATGATTTTTTACAGGTGAGAGAAAATACCAAGAGCAAAAATAGCACAGAAACTAAGAAATATACACAACGCAACAAGTTTAGTGATTTAGTGAGCACCTTTGGATAAAGTGACTGATAATATATGACTTATTGCAAAGCGAATCAGTTAACAATAAGCTTTACATTTGTGATTGAACTCATAGCTTCGTTATTCCTATGGATGAAGAGTGAAATGTAGGTTTACCTATTTGGGCAATATTGTTGTGCATCTAGTAACCCGAACTTCGTTATATACTTAGCGCAGGTAGAATATTTCGCTAGTAAAATCAAGTCTGTAATTCTGACAGAACTCTATGGACAAAATGTTTACAGTGTTCGTTGTAAAAGCTGTTTATGACTTCGTAGAAGAAACCTTATTTCTAACTAATAAGAAACTATAAATTGCTTCGCGAAAGCTCTCTATCTTCGCCGTAATCTTAAAATTCCTATTATGTTATCACAACATATGAAGTTTCTTCTAACCACGTCACTATCCGCTTATATTGCTAAAGCTGCCTCAAAAATTTATTTTTAATTTTTTTATCTTTGTCGCTCGCTCGCTGACCCCCCCCCCTCTCTCTCTCTCTCTCTCCCCTTTCTTTATTTTTTATGCATACCACTTTACTAATTAAAGAAACATACTGTAGTATTAAAGAATCATTCCCTAATGAATACAGATATGTATTGGTGTCTTCGGAATGAAGAGAAAAAGGATACTTTTCTTGCTTTGACTATCACAGATCCGAGTAAGCTGGAAGTAGCCAGTTTTAATTGAAGTAATGATGTGAAATTCACCCATAAATAGCCTGCATGTATTTAACAGGCGAAAAGAAAATTTATCAAAAACCGATGCCCGCTCTTGAAAACCGTATAAAAACAATTTTCGATCAATTCTGATACTGACTTCTTGTAAATATCTTTATTTTTCATTTATAATAAAAATCATTCATCAACAACATAATTGTTCTTAGTCAATTATTTCTGTCTTATATCGTAAACTACGTGGGGTCATGATTATGCACAGTGTTGGTCACGAGGGATTGGTGAAGGGAGTGAAGGGACGGGCGATACTGTAAGGAGTATGTTGCAACAGGTATATATATCGTATATATGTACAATTATGAATTTGAGCTTGCTTGACTGCATTAAGTATTTAGTGATAAAGGAAGGATGAATTACGTTCACCGGCGTATCATTTTTTATCTCGCACGTCCGAGTACTTCGGGAATTCTCGCACAATTACTTTATCCCGAGCAATTGTTCGAATAAAGGAAGAGGAAAAACAACATCCACCTTTGTTTCTTTCTTGATTAACGAGTCTATAGTTATGATTTTTTTTCTTTATACGCTAAAGTATATTCCGATCGACGAAATAACGATTGCTATGGAATATCAGATTTTACATCGGTATTTACATGAATGCGTAAAAGCAAATTTTACGCAAATTTGTAACGTTTAGAATTTACAGACGATGATAATAAAACGATACCTTTAAAATAGTTGAACAAATTGGAGGTACAAGACATTAAAGGGATTTAATGTCATAATTTAAGAACAAAACGCTTATTAATTATAGCACATACATAAACAACACCGCAAATAAAGAATTGAACGAGAAGTCTTGTTACGCGCCAGTCGCGAAAACCATTATAAAAATGGCCGTATCGTGTTTTTGATAATAATTATCATCACATCAACATTAGAACCTTAACAAATTCGACGTTTGCGTCCTTTACAAAGATTGGCTAATTTAGTAATGTGTACACTTTCCAAGAAATATTCCATTTCGTGTTCGACAAGAGAACGTGCCCGATAAACGCTTAGAGGGACATCGAAAGGCCACCGTAACCGTAGTCATCGTCATTGCGATATGCATCTCGATCAGCTAGTTTATTTCGGCATGAAAAACTGCTGATGCGAGTGTGAATTCGGTGGTGGGTGTAAATTTGGGTGTGGTGGTACGCCTCCTCTGGTGCCAGTAGCATAAAGCTGTTGTTGGAAGTTATGGAATTGTTGAGCATAATTTGGATCTGACATACTAGGCCCACTACCAACAAATGGGCTATTCTTAAAATTGCTAGTAGCTCCACCCATGCTTGGCGGTAATGGTTGTGTCGCATCTGGAGGTGGCCCCAATCCCATGGGACTACCTTTGCTACCAGACACGTACATACCGGGATTCGGTTGATTGGGAACTTGCGATACCATTTCAGGTGGGAAGACTTTATCAGGATCCATAGAGCTACCTGGAAAGACACCTCCACCAACCATATGCTGCATACGCATTAAATTGGGCTGAGGTCTCATATTACCAACTGGTCTCATAGAAGGATGTACACCGACTGATGTATTCATTGATTGTCCATCCATTCTAGGTGATCCTCCCATTCCAGGGAGTCCACCACTCATGCCAGAAGGCATGCCACCATGGGGGCCCATATTATTTGGTACACAACCATTGGGGAAGTATTGAAGATTTACAGAAGGTGTAACCATCTTCGACTCTAAATTAGATAACGGATTCGTAAATCTTTGAAGGAAGTCTAAACTCGGCGGTCCTCTCGGTGTGTGACCGACATTGGGCCTTGCCGGTAAATATTGTATGGTGTTTGGAGCACTAGGTTTTACTTGAACATTTGCACCATTGTAAGGGCTAGGTCCACCAACGTGTCCTGACATTAATCTCGGGGAAGGTGCGTGAGGTTCACTTCCTGGATATGCATTGCCTGCATTGCCTGCATGAGTGCTCATCATTCCATGACCCATCACTGGGTGACCCATTTTAGGAGGAACACCAGGACTTCCTGTATGAGAAGTAGTAGGACTGTAGCTCGTTGGTGGTCCACCGAGACCCATACACATTCCTCCTACTTCACCAGGCTCAGTAGTTGGACCACCCATATGACAACTCCCATTCATCTCTCCACCCATTTGCATCATATGCATTCCATGTGGATTGCCAAATTGCATCATTCCAGCATTACCAGAATGCATAGGTCCTTCATTACCCAATGAATTACTCGCTGCTGTATTAGTCAACTGTTGACTCATTTGGGCTAACGAAGTTATAGGGTCAAAATGATTTGTACTCATTGCCGTTAAGCTACCGAGACGTCCACCGATATTGTTCGGATTAAGAGGCACATTGTCGGAAGGTTGACTCACATTCATCGAAGGTCTACCGCAAGGGAAAGAAGTTGGTGGTCCGCCTAGCGGCGGCCCAACTGTTGTATTCGCGTTATTACTTGGGTTTGCTACTGTGGATTGTGACTGCTGCTGCTGTTGTTGTTGCTGCTGCTGTTGCTGCTGTTGTTGTTGCTGCTGCTGCTGCTGCTGCTGTTGTTGTTGTTGTTGTTGAACTTGTGTCTGTTGTTGCTGCTGTTGAGAATCTTTCGTGGATGGCGGTGACGTATCAGGTTTTGTAGTAGGGGATGCTGGTACTGTACGTGGCGGCCCCATGCTGTCTTGCATATTTGTATTATGTGAAGCCGGACTACTTTGTGCACTCGCACTAGATTTATTACTGGGTTTTGAAGGATCCGCTGGAGTGTGAGGTGCACCACTACCTGGTGTATGTGGTGTATGAGGTGTATGAGGACTGTGCAGAGATCCTGTAAAACCCCGACTCATACTATCCATCTGAACCGGACTTGCACCTTCTGACCTAGCAGGAAATTGATTGCTGCTATCCAGACTTCCTGGCAGAATCCTGTTGGATATTTCGGCCGTGTTGCCAGTGCTTCTAAACAAAATAAGTCGTAAGCATGTAGTATTATAAAGTTATCTGAAACTTCATAGAATGCTAGAATATATATATTTCTGAAGTGTAACAGAAACGTAACAGATTTCTTAAAAAAGACAAATTAAAAATTAGAGTACCAAAATAATATTATTTGTACTCACGTGGATAAATTGCCATCTTTGAGACTTGTGTTTGGTTGTTTCTGTATAGTCAGTTCTTGTCCCTCGAAAGTATTTAAATATTGAATTTGTTGGGGACTCGGTACCGGCATTAGATTTGCTTCCTTAACACCCGCTGCATTTACACCTCCAGTGTGTTGCTGCTTTTGTTGAGCTAACGATTGCAGTGTACGGCAAAACATACCATCCACTGTATTACAAGACACAATGAGATCAATTTACACTACAGTTTTAGGAACTAAACTTTTAACATGTTATTTAAACAGGGTGCACCAAAAAAAAGTTTATTGTGGTAGTTAAGGCACTATTTCATCATACTAACAATTGTTTTTTTCTTGGGCTTACCATTTGGTGGTTGACTTGTAGGAAAGTCAAGGGAAGATTCTTTTTGCGTTGCTGCACCGCTCGGACTCAGCGTTGCAATATGAGAATGCGAAACGGGTGTGCCTGGATTGCTATGATTTAGTCTCGCCGTTGATACAGCTGCCGATGTGCCAGCTGTTGGGTTTGGTGAATCCTGACTCGTTGGACTTTGCCCTGGCAAGTGACTACTTCTTTGATTTCCCAGTTGAAATTGTCTATTGCAATCTGCTGGTGAGTTGAGTGCAGAACTTGCACGCGGTGAGGGTAAAGACAAATTACTAGTTGGATTATTAGGTGACGAGGGATTTGGGCTCTGTATTGCAATTGGAACACTCGCGGACCGAGTTGTCTGATGATATGGAGGTGGTGGCCCTTGACTTCGTGGCACTCCGACCATACTTGCACCACGTAGTGGAACTGCTCCTGGGCTTCCCACACTTGCCTGTAATGTACGTACATATACCATCACTAAGGTGTATAAGAAGTTATAAATAATTATCATTCCTTTGTGTGCGTATTATTCTTGTAGCATCATTAGAATTATAACATTAAATTATTCTTAAATTCAGTAATTTCAAGTAAAACATAAAGAACAATCTACGAAATTTTGTAGCAAAGAAATACTATACACTGACGCTAGAAAAGTAGGCTATTACAATTACACAATTTTAAATACACAAGAAGAATAAGAATTTTATTACACCAAAAATTGTTGACAAGTGCAAGAAAATATTGAAATCTTTCAACCAACTACCTCTTGCATCATTTACACTTTCTAATTACATTTTTATTTAGTAAAGAATTTTCATCTAATACTCAATGTATTTTATTACCTTATTCTTTCCATCAAGAAACTGATGCTGCAGTTTATGCCAATCCATGGTTGGAGGGCATTGTGTTGGTACAGCAACAGGAGGAACATTTGTCGATTGACAAGATGATACTGCTGTTCCTTGTGCTGCATCCAAAGCATTGGCAGGTTCGTCCTTATGCTCAGGAAATAGCATCATTTGCATTTTCCGTATAGTTGCCAATTGTACTTCTCTGTGTTGCCTTTGTTGAGGAGTTAAGTTTTCATCTGGAACTTTAACACCCTGCAGTGATGGTTGTAAACTACCTGGGATTGGACTGGTAGTACCCCCTAATAAATTGGGACTGTGGCCCATTGTAGCATTATTAGGTGGTTGTGGATTTGCTGTAATAAAAGGTACACTTCTAATGATACAAAGTGTATAAGATATATTGCATTCTTAAATGTTACACTTTTAAACAATTAGTTATAACAAATTGTATAACAAGTAGAATTTATAAATGTGTAGATGGATTCATTAGATTGTTATTTTTATTAGATATTTCAAAATAACTTGGATAAACTGCAAACCCGATAAACAATCGGTTAAAAGTGTACTGTACGCATTATGTTGCCAAGTGAATATTAGTCACACTGCTATAAAAAGTGTGTATGGGTAGCATATAGCAGGTATAAAATGCACTAGAAATATTACCTGAATTACCAGGTGAATTCGCCACAAGGCAAGGCACATCAATGTTTGCATCATCCAGTGATGGTTCAGAATTACCAAGTGAATTACCACCATTCAAATTTCTTAAATTAGGTTGTTCATTCCAAAATGGTTGAGCATTTGGATCAAGAGCTGGTAAATCAGGAGGTTGTTCAGTGGGAAAAGAATTATTCGTACCTCCTTGATGACCCTTTTGTTTCATCATTGCCAGATTATTCAACCATTGTGCAGGATTCTGTCTGAATTGATTTACCTTATTGGGATATTTCTAAAATAATATAAACATTGATCATTTATTGCTCTCAGCTTCATTAATTGAAAATGCTTGCTAATAATTATATCTATTAAGGTCAGTTTTCATATGTTTGCCATCAATGGTAATATGTACCTCTAAATATTTCTTAGTGCCTGGCTGAGCACAGTGATAAGCAATAATTGATGGATATTGGCCCTGCAGCACAGCATCAGCTCCTTTATTTGCTAATGTTGTGGAAAATACAAAAATTTGGCTCTGTTGTTGCATGTATTGAGCTTCACCACTGCCTGTGCTAGTACCCATCTGCTTTCCAAGAACATTACTAACCAATGGTTGGATACCATCTGCAGTAATTACATTCCCAGTACAGTCTGTTTTAGAAAAGAATTTGAGATTATGGAATGATTATACTATCTTTACAGACCATTACATACAATACAAATGTAGCACATTGAAGTGCAATTATATAGTATTGCCCTATATAACAAATAAAATAGATATTAACTTACCAGGTAAATCATCAGTGGGATTGTTATGGTCTCCTTCTTGTTTAACAGAATTTAAAATTGGTTGATTCCCATTACTATTTTGATTTTCTCCAGATAAAGCATTGTCCCCATTAGATGGGTCCATGCAGGAATCTCTTGGGCACTCTGTTGTATCCTCTCCTGTGGCATCATCATTATTGCCTCCTGTACCTTCTTCTTTAATCTTGACAGGATCAGTATCTGGCTCCTCTTTGACAACTGTAGTAGGTACGCAACTCGGTTCGTTCGGCTTTTTTTCCGTTTTCATGTTTGAAGCGTCTTAAGTGTTTACTATGTCAGACCTTGGTCAGCTGTGTAAAATCTAGACACATGGCCACTATCGGTCCGCAATGTTGCGGAATAACGATGTGTGTGAATCGTTGGAGGTTAACAATGAAATAACATCAGCCGGTACCGTAAAAATGTGTACATTAACAATTAGTGCACTGTACCATTCCCGAGGAAGGCATGTCCGTGATCCTGTTATTTTTCCGTCGATGCAGAGATTCTGGAGATCGTGGGTTTAGCACGATTACGGTCATTTAACTTGTTGCCTGCTGCCTTAGATTCCTAGATATAGAGGAATCTCGGTTGTCAGCGGTCTGCCGCATACACGAGAATACGAAAGTGCAAGACCCAATACCTACGAAGGGGTATACGGAACGAAGAAAATATCTAAATGTCACCCTTGTCTTCACAGCGAGAACATAGCGCACTTATGCATACTATTTCACACGTTGTAGCACATTAAAACTGTGTAATACGTGTCCAAAACATAGAACAGAGGCCAATGCACGCTGCACTCAAATTTCCTTGCCATTCGCGAGCATTGTTCTCCAACTTTATTTGTCACTTCATGGTCGCTTTGATTATTTATTTCTTTTACGCACGGCTGCCAACTGCCCGTCGAAAGTTAGACATCGTTTTATCGCGCTCCCAACAAGGAAGCCTTCATGCGTCTCCGATAGGTAGAAGAAGACAAGAACAACGCACCAGCAGTACTTGACTTGTTCTTTACGCACTCAATCGCCCGCAGGGTTACTATTTTGGTCTTTCTTTGGTTATATTTTCACCTATCGTTTTACATTTTTATCACGATTAATCCAGATCCGGAGAGAGAATGCTCCGACTTTACTTCCAAGAAGCTTTGCGTTAAAACGCGACAATCTTTCTTTAGGTAGAAGCTTACATCTATTTTACGCGGAATCAAAACTCTAGAAAATTAAATTTGGAATATATAAGAACAGGAACGAGTCAAGTAATAGCGGTGCCTATGTTCCTTGATTTCTTCGCTCTTTTACTCGAATATTTAACATACAATTACCATATACGGAATGTATACTTTCGCGGCGGTTTTTTTAAACCTTCCAATAATTATTTAATATTTTCATTCTTCGAACACAAGAATTATTATTCATTTTCTAATATGCACCTTACACGTATTAACATTGGATGAGATAAAGAGAAAGCAGAGAATGAAATATTCAACGTACATATTACGTTTATAATTATATAACTAATTCTAAAGATATATGATAAATATTTATACGGATATACAATTTTGGAAAGTATTAGAGCTTATTTTGTCTGAAAATTATATATCATAAAACAAAGATATTGCTTTATTAGTCTGTTTGCTTTTCATTTTAGCAAGGTTCTTTTCCCCAAAGTTCTTTTTCCCCTTGTATACTAAATGCTTCGAGATTCCTGGATTTTACGGTCGTCGATCATAATGCATTAAATAATCAATTTTAACGGACTAAATCTGCTAATAATAACAAATACTGTTAAAGACACAATATTCATAATTGAATGTGTGCAAAAGATGCTGAGCCAAATATGATCCTGATTCTTAAACAATATCATAAATGCTAAATGTTAATTTTAATTCTATATATATAACAATTGGACTTCTCAAACTAAATTAATATTTTTATTTTTATATTCATAATTATTTATCTAGAACATTGTTTGGTGAATTGGTCCCCTAAACTGAATCAATCTAGGTTTTATAAATTAATAATTGTAAGTACCATTCTTTCATTGACTTGCTAGGAAATTCTATATCAACCAAGATTATCTTTTATATATTATTTTGCACAGGTTAAAAAATCAATATAAACATGTCTCAATTAGAGCTAGATTCCCAATTCACTCAAGGTCTACACCTTTTACATTCCACAAGTAAAGATTCTGCAGAACAGCTGCGAGCTCTTTTAGATGAGGCAATTAAACAAAAGTATGGACCCTCAAAGATGTTGTCAAATGTTCTTCATAAAAAGGTAATCGGAAGATAATAACTAGAAGGCATAAAACACACAAAAGTAATGGAATCATAATCATCAAGCACAGAAGTTTTCTCTTACATACAAGTATTGTTCAATACTTTACTCTTCTTTATGGAATGAAAATATTTTACCTCTAAAAAATTATATCCTTTTCCTTTTGTTGTTTTCCAGTACATGATGGAAGAAACTGTCTTGAGTGATCATAGTAGCAGTAGCAGTTCCAAGAAGAGTAAAAGTTCCAGTTCATCTTCCAAACATTCAAGCAAGTCAAGCAAAAACAGTTCCCCTGTCAATGTACCCTCACGTGATACACCACCAGATATTTTGCAAACGGATGACAACTTGGCATTGGAAATTCTAGAAGATGATTTAACATGCGTCATATGTAAAGGAATGGATGTTGGTGCAAGAAATAGGCTTGTTGAATGTTTAGAATGTCATTCTTTATACCATCAAGAATGTCATGTCCCACATATCTTGGATTCACAGATAGATGTTCCAAGACAGGTGTGGTACTGTTCAACTTGCTCTAAATCTCAGGTGTGTGTATTCATTCACTTATATAAAATTAATTGTGTTTTATAAGAAACATTTAAAAATTTAATTTGGCTTCCACCTTACATTCCATCGAATCATTTACAAATTTTCTGAATACTCTATTTATAATAAAATATATACAATACACTTTAATGAATGAAAGATAATTGTGTAATAATATGATTGTAAGAACAACGTTATGACCTTGAATTGTACACGTGCTTTGTTTTCTCAATATATTAGATATCAAAAGAGAGGAGCTCTCCAAAGACTGTAATAGAAAATAAATCTAAGGAGTCAAAAAAATCTAGTTCAAGTAAGTTGATATGTTTTACAGAAATATCATTGATTATTTATAATAACCAATATCCACTTTCAACAGGTGGTGGAAGTAAAATAACACCTAATATTAATATAATAAGTTCGGACAAAAGATTGAAGGATATGATTAAGAAAGCAAAGCTAGATAAACGTAGTACAAGTAATTCTGCAAATTCGAAGAATTCTTCAGCTAATGCATCTGCAATATCTTCAGCAAAATCTCAGGATAAATCCTTATTATATAAAATCAAATCAGGTGTAGAGTGAAACTACAAATTGTATGTAATAATATTTTATAGTATGAAAACAATTCAACTAATGAGGACATTTACATTGTCCTGTAACTGAGCAGAACTGAATTAGAAGCTGTCATATGTTATGATTTTTAAACAAAAGGAAGTGACTGGAACTATTATAATTTAGAATTTTATAGTAGTAAAGACCATGAACAAATTACTATATTTATTTTATTATTCTTTTATTTTTTGATATTGAAACATTTATCTAAATAATACTAGAAAGTCATTTTACCCAAAAAAAGTTATTTCTATAAATTACAGACTTTTCATCACATTATGTTATATCTATTGGTGTGTAAAAGTGGATGCTTTGCATAAGATTTAATATCTTAACTCTGCATATCCACAGTAAAAGCATCCAATAAGGATACATCATTTTATAAATTTTAATATTATAGAAATATTCATGATCTGCTTTGTAAAGCAAAATGTGGCACTATCTTAATTCTTATGAGATAATATATAATTGGTACAATGTTTATTTCTGAAATAAACTGGTTCAGTGTGTTATTTTTTAAGATAAAACAATAATTTAAAACCTAATAATTTACAGGAATAAATCGCAAGGATTCAATATGCATATCAGGAAAGCAAAAGAACTGGGCATGAGTTGATTCATTTATAATACCAATATATTTTTGCGATTTCTCAAATGCTTAGTTGTTTCTCCCTACGTCCCATTGAAAATTTGGCAAGAGTCGTTTCGTTCTCGAGTGTCGCTTAATATCTACTCATGTGCGGGATGGGGGGTTGAATTACTATTTACATGGGGCTTCATGAAGAGTAATATATCATTACACGCCCACACATCCACACATATACGCATACACACACTTTCACTGACCCTCGAAAACTTTAATTTCGTTTATGTTATTTTAATGACAAATTGCCAATGTGTAATATACGTATATAACAAAATTGACAAATTGTCTCCTAATATATTTCATATAGAGATTTACTTGCGTTTTGTATTTTTAATATAGTTTCTCTGTAAATCATACACTTGAAATACTTTGCAGAGAACCATCATCCCCCCCATCCTTTTCGAAGCTTCTTAACAAAGAACAATCTTAGTTCGACGCGATGTTCAGTTTCATATATACTACGAAGCATGACATACTAATCGACTCATAATCGCTGAACGTTTCTCATTCAATTACAATACAATACATACGTTGAATGCGAAATTGACAAGCTTTTTAGATGGATGGAGTCAATTATCGAGCGTACAATGTATCGGAAAATTCTGCCGTACCACGAATTTCCAAATATAATTCATATTTATATTAATGTAACTTTCTCATAAGTAGAGAAGAGATCCCACAATGCGCAACGACTCAGACATCTTCGGGCTCTAAATCTTAGTAATTTTAATTGTATAATAATCAAGTAAAGTTAATCAATTACAAAAAGCAAACTAGCTAATATCAATTCAAATCAATGGTATAATTAAATTGTATAATACAATGGACAACTGATATTACGTTAGCCCTTCTAATTCATACATTTTTAAAGGAGAGAAGAAGATGGAAATAATCCCATACATGGATCTATTTCGCAGCTAAAATCCGGTGTTTAAAATTCGTGTGTAGAAGATTTGATAAAACAGCAGAATTTTACAAACAGTTGCACGTACAAACATTAAAGTACGTGGCGCGATGTTCTGTTAAATTGCGCTTGAACGTAATTTAATTACTTCGCATATGATACGATATATCCTGCGTGAGTCTCCGAAAAGAACAATCAAAAAGGCGTGTCATATTTGTTAGGAACCTTCCTAAATTCTGATAATATCGAAGAGATGTATGTATATACGAATATGTGCGCACGTGCATAATAATCTTGTACGTCAATCTGTACAATAGAAAGTTGAAGATTTCATACACCGCGTATTAGTAGACGCTGTTGTTGAAACAGTCAACTCTTATTCACATACAGGAAATGGTACAAATTCTAATGCATAGAACCATTGTTAAACATTAATTTACTTGACTAATAAACATCGAAATCTCCTTTTCGTAAAAAATGTTGTTCTATATACGCCAATGTCTAAGATACTATTAATATACAAATTACAAAGAACGTCCATTAAATCATATTTGGCCCTTCAGTCGAATGTGAAACTTAAATTTTATATCATTATTCAAATTTTATATTTTTTTATGAAGAAGTGTCTCATATATATACACGTTTCATTTTTTGAATATACAGTAATTTTAAAGTAACATAATCGCCTTTTGCAATTAGCGCATCAACGTCTGAATTGTATTTATTTAATGTTTAAAAATATGGAGAAAATGAGAATTTCTTGCATTATGTATATCAATATTATCATTAATTATTAATTTATTAGCGATATTATAATATTATAAAATACGAAATTAATATTCCCGTGTATAAATATTTCTTCAATCCTTTGAAAGTGCAATATCTGGTAGTCGTAAATTTCATTATTAGAAAATGACCAATCGTAGCAATAGTTCCACTGATAGTACATTATAAAAATATTACTTTGAAACAATCAGTCGCTAATTGTGCAAATTGCATTCTTTAGTAATCAATAGCCTGCATAACAAAGACGTACTAAATATTGTTCTGTGCATTCTCTTGAAACTCCAATTGCAGAACTATCACAATATAGCAGAAAGATTTGTATTTTTCTTACTGAATGACGATTTATAATACTTAATTATGAATTCTGCAAATATTTTCATTGTAAATGAAGTAGAAATATGCACGGGATGAGATTCATTCAGCAAGAAAATCTTAATTCTCGTATTTGTACGTACAAAACTAAATTTGCTGCTTTTCAAAATTCCATATCTGTACAGTCACATTTTATATTGCACAAGCTGTATGTACTAATATATGTAACATAGTCGTTTTCGCAAAATTACATTTTCCTCGTTGTCATTTCATTTCCTTAAGTTCAAATTAATACCCTCAGCGATTATAGATTAGTTCCTAGAAGCAACAAATCCACACCCTCTTTTTCAAATAATCTTCTTTTATTGGAGGGATCTCGAATAAAAGAATTCTTTTCTTTAGAAAGTTCTATAAAATCATAAATTAACAAACATACCATGTTGTTAAATATTAAATGATTCAAATCATGTTTAGATATGTTTATGTACTTAGTATACGTTGGGAACGTAACGCCAAATACTACAGGATTTTATAAAAAAAAAACTATAAACAGAATGCATTTAATCGACGTTATGTGTTTAGCAAATTTGCATATTATTTACAATATGCGTGTTCCAATCAATATACAAAAGTTTGAAACTGAATATTTTAGGAGAACTATTTACAATACTTGAAAAAGTTCTTATAGAATCAAAAGGTACAAAATGTAATCCATAAATATTTCCTATGAGATATAAATTTTATCGTCATGACGTTTACTTAACATTTATGTTGAATTATCACTTGCTCTAAATATCATACAATAATTTTCATTCATTTCCTGTTAAGAAATTTCCTGACAAACGAGAGTAACATACTGAACAGAAGGTATGTTATTTTGATCTTGAACATTTATGTAACCACTATTGTAATGTAATCTCTGCTATGATCAGCAGAAATGTTTGCAATGGAAAAAGAGATCTGACACTGAGATCTTGTAAAAGAAAAAAGTTGAACACAATATACATATGGAAAAGAAACGTACAATGCACATAAGACCCGCATACAAAATGCATACATAGAAAATTAATTCGCTAAATCACATAGTACAGATTGACGTACACCTTTCGTAAAGTTAGTTCGTTCGTCATAATATAAATAAATACGATACATATAATAGAGAGATACATAGGTAAGATGGCCGTGAAGAGGAAGGCTGAGGGCCTGTAGAATAGTTGAAATACACAAGGGCATTATTTAAGTACAAGAGTGAGCGTACCCCCAGTCTTCCTAGACCGACGTGTTAAATTGTCAAATAATTGTGTTGCTCGTGGTTCGATCGTACATTAAGATAATGTCTGTTCGTATCAACAGTTCATAAAAGCGCATGGAGAAACTTGGCAGTGCGCGCTGAAGTTAATTGTTATACTTATTTTTCATTCGGAGTAATATATATGTATAGAAGACAATATATTATCGCCTTCTTTTGTTAAAATGCAACTTCGAAACTGAGACAGTCTTGTATTAAACTAAATAGAGGTGTAATTTTAAGCAATACTGTTCGTCGTTGTGTTTCGACAACTGCCTTCGATGCGTTCGATCTATGTCACGTTGACAATGAAGAAACTCCGCATATGCAAAACTGGCGAAAATACAGCTCGGCACAATACACACAAATTTTCGTACCTGTATCTTTCTACAAACTGTTAAAAGAGTCTAGAATTGTTCACACTTGTTTAATATAAAAGATCTTCCATTTTCTGTATCTAGTACACGTTACTCTTAACAAGATATAATGATAACCATTACTTAATCGGCAGTATTAATGATAATTGTATCTATATCGATAATAATACAACTTAGCAATAATGATAAGGGTAGCAATAATAATTGCAATAGTAATTCATATAATAATCGTGAAAATCATTAGATGATCCGTATAGTGGCCTTAAAATTATAGCAACAGTCGTACATATATGTGTAATTGCATAAAGAAAAATAGAAACAGTGGCAAAAAGTAAACAAAAAGTATTTTAAAAAAATTTGTTTACGTAATCGATATACGTAGATAGGCCTAGAGTAGTCTGAGCTGCTCTCATAATTCTTAACCCTTAAAATCTTTTTCTTTAACGTTTCTTTAATTGCATTAATTTAATATTATCTCTTACTTTGTCTCTGTAAGGGACGTTTACCCTCAACTTATAATACATATATAGACCCTCTCTAACTAGCTCACTACAATTCGTGGAGGTGTATGTTGCGTGATTCTTTGTTTTATATATTTTTTATGTATATATATAATATATAACATATTAATAATTATATATCGTAATGAAGATAGTAGGCATAGCCACTCGTGCTCGGATCACAGACTACTCGCTGCCGTACTTCCTTGTACAAACAGTCTGGTGGACACTATGGCTTTCTCACTTACTTTTATACGTGTTTTCCTTTTATGTTATGTTTATATCCCGTATTTACGTACACGCGTATAGACATTCGCATGGCATCAAATCAAAAATCATAAAATTTCTTAGAAATACGTATTTGCACGAATCTGCATCTCAAATCCTTAAACACTTATCAATTGTTACTTAAGTATACTACAAAAAACGTAGCTTTGCCGCAACAATGATACAGCATTACGTGGAAAATATATGTTACTACTGAGATTCATTCATTTCAATGATATTAAAACTAGTACTTTTTTATGGCTATACTCGCAAGTCTTAAACAGATTTAATCAAAATTCTTCATAACACCGTACGACCGGATTTAAGGGTCAGAGTCGCATACACTGTCTGCAGAAATCTGTACGTGTGCACGAGCGCATTTCGATACGGCCATGACATAGAGACGCAAATACTACATCAGGACTATATTATCCTGTAAAACTATCGCCTGACTAGCCCTAGCGAAATCGCACGTATTTACGGCATTGTTATTCACATGGCATGTAGATTTGTACATATGTAACGAGGTGTATCTGATGCATGAAGTGGAGGCACTAGTCAGTGTTTCTGGAGAGGTTGACAGGTCCTGGGATGGAAGTGAGGAGGTTGTGTCAGCAGGCACTAGTCTCTTCTCCTTCGAGCGTACATGCCACATTTTCTAGCCTATGTGCTAGGTGTAGTTTGCGACAGCCCGCGTCTGTCTCCAAGGCCTCTAGGATCTGGATAGATCAAGTTAATGTTAATTAATGTGAACAATTAAAATTTATGATTAAATCATGAACAATCGTTATATGCGTCGATTAGTGCCTTGGCGAAAATGATTTTGTCAATTTTAAATGATACTTACTTGTTCATAATACTTGCTGACATAAATGTAGAGTTCTTTTAAAGCTGCAATCACATCAAACTCATTTGCATGTGATGCACTCAACTGCTGCATGGCACTAGACATTTCTTGATCAGTGATTTGTGGGAGTCTCTGTACATCTGTATAAAATCGTCCAACTTTTTCTCGATAATGTGGTATATCCTTGGCAAAAAGTAACTTGTTTGATGGCGAATCTTTTCCTAGCCTATGCTCCGTCATCGAACAAGAGTCCATAAATGTCTGGGCTATTACGGAGAGACTCGAATCAACTGTCGTGGATTTATTGATGTCAAACATGAAATCCGGATTCTTAATGAAGTTCACCCAAAATCTGAGTGGCAGACTATTCGATTTCCAAGCATGCGGCACTTCTGGATCTATTATTCCGTGTTGTTTCGCAGCCTCATCAAGAAGGTCGAATAGCCATTTCACGGCGCTTGGCAATGCTTCATTTGCAGTTAATATCGTATTTAAAAAGTCATCAACAAATTTCTGAACGGTTCCCTTCGTCGATAGTAATCTTGTTAAAAATATTTCAGGAATTGCTTTGTGCGTTCGTTCTGGATGATGATGTTTGCTGCCAGTGAAACCCATGCCAGGTGGGTAATGGACATCGTCTACAGGCCTTACTAAGTGATATAGTCGTTGATTACCTCCATGACCACTTTCTACGTCACCATTTGCCGTTATTATCGGTGGTGAGTGTTGAGGGTCAAAGTATAGACCACTAACAGGGTGATTGTACATTACAGGACTAATTAGACTGTGATTAGGTGTGGATGGAAGATGAGTGGACGAACAGTGATTCGCATGTCGATGTAAGTGATGGTGATGCGAATGATGATGAGTTTGTTGTTGCTGATGATGATAGTGCGATGGCTTACAATTGTGACATGGTGGTTTACACGCAACACTAAAGCTATCATTTTGTCTTGGAATCAACGACATCACTGCTGATTCTTTAACGCCGTAATGTGCCAAAGTATTTATCTTTTTCCATTCCCCACTGCATTTTGTTGTCAGATCTTCATCTTGAAGCGTTAAGTGACCACCTCTACCATGTCTCCATTCCAAGTCAACGTCATGAACGGACGGCCTCAGTGAAAAAGGAGTGTTTTTGTAGAGAGCATCTAAAATCTTAGACTTCACTTGATTTATAGTATCGCAATCCAGAACCTTGCATTGTATTTTCTCATCGAGATCGTCCTGCACAACATGTAACGTTACTACACTGTGTTCAATTTGTTCTCGCAGGAGCCTTTCCTCGGACAAGGAATATCTGGCATCATGTGTGACAACATCCACAGGGCCTTTCTCTATTTGATGCTTTATCGCCTTAAAAAGTAAAAAGAGGGATGAACCTGCGTAGTCTTTTAGGTAATTGTACATACAAAGCGCCATCCAATTAGTAAGCATTTTTTCTACTACAGATTCGGTTCTCCTTAGCATAAGTTGAGGATGTTTCGTATTTACTGCTTTCTCAATGAGTCTCAGCAAAAGATTCATAAGTATATCGGTAGCATACTCCATTTTACCCATTAAAACCACCATCAGCAGAGACGCAACATTAACTTTGTCCCTGATGTTAAAGTCTTTCTGAGCTTCTAATGTTTCGATAAATGTTAATACAAAGTATTTGTTATTTACTAATTGCTCGAATTGTATCATAGCCGCATCATAATTTGTGCGAGAAACGTTACTACGTGATCTTGGGTCATTTAATATTGGATGATGAGTAACTCCAGGGAAAAATACTTTCATTATATAATTCTTGTGATCAAGGGTTGGAATGCCGGACGATTCGAGATCTGCAGTTAGGTCTGTCATATCTGTTTGTAACTCTGCAAATGCCTGCTTGCATTCCATTCTAACATTGCTCTCAAGTGTATCCATTTGTATTTGTATCCTTTTATATTCACGTTCTGCTTGTGTACTTTTCCTTCGATAAATTATTAATACCAAAACGAATAAAAAGACAAGTCCAAATGTGCCTGCTGCGATTCCAGCAATTGCTTCTGGAGGTATTGGATACGATTTAATCACTTCATAATGCAAGTATCCAATAGGAAATCGTAAGCTTCTTCCAACACGTACTACCACTAAAGGCAATCCACTTTCTGTTTTAATTCCCAGTTCGTCTGTATCAGCTGGTTGTTGGTCAGGAGGTGTACAAACCAGTTGGGTCAATGCAAGGGACGTTACGTTACACGGCATTGTACCAACCGTGACATTTACATCGGATTCATCACTAGCGTAATGCAAATTTTCTCCTTCAATGACTAAGGTATCTCCTTTATATAATTTGACGTTTCGTGGAAACGGAAAAAATTGTGGATCTTCCACATAAACTAAACGATTTCTAAGACTTTGAAAGTGCTTCTCTAAATCTCTGACACTTTGGACATTATCCATGATGAATGCAATTTTTAGAGACAGTTGTGTTTCCTTTAATTTCAGGGATTGTGAAGCTGTGTTTTGACCACCTACAGCTGCACGCTCGTTGCGCCGTAATGTTATAAACCTTTTTGCAACGCTAGGACTCGGACATTCCATTTGGGTAGGATTTAGAACAGTGCAAACTGTTCGATTTATTGGCAATGGCTCATTATCAAAGTAAACCTCCATTTCAGGCTTTTGAATTGTATCCAAGTTTGTACCATGGACAGTAATCATACGCCCACCAGAAGCAAAACTTTTTAGTGGTTTGATCTCCATGATAGTTGGGTCATGAGTATAGTTATATGGATTTCCGACAAGAGTGCGGTTTGCACCATCTATACTTAATGTCAGTTTATGAATTTTTCTCACACGGCCGGATTTACTCGTGACACATGTTAATCTGGTGCTACTCGCTTGAGTTGCATTAACATGACATGGCAGCTCATCTAGATATGCTGAGATAGTGCTACCAATGTTTAAGTACATTCCAGTAATAGCAAGCTGAGTGCCTCCACTTTGTGGACCGACAGATGGGTAAATACCGGAAATTCGTATGTCTTTATAATTAAATAACACCGCACTTTCAGTATACCCAGCATCATTGCCAACAACGACAGAAGCAGCATCAGTGGCTTCATGACGGCCAGTACGACAAACAATTCGTACGGATACTTCATAATCCACTAATGTACATGGGGTGTTACCAATGTGAATTTTTCCACCTACGTCACTTTCTTTCAAACCCAAGTTACTGCCTTCAATTGTCACGAGCGTACCACCTTCGATTGGTCCGCTAAGCGGCTTTATCATATCTATTCTTGGTTTTGGACATTCAGTAAATGGTGAGTGTAAACAAGAATGTCGGTATACACAACTATTGTCACACCAAGTACATTCAAATCGCGCATCTCTGGTTACGCATAAGGAACAATCCGCGTGCTCCCGATGAGAACCTAATACCTCACACTTGTAAAGAATAATAGTCGTTTTGTCCACATGATGATTTGTGTTCCAAACTACTGTCACCTCAGCTTCATATTCACCCGTAATAGCCTCGTAAGAATAAACTGTTTTGTCACAAACTATAAAACGACTACTATCAACACGAGCTTGCACTTTTAGATTGGCACCTTCAATCGTGACAATACACTGGAAACCACTGTGCCCAACTTGAGGATGTGGTAAGTTTTCGACTTCAAGTACAATCTCCTTTGGTACACTATTCGGTAGCATTAGTTGTTCCTTTCGTTGAACAAATCTCGGACAATAGTGTGCTCCATGCGCAGCGATATTAGCGAAGTTCTAGAAAAATAATGATTTGTTATATAAATTATTTGTAAAGATGTACATATGAATAACTTTTGAGAAGTACTTACATTTTCTCCAGAAATTATACCCTGACAGCTAGTATTATGAGTACATTTGTTCTCATAAACACACCAGCTGCACCCCCATTGAGATTTTACACATTCTGTGCACATTGCATGTCTAGAGCAGTCGAAAAATGCAAAATTGCGCGAGACAAAGTCTTTGTTCGTTTCGCTAGATCGCACAGACAATGGTACTAAAGCATGATCGGCCCCTTCAGGAATATTAGGTCTCTCACTCACAGGTGGAGTAGGACAAGATAGTCCGAACCCAGTCATTAACGCGTCTATCGGCTGCGCATTACCGAAAACACATTTGTAATTAGCACCAGCAGGTAGTTCAGGCAGAGTTCTAATCGTCAACTGGACTGTTGTCATTTGATTAATAGGCATTCGATCAGGAAGAACCTGCTCAAAATCGATACACTGCTGTCCTGTACCTAAAGACAGCCATCGTGGACTGCTGTGACTTGCTTTCTGACAATCTCCCCTAACAGTACATCTGTAAGGATATTCAAACGTGCTTATATAAAGAAAATGTTCACTATGGAATTGTTTAATTAAATCTAGATCAATGTAGATTACGTTAGCAAAAGTTATACTTTTACGTTAGTGAAAGCGCAACTTTTATAAACTGTTCAAAACACACCAATAGAAGTTTATATGACGAAAGATAATGATCTGTATATAAATATAATTATAGTCACACCTCTTTTCTAGTGAACACCAGCCGCAATAAGGGTCTTTTGCATCAAGGCAGCTACTACAATTGGTGTAACCATTGCAATGCTCTACTTTAACTTTTGTAATTTTCGAAGTCGACAAAGCATAAAGATGCTCTCCATCTGGTGAAATTATGGCGTCAGGTAGTAACTGGTTTCCTTTGTCAATTACTATGCTTTCATATACAAATGCTTCGCTCGCGGAAAGTAAAACTTTTTTTAGAACACCATCGTTAGTTCCAAGAAATGCAACAGTGTGACTTTCCGTGTTAGCTACTGTCACAGATGTGATGAATTCATCAGGAAAATGCAAAACTGCTTGACCCACAATCGGCGAAACTCCAGAGATTTTTAAGCCGACTTCGCAGAAATTTAGAATATTGCCCGTAGTCTGCCAATAAAAAACATAATATTAATAGAACAGTATATAGTTAATTGTAAACTAAAATATATTGGTTTTTGGGCTGACAAAAATCAAAAAAGAATGAATATACTTGAAATAAATTTGATAAAACATATGCAATTGACATGAAAGAGTATATCTGTTTAGTTAATTGGTTATTATTATTACTAATACATTAATCTCGAACTTACCCCTGCAGTAGGACATTTTCCATCTTGTATAGGGCCGCTTACATATCCCATATTTCTGTACTTAATACTGCCATTGAAACACATGTGGATATTTTCATTAAACTTGTTTTCGATATCTTGAAGACTATAAACACATACTGCCGATCGTGACAGCGGTTCGTTTGTAATGCCTCTACTCGGTGAAAAAACGGAAACGAAGATGGGATCGCCGACCGAAATACTGAGTTGCATAGCTATGTCACTGCCTGCTGGAGCTACTTTTGCATCTTGTACCAAATTATAAAGATGCTGTTTGCCATCACCGAAATCGACAGTACACTGCAGTGTCACTTCTGTATAACTATCGTAATTTGCGTCGCTTATACAGCTACGTGCCAATCTCGAAATATAACCCAACTCTTCTTGCTCAGGTAGATAAGATTGCTTCTGCACCAGGACGAAGTAAGCATAGTCGCTTGCATTAAAGCCATACACATATTTCACTAAAAAGTGATCTCGATATTTGACATCAATGTCTACACTTGACTTTTTATTAAATGTAAACTCGGAAAATTCTAGCTGGTGTAGATTTCTACTGGAAATCGCAGGCACATCGTGTCGATAATCTCCCCTATTTGTGAATGTGGTGCCTACATACAGGATATTTGTTTGTCCCCATGTATTATATCTCTCAGGACCAATGAATGCGTATGTAGAGGAAGTTTCATCATTAGCTGCTACACTCAGAGGAATAAATTCTGGCTTGATGGATATGTTCGACATTTTGTACTTTTCACAAGCACCTTGAAGAAGAGAACCGCAAGCAATTAGTGTATGTGATTCAAGATCAGCAATTAATAGCTTGTTCACATTATCCATTAAAGAAGTTGTTATATCTTTTGAAGTACAGCCTGTTGCATGGCATTGGGGATTATCCAACCTTGGGCCTATACATAAGGAAAAAAAAATTAGTCAACTAGCTGCTCTAAAAAGTATGTTTGAAATCAATAATCATAGTGTACTTGAAACCTGACCTGTAGAAACATATTCTTCCAGCCTGAGATTAGAGTCAAGTTGCAAAAGCCTGTTAATGCCACCTGCATACAATTGCCCTGTAGCAGGGTCAATAGCAAGATGATTGAATCTTAGGGCACCTTCTCTCGTTGTGTTTAGGTCTATGGGATAAAATCCATATCTCTGACCATCTCCCGCAGGAAACTGTGCCACTATATGAGGAGATCTATTTTCTTGCACAGGTGAAATGGTGCTGGCAGGACTATCTATAGCTGCAGTTACCAGTACCACTAAGAACCATGTAGCAACAGACATGGATGAAAAAAATAATCGCTGAGGGGATGGTAACAGCAGCTGGGGAGATGATACAGTAGGTGAAATGGGAAGTGGTATAAATCCCAGGAATCTCATGATGTGTACACAACAGCCGACAAAGCACGTGCACACAATATGAGTGTGCGCTTGTGCGTGTACAGATCTTAGGTAGGAAGCGTAAAAGGTATAACAAGGGTATGTGCCCTGCTGGTAGTAAGCCAGTATTCAGAGAGTACTACCAGCTCTGTGCGTTTCTGGGCACCAACATGATGCTCATTGTCTGGTACTCCTAAAATGGTATAAAAAAAATATATATTAATTTCTTTATTTTGTTTTGTTTATTGTATAAACAAAATTTTCTGCAAACAAATCACAGATGTAAAGATATTTAACTCTGCTTAGTAGTAAATATTAATTACATGTTGCTTTTACTATGAACATATTGAAAAGACATATTATTATTTAATATACCAAAACTGGAAATATCCAATAATTTAAAAAATGTCATGTTCAATTAAAACAATAAATATTTATATATTTATATTGATAGTGATAAAGGTTTAAAGCAATTTAATAATATAACATGAAATCTATGAATTATTTAGGACTTAATATCTCCACAGTAACATATGATTAACCAATGTCTTTTACTAATCTATCTATAAAATTCTAAACATATATAATTGTTAATATAAATATTAAGCAATTACAATATAACTGTTATAATATGAACCAAACAAAACCTTTAACTTTTGCACTACTTCCAGCATTTATTATTTTGAATACAATTATAGTGCATGATGAATGCACAGAAATCTGATTGAAATATATTTTGATAAAAATATGTCAGACAATGTGCAAGACTATATACTTCAGGATACCTTATATATTTTATATTATTAAGCAATTTTCATATTCCCAGTATCAAAACTGATTTAAAGATACTAAAAAAGATGAGAAAATGTGTTTATTTTCTGTACAGTAGATTAAAATATAATTTTCATAGTAGGGCCACAATATAAAATAAACAAGGGAAAGGTATTTAAAAGTATTCCTAATAACCCTGTTTTCTACACAGAAGAATTTTTAAAAATATCTGACGTGGAGGCACATTCTAATAATTGTTTTCAATGCCTAAGGAATTTTGTGAAAAATTGAACATACATTTTTTGAGTAAACACGGCACGACATGAGCTTATAAAAATTCGAATGAATTATCCTCAATATATTTAGAGAAATCATCAAATAATGAGATTATTTACAACAGTATCGGACGAACAGTGTCGAGTACAAATAAGCAACATAACTCGTGAGTAAATTGTCAGAAGCATAAATAAGAAAACACTGACCGATTTAGGTACTAAACATCTCGACGACGGTGTCAGGCTAGGGCAGATGGCTCCACACTTTTTGAGTACCACCGATGCACGCACCGCCCTTCATTAGTGTGAGCAGCATAGCGGCACTTGACAGCTAAGGCCAGTGTCTTCGCACAAAGGCAAGGATATTTTAATCCCAGTCAATAATCGCCTACCAAACACGCACGAATATCACATCACCCTGGATGCATTTCCCAAGATGCACCTTAGCTCTTAATCACATGCAATATTATCTCAGTACAGAGATACATATCCGCCAGTGATCACCCAGAAAAGAAAAGGAATTTACCTTCGAGATGAAAAAGCTTACAACTTCGATTCCTTCGTACTGATATGATCATTAATCCACGTATCTTTCGCTTATTTTTAATGGAGCACACATATACCAAGCCTACATCAGTTCAGGAGAATCATTGAGAGACCTTATTTTGCACTTTATTTAATTATCTTTCTTGTGAGAGAGTCAAAGCGTATAACGCGACTAAGCAGTGGAATGCTAGTACGCGAGGGTCGCTACGACACATCGCGGATATGCATCATGTCTTTTTATCTTTCTCAGCACAGTATTCGAGTAACAAAGCACTGAATTGCACAGTCCAAATGTCCGAGATACTTTAAATGTTCTTCTTGGTGACATACGAGGAAAGCAACTACGCCTGTACGTCACTTTACGATAACACTAAACAGGGAATCGGAGTGAGCCGCCATTAAAATTCGACCGACAGCGACAGGCTGCACGAGTTTAGAGCAAGTTGGGGGCCGTGGCTACGGCATGCGCTGCTTGTTCATTGTCTTTCTCCCTCTAACGTTCTCCTGCATTTCCCACGGTAGTGTCTCTCCTTAGCAGGGCCTTTCTCTCTCTCCCTGTCTCACTTTGTCTTTCCCACCCTCTTCTGCCCTTTTTCTCGGGTACACGGTTATTTTGCCGCACTTGATGAGGCGGTGGATGCCGCGTCCTCCTGCGGTTGAACTCTTGCAGTATACGTTTTCTGTGATGGACGAACGGAAAGCAAAGACATGTAACTCTTAATCGAAAATGACAAAAATGGCAGCCAGCCGTATTGGATACAAAACGGAGTATTCTTTCAGGGGAAAGGGAAACAGAATTTTGACTAATATGTGATGTTTCGTATGTAAATAGGCTGTATATGAGGAACACCATACTTGTAGCTATTGAAATATGCTACAAACACTATTGTTTTTTAATAACAACAAGATGTTTACAATGTAATCTGACTCATAACTTTATTCTGAGTACAGCACCTCTCACGGTTTTTCATAAATTTTAATGACACCTCAACCTGTCGTGATGCCACTTATTAAACGGCTCGGTTATAGGGTGGTACTCACTTTCTTTTTGTACTCATTCGTTTACATAATGCACAAATAAAAACCCTTTATAGAATATTCTCATAAATCGACTGGTTTAAGTAGTCAAGTCCAAAGTGACTCATGCGTCACAATTTATTATTGTAAATATCATGTTATTTACACATATACCTAAGCTTCAAATAGCTTTATAACGTTTTTCGCATTATGGAGAGGGTGTAAAGTTTTGGCTGTAATATCTTCCGTATTTTTATGTATAACAAATACAGTAAATAACTAATGTAGCATTTTCGTAATTAGGAGCATGATGACCGATGCGATAAGTATAACAATTATATAAGACTGGATTCGTTCTGTCTTCCCTCTCAACGGGTCCCGATCGATCCCTTAAACTCGTTATACAATATGTATGTAAAGCTGTGTATCAGTGTGTATGTGTGTGTCTAATACGTACTTAAATGTTAACTTCTTACAGACCGGTTACATCTTTTAAAGGAAAAATCTCTATAGATTTCTATATAAGCGAGACTTAGCGTACCTAAGTAGACACTTTAATATCCGAAATGCTTCTTAGATAGTAAAACACGCTTTATAAGTCTCATATATTTTTATGCATGGCAAGTTAATACTTGCCAGTTATAAGGAAGGCTTTTCCAAACACCGTATAAAAATTATAAAACAGAAGGAGTGTTTAAAATTTACGCCTATAGTTATTATACATATGTTCGTAAATATCGGTGCTGTGGCCAGCCTCCTTAGGCCTTCCATATGTGATATTGAAATTAAAATCGGGGCGGCTACATTTTGTTTCCTTACCGCTGGAATTTTCTTCCCCGTATTTAGGGTTCTATTCCGTTCGGACATTAAGCTGATTGAAGATTATTACATTAAATGAATATCTTTTGAAAGTATATTCCTGCTGGTCCGCTTAGATTCTTCCAGCCGCATTTTTCATCTAGTATTACTCGAGTTCGCGATTTATTAACAAGTTCATGGATATCCAGCCTCACTCTCGTTTATCGTTTATCTGTGAACTAGCGTCTCAAACTAGTCACGGACAAACAAATTCGTTACAAGTACAAAAAAGGATCGTATCTATTTCGTTCACGTCAAACGACTTTCCATGTGTATGGTATGTGCCAATATGTAAAGAGCGCATCGAGATGCGCAACCATTTATTCAGGTAAGTTGGGTTTCTGATCTTGCAAGGGTGTACTCTATTATGCGTTGATAACGTTGCCACTGACGCAAAAATGTGATTGTAATGTTTTTTGTGTTAGTGATAATTTTATCTGTGGTAGTAGTACTGATGGTGGCGGTAATGGTGGGATACTGTATAGATGATGGGCGGAAGTACCTATCCCAATGATGGGAAGTCGTTCACGTCATCTACTTTGGGAGCATTCTGACGACCTCGTGGTGACCTCTGCTCCGTTTGTGGAGGCTGTAAATGCAAAAGGTTCTGTTTGAAATTACAAATTTGGAATAATAATTTCAAACAATTACATATTTAAATAAAAGCTTCAAAACTTCTACAAGTTAATATAGTTGCTGAAAAGTATTTGTATACTCATAGATTTAAGGTACATTTACCCAATTACTGGCACAGATTGACTAGTAATAGAATTATTAATGAAAAATATACTTAAAAGAATAAATATTTGAAAACTTTGTAAAAAACTTACAGGTCCACGCGGCTCTCCGTCTCTCGCAGCCCCACCACGATTTCCAAATCCACGACCATTGGCCCTTTCTCCGCGACCTCGTCCACCTCGGCCACGTCCACCGGCACCGCGGCGAGAATCGCTGAACTGTATTTCTATCCCTAGGACGCGCTTTTGCCGTCCAACACGTTGAGGATATTCTGCAGCAGCATCATAATCCTCTTCATCATCCTCATCTTCCTCAGCTCCTTCCTTCTTTTTTTCCAGGGCATACATCTTCTTCCAGCGAGTTAAATCTTCACCTTCACCAGCTTTACGCAAGTTATACTGAGGCTTTGCCCTGTTACTGCGCAGAGCCTTCCACTCGTCCAGAGTCAATTCGCGCGATTCTTCTTCAACAGGTTTCTCTTCTGTTGAAGTATCCGCAGGTACTTCTTCTTTTGCTTCAGTAGATGCTGGGGCAACATCAACCTCAGTTTTTTCATTAGCCCAATCTTGACTCTCTGGATTCAAACTTTCTCTATACATTTAATTAAAACACAAATAGTTAATACATGTACACACACAGATAGTTAACAGAGCATGGATAGATAATTAACTTTATTACGTACTCAATCTCATCATTATGGGTACCCCAGTTATGGCTACCAGCACCATCTTTTTTATCCACTGGTTTAATCCCGCTGCTTGCATAAAAATTATGATTAGTGTGGCAATCAAATCTAGGTTCTGATCTGGTAGACTGCTCAATTCATTAACTTAACGTTCCTCATAAAATTGAAGTGCTTATATTGATACATACGTTTTATCAGAACCTGATTGGCGATCGAATTCACGTTTGCCGCGGTTATCGAATCCACCACGGCCACGTGGGGCTCCACGGCCGCGACTCATTCCCCGCATTCCACCACGACCTCGGCGATCTCCATATTCTCCACGTTGAGTATCATTCGAATTTCGGAACTCACGCGTTTCACGTCCCTCGCTACCAAACAGAAATATTATTTTTCATATAATGTAATTTTATATCTTATCGTTCCAAATTTCTTGTTTCCCATACTAACCCAGGAGGTCCACGTCTCAGATCTCCTTGCCCACGAGGCATTCGCTCGCCATCTTCTCGGTTGCGCCTGTTATTACGTTCTTCCCTACTTTCCCCAGGGAACTTAACATTTCGGTCAGGTCCCCCCCTCTGCTGTGGTGGTTTCTTTTCACCTAGATATATCGCAATTTGTCTATTAGTACTATTATACATTATCATTCGTTACAAAGTACTATCTCTAATAGTAAATTGGCATTAATATTTACTAAGTTATGGCATATGCAGACTTAAATGCATACTTAGATTATATTAATTGCATAGACAAGAATATACTAAATTTTCTATATTAGAATATATTACAAATATGAATATATGAAATTTTAAGTTCATCAAATTAGAGCACATGAGGCGATGTATTAATATAATACAACTGAAATAGTCTTTTCCCTTGAGAAAAAGTAGATGTATATTATGTGCATACTTAATATTTTAATCATGAATATTGACATTTTTTCTATTTTTACAACACAGTAGAAAGGAAAAAAAGTTTAAAATAACGTAAAATATAAGTCCATGAATAGCATTAAACACATTTTTCAAACAAGCATGACTAAGTATTATATTATAATATATAAAGCAAGGTAAATACCAAATGTCCTGTATACAGTACAAAATTTCAATTTCGTTTATATATAGCTATATCATAATTATTTGTCATAATACACCGGATCGCTATCAACGGTTTCTATTTTTACATTATAGAACGCAGCCCGCTATAATCGTACGAAATCTACACTCTAATATTACATACAGTAAAAAAGCTGAGAAGTCTAATTTCTTTCTATTAGCTTAGTCTTAATTGAGAGCATAAATTAAGCATATAAGTTTGATGAAGTAAACGATAATTATACTGGAAAAAGTTATTTAAAGCGTGACTAAATATCAAAAGCACATGGACCCACGAGGGACCAGTGCGACGGCCATAGTACCGCGCACGAGGCTAAGGATCGTAAAGAAAAATGACTAACCTTGATCTTTTTTCACGTCTTGCACTTTAGATGTTTGTTGCTGATCTTTTATCACGCGAGTTTTTGGCGTTTTATTGCCGGCAGCCTTTTGCGCATCCAACTGCTTACTCTTATTCTCCTTCTCCGAAAGCTTCTCCTTTTTCTTAGCTTCCGTCTCTTCTTGACGAGCTTTCATCATATCATGAGGATCGTTACATTCCTCCAACTCGTCCATAAAGAATTTGTTGGTAACCGTAATGCTGTACTTAGCTTCCATGATGTCTCTTATCCTCTCTTCGACGAGGATTATGCGAAAATTTCACGGCTACTTTTGAGCCCTTGTGTAACAGAGACATTCAATATTTCAATATGGCCGAGTCGGAGATAGCTCACCACGAGGTCTGTGTTCAGGGAGGAACCGTATAATTGTCTTGCACCCAGCGCGCCACCTCCCCACCAACATTATTTATACCACTAATTTTATATAAAATCATACTGCAAATTGTCGTCTAAAATCGAATATTTATTTTTAATTGCATAATATTATCAAAATACCGGGTATTCTCCAATAAACAGACATACTTTTGTTTCCGTCGTTCTCAAAGAAACCGGCATTATTTTCATGAATTGTTTTGCGCCGACAGTACGAACTTCCCATATCTTTTTCTCTTTTATCTGAATAGCATGTAATAAATTCTGACTTCCAGATCAATTTTTTCTTTTTACATATGGCACTTGCTTTATTAATATTGTATCAAATTTGATGATATGTGGACTGATATATTAAATACTTTCGACTGAAATCTTGTCTAAAGATCTTGTACATATTTAGTTAGCAAGGCGGGAAATCTAGTACGCAGAGTTCTGCAATTCTTGCATTAGATAAACACCCTGTATACAAAATGTGTAATTTTTTTAATGTCGCATCATTAAAAACGTCGAAATAAATTATAAGCAAGATTAACTTAATAACTTTAAAAATGAAAAACCTGTTGTTCTACTTCCGTTTACCGTATTTGGTATTTGTAGACTCATTGAGATCTTGCACAATCAATCGCTTTTATCAGTACTTTGTTATATATTCGAGAAATATATAATTTCATTAAGTTCATACGTTTTTAATGTTTGCATATTTCTTAGAGACTTCAATATAAAAAAATTGAGCAATTGCAAAACAAAGGTAGTTAACGCTTGTACTTATAAAACGATTTAATGCGACATTTTATTAATTATTATGTTTCTGCAAGTAGTTGCTGAAGTTGCAAAGAACCGGTATTAACCAGGATATTTGGCTAATTAGACTTTATATAAAAAAAGTTAAAGCCTGTTACTGAGCTTAAGGCCATATTAATATAAAAGAATATATATAGTGAATGTCGGACTTAATCATAAAAAATAAGTACAGTTATGTGTATTAAAGAGTATAAATCACCCACCATATTATGTATTTCAACATCTTAGATTTGTTCAATAGCTGGACTTCGAAACTGGAAATTAAGCAGCGTTCTCAGGTGCTCTTGCATTCAGAGACATATTATTTTATATTATGTTTTTAGCTAAAAGTAAATGAAAGAAACATTTTATACGAATTAAAATTATTGTCAAATTTAAATAGTAATAAACGATTAAGTCATTTAATAATTTAGCATATGAACGTTTTTAACCGTCAGTAAAATATCATAGCTTTCCTTTTTAATGTAATTGCACGCAATATCTTATATTTTACGCAAACTTTAAGTACGTTCCTTTTTTGTAATATTTTTTATAGTATATTTTACTTAAACGAATTATTCTTGAATATACGTGAACTCTATTTTGTTTGCACATTTTCATACTCTAACCAATCAGTTTTGCTACAAGAAATATCCAACCAATCATAATTAGCAGAAAATAATGACTTCGGTGGATCAGTTTTAAAAAATATTATAAACGTATATGTTTGGATGTAAATATATTTCGAAATTGCGCATAACAGAAAGAAAGTAAATATCTAACTATAAAATTTATGATGGTATGTATATAAAGCATGTTCGCATTTGCGGATTAACCTCTGTTGAGTCCATTCCAGGCGTTGCTGCCTTTCTCTGTGCGTGCTGATTGGTCACTGTCAACTGGAAAAACTGCGCGCGCATCAAGATTGAAGCCGCGAGTATCAGTCAATACAACGATGCTGTAGACATTGTGTATATGGAAACCTAAATCCATTTTCTTCGTCTCATTTTATGTAATAATTCGAATTTTTTTAGTGCTAAACTCTCATTTTGTTTTAACAAACATTCGTGCAAGGACGATAGTCGGATACCGCGAAGGAGCGTACATACTCACACACGTACACGTACTCATATCAGGTGCACTTGTATTTTGGCGGTTTACCAGTTGCACGCGGCACGCGTCGTACGGAAGAGGGTTACGCTAGCGGTTGTGTTTAAGGTGGCCGGTTTGTTGGAAGTGAAGTGCAAAAAGTGAAATGGAATTGCACACGCCAAAACGTGAATCACGTCCTTTGGCAGAGGCGTTACCATGCAGTCCACCGATGTGCGACACGATGCTTTATCCATGGAATTGGAGTGAAGAAGCAAGAAACGTGAATCTCAGCCCAGGCAGCTCGTGTTCTTCACCGGAATACAGAGAGCGTAGCGTGGTAGCTACACGAACCGGTCCAAGATCTCGTTCAGGTGGCTCGGAAAGTCATCGTCGTGGTAGACCAAGAGCTGATGCCCTTTCAAACCTTATGATGCAGGGGAGTACCTCACCAAGCAGCATTAAGTGTACATACTGCAATCGAGTCTTCCCAAGAGAGAAGAGTCTACAAGCACATTTACGTACGCATACAGGTATGTTTGTATTTTTACTAGCATTTTATTCTAATATCTTTGTATTTTTGAAGAAATTTTATTTCTTTGGGAATAGTTTCATTCAAAATTTTTGCCAGACAAACTATTGCATGCTTGCTTGCTCCGTTAGCGTTGTAGTGCAGCGTGACTGCGGCGGTTATATGGATACGTGTGGTCACGCGTCCCGCCAATCGCCATGATGTGTACTTTAAATAGTTAAATGGCTAATTTGAAGTCAAAGTTTTTTGTAAAAATATAAGAGTACTACTTACATTTCGCGAATCAAAACCTTATAGTAGTATGTTTGGATGTTATTTATGCGAGTTTAAATATCTATGATTGTTAAAATATCGAAATATTTTACATTAGCTATTACTCAGCATTCTTTGTTCAATCTGAGAAAAATCGCTGGAAAATGTTATTAAAAATAATATTACATTTTGCACGTGTAATTCATATTACAATAACATCAAGCGATTTTTTTAATTTTCGGCCGTGTACGTATACATGTTTTTAATATCTTTAACAGGAATTTGAGTAGTATAATTGTAATGTCATATTATAATGTTAAAAAAATGCGATATTCTCTGACCAATAAAGATCCTTTAGCATTGGCCAGATAGAAAGTATTTTATATACTTGCTTAAATAATAAAGATTTTGTTCATGTACTATATTCATATTTTCAGAATAATACATGCTAAGTTATGATAAAAAAAATATTATTTCAGGAGAACGACCTTATCCATGTGACTATCCAGGATGTACAAAGGCTTTTACTCAGTCTGGGCAATTAAAAACACATCAGAGGTTACATACTGGGGAGAAACCATTTCTGTGTACAGTGCCTGGTTGTGAAATGAGATTCACACATGCAAATAGACATTGTCCAGATCATCCTTATGCTACTCTCACTAGATCTGATGATTTTGTTTTGAAACCAGTGTCTGAAAATACAGAGTTACCTCATGATGTGACCAGATGGCTAGAACGTTATAAAATGGCAAGGGAACGGGAAGACAGAACTCCTACAGGAAAGAATGAACGAAAGAAGAAAACATGGAAAAGTACTGCAGAAAATCATAAACGGGTTAAGTCCAGGAAAGGGTTAATGATGGATGCAGCAGGAGAACAAGAAAATTTAGATTGCAAACCTGCCAATCAAAGGTTGTATTGTGGAGAGAGTCAAGACAGTCAAGAAGAAAGTCAAGATGAAGATCCAACTGAAATTTGTACTATGCTTCAAAATTCTGAGGATGAGGAAGTTTCAACAACAAAGTTAGCTATTTCTCCTTTACGAAGACCCTTAGATAGATTACAACCAAAGAAAAGATGGTTACGGGAAGCTTGTCTGGAACAACAATTAGCTAAGCCTTTAAATTGGGATGTTAAACCTGCTAATAATATAGCAGTATCTACATCATACAAGGCTCATGATGATAATTTAAGGTGGAATATATCTGCTGAAATTATATCTGGCAAGTCAGATGCCCCCGGTTCGAATGTATGCAATGAAATTGTACTTACAAAATCTGAGTCAGAATCTTATGTACCTCCTCAAGTATCTTGGGATGTAAATGTTGATGATGAATCTCTGCAAACATTAGGAAGAGAAGAACATACAAATCCTTTTGATGCATCAAATGCATTGTCTCAATCAATTTGGAGTTCTACTCAACATGACACAAATAATTTGTCTAGTAATATGCAACAGGTCCAAACTAATGTAGAGAAATCTGTCTCTAGTTTTCAAGGTACTGAGTCAATGCACCAAGTATACTGGGATAGTAACTTAGGAGACGAAACACGGAATTCCCAATTACAGCAGTCACACTCAAAAACCACAAGTTTTGTTACAAATGATATAATCAAACAAGAAATATCTGTCAGTCCATGTATTAGTGAGAATATAACAAGACCAACTGTTTTAATGCTAGCTGGTAGTAGTAGTAGTAGTAGTAGTAGTAGTAATAATAATTGTAGTAATAGTAATAATAGTAGCAAGGAAATGATCCTAAAATCAATACCAATAGAGACTGAGACAGCAGGAATAAAGGTAGTGGTTGTAAAACAAGAGGACAGTGTTATTAAGTTACCATTGCCAGAGGACAGTCAGAAGTGGCTGGGTGCTCTGGCATTGATGGAATTAGCTAAAACTCAAGAAGAGGCAGCAAGGGTTTTAGGTTTGACACAACAAAAAGACGAATACTCTATACATTCTGACTTAAATATTACCCATTTATAGACTGTGATTACTATCATTGTAACTTTGAATCATGTTATTTTTATACTACAGATAGGGAGGAAAGGAGAGGAAATGAAACTGCCTTTATTGCTGCAACATAATTAATTTTGTAATGCATAAATCTGAAAACAAAATTTATCATGAATATCTCTTTTTCATTAGTGGCAAGGAATTTTCATTTTTAATCATTTTTTCACTTTATGTTCATTGTGCCTTTGCATTACAATTTATTTCACTCTAGTTATCTTTATTGCATACATATAAGACCTTTTATTTCTATGATTACTAACGTTGCAGAGTATAAAACATTTTGTTTTTGAACAAAGGACGATGTTGTACGTTTTATCCTTTTTTTCGTATCATTTTTCCACTGTTGATATTTGTTTACAATTTGAAGATGGTTAATAATTTGGCTTGAAATGATTTTTTCGAACACCCGATGGGTACTCTATTTCTATTGTAAGTGTTCTGTAATGCCATCATGTACTAAAACTTTATAATCCTCAATAATCTTGGCATGTACTTTCCGTTTCTTTCGTTCATATCGTCCCATATTACATTTTTTGATTCTATATGTAAATCTTACATATATGTCTGACCTGTTTCTGACTGAAGGTTTGATGATTTATGTTCGAAGTAAAATTGTGCTCTGCATAATCTCGAATTATCAGCAAATATAAAAAATTAAGAAATTCCCATTTTACTTTTGTAACATTTATGGAACATTGATGGAATGGTTCATTTCAGTATTTAGAAGTACTTAAATACTTATAAAAATTAAGGAATGTACATTTTGCTCATTTTTTAAACTCCTTTGGTTTGTTATATAAGGATTGCTTAATTATTTATAAGTGTATATGAGTCCTTCCTAAAATGTCATTTCAGGCGATACATTATGAAAATAATTTGAAATTCGAAAAGAGAACATTTTTCTTTATAAGTGTTGACTTTACATGATGGTGAACACATATAATTGTCTCCAAATGCTTAAAAAATTGATATGTTTACATGGACAAAACTCTTATCGATTTATTAATTTTTGATTTCTTTGATAAAATTATCATAATCGACTTGTGCTGCATAATTTCGCTTTTTAGGTTTAATACAAGAATTTATTTATTGTTATTGGCTGAACTATGTAACGCTACGGATGTGTGTGATACTTAGGTTGATAAAATACTATGGAAAATATTATGGCTGCGAAAAATGTTAAACAAAGCTTGTAAAGTATTTAATTGGAACAAAAACGGTTATTATTTATGAAGTTAATAGATACGAATAAAAATGTAATGAATTTAATGGAATAAAATTCTCGTAATTCCAATATAAGTAATCATTAAGTTACTATTTTTTAATAGATGTGTACATAGATGTGAAATATTTTAATAAATATTTTCTGATTGTAAATTTTTCTATTAGTTATGGATACATACATACACTTCCCCTGAATTTTAAGCAACCTAATACTGTAAAAGGTAAGGTTTTCTGTTAATCGACAGGTTTCTATAAAATAATTTTTATTATAAATTAAATTTGTTTCTTGAAAAATGTACGAAATATAACAATGTTTCTACATTTATTGACTTTCTAACTGATAAAATTGACAGTACAAACTAAACTGATTTTTCCTTAGATTTTCTCAATGTATATTTCATGCTTTGTGTATCTTTTAACTCAGTTGTACGTCTTGTAGACCTCGTTCTTACTCTTGTGGCATCATTCAGTCTCATATTCATTGAATTTTCTGTATTAGATTTTTTAAGAGGCACATTGTTTTTAGACAGTATTTCGCTACCATCTTCATTAGTTAAATTCATATTATTTACCACGGATAGATCTGTCTTTGCAGGTTTATCTAGATTTTCGAATGTTGAATCACCCTTGTTTAAAATATCAGTGCAATTCTCTTCATCTAGATCAATATCTTTAATTAATTCAATTATTTCACTAATTCTTTCGTTGTAAGCATTTGGCACAATTTGCTTTGAATTTCGCGTTCTTCTTGTAATAGCTTTATTACTTTTATATGCATTCTCGTTTATTTTTAGATTCTCAATCATCTCGACCAACTTTGTAACGTTTTGATTTGTTACAGGAAGGTTCATATTATCTACCAACTTGTATAAATGATCTGCAATGTCTGGCATCAATGTTGCAATTTTAATAACAATGTCTTTCAGTAATACGTTTTCGGAGCATGCTCTTTTTGTATCTAAAAGTTCCATTATCATAGTTTTACATCTCGTACTTATAGCACCTTCATTTTTGGAACTAACATTATCTGTGTACTCTTCTTCTAAAATTTTTCGTTTTGTCAACCGACAATGTGACCTTGTCTTTCTTGGCTTAACTGATGATGGAGAAGTGTTATTTTCTTCATCATCACTAAAGTTCATGCTGACTTTTCTTAATTTAAAAATCGGTGGTGTCCTATTCCGGCGTATTGAAATAAGTTTTTTAGTCCGAATATTATTAGTAGGTGTCAGACAAATTGGTTGTGCAATTTTTTCTTCTTCTGCATATTTACTTGTATCAATATCATCTGGATCCGGAATTGAAAACGCTGCAAACAATTAAACACAACTAGTATTGGCACTATTGATTTTAATTACTCAGACATATTAGTTATCTATTAACTTCGTATGAATACTTACGTAAATAATCGGAATTATGAAATACTTTTTGAAAGCGATTATTTAACATAGATTCCATAACTGCCATATAAATCGGGTGTCCCTCTAATTTATGTGATTGACACACAGAAATGGCTAAGCGAATAATATTCTCTGCTTCTTTCTGCTTTGAATTCTTTTCATTTTGTAAAAAGACAGCAAAATTTAGAAGCAATTGTATGTAATCCATGATATAGAAACGTTCTTGCCAAGAGGAATGTTTGTTATCGAATAATTGTATTATTGCGTTCTCCGTTTCTATCAACTTTTTTCTTATTTGAAATGCACCATGGAAATGTTGAAATGCTGTTACATGGCGTTTTTGTAGTGTGCATAACTGTGCCCTGATATGTGTACTTGCCAGTATTAAATACTGATAAGATATATTTTGGCATGCATAGCAATCACAGTTTGTATGACATAGGAAGTCTGGTAGATCAAAGACTTTGTGTTTCAGAATAGGTGAAGCATTATTTTGGGGCAGATCCCTAATAGGATCCACAACTCGTGTTGGTGTGGTCATCAGGTCATGAGGCATATTCTTTGGTAAATTACAATTCATTGACAATTGAAACGTTTCAATATGCAAAATGTGCTCCAATCCTTGAAGTTTCACTTCACAATCGTTCAGTTCCGAACGTGACAAGTCTATGTAACACAGTGATTTCAGTAGTTCTGCAACTCTAATAGTTGCTCCTAAAGCTTGCGCAGTTTTCAAGCGACGTACCAAATGTGCAGTTATTTCACGAAATGCTAATAAGCTGTTCATTCGTAGTGATAAGTTTACAGTAGTTGAAAAAAGGATGTCATATCCAAAAAGGTATTTATCCTGCGGCCTTCCTGGTAGAAAGAAAACATCAGTATATATGAATACTATATGCAATGCAATCGATATAACATTTTAAAGTCTTAGTTTAATATATTGCAAAGAAGTACATGCAAGATAGTTACTTTTTTTCATTGTTAATTCTTCATTTAAGTTGATCATGGTATAAAGCATCTGAATGATATATCGCGAGTAGTCTATATGCCCAATGGCTTTATGATATAAATAACAATTCTTAAGAATTGTATCCAAACTGTACAAATATAAAGGTATATTGTGAAGAAAAGAAATTATTTTCATTCCTTTTACTTCATTCAGCAATTCTTCCGCATCTTTGTACTAAAATATATACAAGTAAATATCAGTAACTGAAACTTTGAATCTACAATCTTTAAACAAAATAAGAAACATTCGATTAATATGGTTTTACCAATCCAGATTCAAAGTAGTAATCTGATAGACTTATCCAAAAAATTGCGAGCGCATGAATTATATCTTCATTATCGGAGTCCTTGAATTTAATTGCTAATTCTTTAACAGCTATAATGCAATTGGGATCGAATTGTCGCAATGAAATACTCCGCCCAGTAACTATAGCAAAAGACTTATTATATTTCAGAAACCTTGAAATAAATTGGAACTGTGATAACAGGATCAAATAATTAAATGTTTTTACCATAAAGAACAGCACGGTGGTCTTGTAATATTAATGATAATTTATAAGCAAGCTTCCATATTTCCATTTCGCACTTTTGGTAACGATATAAACGGGCATATTCGCCAGCTATTATCAAGATATGGAGGGTTAATTCTGGCTCCCAGATTTTGGTGATGTCATCCTGTTCATTAAAAGTAACTAAGAGTTAGGATACTACGTTAATTTATGTAAACATTCGGTAATATTCATAGTTGAATACTAGTTTCTGCATTGGGAAATAATTCATAACTTATAACTATGATTGTTAAAAAGTTAGAACTTACTATATTATACTTAAAACATTCTTTCCACTTTTTTACCGATTTTTGTAAATATGTCATAATTCGAGAATCTTCCTTAATGTTGATTTTACTGTAAGATGGAACAATTTCAAGAGAATCTGTTTCGCCAAGCTCAGATATTTTTGCAGCGTACAATGCAAACTTTGTACTTTCCATCTCTGCTTGAGTTTGTTTATTTAGAATGTTTAATTCATTTACAAAGGAAAAAAACTGCAGATTAGCTTTTAAGCATAAACCATTTTTTGCTTTCAATTTGGCTTGCTTCAAGTCTAAAATAGCTTTCTTGAGATATTGTGAGATATCATGGTCGTGCTCATAGTTCAGTAAATGGTATGCTAACAAATGTACAGCATAACTATATTGTACCGCAGATGCTTTTAATATAGTCATTTCAGAGAGAACTTGTTGTAAAGCTAAAGTTAGATTGACTTTTGCTTCTTGTAAACCCTTTGCTTCTTTTAAACATATCTGCACAAGGTCATACTCTGATAGGTTGATACATAAACCCATTTCTTCTATTACTGTTTTGTCTGCTTTTAAACATGCCACCATGGTCATTTCCATTATGCTTTTTGAATCTAAACACTTATGCTTAATGTTTGCCCACATACGAAATGCCTTTGAATTTGGATCATTGTAACTTAGTAGACCATTCAATGCACTTGCAGTCATGGCTTCTCTGTACATTCCATTGTTATAATGAACTGTACTTAATCTATGTAAAGTAGAAGAAATTGGGTTTTGAAGACTAATATATTTGTATTTAGGCTGAATACCTTCAAACTTTATAATGCATGTGCACAGTAAAGAAAATAAAACTATACTTTCTTCATAGAAACGATCAGATGATATGCCAAGATTATATATAAGAGTTCCACATGTAGACCATAAATGAGACCAACATTTACAATTGCATTGTTTCATTTCATAAATGGATGTCATGTTTTGTTCTAAGAACTTTCGAGAAAGTATACAGATATCCTTTGGCAAATCAGCTGTGGAAAGTTTGCTCACTAGACCAATGCATCTGCTTTTTATCACAACAGCATTATATACATCTCTTCTAATTGTGCAGCCATCATCATGGCAAGATTTGCACTTATCAGAGACTTGTTTAATAAAAAAGATACTTATGTGTAAAACTAAATTCAGTGTCTCTAACAGCATACCACTGTCAAGAAACATCTTTTTTCCTACTTTTAGAGATGTTTCCCAATAAATAAATACTGGTTCAAGCACTTGGGCAATGCTAAGTGCAGTCCATTTAATTGCCCCAACATATCCGTATTGTTGTGCACTTTTCAAATAATTTTCAACATTTTTATGCATGCTTTTAGTACTCTTATTAGTCAGGCATTCAACTGACTTTATAAGTGTAAAGCATATATATTCAAAATAATAGTAACACTTATAGCATTCCTCATCCTCCTTTAAGCAATTTTTGAAATAATTAGATAATGAATCTAAAGTTTGTTCAAGCTTTGAATCCTTTTCTTGAAAGCTTTGACACATTATCCGGCTTATTATGTGTAACATGTGACGATATATAACATATTTTTCATCTTTGTCTAAGGGAATCTTCTTATGCGTGAGGTACTTAATAATAAAGTTACAAAAGTCTGGAAAATACCCATTTGATTTTTTGCACATTGATGCAACTTTCTCCAGGTATGAATATATCTTCATAAGCAGATGTTTAGCATATGATTTATGCACAATTTGAATTATATCTAACTCATATGTTATAACTTCCTTCAACTTATCATAGTATCTTGAACTAGAAGTATCCTTTTGCAATGTTTGTATTATGTTGTTTGCAGTGTTGTGCCATAAATATGGTATTTTCATAACAATTTCACTCACACCAGGATGAGAATGTTTTAAGGTCTTCAAATTTAAATACGAACATATCTCTGAAGCTTCTTCATATAATTGAATTGTAAGTAAACAACGTATTATATGAAACAAACTGGAGACAAATTTTATATGATCTGGTATTTCTGCCAAAGATTTGCATAATACATTAGCTAATTTATAAACCTGCTTTCCTATATTATGTTCATTCTTGCATTTATCAGCTGTGTGTGATAGATACAGAAGCAATTTAAAAATATATTTGTCCAGCTTTTGATTCAAAATACCGCTTTTCTGAAACCATTATATTATGTGATTTTAATTCATGTTCGATGTATTAAAAATAAGTTTGTTTACCTGAATTTCGTCTAATATCTGTTTCAGTTCTTCCTTTTGTAATAATCCAATCCATTTTTTCATTTGAACATCAATGCTGTCCATTTTGTAAATTAGACACTTTTAGCAAGCATAAGTGATTTATTATTCGCTTAAAAACTCGAAAGATAACAGGTCTTTGGAAATTCTATTGACTAGTACAAGTATGGAAGTTCACCTATTTTATATAGTGTTAAAATCTTGACAATAGTGTCACTCAGTTATGAGGAAACGTTTAATAAGTATGTTTGTATAGAGAGCGACATTTAAGTTTATAACCTAAGCCGAAATAATAAGGGAGCATAATGTAAACAATATGTTTGATGTATTTGCCTCCACTACAAATTTATTTCTTAAATTTCACGTAGTAAATGATCAAGGTGTTCAGTAGTATACAATGTTATAGTAAACGACTCGTCTTAATCATTCTAATTGACGCTCTAACGGATAAAGAAAGCTTATGTTTCGCGGGCTACTCGTTTTGAAACTTCAAACGCTTCATGAAAGCACCGATGACGAGATATAAATAGACCAAGCACGGAATGGAATCTGTAATTCCAGAGCTATCGGGCTCTAGAACCCTATTTGTATTTTCATGTCACTGGCACATACACATACCCACCGAACACATAAAATAACTGTTTTTTATATTTTTAGTACTAAAAATGTACAACTAAAACACAGAATTATTTTTCAAAAACGCTTACACGATTAAGCATAGATATTACTCGATGTTCAAGAGAAAATTTATAGTACATATCAGAAAATGCTCAGTCCAGGAAGTCTGTTCCTATATGTATACACATCTGATTTCATATAATAGTTTAACCGTTTTTCTTATTTTAGTTTCTAATAATAATCTACATTTAACTAAATTATATTATAGAAATCGCCATTAAAGTGCTTAACACAAATGTTCAATTGCCTTTTAACTTTAGAAAAAGTATCGTTAGGTGCGTATAGGTAACAGAGATGCTCATTGGGCTGGCGTAGTTAACGTTTGAACTATGTAAATACCTTCATTCTCTAAAAAGGAGGCAAAGATTTCCCGTTTTTTCTATTCAATGATATATTAGTAATGTAAGTTTCGGCAATTCGGTGGTAAACCGTATAATTCAATTTAACTTTTTGAATGTTTTTTATTTTATTCATTTTTTGCATGAATCACACTTTAAATAGCTTTATTCATTTCCTCAAGTACACCTTAAAATATTTGAAAACTACCTTACTTTTGCTTTCTAATTTCAGTTACGAAACAAAGAGATGTTTGCTCATCTATTCCTCGGTTATAGTTTTCACGGCTAGCAGCGACACGAGCCTCTTTGACCTAACCTTGTTTGACAGATAGACAACTAAGAGCATATGCGGAAGACTTTAATCAGCCAAGAACTAATTTTATTACAAAAATGGTCTCGAGAACTCAATCGAGGAGAATTCCTGAAGCCGAACCACGCATTGATTATGTACAATGCGATGGATTAGTAGCTATGAAAATGGTTAAACACTGTCATGAGGAGTCCATGAGTAACATGGACGTTGCACAAGGCGCTCTTCTTGGCTTGGTTGTTCAAAATCGCTTAGAAATTACCAATTGCTTCCCGTTTCCCAAAAATGATGAGATTATGGATGAAGAAGAGTATCAGCTTGCTATGATGCGCCGATTACGATGGTAAATTAATGTAGCATTTTTTAACTCTTACAATTCTTACAATGCTACAAGAAAATGTATTGAATAAAGTGCACAGCGTGAATTAACAAATACTTTTGGTTTTATTTACAGGGTCAATGTAGACCACTTTCATGTTGGCTGGTATCAGAGTGCTGACGTCGGAAATTTCTTGAATGTTTCATTATTAGAATCACAGTATCATTACCAAACTTCTATCGAAGAATCAGTTGTGCTTATATATGACACAGCTAAATCTGCCAGAGGTTTCCTAACATTGAAAGCTTATAGGCTTACTCCGCAAGCTATACAAATGTATAAGGAAGGTGAATTTACACCAGAAGCTTTGCGTACATTGAAGATTGGTTATGAAAGTCTTTTTGTTGAGATACCAGTTGTAATAAAGAATAGCAATTTGACCAATATCATGATGTCTGAGTTGGATGAAATGGTTCCTGAAGAACAAGGAACTAAATATTTGGATCTAGGAACAGCAACAGTTTTAGAGAATCAATTGCGCTGCTTGATGGATCGTGTGGATGAATTGAACCAAGAAGCTATGAAATTCAACAGATATCAGCAATTGGTCGTTCGTCAGCAACAGGAGAAACATAGGCTATTAGCTAAGAGAGCTCAAGAGAATGCAGCAAGGGCTGCTAAAGATGAACCACCACTACCAGATGATGATATCAATAAGTTAATGAGACCTTTACCAGTTCCGCCAAGATTGAATCCAATGATTGTAGCAGGCCAAATTAACACCTATAGTGAGCACATATCACAATTTTGTGCACAAAGCTTAGCTAAATTATACATCACACAGAGTTTACAGAATGCAAAGGAGTCAAAGTCCTCTCATTAAAATAATACATTTATTTATATGTTTGTAACAATAATATCTGATTAACAAACATTATAAAAATACAAAGAAATTCCATAAAGCTCCATGTATTACTTAAACCCTATCATTGTTGAATCAGTTTCATACTGATGTATATACTATGAATACTTGATAGCTAGTAAAGTAACAGTGTTAAAAATAATGAATTATGGTTGTAATTTAATATTTATTTTGATTGGATTATTTGTGAAAAGAAATAATCGATAAAGCAGAAATGAATTTTCTCGCATTTATTTTTGACAAAGGATTTGTTTTTTATATAATATTTACACCTGCAATTCATATTGATGTATAAGTGTTCTGATTAAAATTAATAAATATAGACTGGGAATATAAACAAACATATGCATAAATACAACGGTCTTTAAATATTTCGATACATAAATACTCAGTGATCAGTACAATAGAGTACAATCGGTTGCAGCACTCTTTATATAAAAAGGAGAAATTCGGTCATGATAATATATAAAATATACATTAAATTCCATGGTCTATATAATCAAACATATTTTATATTGCTAAAGATATCTACCTTATTGAATAGATAATACGTGTAAATAAATATTATTTGTTAATGGGGACATTTTATTAAAAATAGTAGATAAATGATGAAGGTTAAGAATGCGTTTTCAAGTGGGCACGACAGAACTCTTTGTTCTTTTTCTGTGAAAAGACCACGATATGAATCACTAATACAAATTGTATATTGTATAAACTACGTACTTAAACGTCATATTTTGCAATAATGTACATGACAATTTCTATATGTGTTACGCAAAAACGTGTATCGTTAATGAAAGCAATTATTATTAGTAAAGTATGACGAATCCAAATATAAACGTATGTGCAGTACAGCGTGAAGTATGATTACGGTATTGAAACATTTTAAATCTACGTCATGAAAGATAATTATTTGGGAAAAAAACATTCAAACTCAACACGGTAGCAAGAATGAAATGACCTATTTCTGGAAACCTTTCCAAAAAAATCATTTACTAAGATATCGCATATGCCGCTAATTACTATTGCATATTCTTTAGTAAAAGCCCAACACTTATATCTCATATTAATTTCGAGAGGCGGTTCCGAACTGCATTACCGTATTATAATTTTGTGGTCCCCATACCATCAAACTAATCTATAGTTACTCAGATAAAAATTAATTACTGTCTTGGAATTACAGATTACACGAACTTACTATAAAAGATTCGCTTAATTTTTATGTTCATTGGTTTGGTGTGTGTGGATTACACTTGCATAAAATTGTGAAAGGGAGTCCATTCGCCAGTCAGTGGTGATACAGTTGCTCTCAATTTACATTTATTGTAGCACGAAATCACACACATGAAAGAAGGAATACATAAATGTCAGTCATACGGTACGACAGATCGGTGTGTTGGTATGTGACCGGGTGCACTCGGCAATTTGAATTGGAAACACCAAATCTTTTATCAGTTGTCTAAAAGCAGGGCAATTATTAGTGCATGTATAATGGAGGGTCACCAGGTATATAAACATATACGAGAAACTAAAACTCTCGATGTTTCACGAAATTTAATGAATCCTTGTAATATGACTCATTCTGTTATGTGGCTGTCGACAATCATTTCTTTCATTAAAGAAATTTCAACTAAATTCTGATATTGTTTTTGATTTAGGTAAGGGCGTTATACGACTTTGCAGGTGAGCCAGGAACGGCAGAATTATCTATTACTGCAGGAGAAATACTAACTGTCATGAGAGATAATGTAGGTGATGGATGGTGCGAAGGGTTCAATCAGAGTGGAAAATCTGGATTATTTCCAGCAGCTTACGTGCAAATAGTAGATGCTACCGCACCAGTTTCAAGTATGTTTAGACTTGCACAATAATTCTTTTGGACTATTTAATATCTACTCATGTTTTAATTCCTTCTGTTTATATGCGGTTCTATATTAGATGCTATGACATCGTCTCAACAGAGTTCTGGTGATTATTGGGACGATGACTGGGATGATGATTCAGAAATTGGACAAACACAAGCATATGTTCCTCAACAACAGCAGCAACAACAACAACAAAATATGATACAATTGCAACAACATAATTCTACTGATTATGGGGATTCAGTTTCTATGCAAACTATTCATTCTGTGATACCTGAAAGACCTATACCTAATGTACCAAAGAAAAATAATAAATTCTCAACTTTGATTAAATCAGGAGAGGATAGCTTCCTGTTAGGTGTTAGAGTAGTAAATGTGCCAGAAAGTGAAAAGATATATCTAGAAGAAATTGAAGGAGGACGTTATAAATGGATTCCAACAGGGGAATCTTATAATTGTGTTGTTACATCCCCCAAGAAGGAATCAAAATTAAAAGGTCTTAAAAGCTTTATAGTTTATCAATTAACACCTACGGTAAAAATTGCTTATTTTATGTTATACTAAATAATTGTCAATTGACTGAAAAAATTGAATTTAATGCTAGACTAATTTTGCAGTTTAATAATATTCAAGTTTCAAGACGATACAAACATTTTGACTGGTTGCATGAACGCTTGGAAGAAAAATATTGCTTTATTCCAATCCCACCACTTCCAGATAAACAAATATCAGGAAGATATGAAGAACAATTTATTGAACATCGACGTACACAACTTCAGGAGTTTGTAGATTATGTTTGTAGGCATCCTGTATTGGCACGTAGTCGTGTTTGGGAACACTTTATGACATGTACAGATGAGAAAAGATGGAAGGCTGGAAAACGGCAAGCAGAAAAGGATGAATTATTGGGTGTAAACTACTTTAATGCACTTCAATGTCCTGACACACCTTTGGATGTGATAAAGGTGGAAATACAGACAGACGCATTTAGTAGATTTATAAATGGATTAGACCCAGTTGTGAAAAATTTCATGGCTATGGCTGTAGATCAAACAAAAAAGAGCCAAGTTCTTTACAAAAGGGAATTTCAGAAAATTAGTCAATCTTTCACAGCACTAGGACATGCGTTAGAAGGGGATGATAGTAGTAGTAGTGGAACACTAACACATGCATTAAAAGTTACGGGAGATGCATATAATGACATAGGAAAACTTTATGAAGAGCAACCAAAATTTGACTGGGAACCTCTTGCTGATAAATTTCATATTTACAAAGGAGTTATTAGTAGTTTTCCAGATGTGATTAGCATACACAAGGTACTTCAAACCAGTATTTCAGTTTTCTTTACCTGATTTTATTTTATTTTTATTAATAATAGACTACGTATTTAAAATCATATTTTGAAGGGATGGACAAAATTTGTTTTTTGTGCAGAGTGCTGTTCAAAAACGCAAAGATTGCGAGAGACTAGTTAGCGAACATAAAATGGAACCACAACAATTGCGCGACCTTTCCCATCGGACGGACGTAATAGCACGTGCACTTCTTGCCGAGGAAGCACATTTCCAAACGGAACAAGAAATACATATAACTCATGCTATGAAGACTCATTTAACGGAACAGATCACATTCTACCAAAAAATTGTTGATAAATTGCGAGAGGCTTTAAATGCGTACGAAGGTTGAAAGGAGTTCCAAAAGTATAAAAAAGAGCTTTGCAATTACATAACACGCTTAACTGTATATTGTTCATAATATCAATTGATCAAAATTCTCAAGAATCAATGTTTTCTGAAGAAATGATATTTAGCTTGGAATATATCAAGTGATATAAGGGAGAAAGAAAAAAAGAACTGTATGCCACAGCCATACAGTGGATGTTCAAGCTCTAGACAAATATTCATTATACATTGTATTTGATTATTGATAAGCACTGATTACAGAAGAATATAAATATCATTTCGAGCAAGAGGGGCCAACAAATCGTTTGCACACGTTACTAATAAAACTTACACATTTCTGGATCTGTAAGTAAAGACAAACTGAAATTAAAGTGTATTGCATTTACATAATTTCTTAAATTCTTCACAAAATATTATCGAGATGACTGATTAACAGAGTATTAATATTTGTGTCTATATTATCCAGAAGAGCTGGAATTATCATTAAATACATATGTATCATATGTATCTATCGATCATATGTGTGTATAATAATATATTACACAGTGATGCTGATTTTCTATTTTACTACTAATTTTAATTAAAAGATTTTCTCATCGTATATTTCTTATAATAAATTTCTCTTAAATCAGTGCTTTAAATACTTTTGAGCCATTTACACACACTTACACGCATGTGTGCGTGTTATCTGTTTATGTGTTTGATTACAAACCATCAGGATATACTACGAGTTGTATGTACTCCCCATATACATTTCAGTGACAATAGAATTTCATTTAATAGTTAAATATGTCAAGAATTTTTAGCTAATGTCAAATAATCTAATCATACACAAACATTGTTGTTTATCACTGGTTCCTTTTACGTAATAGTTAATTAACATTTATAGTATATATTAATTATTACGTAAATCTGTATTAAAATATCAAGTGTTACTATGTTATATATGTACCTTTCTGTGAATACTACAGTTACAGCAATAATATTTTAGGATTACCTCAATTTGTGAATAAAGTTTGCAGATTATGTATTTCGTATTATAATTGACGGTAAACGCGTACTCATATATAGATATCAAGGAAAAATGAATATTATATGAATTTTATGTAAACGAACCATGTAGAGTAATATTTGTTCACATAATGATGTTGATAAAATTTCACCTTCATGAGTAATACAATCGAAACTATTTTGATTTACAGAACTATTTTTATATCCAGATTACATTGATTTACTACATGACTTAAGAAATGAGGAGAAACTATTTTGTACAATTTATAGATTCTTGTCATATAGTTTTTGCTTTCGACAAAGGCAGCCACTGTATATCGATAATTAGATAATATCGAATGTCTTATAATAATCCTGTAAATCTTGTATCCATGTTTATAATGTGAATATCATAAATGTTTTAATTATTTGTCGCCGATTAACAAATCGTGAACACACATATTGTTGTTGCATTTAAAATAACATGTACAAAAAGAAAATTACTTTAAGCACAAACATATACAATTTTTTAATGCCATTATTTTCACATACAATTTCCCTTTTTATTCAAAAAGGTATATCAATAAATGTATCTTAAATTAAAATCGAACATTATTTATTTTCTGCAGAAATTTATATAATTAACGAGATATATTTATTTCCGGTAATGATTAGTACATCTTGCTGTACTTTCCCTATTTCAGGAGCCTTTAGTGTATTTAATGGAACTAAATAATTTACTTAATTTCAGGATAAAATCAGCTATATAATCTTTTATTTATTAACATTTCAGGAATTGGATGTATCATTGAACAACATTATTCGTCTATCGTAGCACCACACTTAAGAAATCAAGATTTTAAAAATATTTTTTCTTTCTATTTTTCGCTTTTTCCGTTTCTTAGCATTTTAAATGATTATGTTACTAAACGCGCGTTTTGTAAATAATGTAAATTTTTCTTCATTAACATTCTATACCACAAAAATAACAATTTGTTGAAAAAGTTCCATTATTGAAATGTAGAGAGGTACGGAAAAAAATTGATGCTTCTAACAAGAGAGAAGCGTCGGAGCTTTATGTGAGCATCTTGAACAATACAGATATATTGGCACTGCAAATTAGTTTTCCTTATTCCAGTCAGTAAGATCTATCAATTAAGATCGACTAACTCGTTTAAACAATTGTTTGAAGTACTGGCCTTTTGTACTCAATATAGTTTACTGTTAAGCCAGTAAAAATACTTCATTAATCATCCTGTATGCATTAATTCATAACTATTACAAGCCTTGCATGATGAGAAAAATACAATAGGAAGAAGTTATTTCCGTACCGTTTGATAAATGTAAGAGCTGCACACTTGATTTATACACGCTGATTAAAATGTTTTTCTCAACAGTACACTCTTCCTCCTTCGTTTTCTCTATTTCTCGCTCACTCTCTTTCATTCAATGCACACATTCCTCAGTATGGCTTTTTCTATTTTGTTTTTAAGTAAAACTGAATTTACAGTTGGTTTTCATTGCTACTTAATATCAGCTTATTCTTACATCACATTTGCAATGTTCCTGCCGATATGTTTATTTGTGTGGCACGGTTTTCTGTAATATCAGCTAAGCTCTTTTTACTTCCTTTTAGAATGTTAATCTCAGAAGTACTTTATACCATGTTTTATAACATAAATAAACATCATTTAACTGACCATTCCTATTAGATGACACGATGTTCCTCGTACGAAAGTATATTCATGAAATTTCCAAGTCTCAGACAAAACCGGGTGCTTCTTATAAATATGCTTCGGGAAAGACAAAAATTAACTACTTGATAGTCCCAACTTAAACAATTTAAAATAAGGAATATAAGATAGTATTAAATGTAGGAAAAACCTTCTGGTGCATTTCATAAAATAATATCACACCTTCGATATTGAATGATCATTAGATACGTATAAATATAATACAATATTTGTGAAACATTAAGCTGACAGATAAATAGCAAAAATTTCATGCAGTAAAGTTAGTTTATCACATGTACGGCAATCCGCCTTTAAAAATAAACTTGCACAAATCTTTCGATTATGCTGTCTTTTATTTGCAAATGCATCGTGTCATCCAAGGCACTTTAGAGCGGTACGTTAATCTGCACAATAAATGACACAAACGTTATAAATTTGGAGTTCGATATTAATATATTCTGACAGGGATAAATCACACTAATTGTATTTACTTTTGTTTCATTAATTATAAATTATCATGCCTATTGAATTTCTGATTCTTTTTGTTTTTGTTGAACAACAGTTAGCATATAATTAAGAATAGTTATTTACCAACATCGAAAGTATTTCGTACTGGTTGCATGAATTGGTTAAAATTCTTTTACACTATAATCACTATGCGAATAGTGCCCGGTATACGGACGGATGTCTAATATTATAGTTTGAAGTAATCATCATATTTATAATTCTTCGTTAAAGAGAAGGAGATAGAAGTTTACACTAAGAAGTGCCCGCTCGATAAAGAGCAATAGTTTCTCATACTACTTGCAATTCAAAAGTTCATTCAGAATTACACTTAGAAACCTAATCCTAAGAACAATGAATATATATGCCTGTTACATTAGTGAAGTTTATTTAGAAGTATATTCCATAGAATATCAAGATGATTCAGATCCCGCAATGCTTATTGTTAGTTATCTTTGTAAAACGCAATTTAAAACCATTGGTACCGTAGCAAAAAGTGCGAATTTCTTCGGCCGACAAAACACTTATGTGTTTAAATTAAAATACACATCGCAAAACGTAGCACACGGCTATGTTACAAAATCCTTTCATTATTTCTCCATTTCAGTAATATTTTACATTTTACTTTGACCACGCTTTTTGCTGTTAATATATGTACACCGTATTATCAACTTGACTAACTAAGATGAGAATTTCCACTATTTCTTCTGTTTTTACACACTCAAGATAGATCGAAAGAAAATTAAGGATAACAGAAATCACTGAAATCGTTAATTCCAATATTATAAACGCTAAGGATTATGTATACAAATAGCTAAAATATTTAAATTACATATCTTCCATAAATTGTACAACGAACAAACTTTTTGTATTTGAGTTATTGTTAAAGCAATACACGTATATACAAATTTGTGGTCAGCAATATCTCAATGATTCAAATGCAGCGGAACGAACGATTTGACAGAATTAAATTACCCATATTGTACTTTGATCTATCTTGATTCCATGAAAATCGAAGAAATATTTTTTCGCGTGTGTAATAGCATTCTTATCACATATTTTGTTATACTTTTTGCAAACACGCACGAAAATAATCATCTTCAGAAGAAGCTTAAACTATGCCACGTCGATACTTTCTAATGGTTCGTTAAAGTATTCGTTTGCTACAATTAAGAACAGCAAAAATGCGTCAAGTGCCATTGTAAAAAATGTACCGTTTGATGTATTGTTGTAAGATACAAATATAAATAGCTTCGTCATTACCATACTACGACGATGTCTAGATATACAGCAATTCGCGTGTCCTCTCATGAATCAACGAATACAAAAATATGTTTGTATTAAGATTGGTATCACATACTGCTGGAATTTTTATATGTATGCATTACAAAATATAACATGTATATATAATTTTGGTAGCGTACGGTTTAATATGCGGTATCGGATCTTAATTAACTAAGCAGGTCTTGAGATTGTGCTTAACATTGTTATCAGGGCAAATCAATTTCGTGTAATATGATGATTGTAAGAGCTAACGCAGATTAGATGCTATTGAACCAATTGCTGTTAGAAAAGTTTCAAAATTAAAAAAGTTTAAACCTTTGATGAGTTTTTATAACTTATTTAAATAAGAATTTGTCGCAAGTTCTAAAAACTGAAGTTATTACATACAGATGTGAAAGCTGAAGTTTCGTAAATTTGTTGAAAAAATTGAAAATTGTGTTTCAGAAAAGTATTAGATTTATAAATTATAAGTAATTTGCTTTTTATATTTGCATCTTGCGTACTGGCAACCATAACGTATGTATTACATACATTTTCTTTCAAAGTTGTAGAGTAACATTTCGTGTAAAATATAGTAGTACAATATACATACATGTATACACATATTAAACTTAATTTAATATTCGTGTTCTTTTATCCTTAAAATCATTCTAATATCACTACAATAGCAACAGAAGCGTTTACTGTATACACAATATACATAGTATAGTATAGTGCATTATACCAATCTTGTTATATTTATCTCGTAAAATTAAAACATTAAAAAAATGGAATATCGAAGCATGTATTCAGATCTTATGTCAAAGTGTTAAGACATCATTTTACAGAAAATGATATCTGATTTTAGATCTTATTTCACCAAACCTTTGCATAAATTCACCTTCCATTGCATGTTCGTTTAGATGCTACTTACAACACTGTTATGTTGCGAAACAAAACTTACTGAAGACTATACGAGAAAAGCTGTGTTATACACATTTGATAGTGGAACATATACGCTAGGGGACAATAGGGTCTTGCATTGCAAGGACTTATCTGAACAGCCATTATTCATTATACCCGACATTATAAAAGATAAAAACTTGTCGTTGTACTGTTCATGTTTTTTACATTAACAGATTTGATCTAGCAAGATATTCAATGTATTGGGAGACTTTTAATTCGCAAAACCTTGATCAATAACTATACATCTTACTTGATCAAATCAGTATCATCAACGTATCATCATAAATCTCGGTAAATAGTTATACTCTCGACTCTATCGTTTATACATATTTAATAATCTGAATCTCTAATTGTAACTGTTGAAATAAAACTTGCAAACCGAATAGGACGATAATGAAAAAAAGAACGCACAAAGTCGCCATATATCGCGCGGGCTGTTAAATAGTCTTCAATGTACATAATCAGTAGTATCCATGTCACAGGAAACTACGATAAAGCAGATTTTTAGTTGGATTCTATCTTTTACTGCCTTACTTAACATTAGCAAAAGATTACGCCGTATTCACCGGCATTTCAACACTTTCACAGGCAATAATATAGCAGAGTAACTCAGCTTTTCTTATGCTTCCTTTGTTTTCTAAGATTTGAAACATTCGCTCGGAAGAGAGTCGACAGTGCAGTGCGTGTGCTACCCCACAGCTTAAAGCGTTTGTTGCGCAAGTATAACGGCGAATTTGGAGCGATTGGAATGGGAATCGAATTCGAAGCCACCAAACTTGGTAAGGACAGCGGTGGCTCAAGTATTTGTTTCAATTGAGGTTGGTTTGCGGTCCCGATGGTCTGTGCTGGTGACTGGGATTTGATTGCGATTGATCGGGATACGGCAGGGGGTTGCCGGTGGAGGGGCCGGTTGATCCTGGGCCCTGCTGCTGCTGACCGCTGTTGAGTGCCAGACGTTGCATTTGACGTATTACCGTGGCTGCGTGGTAGGCTTGCTGCAACCATGAGACAAGAGGGAGACTTTCCTACGGAGCCTGGCGAGCAAACACACATACAATCAGCAGATTGCTAATCATCCACCCATACTAACCTTCCACCTTGTCTTGGCAAAGTTCTTTTTTAGTTGTTCCGATACAGTACCATGAATATTCTTATTGCTAGCTGCATTGCCCGAAATCCTGGAAAAATTAATTAACTATGGTTATGTCAGTGCTTCGGGGATTTTTACAGACGCAGTTATCCGATAAATGTCGATTGCTAGAGTAAAACTCGTGTTACAAGTAGTTAGAAAGTATTAGTTTTTGAATGTATTAATATTAGTAGCATAATAGTAGTTTAAGGTGTATGTGTCCAACTTATTCAGGTTTACACAGTATATTTTATATAAGTTGCAATCACAAATTAAACTGCACAAATAAATATACAAGTACAAACGAAAATATATACATCGAATTATGAAATATCTTTTTACTTACTTAATCTGTATTAATCTTATATTTAAGTGTAACACTGTTCCTGTAATATCTCTGTTACTTGAATCTTAAAATATGACTTTTTCAACAATTACGAAATTCGAATTTGTAAGTTAATTAGAAAGCATTAACAAGATAGTTACTCTGTTTTATATTATTACACAGTTTACCTTAAGAATTAATCTAAGAAATTAACAATTCTTCTTTGTATAATTTCTGTTAAGATCAATTAATCCCTTGGAAAGCTAATAACATTTTTATTTTATCACTTATAAAATGGTAATTAAATAATTAAGTTTTTAATTAATGCAGTGCAGATAATATTTCATATGACATTTTTTTTAAATCATGTATACTTCAATGAATTTAGAATATTTAAATTATCAACTTTCCTATGTTGTTGACAAGATCTTTCTGATTTTATTAAAAATTACATGGACTTACCATGGATGTGCTAATGCTTGTCTGCAGGTGTAGCGCTCCTCAACATTGACACACATCAGCTTGTGGATGAAATCCTTCGCAGAATCACTGATATCGTCCCAGTACGGCGAATCAAATTCAAATTCACCTACAACAGTCTGGTTAGCTCCTTGCTATAGAGTAGACGACTTTATTACAGAGTATTTCATTATAATTCGGACAATGTGTTTAAAGTAATTATTATATGCATCACACATTGTGTAAGAAATATATAATGCATTTTCAACCCTTTGATAGTTTTTAATCACGTATATGTTACGACGATACTGCGACCACATTTTTAATGCAAATGTATAAAAATTAATTGCCAGTAGCCATTACAGAGACGCGAACTCACACAAAAAATTATTACTTACTACACTAGCATGTATTATAGCGGCATACAAAAACTAGAAAAATACCTTAAAAATGAAAATTTCAAGTTAATGTACTGCTTCATGTGCTTGTCGATCCTAAAAGTAGTAACTAAATTGAAGTGATAGTATCGTCTTTCCAAATGCTAACGACTTCCGCTGAGAATGTTATTATTACCTTTTAAGATCTGTGCAAACAGGTTGGCATCATTTTCATCATAAAAAGGTGGATATCCACATAGGAGGATGTAAGAGATGACCCCTATGCTCCAAACGTCGACAGCTTTGCCATATGGTTTCTGTGTAAGGACTTCAGGGGCTGTAAGTTTATATAATTTGCATATAGTTATGAAAGCTTTTTATTCTAAGAAGAATCGTAAAATATTTCTGAATGAACATACCAACATATCCCGGTGTACCGCAAGCTGTTGCCATAATCCCAGATTCCTCCATTTTCGATAGGCCGAAATCGCTAATCATAATCTTACTATCTTCATCGGGACTATAGTATAAAAGATTTTCAGGTTTGAGATCTCTGTGCACAACACCTTGTTCATGCATATAGTCGACAGCTTCAAGGACTTGTCTTATCAATCCTGATGCATCCTTTTCTGTATAGGAACCTTTTTCCACGATTCTGTCAAACAGTTCTCCACCAGTAACACTAAGAGAATTAAAAAATGATTAAAATTTTAAATCAACTCAACATGTAAGTAAAAATCTCTTATTATTACTAATATCTCAAATGAAAATATAACTTACAGTTCCATAACTAAATAGACCTTGTGTTTGTCCTCAAACGTTTCCAATAATTGTACAATATTTGGGTGTTTTAACCTGGAACAATGGTTTTATTATTTAAACTTTCTTCGACTAGAAATAAAATGTGGACGAAAAGTTGTAAACATAATAATACACATATATATGAGGATTGAGAAATAGTTCGCAACATGCTATCTGTAATATTTGCTATGTACAAGTCGTATGTAAGTAATATATTATTGTTATTTTAATAAACAATTTATTAAATAACGTAGTTCTAAATACAAACTTAATTGATTGATATTAGAAAGATTGAATTTATCGTACATAATGAAAATGTTAATATAACATTATTACCATAGCTATTTTTTTATCGCAGAAAATTATAAACAAAATGAATAAAAGATAAAACTCAATTGTCTATAATTTTTATAAGTAACTGGCTCACTAATCTATGCTGTTTCTTTCAAGTTACAGTTACGTACAATTGCTATTAACCCTTTATCAGTATCAATTATCCCAACCATCCTATCAGGCCAATCTAATTGTACACGATTATCTTAATTTCTAGCAACTCACAAACTAGTCCATATTTCTCTACTGCTGATATCTTTCAAAATATAAGTACTCTTCTATAACAATATAGCATAATCAAAACTTTTAATACTATTATGATCAATTGAAATGCATCACTTAAATTCGAGTCAGGTTCAGAATATACAATATAATCCAGTTCATCATAAACTATATAACTTTACATGTGTATAGGGCATGAATTTGCATTCTGGACCTATTTCTTAAAAAATTTTCTGTTTATAAATTTCAGTTGAACATAATTACATGTTCAAATTGTGGTAAAGGAATAATACTACTTGCTAGATACTACAGTCATAACTCTCTTTTTTTTCACTATAAGAGAAAGAATATGTGTCGGCAGTATTATCAATTTATGTATATTAATGCACCAATTATGCAGACCATACACAATTTAATACTTAAAACTTTTCAAAGTTCATATTACTATTCCAAATGCCAAACATGTAGAAAAGGTATCATAAATATATGTTCTGAGAATGTCTATCCTTTTTACATAAATTTAAGGATTCTCTATTCTTTATTTTAGTTTAATAAGTGTAACAGCACACAAACCTGGATTCTGTAATAACTGTATGTTACATTATATATATGTATATAATAGTATCATTTAATTAAAAAGTGGCTAATAATTTTACAACACTAAGCCAAAGCAATTGAATTAAATGTAAATACAAGAACAAGTAGATTAACAGGTACACTGAACAAAATTCATACAATTCTATAGCATGCTATATAATACCTATAAGCAAATTTAATTAAAAAATGAAAAGTCGTATTATAAGAGCATAAAAGGAATTGGATACTCAGTTATTAAAGCTTTTAAGGGAAAACTTATATTGATATAAAATGTAACATATTATATGTAATATTGAAATTATTCCAGTATCTATGTAGTTTTATATTTACATTCCAAAGATATTTCACATAATATTAATTTATATAGATTCAATAATATTACATATTTTAGCTTTATTAATGAATTGTACAGGAATGCAAATGTAAAATGCAGTACAAAAGTGAAAGAAAATAAGGAATATTGCAAACCAACATACTTATTTTGAATTAAAATTTTGTTTACATAATTCATTTAGATAACACAAGCCTCTGTCATATTTTCTATATATTTCAGTACGAATGGATGAACAATAAAATTTAGTAATTATTTAAGCTCTGTATCATCATCATTATCAGCAGTTTACATTAGCAATATTCTTGGATTTCATTTGTAACTGTATTAATTATCATGTATCTTGAGAAAGACTTAATTCATGATATATAGTATGACACAGTTTTGGATATTTTACAAGAAAGCCAAAATTTTACAGTGGGTTACAAAAAATGAAGAAGGAATCCTTTAATATCTAATAGATAGAGTTTTACATTTGAATTCATTACCATGATATACAGGAAGCGGTATAAAGTCTGTACTTATATTGGTATATCTAAGATTTACAATCAATGTTGTTTTTGTTTTGTTGCAATTCATAATACAGTAAATAGCAATGTCCCTCTATAGATAGTTCAGAACTTGCTGAATATTAAAACCTACATTCCATCTTGTGATGAATAACTCGAGCTGTATTGCCTAACGGCTGTCGTCAGATAAACGCATTATAAATTAATATCCGTTGCCGAACTGGAAGAATTTATATTGAATGCTAACTACAAATTATGTATAATGCTGACATAAATATAAGGATACCAAAACTGTGTTGATGTCTGTATGGGTGCGTGCACGGTTCAAATATCCTCACGAATAATATGCTGTTTACACTGTAATGATGTATGGCATCGTCGAATGATACAGAAAGTTCAGTGATGTAGGTAGCCGGTACCCATGCACTGGGCCCACACTTACCATTTTTTTTCGCCACTATAATCGGACTCGAGCGGTCCATTACCACTCTGTGGTGTCGCTCTTTCACTGAACCTACGAAGTACAATAATACCATACACAATTACACAATATTTATCTTAAATAACTGATTGTTTACACGTATCGTATTTCTCTGTTTTCCCTGTTTTTCTATGTTCCCAAATCTGCTCTTCCACAGTGGTGAAATTCAGAGGAAAGTGGATTTGTCAAAGATTGACATGTGCCAAGATATTGTGAATATGTGAATGCGTAAGTGATGTTAAAGCCTGATAACTTTTTATTAGCAAATACGCACAGTCATGCACCATGAATGTAACTTATGATATTTCACTTCTCGATAATATTGATAGTCACAATGAAATTATTTAAAAAAATTTGAAATCAAACCTATACAGTAATTATATATTAAAATTTCAAACATGTTAAAGCTTGCAAAACCTCCACATGTTTAGGAAATCTTTGCAAAACATGTAGACAGTGAATAGTCAATAGATGTTACTTTCAATATGAGTGTCACTAAAAGAAATTTACTTGTACTACATGTAAGATTATTGTTTTTTAAAGTAAAGGTACAGATGGTTTAGACGACAGCCATCAGAGCTCATTGTAGGAATTAAGACCACAGTTTATAAACTTATAATTAGGTATAACTATGAAGATCTCTATCATTTGCTTGTACCAGAACAACATCAATGAAGAAAAATCAAATTATAACATTTCTTATCCATTGTTGTACTAATAAGAGACTTAGATTGGCAAATAATCCTATAGGATAAAATTAAATTTTCGAGAGTAACAATCCATAGTAATGCCTACAATATTTGCACTTATTACTTTTATTTTATTGTAATCTTCTATCACAAAATATGAATATGTAAGAGAAATATGTAAGGCACAGAATAACCAATGTATAAAAAGCACTTATTAAGAAGCATGCATCTAAATACTGAAATGAAATTCAGTAGTCATGAAACTGATGCCTGTATCAGCCAGTTAGTAACATGTAGCTAAATCCAAAAGTAAGTACCAATAAATATTAATAGAGTTAAAAATATATAAGCAAAACATTTAAATTTAACAAAATATACGGTACAATACCTTCTGAGTACTTTGATTTCATTTTCTAATGAATCTTCCTTTCCCTTCAGCGCCTTTTTGTCTATGATCTTCACTGCAAACATCTGGCCAGGTTTATCTTTACTTTCTGCTAATCGTACTTCAGAAAATGCACCCCTATATAAATCAGACAAAATACCCATGGTAATTATATTTGTTATCAAATTATTAGCGCTTATCAAATTATTTTATAATGGCTTACAAATTATTTCAAGAAAAATATTCCGCAACGACTTAAAAAGCTGGTTGTTTATTAGAGGAATTTTTAAAATGACAATAAAATATGCAATTAATTAATAGAAGAATAGTAGGTAGATAGTTGTTACTTTTAATTACTCCATGATACACATTACTAGGAAATGATAGAACATTCAGAATACAGGCTGCAGAATATAATGATGTACTGCAGGCAATTAAGGTGCATGTTAATTTCCTATTGTTCAATTGTATCTATTATCCAATACTTCTAATATGCATCTTTATATCAAAATTCTTTTGTTTGACCTCCAGAGATATTTATAGTTCACGAGTATCTTTTAATTCGCAGATGTTCAACAATTAGTGCGTTAGAAAATTTAAAAACCGTCATTAAACGAAGTGCGTCATATTATGTATATGTATATGTATATGCCTGTACGCGCGCGCGCGTCCACGATTTATATGTAATGCATTTAGGTCATAGCAAAGTACTTTGTATACAAGTAATTTCAAATAAAATAAAGTAATAATATACTGCACGCATATTATCAAAAAATGATAGTGAATAATGTTAAGCGTTTACGAAAGTAGTATGATATACGTCGAGTAAGATTTAGCTTCGCAATAACATATTATAAACTGTAACTTCAGAAGAAAAGTATTGCATAACATTCGTGACAAGTAGGAAGAACTTTCTCTCTTCCAATGTGTTACCAAACATCCTATACAGCTGGGAAGTATATACTGATGACATATTCAATAATTCCATGGAATGACCTTTACAGTTTGGCAGTTTATAAAAGCAAAGTTACATTAAAACATGATATATCAGTTAAAATACCAGAGGTCACACTTTTTGGAATTTAAACAAATAATGTCCACTACTTCTTCAAAGATAAAACAATTAAATGTAATACTATTATATATTAATGTTATATATTAGAAAGTATGTGATAGAAAGTATCTAGAAAGTAAGCATGTTTGACATAGTTTCAGCTTATGCATTAATATGGTGATGTTCTCATTACTCTCTCATGTCTTTTATCTTTTTGTCTAATATTATTTACGTATGTGAGTAGTACCAAAATATATCACCAAGTTTCTGGGAATACCATTTAAGCTGTATATGTATGTCATTTATGAATTGCATTATGTATTAATGTTAAACATCTGCATTTAAAGTAATTATATATCCAGGAGGATTACAGAAAACCTTGAATATTAAATGTTTGTAAAATAACATTATAGGCAAAAATACTATTATTTATGTTGTAAATAAAATATTTCGATTTTCTTCCTTTAATACGTACTACAAACTGTAAATTGTATGTTATTAAAAATTATCGGTTGCACCGGTTACGTAATTGTTATAATTATGCCGTAAATATCTAGTTATTCGGAAAATAAAGAACGTTATAAGAATATGATATTCCCGATTGTATTTCGATTATTGAAATTAAAATTCAACAATTTAAATATTCAGTACCTGGTATTACAAGTGGAATTAGAACTTTATTCGTAAAATAAAATCTGTTAAAAACGAATATATTTGTATTATACTGTGCCCAGTATATTTGCTATATGCGGAAATAAATAAATAATATTGTTTCAAAGATCCCTTCTCGATATGCATCATTAAATGCACGCCAATATGAATATATTTTTAACGTTAATGAACAATATAATACTAATAACGAGTAAAAGTCACTTAAGCTTATTAAGTAATATATGTATACCATCAGCTTACATTGGAGCCTAATATAAAACAAAAATAGTCTGTTTCCGCTCTGAGAAGAATTATTGAAAAAATATAATACATATATTACACGTAATGGAAGATTTTCGCATTTGCAATCTCATCGAAGTTTATATTATTAATTCTGTAATGTTATGTTTACGAATTCCACCTATGCAGCATATGTGCCTTTAAAGCTACATTTCACGACACTGTATGATACTTACGTGCCAAGTAATTCTTTCAAGATATACTTGTCCTCGACGGATGGAGATCTATCGTCCTTTCCATCCTTCTTAATCTTTTTGTTCGAATCCTTTTTGCCGAAGAGTGGCATTTTCAAGTTTTTTAGAATAGTTACAATATTACACCACTTTCACAAATTCCCGATACACCTACTTATATCTCTGATGCTGAATCAATTCTAACTGAGAATGTCTATTCTTCTAAATCAAATACAGTAGCGTAAACGAGATCTTTCTGATCAGGTATATTAACGTTTGTAGTTCAGAACTATACCGGCACTGGAGATAAACCGAAAGTTATCGTCAGACACACCGTAAAATCATGATTCTCGTGCGGCAAGTGATCATGAACCCTCGACCTTTTTTTGCACGAAAAGGATTCTTCTATCGATAGTCGTGTACGCTAGAGTAGACTCGTATTTTAGTTAATCCGTGGATCAAGTTTGACACGTATTCGTTGCGCGCACTACTGACTACTCCGATCAAATACCAAAACGTTCTAATCCGCGTATCGGGCTCAGGGTCGCGGCCTAGCGCCCTGGCGGCACACTGTAGATAGCACTGATGTATACTTGTTCCGTGTACTCCACTTTATCGTGGTGCGATGTTTCCTTTCGTTGCCAGTGATAAATATATGCCCGTATTTGCTCGGGTCATAATGTCACTGCACCAACAACGATTCTTCTTGCCACCTCTTCTTATAATGCTTCTTTATCGCAATATTAATACTATCACTATGTTATCCGTACGCATTTAATCAGCCCAACTACGATCAACTACACAGTGCAGTAAAAGTGCAATGTGTAGGGCAGTGTTTCTCAATTGCGATCCAATAGTATTAAAGATCTTCCGTAAGCGTTAAATTATTTAAGAATTCCTTTTGGATAACGTAAATGAGTGGAAAAGATAACACGATAACAATTTGAAGCATATATTATAGCAGGTATTTCATTAACCTACTATTTATTTTCAGACCTGTAGTTGAGTATCACTTTAAGTGCTTGTTTCGAGGTGCGCGAAGAAAGGCACTGCATTGCGGATGTGTTCCAAAATTTGCTTTAATTAATAACATTTCTGGCATATATGTATGTGTACATGATGTCCTTATTCCAAAAACAGTATTGCATTATTTATTTAAATTTTATATATAGTATATTATATTCTAGAGATAGTATATTATAATACTATTAAAATAATATACAGATATTAGTTTCAATATCATTTAGTCCCTAAATTTTAAATATCAAAAGTTATATTTAAAGGTGTATTACCAACAAACTAATTAATAACTTCATATAATAATTATACTTTATTTTGGAAAACTTGTACGTAGCATAGAATATCATTTATGGCCTTTTCGATTGTATATAAAAGTATACACGATGTAAGTAGGTTAAAGGAAAACCTTACGGTGGGGATATACAACACATGTGTTCTGCGTGAATAGTTCTCGCCAGGGAGAAAATAATAAATGCTGAGAATTAATAAAATTTATTTATTTCTTAATACTTTGGATAGCGTAAGGATAATATAACGATATCTGTTAGCCCCTGAATTAACATATAGTTCACCCAGTTATCAGATTACAATATTTTTAGTATTGCCAACCGTCGCGATTACGTGAACTTGAAATTAAATACGCATAAGATTTCAGAACACGAGGGTCACGTTAGAATCATTGAGGAAAACATAAATTTGAATAGTTGCACAGACCACAAAGGCAGATGCAGAGAATTAGTTTTAACAGTTTATGTATAGTAGAGAAACAGTAATTAAAGTCAATGGAAAATAAATGGACGAGGCGGATATCAAATCATTCATAAAATTGAATATAATAGAAGATCGTTGAAAACAATACAATTCACTTGCACTTCATTATTGCAAAAGATCTCTTAACAATAACATGGCTGGAAATTTCTGGCAAAGTTCACATCAGTAAGATTTTCATTTATCGTTTTCTTTCAAATTTTTTATTACTCAATAAAATAATTGAAACATTCGACTTATTACAGCCAGCAGTGGCTTCTAGATAAACAAGACTTAGTCAGAGAACGACAACACGATCTTTCAATTTTAACAGAAGAAGAATATCAAAAACTATTTATTTTCTTTTCGAACTGTAAGCTGAAATCATATATTTATTTTTAATGTATTTCTTTCTTATCTCATTTCTATTTATTGAATCTTATTGCTCACTAATGTGAATATTGAATGTTTCAGTAATACAAGTACTAGGTGAACAATTAAAATTAAGGCAACAAGTGATTGCTACAGCAACTGTTTATTTTAAAAGATTTTACGCCCGTAATAGTCTAAAATGTATAGATCCGTTATTACTAGCACCTACTTCAGTTTTCTTAGCTTCCAAAGTAGAAGAATTTGGAGTTATATCCAATACTAGGCTAATTACAACATGCCAAACAGTAGGTATGTAAGTGATATTACATTCATTCCATGATTATTGTAATTCCGACAATAATATACAAAAATGTACAATATATATTTTCAGTAAAAAACAAATTTAATTATGCATATTCTCAAGAGTTTCCTTATCGCACAAATCATATTTTGGAGTGTGAGTTTTATCTGTTAGAACATTTAGATTGTTGTCTAATAGTATATCAGCCATATCGTCCTCTGTTGATCTTGATTCAAGATGTTGGGCCAGATGATCAATTACTCACTCTAGCATGGCGAATTATTAATGATAGTTTACGTACAGATGTATGTTTACTTTATCCACCATATCAAATTGCTATTGGTATGTTAACATAAAAATTAAATTAATGTCTTATTTCTACCAAAGTATTTAAACATTATTTAAAGTAATACAATTAAAACTAAATATCATTTTATTATTATATAGGATGTCTACAAATTGCATGTGTAATATTGCAAAAAGATCTAAAATCTTGGTTTGCTGAATTAAATGCAGACATGGAGAAAATTCAGGAGATTGCACGTTATATTATAAATTTATACGAACTTTGGAAAACATATGATGAAAAAAAAGAAATTCAAGGGTTATTATCTAAAATGCCCAAACCAAAAGCAGCACCACAGCGCTGACATCAAGCTGTATCATCTACTAGTATTTGGGACTGATATTAAAACTTCCTATTATGTGAATAAAAATTAATAATGCTATTATGTAATTCTATATCAGGGATGAATCAAACTAGATGAGCATTATATATTTCTAATAGGATTGTGATGTTTCTTTAACAACATTCTGGTACAGAGTGTTGTATATTCTTACAAAAATCTGGAGAAAACTACCTAGAAAAATTTAACAACATATTGTACAGTATGTGCAATTAAGTTTAATCATGAATAAAGTGATTAATTTGTAAATTCAAAACCAGGTTTACCTATCCTGCCAATTGAAATCATTTACAAGAATAAAACATATTGAAATAATTAGGATGGGAATTAATTTTTTACTATTAGTAGGATAACCACCAACACGGATAATAATTTGAATTATTTTTATTTCAATTGTGTTTATGTACATTTTTGAATTATGTTGCATAGCATTAATTTTAAAAACCAGTATTATAATCGAAACCTGATTTGTTCCCAGAACCTTTAGAATATCGTTTCCAAAACTTTTTTACATCATCATGGCCAGATTTGGTAACTACCATAGTTCTTTTCCTAAACAAAAAGATTGTTAAATGTACAATATAAAAAGTTGAGTTACAAATATGTGATACATACCTCTCACTTTGCCATATCAACACTCCAGTGGAGAGTGCATGGTCTCTCAGTACTTCAAAATCAGTTTGAGAAAGAAATTGACTATATAAAACTCCTTCACTAAACAGAAATCTGTTTCGTTCATTTTCCCACAATTTAATTTGATCTACAACAGTGGGAGGTAAAACTGGAGGGCCAGCCTCTATCATTTTACTATGAGCATGTTGCTGTAAATAACTGTTAATATAGCAAAATGCAAATTAAGATTTTTCTTTGCCATTAAGTCATATATTATTGTTTCTTATATTTATTATAAAATTAAACATACCCTACAATTTGAATTGCAGTAATACCACTTTTTAATGCTTGGCGAACAGAATCTCTTGTTAGTATGGATACAACCAAGTTTGGAAATCTATTAACAAATTTGAATGTAGTTTACACTATGCTTGGATTTTACGAAAATTTATGTTTATGATTGTACCTGTATAACATCTCACAGAAAAGACCAAGCAAGGCAACTTGCAAATTTGAATTAGTGTAAGCATATACTCTATAATTTGTTTCTACTACAATATATCCCTCTTTATCTGAATCTCTGCATAGAGGTTTATTTTGACCAGTGGCAATGTTTAATGCCAATCTTGTAGGATAGAATCTAGCATTAAAGGAAAGGCACTGATTAAAAATAAATTCGTCATAGTTCAATGAGATTATTAAAATTCAAACATGGTATTAACACTATTTACCTTCCAGCTTTACGTTTCCTTTGATACACAAGACCAAACTCTCTCAAATGTTGTAAAAATGTTAATAAACCCTCTGACATTCCTTCAGTACTATAATCTTTGCCAAGTGTTGAAAAATTTAATTGAAAGAGAAATGTAAGGCACTCAACCAAGTCTAGTCCTCTTGCCTCTATGGTATCTAAATATTGTAAAATGAAATACCATACCTACAACATAGATCTTAGAAATGAACAGTCATAAATACAAAAGAATACATGGATATTAATATAATAACAAATGATGAAGTATATAATAAAATATATAATATTGAATTCTTAATAATACAATTTCCCCTTGTGTATTTTAGTGAATAAGTTGATTACCTGTGAAGCAGTCTCCAACAATAAAAACTGAAATCCAGCTTGTGTGATAATAGGGCTTCCATCTGCCTCATCTCTTTTCATAAGTCCAGCATGCAACAGGATTCTCACAGCATCAGCCGATATACCTTAAATAGAAAATTTAAATCTGTTAAGTATAAATGATTAAAACAATAGTTTTTGAATGCTTAATTAGATATATGTGTATTTATATATAACAAATATGTACCTTCCTGTTGCTGTGAACCAACCATGTAATGTAAAACACATTCCCATCTTTCTAGTGCATAGGAATCTAAGAAAGCAACATCTCTTGGTTTACTGTCAGTCTCTAATTGATTAGACATTGTCCATGGTTTTCCTCCACCCAGTAACACAATCTTTAAATTCTTCTTAAAAGTTGTATTTAAGATCCACCCAGGTAATCCTCCTGGTATAGATGCTTCTTTCCACACATTTAATTCATTTAGTACAGAAACAACTTTCAGGTGTTCCTCAAAATGTAGCTTAGAACACCAAGATGCAATCACTGCTTGGGGCACTGGTTGTTCAACAAATAATAATCGCATAACATAATGTTTGGCTATCACTGGCAATTCGCGGAACACAGCCAAACAAATTGGAGGATTATGATACAATTTATTTAATACCTCCGGTGGACGTGATTTTAAATATTCGTGGAGATTTTTGCACTGTAATCCCGTAGGACGTAATAAATTCTTTCCACTTATAGGATTTGACATTTCTAAGTTTGTTTAGCAAGAAATTGGTTTTAAAACATTAGGTAGGATATTAATCATAAGCTCGATTGAAACTGTTCTACAATCACATTTAATCGTTCGTAAAGTATACGATAATCAGTAAATTTTATAAAGCACGTATACATATATGAAAATAAAATGCTACATTTCATTTACAGTGCTTTCACCAATTTGTTCGTTTCTGAATAAATAGATATATGACACAATCAAAACAGACACGAGTAGACGCCTACTATAGTAAAAAGTAGGAACATCGTTTGTATATATTAACCATAGACGAGGTATAAGTAGACCGCGTACCGTATTACACGCAATGCAATCTATAGAGATGGTGTGTGTGACACGAAAATCGTTACCGAGTCCTAGGACTTGGTAACTCTGGAATTACAGTTTGGCTTGCGTGCTTGGTCTACTTATATTTGGTCTGTGGTCGTAGGCGGTGATAAGTTGAAACTTGAAATTTATATGTTTGGCCCCACTGAGGAATGGTGCTCAAAGTACTCCGTTGGTCATCGAATTACGGAGGTGTCAATACGAAGAACTGTCAAAACTTCATAAATAACATTATACTATTTCTAATATATATATATTGCATTTAAATAACTCGTGTCGAAACGTATGTCAAATGGCAGCTAAGAAATTTGAAAAGATGAATACCACGTACTTACCCCTTAGGCCATTGTTTATTTAAAATTTTGAAGCATGATATGTAACCTGAACAGCTATTATATTTATCGGCAACATTAATTAAACTGTTATTACATCATATATTATTATATTACTCATTTGATGCGTCGACCCCTATCTTTTAATGATAGGGTAATATGAGGATATACAATGGAGGTTTCAGAGACAAGAAACCTTGTTAGAGATTTGGATTTAACTTTACAACCCCGTATCGTACCACGATATAAGACTTGGCTTCCTCTTGCTACACAGCAGGTAATCATTTCATACAGAGCAGTACTTTAAATATACAATTATTCATCAATGAATTTTAAATCTTTCGCATGATAATAGTTTAGAAATTTTTGTTCCAAATTTAGTAATGAAAGAAGGATACAGTACTTTATAAATGTACATTATTTTCAGCTTCGACTTAGAAGTCTTATACAGATCATTGGATATAACTTAAAGGCCAATCCCAATACTGACACTTGTTGGTTTTATTATACTTTACACAGAACAAGTATGTCCTCTCCTTTATATACGAGTGAAAAAATTGATAATTCAAATCCAAGATGGACAAGTCTTGAAGTACCCACATTATATGCCACAGGGTATTCTACTGCCAGTGGTGAGCTTTACACTCTGTTAGTACCATAAATGTAATCTTAAGTTCATTGGTATAAACCAAGCAAAATCTTCCTAATATGGTATTCTATTGTCATGATTTTGTACTTTTGTTCTTACAATTAATTATGTGTTGTCTTTATAAACGTCATTGTACATTTTCCAACAGAAATTATTCTAAGACTGTGGAAAACTACGATCGTGGGTGATGTGAACACAGATGTAACTGTTTTTACTTGGGGAATATCATTCACCGGCCTTGCATACATAGGACCTAAATTACCAAATAACTTAGAGACTGTTCTAAAAGTAAATTCCCTTATCTTTCAATTCCATGGTGGATTCTTTGCACCTGTGTTTTGTTTGATCGAAACACCAGATCTAAAACGATATTTGGGTATCAAAGTTAATCCTACAGAAATAAAGGAGAGTTATACTGTAAGCAAGCTTAGTAGTTTAAGAAGTAAAATGCAGGCTCTTAAACAACAAACAGAATCAGTACAGGCATTAAGGATACGGATTGCTTCTGGAGAAAATTTTCATACACCAAAGTATCAACAATCCTCTTTGAATAGATTGTTTCAACCACGTAAAGTAAATAGGGAAAAAAAAGCGGAAATAATAAAAATTCGTAAAGAATTAGAAATGGCTAAGTTTAGAACGAAATTATTGGAGCAAGAGAGAGCAAGAAAAATGGCAGAATTACGGACATTGAATCAGTTGCATTCTAATATTATGGAAGAAAATCAAGATCATGGTGAATACTAAGTAGTATAAGATTTTCTCTGGTTCTTGTACACAGTTTTATAAAGCTTAATAAACTATGTGTAAATGTTATTAACCTTACAGGGTCCGATTTAATGGAAAGGTATAGGGAGCTTAATAAAGACATAGAAAGATTGCATGAATGGAGACAAACACATATGGCTACAAGAGAGACATATGTACAATTAAGTAGTCAACTTGCTCATAGAAAAAGACAATTAATATCAGAATTAAGTTTAATATATCCCATTACTCAGGTATAGACCTTGTATATATTTATCAGTCAGTTTCGTAATATTATTACTTTTGCCAATAATTGTATGAATTATGTCCTCATAAACAGGAAAGCAATGGAAAGTTCAGAATAAATACTGTTTATTTACCTGATAGTGAGGACTTAGAGTTGTCAAATGACACTCAAGTAGCAGTAGCATTGGGCTTTGTGGCACATACAACACAAATGATTGCCAGTTTTTTAAATGTACCAACAAGGTACCCCATAATACACTATGGATCGCGAAGCAAAGTTGTTGATCATATTACAGAAAATCTCCCAGACAATGATAGACAGTGGGTATATTTTATTCTGGGCAGATTCCATATTAAACAATTTTGTCAAACCTTATTATCTGATAATACCGCATTTTTAGATTTCCACTGTTCGCTCGAAGTAAAGATAAATTACAGTTTCGTTACGCCGTTTACTTATTAAACAAAAACATTGCCCAATTAAGATGGTATTGTGGCCTACCCACTACTGATTTAAGAGCAACTCTATCCAATCTGGCAACCTTAATTAATATTAAACCGAACCAATCGCAGTATGTAGATTAATGCTAATTAATAACAAGTACGACTATTTCCTGCCAAATATTTTAGTCATTGCATTATTTTTTCATAGTTTGGACAATTCAAAGCGAACATTTTCCACATCATCATTAGATACTGAAATGGGTAACGGTAAACCAAATATACCATTGACACCACCGTTCCAAAAAATCATTTTCGAAAAATGTCATCGATCTTCGCGATCTATGAGCCAGTTCAAAAGTGTGAAATCATCACTTGGATCTTCCTTAGATCAAGGTCTTGATAAGCCTATACAGTCTTTGGTTTTAAGTAGCCAATCGAAACGCATTTGTAAATCGGAAGAAAGCGCTATCGACAATAAAACATTGGTGCTTGCAAAGGATAGATTGAGTAATAGTAGCAATGAAACTTTAAATAGTGCTATATTGAACAATATGAGCACAGCCAATATTGCAGTTCATAATTCCACACAGATAAACAATGAACTTATGCTCGAAAATAATATAGAAATCATGATACCTACTTCTGTTTCTAAATCTGTAAATATAGCAGATAGCTTAGAGAGTTCTGTTAGTGCTAGAGATAGAAGTTCGAATTCTATCAGTAGTTGTGAAATGGCTCTTAGTGGTAGTCAGAACGATGGAGAGGAAAGTTCAAATGAGAATAACATAATCAAGAGAGAAGGAACTGATGATAGTGTCTCTTCAGTTAATGAGTCTTCAAAGAACTCCAGAGAAAATGTAGATAATACTGCAAAATATACAGATCTTGGAGAAGAACAAAATTCAGAACATCAATGCTCTAAAGACTGTGATACACTGAGTATGACGTCGAGTGAACAAAGTCACAATATTAAGAAACACAGCTCAGTTACTGAAACTACTGCTGATTGTAAGGAACATTTTGCGAAATCATGTTTATCTCTAGACGATATAATTGCATGTACTTATGAAGAAAGTGGAAAGAAACAAAGAACAAGTTCCAATTGTAGTTATTCAGAAGAATATCCATTGCCAGTGGAAACTGTGGCAGGAAAAACAAACGATTCTCAGTCCAGGTACATGCTTTAATAAAACAAATAGTTTTTATTTGTTTTAAGCTAAGCATACATATTCAAAAATTAATGTACTTTATACAGAACGGATGAAGATGATTATCAAGCACAATCTAAATATTGGCAACAAAATAATTCAAGTATAGAACTGATGGTAAGTTTGTTTAAATGCCAACCAATTTAAATGATAATATCGTTTTATATAATTTCGTATATTTATATAGCTGGAAACTGGAACAGTTGGAATACCTCAGAAATCGGAAAATCAACCATATGATGAGAAAAATCAGGAGCATAATTTTCAAACACCAAGCGACTATATAGCCATTATTAGACGTAGCTCTGAAAATGTTTATGCACGTACCGAAGCATTAGCCAATAAGACCAGTAGCTTCAAAGTTATGAAACCACGACTGTAATATATGCCTATTAGAATATAATAACATTATGAAATAGTATATAATAACTATGGTATCTACTAAGCCCAGGAAAAGGTTCAATGTATATTTATTATACATGTCATTCATTGAGCCTGAATTAAGAATATAATGGGTGTCGAATTGGTGGGTCATTTTCAGAATTATGAAAACCTCGAAAAAGATTAATCATGTACAATCTTTAATCAAATTATATAATATAAATGTCGTAAACTACTCTCAAGTCAGGAGTTGTGCAAATTTGCACACGTTTGTGTAACATAAGGCAGCAAATCCATAATGGCTCGGGGTAAAAACACTTTTATTAAGTGGGAGGCAAAATATGAATTAATATGGTTCTATCATTTATTTTGTTACAAATACTTAATCGTGATAGGTATCCTTATTTTATATTTTATTAAGAGTTTTTTATGAGGTAAAGTCCAAGTCTGGTAAATTAATGGTATAATTAATAATATATATGCTTGGGCAAACATATTAGATATAGAATCATTTGCATAGATAAATTTGGATACGCATGTGTATATATATATATATAAATATTTGAATTTCCCAGAGCGCGCGGGCGCGTATATTGTGTATGGATACACAAGCAAATACTACATAATTATATTTTCCGTTGGTTAAACAATTATAACTCTATTACAAGTAAATTGTTAATTATAAGACAGACTTTAATAACGAAGTTCTCTGTATGCAATATTAACTCATGAATATCTATTTGTATCTTTTCGATTAAGAAATTAGGATTATGAAGAAACAAAGTTACTACGGCTATTACCCGTATATTGAGGTATCCTTAAATTGGGTTGATACATAGTTATACCTAACAGGCATGTAAATATTTACAATTTTTCACTCCAATCGAACAGTTTAACGGAGCGGTCTTCAATTGCTTTTGTTCTTACGATAACATAATTGATATCTGTTTTGACATTAAGCACATTATTATTTACGCAAATTATGTAAGAGGACCAACCAAAGTATTAAATGACTCGTCGTTCGGGCGAGAAATTCTATAGGAAGTTTATAAAAGTTAATAACAGTTGCATAAACACTTGACGCACCAGGGCAAGCAAAATTTCTTGTTTAGTTTCTCAGAATAAAATATCATAAGACGAAACAAATACTATCATGTAGAAAATATGAAAGACATTACTGTTTATAGAGTGTTATACTATCTTTTATATCTTAAAACTTGTTGTATCTATGTACATGTGTATATCTTTTCAAGAAACTCACTTTAAATAACATAAACGAATATATTGAACAATATAATTCAAAATATATGTACATACAAATCTACTTGCAATAATCGTCATATTAAAAATGGTCTTGTTACTGTATGACCAAATAATAGGTTATACTTAACATTTTTTTATTTGATTCAGGAAACATAGTATCCAAACAATTACAGTTACAATCCACGAATACATATATCAGCTTTAAAGAAACGAGAATATTTTCAGTCTCCAATATCTTTTGTTTTCTACTACAATTTTCAAATGTTTAATAGTATTTATGATTCTTAACATACTAATGTTTCAAATAATCACATAATGAGTGTGGCTTTACAATTGTAAAAATGTGAATAGAAATATGTTATATCATTATTGCTCACAGTCTATAGCAATGGACTTAGAGATATATTACGAAATTATGGCATTTCTTTAAATATAAAAATAAATATCAAATAGCCACTTAATTAAAAACATAACAGTGTGTGTGATTACATAACACATACATAGCACTAAGAAATGTTTATTTTACAGTCTCCTTAGTCACTTCCAAGACATTTGGTCACTTTTTCACTTATATCCCATAAACGCAGTGCCACATCTGGATCCAAAATTTTCCTTGAAATATAGAGCTTACAATCGCGATAAATGTGACCACTTTCATTTTGCAACGAAGGTTCAGTTGCACAATGCAATACCGTTTGTGCTCCCTGTGGAAACAGCAAAATCATAATTCAAGATGTAAAACAAAATAGTCTTGGTAAAGTAGCTGAATAATAATTAGTAATGTGCAGAATATCTGAATACAATATGTATACATTGAAGTATTTACCTGATTTGCAGTACGTAGAAACAGTAAAGCAACAGGTGAAAAAATAATATAATGAAACCAACTCCTCTTTACATTTCTAAATAACCCTGTGTATGTAAAACCAGGGCAAACCATGTAGATATTAACTCCTGTGTTTTCTGTTCTCTTAGCGAGTTCAATACCAAAATAAGCATTCGCTAGTTTTGAATTGCAATATGCAGCATTCATACGTCCTTTGACAGGTAAACCTTTCTCATCATTTAAATTGGAAAAATCAATTACGCCAGATTCCAAGAGCTTCGATGTCAGAATCACAATCCTATTTAAAGTCAATTTTATTGCATGTTTCCTCCAGATAATGTTGTTATTGGTACATTACCTGCTTGGTGCATTTTCTTTTAAGCGATCTAAAAGTAAATTTGTCAGTAGAAAATGTCCAAAGTGATTAATACCAAAATGAATCTCCAGACCATCTTTTGTTAAAGCATGTTCTTTAAGTGGTACATAAACACCAGCATTGTTTATCAGTACATGAATCTCTGAGAAATCTTTTAGCACTTGCTTTGCAAACTCTCTGATTGATGTAAAGGATGACAAGTCTAATTCCATAGGAACCTATAAATGTAATATGTCAGAGTAATATGTATACAGTAGGAAATATTTTTGACATTTCAGTAAAGTTAAATATTATATATTTACAAGTTCTCCACCAGATATTTTGCTACGTATATCATGGATAGTATTTCGAGCATCTTGTATATTTCTACATGCCAAAATCACAGTGGCATTTCTTTCGGCCAGTTCTTTAACAGTTTCTCTGCCAATACCCCTATTAGCACCGGTCACGATAAATACACGACCTTGCAAACTGCCGGTACTTTTGCACCTTCCCCAAGTTCGTTCTCGACATTTTCGGAGCAAACCAATAACCAATACCGGTACAATTAGGTAACACCATGAAGATATCATGTTTCTCCTTTTAAAGGAATGTCATCTGTACACTTTGCAAGAGTAAGTTGGAAAGTCTGCATACGTAAGATGACTTGTTCAAGTCAACACCACCTGCATATTGAATGCAAGTCAGTTCGGCCCGAATGAGTCATTGTTTTATTTTCGTTTGTTTTATTTTCGTTTTACATTTATTCTTTTCTATAATGCATTTCCAGAATAATTGTTCAAAGACCCAATAATTGAATACAAAAATTATCAATGATACAACTTCTCAAAACAAATACGAATCTTATTAATTTCAACCGACGTACATCAACTATACATATTACGTTTACAATGCATTACGAAAACAAGGGAAGCGCACGTATTCTGTGCTATTAAACAATGAAATTAAACATATAGCATTCCCGTATTTATTACTATAATAAAACCATAGTTTTATTGTAGTTACAGCTAGTAGATAATTCTTTTATTTATATAATGTGAAAAGTTGCAGATGTTTGACTGCGAGCCTCCATCACAGTATCATTGATGGATCAACTGTAGAATGCTAAATAAATATGAAATATAAAATGAATATCAAAATTGAAGAATACAGGATAATAAAATAAACTATCTTTAATGAAATATTTAGAGTGGTGTACAAACTAATATTTTATTATCTGGCATTCTTTAATTTTGTTAACACTTATATTGTTTATTAACTATTAAGACATTCCACGTTATAAAAATAAAATAAGTTTACATCGTAATTAGTTGGTTCTCAAAGTGTTTTATTATGTTAATTCAACTGTTATTTTGTATGTTATTAACATATACAGTGGAAAGTCACGAATTCAATTTATTTTTCAGTCAATTCGAAACATCTTGAAAACCAAACATTTTAAAAAAACAGTTCATCCTATTTTTTAATTACACAGAAGTTATTAGATTTCATGATTAATAATCGTATGAAAAATATTCTTATCGTTAGATAATTATTTTTTGACTGATGACTTTCAAAATTGTATATTCTTTACTCAATGACGTCATGGTACGTCACGAATTACATATCATATCTTATCGAACAAGCAAGTACTTAGCTGTCATACTTTTTCATATATTTTATGAACATTACTATTGAATCTCTCCTTTGCATAACGTTATTAACATGGTTCCAAGTGCAGCGAGGCAGCTGTTACTGAATTTTGCAAGAGAACGTACGTACATACATAATCCAATTTTTTACATTGCATTTTTCAAATACTATGAGAATAAATTGTGGAAACTTCCATATCCATATTAACTTCGTGTATGATCTTTAGATACAAGAGGAATTTCTGCAATGAAGTACAGCACTGGAGTGGAAAATTATAAAACATTGGCAGTATCTGTACCAAAAGAACATGTTTATATGGTGCAGTTAAATAGGCCTCAGAAGCTCAATTCTATGAATACTACTATGTGGCAGTATGTAATTATGTTAATAATTTGGTCTTATCTTTTACTGTTATGTTAGTTAATCATATGATACAAGTAGTTTTTATTTGTTTTGTAGTGAGTTTAGAGACTGTTTCAATAAATTGGCAGTAGATCCAAACTGCAGGGCAATAGTTCTTTCAGCTGCAGGGAAAGCTTTCTGTGCAGGTGTATATATAGTATGTCTATTATTTAAAAAATAATTATCTACAACAGATATAAAATATCTTAATGACATGTTTGACAGGTATCGATTTACAAGATATGATGCAGCTTGGACAAGAATTAGCGGAACATGAGGATGTTGCACGAAAATGCAAGGTTTTGGAGTCTAAAATAAAAGATTACCAGGAATCCTTTACATCTATGGAAAAGGTTTTTCAATATAAATATATACTGTTGGGTATTTCTTTAATCTGTGTAAATATTTTTTGATCAATTTTGTACATTTTTTAGTGTCCAAAACCAGTGATTGCAGCAGTGCATGGCCCATGTATAGGGGCTGGTGTTGATATGATTAGTGCTGCTGATATTCGTTATTGTTCTGTAGATGCATGGTTCCAAATAAAAGAAGTTGATATAGGCATGGCTGCAGATGTAGGTACACTACAGAGGTTTCCAAAGATCATTGGTTCAGATAGTTTAGTTAGGGAACTTGTTTATACTGCACGTAAATTTACATCAGCTGAAGCCTTACAACATGGATTTGTCAGTTATGTAATGGATAATATGGACAGGTAATGTAATAGATATTGATATTAATAACATACTTTGTTTATTACACCCTTCATGTTGGAATATGCATTTTTTCATTTGCAATCTTAATTGTGTTTGCAGTTTATTGAATAAGTCCATAGAACTTGCTGAAATAATAGCAAGTAAAAGTCCAGTTGCAGTGCAGGGATCCAAATCAAGTTTGATATATTCCAGAGATCATTCTGTCCAAGAGGGTTTGGATCATATAGTAAGTTTCAAAGTACATTCATTCTACCTAAAATTAGATAACAGGAAAGTGTTTTAAGAATGGTTCTAAACTTATTCTTTAAGTAAAATATAAAAGAAGATATCATATAATCATTTTTGGATATTTCAATAGGCGAAGCATAATCAGGTGATGCTTCAAAGTGAGGACTTTATAAATGCTGCAATGGCACAAGCTGTAAAAGGGGATCCACCAGTGTTTTCAAAGTTATAACATTGATATAAGTAAAAGTTACATGTACACAATATTTTTTCCCGACGATTTTTATGAATATATTTTTATGTACTTGTTATAAAGTAAATTTTATATCTTTGTAATGCATATTTACAATTAATACGATGATAATGGTAATATCGTCAATCTTAGATGAACATACTAACAGTTTTTCTTAATTGATCTTCTCTCATACTTTGGTCATTAAATATTTAATAATCGTTAATTGTTTTCATGCTTGCAAAAATTAAGTTTCGCTAAAAAATAATAAGGACTCAAGTTTTCGTTTTTTAGGCATTGCTGCAAGTTTTGCTTGATCAATTTTATCGGCAATGGAATACATGTTAATATCATCGGGAATTCTCACCTGTAACGGATTTTAGTAACAGTGAATGTAAATTACATTCATATTAAATTTACCCAGTCCTTTAATTATATTAAAATCAGTTAACGAATAGTAGATGATCAAAAGTAATTATACATACGATTAGTAAATTAATATAATGTTCGTAATTTATCTTGTTTGTTTCGGGATCACATGCAATGCACATCATATCAGCAACCTCTTCTTCTGAAAATGGTTCTCCAATCTCCATGATGGCCTTCTTTAAATCATCACGCATAATATATCCACGATTTTTGGGATCTAATAGTTGAAATGCTTTCAATAAGTCCTCAGGTTCAGCAGGTCTGAATCTGAGAAGAAGTAAAAATTTATTAGATTATTTGCATTCATAACTTATTACAGTATTATAGTTGCTTATCGTCTATTTTGCTTAATTAACAAATGTACAAAGTTACTTACTTCCGTTCATTTATAGCTTTACACATGTATTCTACAAATCTACTTAGAGGTACACAATTATTCTCCACATCCTCAACTTCAACTTGTATTTCTTGCAGTTCCGCCTCAGTAATAACGCATCCTAATGCTCTTATAATCGTCCCTAAATCTCTAACATCTACTTCTCCATTTCTCGCATTGTCAAATACATCAAATGCTTCACATAGTCTCTTTTCAAGTATTACTTGTTCTACAAACACTATAAGAAATGAAAGTCCAAATAAATACACACATTTATAATAATTTGCAAAGATATGAAGAATGTAGTTATCTTACTAATGAAATTTTATACTAATATAAACAGCTGTGGACTGTGTGATGTGGAAACAGAATGCAGTTAATGTAGCTAGGTGGCAATAATTCAATCTACCTCACTGTTTGATCAATATTAGAATATATCAACAGAAAAATAAAGTACTATAATAGTCCATACATACATTGACTGGGTGCTACCGAAGACCGTCTATCAATAGTTGATCTTCTGGATAATTTTGCCTGACGCATGGTCGGATATATTTTGTTAAATAAATTTTCTTTGGGGGAAAACTATAAAACGGAATGTAGATTTAAACGGTACAACATTTTAGTCTTTGTACAAATTTATTTTCCAATCTGTAGCACAAATGAGATTATATACATTTAGAAGATACGAACTTATGATTTTAACGGGTTATAAGACAAATGAAAAGTGTTTACTTTGTACAAAATTCATATTAATCGATATTTATGTATCTAAAAGTATAATTCTATCCGTCTTTTAACTTCGTATTTATAGTTAAATACAAACAAAGAATGTAGTTTATTTAAATACTGAGGACAGTTTTGTCACAATGAAATGGTAAATGTAAGGTCTGAGTATCAATGACTTTTTACAATCAGACTGATTCGTATACGAAAATAATTTTTACTGTTTACTCTCGATATTTTGAAAAATAAATGGCAATATTATAGTGTTCCATTTACTTAGAGTAAAATTTTAAAAATGTGCTGTTTGCCTATCAATTTCAGTAATATCTTCTATTATCTCTTGAACGCGTGTTCCAATTTTTTTAGCAATATCTATTTTCTCATTATTTGGCAAAACGAGATAACGCCATACTAAGTCACCGTCGATTATGCCTCTTGCAGGATTCCCTTGTGTACGGACGTAACTTTTGTAGGTACTAAAAATGAAAAACGATAAGTGTAAATTCTCATGCTTACTTGGATTTTATGTTAAAACATAAAAGCGGTTACGCCGTTAATGTACAACAAAGGTAAGAGAAAATAATAACTACCGGTAGGCCTTTGGATTTAATCCTGCAATATGACATATGTGTGTTACTAAAACGTTTTGCAACATAAGTAATCTTCTGTAAGTCTTTTCTGGTACAGGCAAAATATAGCCAAGACTGCCATCAAGTGATGCTGTAAAAGATGTTCAGAATATATATTAATTATTTAGGTTTCAATATAATGGCGAATAATATAGTTAACATACCATACATAGTAACATGTCTCTTTTCCGCGCCAGAAAAATGTCTTTTTTCGTTCGCCGGATCTGAGACTCTACACTTAATTCGGAAAAATGTGTTTATTTTTTGCCCTAAGTGGAAATCTGCTTTCCTGATTAATTTTTGTCCACCAAGACTTTCACGGGATTCAGGTTGATACATAAATAGCGCTATATTACTTTCACCATCAGCTACAAAAAATCCTAGACTATTGTTATCTATCAAGTATTCGATTGTATATACTTCGGCTGGTCTGAAATCCTGAAAGTAAATGCAATTTCAAATATAAGTAATGCCCGTAGTATTTTGAAATTACCACGATTTAAAATCAGTTACATATGTACATAACTAATAATTTTCTACTCACTCTACTAACTAGGGATAAGGTTCTGTATTCTTCTTGAAATCTTAATAAACTAATTGATTTATACACATCAGCTACTAGGATCAAGCTTTTGATACTCAGCATTTGATGTATATAAATCTGTGTATCTATGAAAGCAACTCCTACGAGATCATTATCTTTTAATTGCCAAATATAAATCTGTAATACAATGAATAGTTAGTAAAATTTTTTAGAGCATATTTAAGAGCAAGAATTATTTCGTAAAACAAAATATATACCTTTTGACCAACTGCCGAAACTAAGAATCCCGATACTTGAGTTATAGCTGTTATTGGACCTTTCTGTTCTTTTGCATATATTTGCTTAAACCTGTTCTTTGTTAATGGTTGGCCTGGTTCTGGTACAACTTCGATGATATCGAATATAAGTATCTATAAAATACATGATGACATAGTTGTGGTCTGCACATTGATGGACATTTAACACGTTCGCTACCATGTGTCACATATGTGTAACACGCCAGCTCCCTTTCGAGAGCCCGACGTTACATATATGTGACATTTATATTGAAAGGTTTGTTTGGCTTATTTAGTATATTTTATATGGGTGTGATTGAATGTATGCGACATAATGTGTAAAACGACAACAAAAAAAGCATGGGCTGTAGCGGCGGTTTTCGAACCAGACTGTGGCAGCGAACGTGTTAATATTAGCTATTAATAAGTAATTTACCCTTCCTCTGCTTGTAATATCTTCACCATAATTATAGTTTGTTCCTAAGACTATGTAGCCTTTTAAACCAGACCGTGTTCCTTCATAAGCTAGGGAAACATTTTTTAAACAAGTGACATGCTCCCATTGATCAAGTTCAATTTTAGTATTGGGAATTGTTTCCCACGACACAGGTGAGAATAAAACGATTGAAAATTGTTCTTGTGAAGGGAACAGGAATCGTTCTGGTCGGTCTTCTTCTGTGAATTCCTATGCAAAAGGAAGTAGTATAATGCAGTAATTTCATACTGGATTACTACAATCATCTAGATTACGTATTAAACATAAACAGTTGTTTTTGTTTATTACCTTATCTTCCCCATTAAATCTATAATAACTTTTGAGCGGCTCGGCAATGCTGGTTATAACGCAGTACGTTTTACTTTCAAGATGATATGTTACAAAATGTGGCGTACATCGCAATGGTACTTTTCTAACGGGCCAAGGTGCGTCATAAGATAAATGAGTGGGAAGGACACATATCCTTAACTCTTCCTAATAAAGACATAACATGAAGCATAAGTCTTTTTAAACTTTAGTCATATAAAAAACAAGCCAATTTTCACAATACCTTTCTATTGAAGTAAAGGAACCCTTGTGGACAATTTATATTATTAAATGGTGCAAATGATGTAACAGGGCCGTCAATACCCATTGGATGGGTACGTAATTCACCGCGTCCGGTTAGGAATATCCAATGCGGATAATCACTACAAATAAATACGCCATTGTATCCTGCTATATTACTAAAGTATCGCATCATACAAGTTCGGGTTTCATTCATTGCGGGCATGTCCTCTTCTTTTGGCTTCGGCCTATAAAAACGAAATTCAAGTCACAGGTACTCATTGATACTCTGAATTGAATTTTAAACACATGTTCATACGTCTTTCATAGGTTATTATGTACCTTAAATGACCTGGAATTATTCCGTGATCCAATTTTCTAAACCGTAATTTCAAATGCCCTTTAGGATATTTGTACGCCTGATAAATTTGAAGTTCTCCATCTAGACGTACTAAAAGCATTGGTCTATTACCATGATGTCCCAAAGCAACCATTAAAATCTCACGAACCTATTTGGTAGATTGAATATTATTATCACCAATACTTAGTAATGAATTTCCTTTATTTATGGCATACCTGCATCTCAGGATTAGGAATTTCATTAATTGGCGTCGACTGTAATGTGGTAGATTCCATGCTGTCATGTAACACATATTGTCCAAATCCAAAATTCCGGATAAGATAAGACAAACGTAAGTCAGGAAGAGAATAAATTTCTAAGGTTCCACTTTCTCTATATACTAACAACCAATATGTGGGCTTGATTTCCTGTAAATGTCTTTGCCACCTATCGTGAATATTCATACAATTATTTATTAATTAATAGCATGGCATATAACAATATATGCTTTTAGTTCCAAATGTCCATTGTTATTAGTAAATACATTTCATAGCAGTTAAATAACAAAATGTGTCTCACCAAGGTGCTTTTTTACAACTTCCTTCTGAAACTTTTGGGTGAGATGGTACAGGCATTTGAAAAGCTGGTGCATCACCATAAAGTAAGTCATCCTCATTGTCAATATTTCCAACAATCTGTGGTTCTTCTATATTGTGTTCCTCCTCAGGTACTTCATCTTCAGCGCTGTCGGGTGAGTGTGTTGTGAAAATTCCACTTACATCTCGATAAGCACATAGTGCCTCAATTTGAGGACGCTAAAAAAGATTATTTTTGAACGCGCAGGTAAAAACTAACAATTTGTAAATTATTCGTTAATAGCACTATCTTACAAACAGTAAATTCGCAGCTTGTGCGTGTAATCTTGCGGCGCCTCGTCCTTCACGTAAAGTAAGTAACATAACTTGCCCATCTTCAGAAAGTATAGTTACATAAGGATCAGCACAACTTGCATGTACAATTGGACATCCAAGATCTATAGGCATGTGTTGAATCTATAATTTGAATATGTTAATCTATATCATACATTTAACTCATTATGTCAAATTCATCATTCTTTCATACAACATACTTGTTCAATCCCTTGTAATAAGCGCACACCCATTTGTGTGACTTGTACTATATATCTATTAGCACCAAGATTTCCAGCAAATACTGTACTACCTTGTGTACTAAATCCACTTTGATCCACTTCATTAATTTCTTGACCAGTTTGTAAGATCTACACACAATTTGTGATACATAACATAAAACGATATAAATAAAATATACATGAAATATATAGGAATTTGTTAAAAAGGAATCTGAGCAATGTAGGTAATACCATAGTTGAATCTTCCTGACTTAATATTAAAAAAGCATGAGATCCCTCAGTTTCAGTCTTTACTTGTTCATCATTATTTACTGTACCAATAACAGTCCACATGTCTTCACACCCAGGAAGTTCAAATGTTGTAACAACCTGCAAAAAATGTTTATATGTTTCTCATATGTAAGAAAGGCACAATCAAAGGATATCTTACTTATGAAATTCATACCTGGGGTCGAATAGACCGCTGAAGAACACAAAGTGCACCATTTTTACCATATCCTGAAGTGGTAACGAGTTCGACATCTGGATCTTGATTATGTGAAAATTCCTCTGATAAGAAAGCAGGTTCACCCATTGATATATTTCCACATGGTCCTATGTTTAATAAACTATCACATACCTACAAAGTTCATAAAACAGGTGAGCAAATAACTGCACTGTGTGCATTGTCGCATGTGCTTTATTCTTGCGTACCTCAAAAATATAAGATGTAATTTGAATAGATGTATGAGTTTCACTTCCATATACTTCTAACTCTTCTGGATCCTTGATGTCCAATACATCAGATGCCATCCAATCTCCAAGGAAATCTTGCTTTATTTTCTTTGCTGGTGTTTCCTCACTTTCACTTTCATCAAGTGTTATTTCAATATCAATTGTGTTCTGTATTTTCTCTGACTCTTTCTCAGTGAATCTTAATAACAGTGAATTACCGAGACGTGACCCCAGAAATAGGTAATTATCTTCACACATACATACCTATAAAATATGAATTACATTGTACTGTATTGAAAGGAATGTGATGTGTTAAAACACCATTGAAATTGATTCAAATAGACATACACACGATGTTAAAACACTTGCAGCAGCCTTGTCAAAATGAAATCCTCTAACTGAACGCATACTGTCCGCAAAAAGTGATAATACATATAATTCTCCACTTTTTAAAGAAATCACTAGTCTGTCTGATGATATAAATGCAACTTGGGCACCTTCTAAACTTATTTTTACACTGTCCTGTGGCTCTATAAATAAAGAGCATATGAATGTAGTTTATCTATAAACTTCAGTGCATTTGCCTTTATTGCAACACATAAAAGAAATAAACTTTTCTTACTTAGTGGAAAGTTTGTACTTGTATCTGCTAAACTATTTAAGGATACCCCATAAGGTGGAATACTTTGATTTAGGTATATAAGGGAATTCACTGCCATAATTAAAGTACCACCAAGAGGTTTCTTCACTGATACTGCTTGGCAACAGTCAAATGGTAAGTTTGATACAGACCAAATAATAGGGTGTACTCTCTGTTGAATATTTAAAGATATGGCAACCATAGCACAAGTATCTTGCCTAACTGCAATACGCCTATAATTCATTGTGCATTAATCATTACACATATCAAAATTTGGTAAAACATACTTCATTCAAAGGATATGTTTCTTACCCAGAAAATGTCCTGACTGGCTCATACAATATTAAGAGAGTAGGTTCATAATAACCATGCAAAAATTGCAAGTCTATTATGTTATCCATTTTTTCTTCTAGACTTTTTAGTATAATCATATATGAAGATAATATAGGAGTTTTATTTGATGATGTTATTTTTGAGGTATCAAGCAAATCACCATCATCAAGACTTGGATCTTTTCTGAAAGGTAATACCACCAACTTTCTACCATATATCAACATAACTGCACATCTACCTTCCGGATCTACTCTAACAATTGGGATATGATGGTGATTTGTCCACCCATCCTAAAAATATGTACCAAAACTTATACTTTAAATCCATTACAAATAAATATGTACATTGCCTTCATAAAATAAATTTTTAATATTAAAGTAGTAAGAGCAGATTTAAAAATTCATAGGCAATATACCATGTTCTTAATATATTTAATAATCATGAACAATTGAAAATAGTTATATGAAACATTTTAAATAAATCATTAATAGTAATTTGTACTATAATGTACTCTAACTAAAATGTTCACCCTTATCTCTTCCTCTTCAAAATAATGTAAAGACACAGTTCTCAGGTCATGAGTATCTTGGTCATATTCTACTACTGACAGTTTTGCATCGCGAAAACTAAGTAAAAGGGAGTCACGTTGAGATCCAATAAGATGAACTGCTTGCATTGACATTACATTCCCATGTAAGGTATATTGTGCTAAACACTCCAATTTCATTTTTGGCGGACGTGTTTCTAAAAAAAAAAAACAATTATAAATTGTACGTTGCTGTTCCTACGTACATGGTCTAGATGCTCTATACGTTAAATATTTAATTTACCGGTATATTTTTCTCTTCTTGTTGTATCAACATCAGGAATTAAACGAAACACTCTGATAATATTTGCACCGGCGACCACGAGACATTTTTCTGACCGATTAAAGAAATAACACGTTATTGTGTGTTCTACTCCCGTTGCAGGGTGAGTGCTTTTACATATCGAATACATCGTAAAACGTTTTATTATTTACTGTAAGTTAAAAGTCATATTCTATGTAGGTTAATAAATACGGAATACTTCCAAACGCGTTTCGTACATTATTTGAAGTACGATCTAAACGATACGAAATAATAAATATTACCAATCTTCGAACGCAGATTGAACTACTTCGAATGTACGGAAAACTATATAGGAAACTTCAAATACATCTCTAGAGACCCCAGCAACAGATAACGAAGACTTTCGACTAATCCTTACCTCTTCTATGGCTATATGACCCTTAAATCACAGACGAGATATAGGTACACCAAGCACGCAAAGCAAACTGTAATTCCAGAGTTACCGAGTCCTAGAGCCCGCCAACAATTTTTTTGTCACAGGTGACGTTCCACCAAACACATAAAATAGCTGTTTTTTAAATATATTTGGTCCTAAAAATACAAAAATAAAACATGGAATTATTTTGTAAAAAATTCTTACATCTGTTACCATACATATTGCTTGACATTTAACAGATATATATGTAGATGTTTAATATCACGCGATTCGGACTCTGCCACCCAACCTCCCTACTGCGTTTCTGCTATAGCGGCAACCTGCACGTGGTGAAACCTGGAAATCGGTAATAATTGTGAGTGGAGAATTAGAAATTAGAATTCTTCTGAAATTACAACCCAGCTATTATCTGCTTTACATGTATACTTTAATTAGATGTTCGCCACCTCGTTTAGCAAATAAGTTAGCAATGTCGTGTCGGATATCGCTCGGCTATCTTTTTTTAATCTTTCCCTAAACTATAGTTCGTCCATCATGTTATTTTTTTTGGAGTATACTGCTAAGTGAACGTAGTTCAGTGATTTTTTTCTCATTTCTGAAGGGTGCACCTTTTGTTGCGTTGTATTTAACCCCTACAATAATTTCTGACTGGAATCACAGACGAGTATATTTTGTTTGTGATATTAATATCCGCCAGAAAAAACAAATAAACATATTGGGCAGCTTCGGGAGATCAAGGAGAATATTCAAATGTGTTTCGGAGTAATAATCCGAGTTGTTGTTTTAATGATATTAAAATTTTTTTAAACAGACTTTCTCAGGAACGTATTGAATTTCGTTGTTTTATGCCGAAACATTTAGTTGCAAAGGAAGTTTTGACGCGATTTTAATGAAAAAAGGTATATCCAAGCTTGCGGGGTTCAATACGGACATTCAAGAGTGATCAGAGTAATATTCTGTGATATTTGTTTAAAGTTATTGGTAATTTTTCGATCGAAGTACGCGCGAGTGGAGTAGGAATACGGCCGAAGATTATTTCCTGGTAGCAGGATTACATGATGATAAAGGAGGTATGCGAGGAGGCACTCCTAGTGACGTCCAGTCACGTGACGCCTGCGCGTTGAAAATCTACATTAATCGCGACATATCGTCCAATTTTCATTAATATCTCGCTCATATCAATAAAAATCCTTTCTAGTTCGTACGGGGATTATAGCTGAGGGTTCACTGTTATTTCTTATTACGTATTCGCTGTAATTTGATGCCCAGAAACTTTAATTCGAGCGTTTTAATGCTCGCGAACTTTTTGTCCCGACAAGAACTATCTAATAAATACTAATATCTGTCAGGAACAATAACTCAGATTATTACTCCGATCACTCTTGAATATTCTCTTTGATCGCCCGAACCTTCTTAATATCTTTATTTGTTTTTTTCTGGCGGATATTAGTATTTTCAAGAGCGGTTATGGAGTCGTTTAATAGATCGATTTTGATGGGAGTAGAAATTCGCGAGGATTAAAACGCTGTAACTGAAGTGTCCGCGCATCAAATTATAGCCAATATGTAATAAGAAGTTACACTGAACCCTCAGTTACATTCCCCGTAGATAAAGGTATCGATTTTGATCGATACGCGTGAAATATTAACGAAAATTGAGAGATATGTCGTGATTAATGTGGATATTCAACGAGTTGGCGTCACGTGACTGTGAAGTCACTAGGAGTGCCTCCACGCATACCTCCTTTATCATCATGTACTCCTGCTACCGGGAAATAATTTTCGACCGTATTCTGACAACTCCCGTGTATGTCAATCGATAAATTGCGAATAACTTTAAAACAATAACACAGATTATTACTCTGATTATTCGCGAATGTCCGTATGCATCTCTGGAAGCATCCTTATGCCTTTTCTTAATTAAAGTTGCGCTGAAATTGTATCTATAATGAAATGTTTCCACATATAACAACGAAATTCAATACGTTTCTGGGAATGTCGGTCTGAAAAAAATGTTAATATCTTTAATACAACAATTCGGATTATTACTCCGATCACTCTTGAATATTCTCCTTAATCTCCCGAAGTTCCTCAATATGTGTATTTGTTTTTTGTTCTGGCAGATATTAGTATTTTTTAGAGCGATTATCGCATCGTCTACTAGATCGATCTTGACACGACAAACAGTTCGCGAGGATTAAAACACTCTAATTGATGTTTCTGGACATCAAATTGCAGCGAATATGTAATATGAAATTACAGTCAACCCTCAGCTATATTCCCAGTACGAATTCGTAAGGATTTTGATTGATATGCGCGAGATATTAATGAAAATTGGATGATATGTCGCGATTAATTGCGCGTTTGGTCTACTCATATCACAGACCAAATATAAGTAGACCAAGAACGCAATGTAGCGGTAACGATTTTTCTATCACGGGTGACGTTACCCATCAAACACATAAAATAGCAGTTTTTCATATGTTTAGTCCTGAAAATACAAGAATAAAACATGAACGTATTATTTCAAAAACTCTTTCATCTGTCAGCATACATATTACTCGACCTTTAACAGATATATATGTTTCATTATTCTCTAGTTATTAAATAAATACGACACTACTTTATCATCATCGTGAGATTAAAATTAAATTATTACCATTAAATTATTACTTTGAAAAAAGAATAAAGCCAAAATAGTTCAAAATGCCGAATAAATAAAGTAAATAACCGTTGGTTTCAGCATCTGAAATGAATATTAATCCGTAATTAAGAATTGGCAATATATCATCCGAGTTTATGTACCACTTGGCACGTGTCCCATAAAATTAATTAAAATTACGATTTAAGTCGATTGTCGAAGTGGTTTAAATAACGCTCTATTAGTTCGTATTCGCTTCTTATAACTTAAATTTCCATATGGCGTTATAATTAATATTCGTTCGAGTCGCTTAATAATACGCGAATTAATCTCGTGAAATCTTTTTGTATTTGCTACAATTTTCCTTTGAATATCCAGTAATATATTGCTCACAGATGTAAGAGCTTTTGAAAAACAACATTGTCCAACACAAAAAAAGGTTGTAACAACAAATATGTGATCCTTACAGATTTTGACGCGCTGAACGACCCCTACTAACAATCCATGATTTTAGCGACTTTTTGGCTTTTATTTACGACTCCAAAGCCCATTTTGTGTATTTTAGGAGTGCTTTCCAAAGAAAACTGTCTGTTCTATCGCGTAGAGCGATTGAAATCCTCCCTGGAGGCCAAATTTTTTGGAAATTTGAAGACAGTCTCGAAAAATGAGCGGGTGGAGTAGGTCTCGTTAAATTTAACTAATGTTTGAACATATTTGCCAATTGATATTACAAATATAACTTAGATGATTTTATTCGTTGAATGAATTTTATTCATTTAACTAATGTTTAAACATATTTGAAAATTAATATTGCAAATGTAGTACATATTATTTTATTCGCTAATATCCACAGAAAGTTTTATAATTAATAGAAACTCTCTAAATGTATAACTGTCTAACTGTCTAACTGACTAACTGTCTAAACTGTTCATCGCCAATCCTGTTCAAGAGACGAAAATGACCCGTTTTTTCAAAATTGTTTTTTTCGAAAACTGAGGGTGACGGACAGAAACGATTTGCGGATTCGTTTTCAGCACATCAAAATCTGTAAGGATCACATATTTGTCGTTACAACCCTTTTTTGTATTGAACAGTGTTGTTTTTCAAAATATCTGACATTTGTGAGCAATATATTACTGGATATTCGAAAGAAACTTTATAGCAAATACAAAAAGATTTCACAAGGTTAATTCACGTTTTATTAAGCGATTCAAATGAATATTAATTAATTCGGCATAAGATAATTTTTAAGATAATTATAAAATTTCTATAAATGCTGCATTCCTATTTTTCGTTTAAAATATCAAAATAAATTTGGACTGTCGGATATGTCCGCAACGACATTGGGACGTATATTCTTAATTTTATTGACATTGGTCAATACTATATTGAAATTTAATACGAAAATTAGACTGCTATAAATGGTATACTACTTCATTATATCTCCCCAATTACTTGTAATATTTAATTAAGTCAACAAATGTAAAAGATTCTTAATCTATTCTGTCTTGTCGGTAGATTAATCAAGCATGATCGTAAACCAGACTTGAAGAAGTGGTATTCTGCTCTCTTAGTTTAAGTTTATATAGGAATATTTTTACCTTCCTAAAACGGCACCTAACTGGCACTTAACTGGCACCCAGGCATAATAACTGTTGTAAATGATAATGAAATACACTTCAATAAAAAGTACAGTGATATTTGTAAATTTATTATTAATTATAAAGATATTCCAATAATATTTTGATAGGAATTTTTCTGGATATCTAGCGTGAAATGCAACGGCAAACTTGTTAAGTTATCCAACACGGTACATTGAATGGAACTAATGCGAACGTTGGAGCTATTGGTAATGCATATGTATATGAAAAGTGTGCCATGTGCTTTGCTTGAGGGTTGTTATTTATTAAACACAGTGTTTTTAAGACATTGTAATGTCATTTTTTATAAGGAACAGTCGCGGTGGTGGAGGCCACAAAAGGAAGGTATTTTATATATTCACATATATTTTCAAATATATCAATTGCTTACTAAGAGAATTTAAAATTAATGTCTGCAGAAGGTTCAACTTATGATTTATTTAATATGTATTTTCTAAGATCATATTTCTACCATATATGAGATGGGCTTGCAAAGAATACTTGTTAATATTGAATATTTACAACATTAAACTGTAGGACTGAAGAGGTGTGGTCTATATATTAAAATCTTTTTTGTGTATACCTAGTCTTATTGTGTAAACTTAAGGTTTGTCCTTCAACTTATCTCTCACATTTTTTTAGTTGAATGGACAAGTAGTTACAAACAAGGGTACACCAAAGGGAAAAACAAAAACTGCTAAAAAGAATGTTGCTGATGACAATGAAAGTATTGCAAGTACAGATGAAGAACTTGCAGAAGAAAATCAGAGGTAATTGTGGTTCTTTTTTCCTTGTAGTTACTTTCACTTAATTAACTATGAAGTCTATAGGATTAAATTTGTTTTTAACCAGGGAAAGTATTGTTTTTCCATTTATCTAAACATTATAATATACTTTACTCTGATAGGGACTTATCTCAGGATTATTCAAGTGAAGAAGAACAAGAAACAGCACAAGAAAAACGCGTAAGATTAGCAAAGAAATATCTTCAGCAAATTGAGGAAGAAGGTATTAATATATAGAATTATTATTTTGAATTACTCATTTCATATATTTTAATATGGCCTGATTAAATACAGAAAAGGACAGAGCAGAATTTGAAGAAGGAGCAGTCTCAAAAAGATTACATGAAGAATATTTGGAGGAAAAAGGGCGGTTAAGGAAAACTATAGCATCAAATTATGTTGGTCATGAAGAACCAATTATTCTTAAGTGTAAAGAACATAGGGATTCTATGACTTGTTTATGTCTTTCTAGTAATGGGAAGTTTTTATATTCTGGGTCCAAGGATGGAAGTTTGGTAAAATGTATGTTATTGTTAAATATTGATTTAACCCTTTGACTTTAATGTGTTCTAACAAAAAATCTTCAACATCGTACAATGCGCTATTCGTGTGACAGTAGTTGACATTAAATTGTGTCAATAAAAACAAGAGAAATGACACATAACAGTATGTTCCATACTGTATCAATTTACTAAAAAAGTAAATACATGGTACCCAGAAAAATATACTGGTTATACATATATGCCTTTCGTATACATTCATGAACATATGAGATCATATATATATATAATAGACTCCTGTATAACGCACCAAAGCTATTGCAACTACTGTTTTCATATAAGGCGATTCTTTGTACAATGCGCCAAATAATAAAACACAGGAATTACCTGATTTAAGAATTAAATCGGTTTTAGTTGACGATTAGATTATTTTCTTCATCGTATATATGCCATTTATTTTTAAAATACTGTCCTATTTGATAAAACATACAAAATAAAACTTGGCACTATTTTATTTTTTGTATTTGATATTTAAGGGTGCTTAAAAGATAGAACTAAACTGAAAGCTATCAAGGGTAGAAGGAAAGGACAGGATGGAATAAAATGTGTACAGTGTATAGCAGTTAGCACAGATAATAAATTTTTGGTGAGTCTATAAATACTTATTTTAAATTTGTATTCATATGCATATTTTGCTGAAACTTTTGTTGTTTTCTTAAAAGGTAATAGGAGATACTGGTTGTAAAGATGTCAAGGTATTTTGTGCAGATACCTTAAATCATATAAAAAATCTACAAGGACATAGAAGTAATGTGACTGGGTTAGTTTTTCGAAAAGATACACACACATTATATTCTGCTTCTGACGATAGAAGTGTGAAAGTTTGGAACTTAGATGATATGGCATATGTTGAGTCTTTGTAAGTGCTTATAAGGAGAGTTCTAATTTGTAAGATATACTGTAAAACATATTTTGATCTAAAATTTCATAACAGATTTGGACATCAAAGTGGAATTACATCTATCGATGCACTTGCTCGGGAACGAGCAATTACTAGCGGTGGTTTTGACGGAACTATACGAATTTGGAAAATTGTTGAAGAATCGCAGTTAATATTTAATGGCCATCGTGGCAGTATAGACGCGGTCAAACTCATAAACGAGGAAAATTTCTTCAGTTGTGGGGATGATGGACAATTATGTGTTTGGGGTTCTTTAAAGAAAAAACCTCTTTGCTCGATATCAGAAGCTCACGGGAAAGATGGAAATAATGACCAGCCAATATGGATTTCAAGCATAGGCACATTACTTAACACAGATTTAGTTGCATCAGGTATTTTTAATTAAATACACGATTTTGTAGACAAAGTAGAAGGAAATTCATGTACATATGCCATACTTTTTCTGTTTTAATGTCATGCTAACTAGCGATAAATAGTTAGACCTCATGCAACAGTGTATTTGATGAACTTTATACATTTTGTGAATCGTTAAAGAAAAAAATTAGGTCCGTCAATGCAGTAATAAGTTATAAAAAAAAAACATAATTTTCGTACAAATTGAAGATACTACAAAGATTATCAAAATGAACCTTCCTCCTGAAAAAAGTTTGTGCATTTATAATAAGTACAATATAATTCTAATTTCAGGATCGCGAAACGGGATTATCAGATTATGGAAATGTGCAGACTCCTTTAGATCATTAACTCCACTTTTCGATGTTCAATTAGCGGGTTTCATAAACGCACTATTTTTCACACCCGATGGGAGCCAGCTTATAGCGGGGGTCGGTCAAGAACACAAACTTGGGAGGTGGTGGCGTATACCAGAAGCTAAGAATAGTATTGTTATTATACCATTAGTTCAAAACAAAACAAATAAATAGTCTATCTAATTAAATACAAGTTGTTATCCAATTGAATGAAATCGTACCGATTCGCCGAATGTATACTTTTTATACGTTTAATACAGATATACTTTTCTATCTATAACATTAAAAGTAATCTATTCTGATTTTCTACTTACACAGTAGAAATGTAAATTATCCTCCAGCCTTCTAACAATAAGTCTTCTTTCTTTCCCACTATTTTTGTGGAGAACTTGCCGACGGATCGCCGGTGATAATTGAATGAAACAAATATTGGTCCACAGTACAAGTATTTATTTATTCTGTACAAAAGTTGAGTTATAAAATATTATGTCCCCATTTCAGGTCTTGTTCTTAGTCTTGTATACCATGCCGTCTTGAGTTCGTTCGTATAACAATTGTCGTTGTAGAGGACATTAGCTCGTACACGAAAAAACGGTCGGGCTTTTGAATTAATTTACACTACTGTGACGATTGTCAAGTAGCGAGAATATTTGTAGAGCCTCATGGCTGTTCTCGCGTAAGTGCGCGTGTCCTCCTCGTACGAACCTTGGGCTCACCGTGTACATATAAATCAAACCGACTTTTAATTTGCATATTTATTCGCCTCAACAAACGGTACAGCGAGTGTACGCTATTTCATGTGCATTTTTGCAATAAGTTTTCAAACGAGTGCGACATATAGGCCTTTCAATGCGGCTTTTACCGTCGTTTCATTTTACTCCCATCTTTTATCTTTCTTTTTCATTTGCAACCTGTGAGTGTACAAGTCCATGAATATGCTCTCGGAAAGATATTAAGTGATTTTATTTTCCGAACTGCCTGATTTATTCTCTGATAGTTTATTCTAGTTTATTTTCGCGGAGACTTATCGCATTAGTTGGATGTATTTCCGCTTCATTTAGATTCGTTAATCTATGCGCAAACGATTGATGATAATATTTTATTTTTCAAATCTGGACATCGCTTCTTTTTATCTCGTTTCGTCCACGACCTTTTCTCTCCTCCGCGAACCTACCTTTTCTAAAACCCAATTCGAATGTATTAAATTAGATAGTTGCTTGAAGATTACAACCGAATTTAATGAATAAGAAATTCAATCATCATTTTCCCGACGGAACCGCTTATGAATTGATCTGCTCATCGGGCATTAACTGTAAGTACGCACGCCAAAATAAAGCGATTGCACGACGAAAGTCACATAGATTAATATTAAGACGAAGAAATATTCGTAATTTCGTAGCAGCTGCATTCGATGATCGTTGTAGTTTTTCATACGAGCGAGTGCCGTTTGAAGAAGATATACATCGAAATATGTGTATTCTTTGGTATCCGTGCGTAATCTGTCGTTTAGTGTTGCAAGTGTAAGACAAGACTTATGTTTATGTTTCCTTAGTGTTCCTTTTGAGTGCTTCTTCCGTAATACGAGCAAATTAATTAATTATTATATAGCATACACACAGACCCACGCAATATAATCGGTGTAGGAGTATTCTTTAATAATGATATTAATCACTTTTGTATCTTTAGTTTCGTTTGCGCTTTAGAAGAGATATTAGGACCATACGAAGTAGGATCGTGCATCGTTTAATTACACGTAGTTCTTTTTAACGTATCATAGAGGAACTAAGTTATTTTTACGATACTTCCCATTCACGAAGTTACACCAGTCGAATATGTTAGGAATATGAAATTACAATTCATGATAATGTTTCGTACAATACAGAATATATACATATCCCATTTTTCCATAATACTTTGATTTATGTTCGGTCGAAAAGAGCATTCAATGTACAATTACTGGAAATCATTAAATTAAGGCCAGATATTAATATATTGTGAAAAGGAATGAATAGTTGTATTCCTTCATATGATTCATATAAGTCCTGTCCTACATAACTCTCGTAATCAAAACAATCACATCAAAGAGTGGCAGAAATATTGGCGAATGCGAATTACTTAGAAAGTCGAGGGATTCGTTGTCTGCGAAACATACACGGTAAGAAACCTTAGGCGAATAAATTCGATGGAATTAATTAAAACAAGTGGCATGGCCGTCTGGCGTAAATGATCACAATAACGCGCCTCGAAACATGATCATCATTCTTTTCAGTATGACGGAACCTGGGATGTTATATATTACACGCCACTGCAATTTTCCTATTATATATACGCTATGTACATTCTATCCCATAAAGCACATGATATCCTATATAAGGTGAACATTTACGCTGGGGAAACGATCAAACGTTTTTCATTATTCAACAATAATATAATATTTGATTTATGTCGAAATTGGTACATTTATTAAACATGTATTCCAATATGAACATACAATTTCATGAAATTTTAATTAATTCCGGCAAAAGGTACATTGGTAGCACGTAAAAAGTTTCAACATTGTTATACCAATACTGTTAACAATATCGAATATTGCTTTTTTCAAAGCAAGTAGATTACTTTTAAAATTATCAGAATGTTTCTTTGGCGTAAGAATAATATCTGAATTATTTTCGATATTATGTGCTTTATAAGATGTACTGCTCGTAAATGTAGCGCGCTCGTCCGTGAGGGACGGTGTTTCGAGTTTGATGGAACGTGGAACGAATCGAAGCGATTTGTAATTAGTACCGAAAAGTTTGCGAAAATTAAAAATACGATCGAACCGGACATCAGTTTTTTCTGAGCTTCCCTTGATCTTTTACACATACTTTCTCTCAGCAGTTTAGGACAAAAGTGAGGCCGTGAGTATGGCAATTACACGTTCAGCTTCTCGAAGGCATCGACGATGATTTTGCAAAATGTTAGTTTTCATTTCTATCTTTGGAACTTTCATGATGTGAAGAGAACTATATATATATATAATATCATTATGATAACATTCAGAATTAATCTTTTAACCGAAGACATTTATGGGCGTGACCGTCATTTTAAAACATTGATAAAATTTTGGGTTTTATGTCAGGTTAAGTTAAACGATGAAAATCAACATCGAAAAAGAAATTATTCTCCACACATCGCACAGTTGCGGAATTCCTAAAGTTCATCGAGTGCAATAAAACGGTAGTATCCAAATACAATTTTCGTGAAAGACAGCGTAAAAATTATTGTTAGCTTATAAAATACTCTTTCAACATAATTCCCAACACAGTTACTGCGAAACATACATTTCGATTTCATTAAAAAATATATCTATCGCGATTTGATAATTTCGAAGGATTCACGATGTATTAATTCCTCTTTCTTCACAATATTCTTGCGTAACGCACAATTTTAAATTCGTATTCCAATATCAGTTAAACATTTTCACAAGTCTGCCTATTATTTCGTATCACATTTAACCCTCACCCTTAAGACACCTCACCTTCTACTCTAAATTTTGCGACGTGCAGAATTAAAAAGGAATTACAATATGGTTTGCATTTTGAAATCTCCTTCAATCGATGCACCGTAAACCCTTCCTCCCTAAATAATTCGTAGAAAACTCTCATCCAAAGATCTTTAACGCAGAAACAATGCTCACCGAGTTCGCGAATTAATGTTTCGATACCCTGGTCTGTTCGCGGCCTACGCAAATCACGCGACGTAAATATCGTACATACATATGTATCTCGTACACCTCCAGTTATCCTTTTTTTTTATTCCGAAACAGAGACGATATCGCGCAAGGTACTTTTAAACGAAACCTACCATCGTAGACTGCATCTACATCGGCATCCAATTGGAGGACTCCACGGTCACTCCAGTCCGGCATTTCATTATCCAAAACTTGTCTTCGTTTCCTTTTACTTTCGTTTTCCAGCGATATATTTCGCAGTATATCGACATACATATACAGTATACTTATATAAATCGTGTAACACCGACGAATTATTCGTGTATTTACCCCATTTTCTTTTGCCGCTCTATGCATTTCCGTTCTCCAGTAGTGCCTTTTGCACGGGCTTCACAGGGCGCACTCGAACGCGCCTTTTCGTCGCTTATGTCCTCTCGTATTATAATATTGGCTCGCACTTTTGCGTAATTTTATTCTCTTTTCCCTCTTTTCACGTAAATGCTTGTGAATCCTTGTACACTTGCATACTGCTTCTGTGTGTGAGTGTGTAGTGTGATCGTATGTGTGTACTCGTGTTTTGTTGCATGTACTTCATGAAGATCGGTATACGTTTATTACGTACGGTTATCTGCAATTTTTTTGTCGATTATGTCTTTTTTCCGGTTTTTTTTGCTTGTTTAAACACTATTTCGCTACAGTGGACTACCATTATGAACTCTACGCTACTTTGTAATTGTATTGTAATGCTTTGTAATGAACGACTGTACTGTACTGAATGTGCATACTGGTGAGCACACGCAATCTATTTAAGACCACGTTATACGGATATCATACGTGATGCCGGTTCCTATCAAAGATAGAGATTTCCATGATAATATTTACTTAAATATCGGCGAGATTTTTGAATGTGTCTAGTAGAATTAATGAAAAGTATAAGTCGTGCGGTAGGGCTTACGTACCTTGGTTTTATGTTATTACGATATTGCGGTCATTATAAGGTTATTGTATAATATCGTGATAAAAAGTTCGACTTAATGCAAAGAATTTTGTTATTGATATCTTCCTTGAGAATATGCGTGAGTTTGATGAACATTTGATAATGTGGCACCGCGTATGCTTTCTGTAATCGCGATCGTATGTGTCATGTATGTACCTGTTACAAAATAATATATGCAATTGTGAGAGACTTCATGACCTGGCTAAGTGTGGTTCTGTATTCAAACGCTTTCTTTTAATTAGTACTTGTGTTTTCGGTTATGGATAATAATCATAGTTAATAATAACCACTTTGTGTTTCCATCGTTAAAAATCTTAGACATCAACGTACATTCACTTTTATAATAAATCGTTATTAGAAACCTATCCTCGTACTTGCTATGCATTTAATATAAATTTCATCGTGTTATCGTTACTGATCATACTTTTTTTCTTATTTACATATGATGTATCTACGAGTCATCCGACTCATCTGGCTTTCACGTGTTTTTCATTCTTTCAATAATCCGCGGGTGTGCCGATTTGATGCGGTAAATATATATATATATATATATATATATAACTTCCTATCTTTTTCTTTGAAAACCTCTGTCTTGAGAAGAGAAGAAGAAGCCTTTCGTGTATGGAACGAGAATACGCACTGTGTCTTCTTCAAGATCTATAACAGCTCGACATTGTTCTTGAACACGCACACGAGAGGATAACACAATGAAATACGAAAATAAATCACAAAAGTCAGGATTGTTTTGGAATCGACGTGAAAACTGTTCCCGTCCCACTGATTACTTTCATTTGCATATTGCAAGAGTTCGAAACTTACGCATAAATCATGCTCTGATAACGGATATTCTACTGATATTAATGTTATCTATAGTACTTTCGATATCTTTGATCCTCTGTTAAATATTTCTATATACAAACTTATCTAACAATTTTGAGATACCAGGTGTATTTAATATATCGATTAAAAAAATACTCTTCGGGAAACAGTGTTTCACGTTCTTACTGTTGATGATGTATGGATGGGTCCAAATACAAGGTTGGAGTGGATCGGTGAAAATAAAAAGCAGGAATGAAACAAAAATAAATTGCAGTGAGTGACCTTGTCTATTTTCTATCGATAGTTCGAGTCTATATTATTGTTATACTGTATTCACCTATCGTCCGTAAGAATGAGTACCATTCACGTGGATCTATGTACCATTGCTGCATTGCTATTGCATTTAAGTAATTAATTATGGGTTTTGTGTAGCTCTGATTAATTCGCTATTGATTTAATCGATATCGCGATCGCAGGGTAGCCTAGTGATAATTCCATGATTTCAAACGTAGACAATCGTACTATAAATCAAGAAACATAACGTACAATATATAGTATTGTCATATGCTCAATTATTAAACCAAAATTTGGAGACCCGCAAAACTGATTCGTGACTGAAATTTGTACATCGTGTGAATACGTCTACATAGAGTAAAGAAAAGTATATCTTAAATACCATAGTACTGTAGAAGAACGGCCTATACACGGTGTCAGGACTTTCTAATACTTTACAATGTGAAGGTGATTGTCTTTAAGTGTTGGCTTTGCGGGCTATATCGCGCAAATAAAATGTTACTTAAAGGACTCAAATGAAAGGATTACCAAATATTTGATTCAACATATGAATTATCAAAAAGAATAAACAGCCGTTGCTCCCTTTGATCAGTCGATCGATCACGGATTACTATTGCGATTAACAAATGGGGTGTAGAAATACAAACGGTAAACAGACAGGCGAACGGACAGACAGACAAACAGACGTGGATCGGAGGCATGTAATACTTAGGCTTACAATACTGTAATGGATAACATACACGCATTAAATTTTTACTTGTTAAACTTCCGGCTGATCGTGGTTAATCATCTTTTACGGTTGTCGCAAAAGGAGGGACGATGAACCATCAATGAACGTTGAAAACGAGTCGGTCAATCGAGCAGCCTTCAAAGATATCCTTTTCTCATTACCTACGATTTCGGAATAGGGATCTCACATTCTTTCACATTTCTTCTCATCCATACGCTCATTTTTATGTCATACGATATCTAATCTTTCCGCATACTCATATTTACAATAATTCATTACTCTAGTTTGCCATTCGATGATCTCCTTTCATGGCTGACGCGAAACAACGATGTTTCGCCGTTTTTCTGTTTCTTTTATGCAACCTCGATTTCTGGCATACTGCGATTATGTATTGCGCGCAATTTTACACATTTAACATGTGTAATGATTGCCCGCGTACGGTGATTAACTGTAAGCTCCGTTCACACTCGATACGACGATCAGGTCTGCGTGATTCCAATGATACTAGTCAATTAAAAGCGCGTTACTTTTGCATCGGTCAAAATCTTTTGTATAAATGCAAAGCAATGTAGATCTGTATGACTCGATCAAAGCAACTCTAGTGATTGAATGCAGTTCTTCACTTACAGTACCTTAGAGAGTGCAACTGCATCGTCTATTCCAAAATGACTATGCCACATATCATAATGCCAATAATTCGCATGTAAGTGCGTGGACGCAAATGCGTTATAGTGAGTTCATTATAGATCAGTACAGCACTCGCTTGAATGCAACTTAAAGCACACAGTCACATTCGAACGATGCAATTATACACAGTAGATGTACGTTGAACACATACAGTTTATCAAAGACACGATCTGTTGTATGCAATTATGTCTGTTATTTTATACATTAGCGATATGGCAGTTTGTTAAGTCGGAGGTTGAAGCTACGCTCATTCATTAATTCTCTTGGCAGTTATCGTTGTAGAAGTGTCAGTATGTGATACTATTGAAAACTGTAATGCGAGTCATTGATTATATCACGTGGTACGTAATGTGAACGTAGCTTTGATATTTGGAGGAGGGGCCGTTTAGTTGCATTACGCGCGACAATTATCGTTGTCGAATTCACCACGTAGCATCTTGGCTATCATCCTGTGCCCTAATCCCGTACATCTGCAATTAAATGCAGCATTGCAAACGCGTACATAGAACGGTAGGTGCGTAATCGAAAAAAAGGAATTATGTTCGCGCTTTCCGCGTAATAGTGAACAATAAATAGAGTACAAAAGGGTTGGGATGGATATACAAAAAAAAGAAACGTAGAACGTTACAATGAAATACCGATCGAACGGAGAATTGGTTGTAATCGCCAGAGGCAATCGAAGTGACATTTACATGTAAATAAAAAAACAACAAACGGCGAATCAAATGATATTTGGAGAGATTTATCGTCTTCCTTTCCTTTCGCGTCATGTTGTTTTATCTCGCCGAATACGTAATTTATTCGCTATTAAATTTGATATTTTACTAGTAAATATAGAATATCGAGTGTGAATATTCGTAGCGTAATGATAGCGGATAATAAATATAATACAGATCTATAGATAGAGTTTCGGTATGGTACAGCTATAATACAAAAATCTTCGCCTTTTTCGCTCTCGCGATCAGTCTCTCTCACGCATTATCTTTTAATTCTATTACTCGCGATCCTATCGTTTCTTGTGGCTCAATAAACATCATCGGAGAGATATTTTTTACTTGTTCACGAATTTTCATAATTCATAATGCGCTCGCGCGATATGCGCCCCGAACTATCTATGTTCGCCGAAAGTTAAAAAGCAGTGCTTCTGTGACACGTAATTCAACGGGCGATACTCCTTTTGTTATTTAGAATACACACGTTTATAACACAGGCATACTTGTTCATTCATTTCTTTTCATCATTGTCTATTCATTCACACTTTTAGTCTTCCTTTCGTGTCATATATAAGATTTACCTAGTATACGGCACTCTCTTAAACTTCCTCGCTCCAGGAAGGAGTCAAGACCCACTTGTACATATTCATTAGGAATTTATTTACATGCGTGCTAATTATCCTGCTCGCGAATCTTCACGTAAATCAAATGATCCTTCGTCCTCTGCGTCCTTTAATTAGTAAACCTTCCGAGAAATACCAAAATCGTCCATTTACGAAAGTCTTTGATGTTATATTTTGAATATTTTCGAATTCTTCAGTACCGATCGAATTATCATGGACGTGTCTTAATTTCCATTTTCCAGAGATTTTTAAATCCCCATTCGAAATCAGTCAACATCGAAATATTCGTGCACCACGATATCAGTTGCAATTGCCATTCTGAAAAATTAAGGGAAATAATTAAGGACCCCTTAACGAAGGATCGTTCGTCGATACGCGTCTATTCAGTCATACGATATAACTTATAAGTTCTTGCACGAAGATTTCTAATGCATTCTCGTAACCCTTTAACAGACGGTTTTCGTGATGCTCGCTCAAGGATATTTAGCACGCTGCCACGACTTCGCTTCTCTCTTTCGTATTTCGAATAAATACCTAGCATTAGTGTAATGATAAGAAGGACAACCAATACGACTACCATTTATCGTAGTGATAATAATGGGCATACTATAATAGTGTCTAGTAGTAGCGTATCTCCACACTTCGTCTTTTTTTCTTCGTCTTTATCTCTTATTAACTAGAACTTCACTCTTCTTTCATCTCTTTAATAGTTAATATGGCTTTACTGCTCGTGCGTCGTGTGTGTCTCTTCTCTAGACAATGTTACTCCCTTCCATTCTCTTCCTCTTCATCTTCTTCTTCTTCGTCGTCGTCATCGTCGTCGTCGTTGCCGTTACTTTAAACACCATTCCTCTTCTTTTCTGATAATCTTGATTTTTCACTTTCTCTCTCGAGGCAGTCCGACAATAAATCGTGCGAATTTTTCACGATCGAGGGGCAGTCACGCGAACGAGCGCGTGCCTCAAGAAATTAATTAAACGTAGGATAATCACAGAAAAAGGGGTTTCGACGTATGGGATATACGTTTTCGTCGGCAGTGTCGTCGCTTCACCGTAATAATTGCGGCAGGATAGCGCTTATCAGTAAGCTGCCCGTCACCAGGAATACTGCCTGACTATACCGATCCTGAAGTCGGCTAGAACTTGCTCCGTTGTATGTCAGTTCTTCATTCTTCACCACTTCGTTTGGATGGTCTGAATATTCCTCTGCAAAAACAAAGAAAAAATATACATAGACATTAGTAACGTAATATAAAATCCATCTTATTTAACTTTCTCCAAAGTAATTAGGGGGTAAACAAATCAAAGCCACACGGCGCAGAGATATGGTTTTAAGTAGTAAGCATTAGGATAGAATTTGAGGGACTCTCGAAGGGATATCTGTAATTTTAATCGTTATTACTGAAGGTATTAGAGTGAAGGTCCTGGTAATTTGGATTCGACACCTTGGGAACATGAATCCCGTATCGTGCCGTGTCTCGGGAACATGCCTCGGTAATGGCTGAGGGGCCATCCGCGGCTGCTTATCGGTGAAATGCAAATGTACGTATCCGCGGTACATTTAGAAGTCAAATGATCTTAGGTGACGACAAAGGAAGGGTAAGCGAGTGAGTTTTTAACTCACTCAGGCAGATGGCTTTCGAGAGATCGTCGCCTCTAATACTATATTCTCCATGTCTTCGTTTAACAATCTTCCATCTGGCATATTAAATATTCTTCCATTAATATATAATGGTTTTTCTCACTTTGAATAATTCAAGTTTTTATACGGTAACAATATGCAAATACTTTTATTCGACAAATATTGCGAGCTCCTTTCGAGGGAAATGAATTATTCTGGATCTCACATTGAAACTTGAAATTTGTATGTATGCTTTTAATTGTGAAGCTTATAATAATTGTATTATATAAAAGGTATCGAATAACGATACCAAGTAAAACCAGTTACGAGGCACGATATGATTTTAAAGCTCATTTAAATTTATTCCCTCGTTATTTACTTTATCCGACTTAATGCGACCGACCGATAAACCGAACGAAGTACGGAAAACGATTGTTCGACACGCAATGGACCTTCGCACCGAGGAAGGAGGAGGAATGTAGCGGTAATTTTACGGGTACAATTTTAGCTGGCTTTTTGATTAACACGAGGAACAAACTTCACGGTATCGTTCGCATTTTACCTTCATCAATGAAGTTTCAGAACATAATTGTTACGTAGAATAGGAGGAGTGATTCACCCGCGTCACGTAACGAGACATGCCAGAAAAATAACTGTCCTGTTACATGTCCGAAAAGGTAAAAATTATACTTTCATTGTCGAATTCGTGAGACAGGTGTTAAAAGTAATTGCGCTCATTACCAGCAAATCGAACCCGAGCATTCCCATACTTAACTCGCGGTAATAATCGGCTCACGAATTTAATACGATGGGCGATTACGGTTCGTACAGTTTTCACAATAACAATTTTAACCTGCTCACTTTAACGTACTTCGACTCTCCAATTTCGATAATTAACTTCCTCGGTATCGGAACAAAAGTTCCTCGTAAAATACGCTTCACGAGGATGCAAGTAGCCGCGCATATACCTTCGACCACAACAACCGTACACACCCGGCATCCTCTCGAATTTCATTCATTTCGAAATATCCGCCGCGAATAATTATACCGGGTGCCAAGTAATAATCATTTAAGGAATATACGTGCAGTTGAGTCGTTGAGTCGTTGAGTCGGCGGGTGTGAAAGTCCATTGATTCGTGTAGGTGATACTAATTCGTTTCATCACCGGCGAAAGTGACGGTGCCGATAATTAATTTCAGTAAGAGACGACAATCGTCCGGAAGAAAAAGTACCGGTGAGATAATGGTTGTGAGAAGCATTGTGGAACTCGTTTAACGGTATACATCGCGGTCGGGGCAGGTGGCAAGGTAGTTCGATGGTTCAGTTCAAAAGGAATACGTACTGTTCTTCTTCTTCTGACCGATGGATGTCTTCGGCGGCGAGGAGGACGGCGGTCCATTGTGAATTGGCGGCTGTGGCTGATGCGGATGTACGGAGTAGATGGCCGGAGGGGGCACGTGGGGCAGGGTCGGCGCCGCCGTGGCCGGTTGATGATCGTGATGATGATGAATACTGCCCCCTGGGTAGAATCGATCTCCGCCCTTGAGGACGCTTGGAGGCGGCTGAGCTGGCAATCCGGCGGATCCTCCACCCAAAACTGTGGTGCTTGTCGAGCTGCTGCTTGAAACGGTGCTGCTGGTCACGGCTACAGCTGTAACAAGTTCACCATTTTTCCATTGTTAATTAACACTCTTTAACGATCACTTAAAATACCAGCAAAACCACTATTCAATTACTACAATTTTACAGATTTAAATCAACATCATTTTGGAGGATACCAAAGGATAAATTCTTGTCTCGTGAGCATTCATTGGTACTGCTCCCTTGGGTTTCTAATAAACGGTGCTAAATAAAACATGATAAGAGATTCAAGCAACGTATCGTGATTACTTACATCACGTGCAGCACAAAGTAAAAAACAGTCAACTAATACGCCGTTCATAAGTACTGGGGATATAGTAGAATGCAAATAAGTTGATTTTTTGACAATATAATAGCCAGCCTCGTCGGGTTGCCTATGGGGAGTACGAACCACGAAGAAATTAATTTTCCATTTTCACCAGATAATTAACTACATCAATTCTGCGTGTATAGCGTGCGTAGATCGTGCAGAGAGCACTAGGAATTTTCCGGAAAATTAAAATTACCGTCGATCGTGCCTGCTGATAATAATTGTCGTTAGACGTGGCGTGGTACGCGGGAACGTAGAAGGAAACCCGGGAAGAGGGATTCGCGGCTGTGAGCCTCGTGGAATCTTTAATGCCCGACTCGGCGAAGAGTTCAGAGTTCTCGGGCAGCGAAATAGCTAGTCATTACAGCGCATGAATCGTCTCTGCCGAGTGCCGTTGGTGATGGTGGTGGTGGTGGTGGTGGTGTTGTTGGCAATGGTAGAAGGAGGTTGAGGTGCCGGGAGGATGGTTGAAACGAATTAGGGAGAGGCAACCGGGGGGTAGAATGAAATAGTGGAATTTATTGTGCTCTGGGACAGTGTTAGTCCCCTAACCGCAACAAATGGTGCACGGTAAGAATTATAATTGATAGGGATTATTTAAGAGGAAGACCGACGGCGGATGGGGAGGGAAAAGAAGAACACAGGGAGAAGGGAGGAATGAGTTCAGAAGGCGACGAAGTAGTAGTGGCCAGCAGACCGCCTGTTATGGAAGTCGTTCCTCTTGTAACTGATTATGGGATAATGAATTTATGGCGCGGACCTTTTCTGTTTCGTTCATTTGTGCTTCGGCAGGACTAAGAATGGACACGAGACGAACGCGAAAGCGTGAAGATTTTAAATGTGATTTACACGCGGAATGAAAAGGCGGTGTCTTTTACGTATACGACCTCTATAATTTCAGATTATGATAATTGAGAAATTATAATATAAGTCTAACGACCAAATAGTTTTTACAAGTAGGCCACTTCCTTTTGCCCATAACACTTAAGTATCATAGTGCTTCGAACGAATATAAACCGTGAAAGATATCCTATGGTGGTACCTCCTAAATTTAATTTTCGTATTTATAAGTTTTATTATTAATGTCGAAATTAGAATATTCTTATGTTCTTTCAGTAAAAGTGGAATTATAGAATTCTAATAATCCTAATACCTTAATGGATTATTATTCATAAATATGTAGTTATCTACGAGGTGAATTATAGAGTGCGCAACAATCATTCGTTATTTTTGTCCATAAACGAAAACTTACAGTTGTTGCGAGATGTAGCGGACGACGAAGTCTCAGATTCCTTGCTGCAGCAGACCTTGAAAACGACCTTCATATTGTTGCTGGTGCATCGTCCACCGATGCGCTTATGCAGGTCGTTCTTGGATGAGGTGCTGATGAAGTAGTAATCGTGTCCTGGGAGGAATTCTAGCCCTCCTGGTTGCGGTGTAAACGGCCTAAACGTGATCGTGAAATACATCGTTTTATTGGGTTTATCACAAACCGCTATCACTCGTGGAAGTGGATTCGTTATCCGACATGTTTCATACTCCTCCTTCGATACCTGTAATCAAGTACAATATCATGTAATTCAAATTATTTACGACCAATTTGTAATTTCCTGCAAAATGTATTAATAATAATAATGAAATTCTTCCCTTTAAATGATCCCAATTTATTTGTCTCAAATAATTGATGTAAGGAAGTTCGTCACTTAAATGAAATAATGCAATTCTATTACAATTAACATTTTTTTGGTTACAACAATTGCCGTGTTAGCCTTCGATCTCATCAAGTGATTGCTAAAGCACGGTAGCTCGAAGAAGAAAATTAATTGCTGATTGACTACTGTGAAAGGACTTCTCCTTGGTCATTCATGCCATATAGAATAGGAGAGGGCTGACTTTTGTTCGTCGATAGTTCATCTGGTAAGGCACGAACGAGACGAAAGAAAAAGTTCATTGTTAGCCCTAATCGTCGTACGTTAGAACTATGATCGAGACAATAGTAAGAGAAGGACATAGAACCGCAGTGATTAGATCTAGACGATGAGTTGTATTTTCTGAGTGGCTACGTCTGCCGGAGTGAACGATGCCGGAATCTCTGATAAAGTCAGCGGAGGAATCTTTTCGTGATGCTAGCAACATTTGACATGCTGACTATGGTATTTTAGTGACCCCACACTTAGAACTGATCAATCTTTACAAGCACAAACTTTACTTTCGTTTTATCATCCCGTGACGTTCTTTTCAAAACCCTGTACATTCTATAGACACGTACATGTTCCTGTGGTATCTAGTCATCCCATGCAGTATAGGAATTTAACAGGTGTTTATTATGTTTTTAAACAATTATCTAGAATAAAAGTGTCTTGCACACCCCTCGCTAAGCGCGGCATTAAAACTTAGCCAGGAAGCGAAACTTGCTTTGGGGGTCCAACGCGAGCGAGTTAACGAACGAGTTTCAAGTAGCAACAGCTGTCTAAACATTACGAAACACTCTTTGACAATTTTATTTTCGTGTAATATGCTGCCCATCGGGTGGTATATTTAGTTTGTTAATTTACCAATATATAACTAAGACCGTGGCATTTGCAATATTATCTTTAACAATGATATATGTGCGATATTTCTATTATTACAAGGAAAGAAAATGAGAATTAAATCACTGATGAACATGTACTTACATTGTAAATAATGTATTTCTCCGGGTCCTCTACGTAAGAGTCTGTTTGATACACTGGACATATTATGTTCACTTGATCGTACTCGAACGCCGCATTATTCTTGTTCACGTCTATTATGTGGTCTGTATTGTCTATTCGAAATCTGTAACAAACAAAAACCAAGCTGGTGAGTAAAATTGATATAATTCCATTGTTATACACGCGTGCATGCATATTCAATATAACAATACATTCGAAAACGGTAAGCCACGAATAGATTGGAACGTTTCCGTGTATTTGTCGTGCGAAAACGGGAGTGCCCATGAAATATTCGCGAAATTCCAATGGTTGCAAAGAATTCTCGGAGACATTACACAGTTCTTTCGAGTCCATCGGTAGCCAGGTCAGGAAAGGAAGAAAAAGAAAAGACTCGGACTCGCCCTCGTAGGCACCCAATGTCAGATAGGTAGGCGCCCATGGTGTCGAAGATCCACATTAGTGTATGTGAAGCTTATACACACAGCTACGTTCACACGCGTTACCTACACAGGTATACTCGTACATAGACGGGTGGTTGTATTATATACGATGGTTTGCTGGATACACGGCGTGGATGGAACGAAAGGTCGACGAATGAGTAGAGGAAGAGGTAAAAGAAGAAGGAGAAGATGAAGAAGGTGGAAAAGGTAGTGGACGGTTCCTATATAACCGGTCCTTTCCAACAGCGCTTACAAGCGCCAATACACATCTCTTCAGCCACGTTCTACACCGTATAGTAACGTCTCCTGCTGTTCACACCGCCCTATTTCGTCTCTACGAATCGGCAGAAACTATTTTTTCTCCCCCCCCCCCCCCCCCGCCCGTCTCTCCTCCCAAAGGGATTCGACTTATTTCACCTGCACCGTCTATTTATTTTCTTTTCGTAGTATACATTCGTATGTAGCTACACATGTACGTTTGTTTTTCCTTACATAAATTAGGTGCGAGTGATACGGTTCCCTTGTTTTCTTAATGAAAGGATAAATTATAAGGTCACATTCGTGGGAATGTGATTTCTATGTGTCATATTTTAATTATAGCCGAGGACACCGACGTTATCGTTTCAATTTCGTTGGATATGCCAAGAAAAATAAATATACTGTGATCATCATACACGGCTAAAGGTAATATCTGGTTATGCTATCCCAGAGATTTGTTCGCTTTGAAATAATATTTTCTCTAAACGTCCTTCTAATACCCAAGTCTTGCGCACCTAGGTAAAACGGGAAGTACCATAATTACGTTCGCACTTTTTTCTTATTTCCTTTCTACATATGTATACATTATACTCATACACGTGTCACGCGTGGAACACGTAGAATATTTCTACGTATATAACAGGCAAACACGTACCCTCGGTCACGGATACACGTGAACTCGTGAAGCGACGTGGCGGTAAAACGCGGGCGTCGAAAACGCGTCCCGACGTTTCGGAGCATTAACGGACAATCTCGTAAGTGGGCGTGTAAGGGCTCGAAAATTGGAAGGTAGGCCGGGCCTCGACCAAATTAACGTTTGGCGATAATATCCGCTTCTCTCTCGGTGCCCCCATGTCGGTTCGTTCGGTACCCACCCTAAGCGCAACAACGCCAACAACCTCGGGACCGAATGCACATACACATCCAAAAGATACTCCTCCACTAGACACACGTGTGCGTATGCGTGGGTGTATGGGACATTTCAGTCGCTGCGTGGCCATTCACGAATTTATTAGACACCGTATACGTACGATCGTGGCCCGAATTACTCGTGATAAAAGCACCAAGCTGGCTCCTTTTGGTACTCCGGGCTGAGTATCAAGCCTTGAGAGTGGCTTTTCTCTGAGGTTAATGTACGAAAACTATCTTCTCTTCATTTTTTTGTACGATGTATTAATACTCCTTACAGTATATGATAAAATATAGTATGTACCAAATAAGGTATATACTGACTATGTACAGTGAGTATAATACTTTTCCATTGAGATGTGCAGTAATGAATGATAAAATCAGGCTTTTATATTATGGTACTTAGACTCTATATAGGAACCTTGATACGGGGAAGAAAGTTTTCGTTCACAAAGTGGCGAATATACAAAGAGTATATTCTTGTGTTATTGGTAGCTTCGATGTGTGATTTAAGGGTTTCCCCTGCAAGAATGGTGTCATTTACATATACCTATGTATTTGAAGGATCTTTGAGGACTCTTGTATTAATGCGATACGCTGTGCCTTGGTTCTTAACAGTTCTTTTCTGGCCTTAGGTAAATACTCGGCATGAATATGTATGGAGAGTCTCTGATGATTCCTCCAAAGCTAAAAACCTGCGTCCATGTATATATCAGGAGTCGTTCGGTGACACATTTTTCGTCTATTCGAATGGACGATGATAATAATATTATTCTACAACTGAATAAGTAACGGTGTTAGAAAACATCGTATACCTCTGCCATCGATGCTACTACAATATTATTGTAACAGTAAGAAAGTAGTTGCGGACTTTGTGTAATTATTTGTACCGTTTGAATGATGATCATTCCTGATATTATCTCATTAAAATGTACCGGGATAGTATTATCGATTTGACTGTTATTTTTGTCGAATTAATTAGTCCGATGTAAGGGGGATTTGTAAAACCTGTAAGTCCTCACAAATTGATCGAGGACCAATAACTGCAGGGCTTATCCTACCTCTAACCATCTTCATTAATTCCCACTACTGTCCAGTCGACACCAATCAACTACCGAATAAAACCTACGGAAGGGTCCGCCTAATTGGAACAGCGAAAAAGTGGGCGTGCTCCGATCGAGGACCTCCGTAGTTTCGACTCCCCAGGAAATTCCTGTCGGTCGTTCCGCAAGAATAATTTTACACCATCCTCATTCTTCCCTATTTTACAGAACAAAATGTCCTACGCATACCGAAGCTTCTTACTACAATTATAATACACGTGCCAAATTCTATTCACTCCATCCTGTAACACAAAACGCGTCGTCCTTTTTACAGCAATACAAATCTAATGACCTATATATCCACTTCACGCACGATCTTCTAATAAAAATATTTAATGGTCGTATTAAAATGTCTCATTTATATTAGCCACGTTATCATCGTTCATTCATACCCAGCCAGTCATCTCTTTTATTACTGGCATCGCCATTAAACTCGGTCTTATAATGTTCGGGTCAACGGCAACAAAGGGTCAGAATCCATCAGAAACCGGATGATTGACATCATCAAATAAACGACACGTTCTCCGGACACTGTCAGTAAACAGATCTTTTAATCATCGATTCTTGACCTTCGTTTCATCGTATATTAAAGAAGATCCGTGGTGCGTCGAGGAAAGGAAGACGCGGTAAGGGAGGCAGAGGGGGGCACGGAGGGGGGGGGGGGTTCAAAGCGTTCAATTTCGTCCGCGGCGACCGCACAAAGACTCGGTGAGAAACTAAGAGAAAACCGTACCCACGTGTGTCAGGAAGAAGAGAGGAAGAGAGAGGGTTAAGAGGATGGAAAATCCAGCAAAGCAAGGGTTAGAGTAAGACGATCGGGGGATGCGTTCAGTGAGAGAAAAGGAGAGGATCTACAGAGAAAGCGGAATCTTATGGACTAACTATAAGTGGGATATTCTGGCAGGAATATCAAAGCGAAAGACTCCGCGCGTCAAAGAGGGCGAAGAGAAACAGAAAGAAAGCGCGGACCAAAAAGCCGGCGCGCGGATGGATCCTTGGACGTTACAGCTTCGGGACCATTGCTTGACTGTTTCATTCATCATGTCTATTCCACAGACAAGCATTGTGATCGTATAATACACACTTTTTTCCCTTCTATTCTGTCAATGACAACTTTCGTTAGAACCTGTATAGAAGTTACTACTGCATATTTATAATACATCGAATTTCTGACATTATACGAATACATAATGTTACCTATTATGAAATATACGGACGGCTTCCTAGAATCCTTGTCTTGTAACCGATCCATAGAAAAGTCAGAGTCATTTTTATGATATGAAAGATAAAAGAGAGAAAAGTCGCAAACCATAATTATACGGAAGGGATGTTTCTTTCCAAAACCAGTACTTCTGTCAATATTCAGTCCAGGTGTGAATTATGAAATAACAAGAAGGGAAGTGAAACCGTTAAACCAGTTTCTGGGAATTCGAGGTATATGTTTCTTTACACCTGTTTGACAATTTAAAATACCATTCTCCTAACTCTGATTAACTTCCGGGAGATAATTTTATGTTTATGTTGTAAATTCGTTCTTCCTTAGTGCGCTGCAATTACATCAATGACGGATTTGAAACATTATATGCCACTGATTAGAATATTAACCTCGTTCATTGAAGATTTATCACGCGCAATCTTCCAGTGAGTTAACGAATTAGATCATCACTTGGAAACAAGAGTCAAATGCTTTCGTTAAACTAGTTTTTTGTGCCGTGTCGATTGCGGGGGCTCGTGCCGTATTTATACTTCCTGTACGATGGTCCAGTACCCCAGTCGGTCCATTTAACGCAAGACATTAGTGGGTTATGTAAAAGCGTCCGTGAATGTGCGGGTGATTCCCTTGTCACCGTCGTTGCGTGTCGGAGGCGGCGGCGGCGTCTTTAAGTCTCTCGATGCCATTAAGACGAGCGTTATTATTAGTTAACTTCAAATATTTATCGTATTCTTCTTCCTTTCGTCTACCCTCCGCAGCAGTTAAATTCCTGTCGTTTCATCTATTTTGGTGTTCATATTAATATATTATACTGCTTCCCTTTTAGTATTTGTACCAATAGTTCAATAATGACAAAATCGAAGATACTTTTATTATGTTCATAGTCGAAAATCAGATGCAACATATCTTATCATTAATTAATTCCATCTTACCTAAAAGATCAAATTCAACAGGTATAATAATACTTGAATAAGAATCGAATTTCTTAGAAGGCCAAGGTGCTGTGCTAATATTCTCCTTATCGAAATTCGCAGAATTAGTTCTTGTTACCAGAAACACGGATTGAAAATTTTCGATTAGAAACCGGAATGCATATCAAGCTAGGGTAAAACGTGTACTGCTAAACAATTATATCCGGCATAGCCATGGCATAGCACGACCATACCGAAAGTTCATCGATCCACGCTTAGCACGACGCTGCGTCCTATTAAAAGCCGTGCATGGCATACAAACGGCGCTCTCGCCGTTTCACCTCCCTCGCGAGACACTAAAGTGGCTAGACGGAGTGTCAGAGTCGAGCAGAGATCAGAGGGACGCCGTTGAAAGAAATAGTCTGTCGGGAAGTTATTCCGTTGTTGGGTGATTTGCATGCGATTCGAACGCATTCGTGGATTCTGGAACTCGCTCACTTCGCTATTTCAAAGCGATACATTTTGATTTCGTTTCTTATTAATTTATACCGAAGTGAGTATCCGACTAGACAAGAGGGTAGTTGTACCTCATCTGCCGAAGAAAGTTTTTTTCTAAGATGTATTAATTTACTATATGTTTGACGAAGATTAAGAGCGTTTGAGTAGATGCAGGTATCTTTGAAGTACGTTTTTCTGAAGATCGTCTAATGAACACCCGAGAGTGAGGTCGTTATGAAAACGATATAAGTGTATCGCAACCCTGGTAATAGTTCGTCATTAGAGAGGCATTGGGTTTAATCAGTGATTAAGTACTCGTCGAAAGAAATATTCGAGAGATCAGACCGGGTGGTATATCCGTACTAACTACACAGGAGGTTTTCGACCGAGTTCCGACGGTCTACCGGCGTAGATTTATCAGCTCCAGTGATTTAGATGCGTTGAAAGTAACCGCAGTTTTCACCCTTTGAACTATTACTGCAGTCAACTAGTTAACGTGGCTGGAGACGTCGTGGCAGATGGAAAGGCTAAGTTAATAGAGACGTAGGCAGTGTGGAATTCCTAATTAATTCCAACTTTCATTTGACGTTTATGGCTCATACATTTTCTTGCATAATTATTTTCATATTATGCACTATTCGATGGTGTCTAATGAAATTCAAGCTTACTATAGACTCAAAAGTAATTCCATAAGGATCCTACCGTTTTAACTACAATTTGAAATGTGATTCAATCGTGTCATTACGGTTTCATTCTTTTATATAATTCTTTTTTCCTCGGGCCTTGTCATCCTCATGAAAGAAACGACAGATCGAGCGACCCCCGGTGACATTTAACGACGATTTAATTTTACGATCGGCAAGTTTATGGCGATCTCGAACGTCGATTAGAAGGAACCACTCTTTGGGGAAGTACCGTTCGGTATATCAGCGCTCGGGTTTGGGAAGAAAGCGTGGATCTTGTGGTGACCTTGGTACGTTATAGCTTCTTCAGTTTTATGGCTGATACTGAACCAGTGTACGAGGGAGCCGATGAAAGGTTTACGATTATGGAAATGTTTCTTCCTACGATGGGGAAATGGTACGTTGAAATCAGTTTTCAAATTGCCGGCATCCAAACTTACGGCACGCTCGTACCCTTGATTTCGGTATCTTTCAGATAGTGAAATATATCGGAAAATATTTCTCACGAATCATTCGCCCGATGATGCAGAAAATTTCAGGCTGCTTCACGTAACGCGAATCGTATTTCTTAAATCGTAGTATGTGGACATAAACACGTTCAAATAGAATGTGCTAAGAGGTACTCGTCAAAGTACGAGGATGGGTACGAATACATGAGATACCAAACGCATAAAAACTCTCGAATCAAAATTATTACAGATTTCTGTAAATCATCATAAATGTTCATAAATTGTAACAATCATTAATAGAGGTAGAAGATGCATGTACATATAAAACACTTGCTTTGCGACGACAATCCTATAGTAAACTCTAACCTCGTTCAATTGCAACTGTTATCTATGTACAAACTTCCAGAATTACCTTGGACAAACTTGTGCTAATCGTACACCCGTGCTCTCTCCTTTCCAATTTCGCAATCCGGCTAATTAATCTGGGCGAAGTGCATCGGCCTTTCGTAGCCATGGCGCATCGTCCGCGCGCGTCCGTTACAAAGCGGACTTCCTTGACAGAGATAGAATACCGCAATAGGATTTGCAGCATCGACAAAGATCCGCATTGCACATTGAGACATTTCTGTCCGGTCGATATGGAAGATAACCCGTGTCCCGGTGCACGTTCGGGGTCAGGGCCCCGTTCTTGGGTCAGATCCTTCGGGCGGGCATCGTGCTGATATCCCGGAGATAGCTTCCATTGTTTATGGACATTGTCGTCTGCAGGTACGCGCCGGGCCCAACGACAGTTCGGGGTCATTTCCTAGTACCGTGACGTTTCACACCAGCGTGACACATTGTTGGAGATTCTCGGGATTCAGTCACGAATTCGCGTGACCACGCCGCGTTGGTGAGCGCCCCCTCGGCTCGCGGAAAATCACCGTCGGGAAACAACGTCTCGACCCTTCTTCATCCCTACCCTGTTTTACCTCCGGTGTATTTCTCTCCATCGCCATCGGTGAGAAATCTACGGTGCACCTCTGACATACCTACATCTCATCTACATCTCTTTTCGTACCATACATACACACAATGCAGTCGCGACGTGTATGATCTACTGACTATCTTGTGTAAATTAGCATTTATTCCCGTGCAAGTTTTAATCGCCAGATCTACAGTAATTATAAAGTAGAATTACAATAAAGAATTAGAATAAACAATAAAGATTAGAATTAAAAGGATTTCTTTTTGCATACTTCAAGCCTAGCTACCGTGAATGATATTACTTCGTCGGAGCATCTGAAGTAGTTATTGTATATGTTTCCTTCCGATTTTATACACAACGGTAGTTGCACCGGAAGTTATTATCGTTTATTCCTAAGTAACCCCCGTCTCCATTTTGGAGAGATAACATTTAGGTCACCACTATCAACATCTCAATGGCCTATAACACTATCAGTGCATCGACTTTCTTGTACATTTTGGAACATGCCCTGGGCTATGTCAATTACATTGCTTGCTTTTGTTCCTTGCTTCTGTTACTTGTATGTTTGTAATAAAGCTCCAAACATTTTTTGAATCGTATTCCAAATAAATATAATGGTAACCCACGAGAAGAGGAGCACATGTTTAACTCTCGTCATCTTCGTCGTTGAAATCATCATCGTTATATCAGAATGCCGTCATTCTCGTTTACCCCCGAACACACCAGATCCACTTCACGTGAGAGATAACTTCTTGCAGCACTCCGCCACGACTTCTTTCATCCTTTCCATCCTCACTCACTCTGTTTTCTGCCTCTTCTATCATTTTTTCTTTCTTTCTGTCAACATCTCCAAGATTTCTTCGACGAGTCCTCTGCACATACGTCAATCTCTTCACTCCTCCCTTTTTCCACTGTCTTCGGCATTGACCATTCGTTTTCAAGGAAATAGACTCGTCATCCCTTTACGACGTGCTAAGCAGTCAAGTAAATACAGAGACCTTTAGCCCTCGTTGAAACGGGCCCAAAGGTCTTACCATCGTCGACTTTTACCTTTGCTGCTTTCCGCACGTGACTTCGGTGAAGTTCTCGAGAAGGACGACGGTCCCCCGTTACACCACGTGCGGCATCCTTTGGGGCACAAAGGACCTCCAGGTTCTACGCTATCCACCCTCGAAGGGGCGGAGTTTTACTTGGGCAAAGAACTTGGCGAAGAAAAGCGCTTGTGCCAATATGAGCGGCAAGTGGTGTAGAAATCATCCTTGAAGCAGGATCCTTCTCATAGTTCTTCTTTTAATGTGTACGCCAACACGTGGTTCGAAAGAATGTGAATATGTGGGTCATTGGTTGGATCCAGGGCGGGGTTATTCTTGGTATAAATCCTTGCATTGTAGACGAATGGTTTCTAACAGTCGGCACATAAGTCCTCCATATGTGTATCTGCTAGGTATTTACATTTATTCAATATATAAAATATAATTTACAAGAGTAATAAAAATGCAGTAGAATTGAAACTTGTTTAAGAACAGATGATTAATGTATGATAAATTCTAGGAAGGAGCAATATATGATACAGTTTGGTTGGTAAAAAAATTCCTACACGATCGCTATCGTGTTTTCTAAGATTTTCGAGGTACGATGGAACCTATAATTTTCTCATATTTCTTACGATATTTTTACTTGCGCAACGTCGAAGGAGGGTCCACTACAGAACTTTCTCTGGGTCTTTGTGCCAGTGAGTGCTCGACAGGCCATAAAAGTAAATCGGTGGAACTCACAAGGGCCCAAGGGCCCAAGGGCAGAATAACCTCGGCATAAATTCTGATGTCCTAGACAAATGGGGCCTAACGGTGCGTACGCAGGAAGAATCCATGGCGCACGCACAAGCCATTGGCTCGTCTCTTTGTCCAAGGTAGAACACCGGCTTCTTTTGGTTTTTGGTTCCAAGGACTCGCGTAGTAAGGTCATATATACCTGGCAAAGAAGATGCCACGTCGAGAGCTCGAGGTATTTTCAGGATCTATAAGCCTGAGTCTAGATATACCTGAAGATGTCTTTCCATCTCCCCCTTTTACTTTTTAGAATTTTCCTACGACCCCTCTTAGTGCTCCTCCCTCTTTTACTGAAGCACCCTGTCGAGTTTTCAGCAAATAATGGCCCACTTGATTGTGGGTATCCTAAGTAAGGGTGCGAGGAAGATCGTCGTCACGCTCCACGCTTGATCTGGATCGCTCCACGCACGTGGAACCTTTCCTATTGTGTAAGATATCGGGACGTGGAACAGGGATAAAAATTATTGCGGTCAGAAGTGCCGTGTTTTGTTTGCCCAGCATTGTTGCCCCGGGGGTTAATAGTTCGCGGGGTACTTTGTCGCTCGAGTTTTTTATTCGAGTATTCCTAAGCTGTGCAGAAAGGGGATTGGAAATAGAATAGCTGTGTAGAGAGGATTAGGAACGGTGCTGATTAACGAACGATTCGAAACATTATAAAACAGCAAGTTAAAAAAATACCCATTGAAAATGAAGTATCGTTACCGTTGGTAACGTTGCTTGACTTTTTAGAATTCTTATGTTAATTTTAATGTTTTATTGTTACCATCCAGGCATTCAATGGAATCGAATTGTATTGTATCGGATTGTATAGAATACATAATATACGAAGGAACATTAGAGCGATGTCGATGAAAACTAGTCGAGAGTGGCAGAGACTGTCGAAGTACCAATACGTTTCAAAGTCCGTGGTAGAGCGATACATAATATACCACCAGGGGTCGAGTCTACCAATGACAAGAAGTCTCGATCGTTCGTCATTAGACGTCCAACTGTCTGTCGACAATGCGGGCCATAGTTATGGACATCGAGGAACGTTCTACGGCATCAATCTTGCCGGTCTCGAAAATTCAAAGAATCCGTTTCTCCCATTGGAAACCTTGCACGGTCTTCGTCCTGGTCTTTCTCGCCTCTTATTCTCTTTCCACCTTCACATCTCGTTCTCCCTACCTCCCCTTCCCACCCTCGATCTGGCGTCCCTTTTCTTACCATTCTCCTTCGTTCTCCATCGCCTTGGAGAATCGACCTACGGCTGTTCTTTTGGAAACCATATATTTTTCGTTTCACAGTTCGCGGCGCCGTTGAATGCCCTGCCTCCATTCAGACAAGGGTGCATCTCCGTAGCAGCCGCCAGGTATAAATTTTGGCGTCGCTCCGATAGGAGGGTGAGAGAAAAACGTAGAGAAAGAGGGAGACAGGGGTGAGAGAGAGAGAGAGTGAAAGAGAGGGGAGTAAGGGCAGATGATAAAAGAGAAAAAAAGGATAGAGGAGGAGAAAGATCGGTCCCATGGTAATCGATTACCTCCTCCGTATCCCCAGAATCCCATATAGTGACCGGCCCCATGGCCCGAAGATTGAACCTTCGATAACCGGTGCTCCTTTCTTTCTCTCGCTCTCTCTCCCTCAATCTCCTGTACTTCGTCTTCTTCGCTTTCTTAGACTTCGCCTTGTTCTTCTTTCAGAGACCCTCGATCAGTACAATCATCTATTTTCGTGTAACGTGGCACAGCCACGTAATTTCGAACGCTCTCGGAAACGAGATGCGCTAATTAAGCGCGCGCTCTACTTTAGCACCTGCTGCAGGGACACTAGGCGTTTTTCTTACACTTTATTAAAACATACTGTTGGAATCTTCGAAAATCGGTGGCTGAATTTATCTGCGTTTTATCTTCATTCATTCTTAATCCATAGCCATCTCATAATAATTTAAAGTCGATTTATCAATCGAATATTCTACACAAATGTTTTGTTCATTTAAATATTGAAAGAAATAAATGCGTTTTAAATAAACACTATAAGAGTTATTTAATTTACTTCATCTTTTTATTGTTCCTTCATTCAGCTTACAGCGAATCAAACAGGAGAGATTTCGTTCGCAAATTGTTTCCCCTGTATCAATCATTTACATGTTAAATATCGTCTTGTCCCATATAAGGGACATAACTGTCAATTGGAAAACATAATTCGATACTACTTCACACTACGCGATAGACATAATAAGTGTCGACACAGTTGTGACAAATATAAATGTTTAATAAAACTCGATACCTCGTGCACCGACAAAGGAGAGTTAATTAAACTTTATGCCGACACGTTTCACAAACAGCGTGGTTGTAATTACTGACGAGAAAAAGAGAAGGAGAGGTTAGGTAGGGAGAGAGAGCAAATGAGACTTCGGTTTTAATTCGGTGTCAGTTATAATTCAGTATAGCTTGACGAAGGAAGAGAAGAGAAGGAGATGAGGCGAAAGAAAACGTGAAGGAGTGCTGGTCCAAACTAACAGGCTTATCATACATCGGCAGATTGCTCCTTCTCGGAAGCCAGTTATCCTTCGGCGTATTTGATAACGTCCCACAAGAAATACAGTATAACCTCGCGCCTATGAGATTACAGACCCAAGATATCCTTATCGAAGTGAGAAGGTGGAGAAAGCGTACGTGCAATTTCAGTGTCCTTAGTGAACACCAAATTTCCTATACCATCTACCTATAACCCTAAACAATATTTTATATAACATTTCACTTTAAATCAAATTTTGTCTACTTACATATTATTCTATACATATTATTAAAGACGGTAGTGAACAAAACGCTCAACATGATCGAAATGCACAGACCATATATAGTTTAATAATATATAATAATATGTAAGAATATTATATTAATATTATATCGTCTCAACTTCGAGTTGAATCATTTTGATTGTAGAAATCATTTAGCACGTTCCTTCGAGGAACGAAATGCGATAATCGGCAACGGCAAGAAGACGGCTGGTAGGACGAAGGGAAGCGATATTTCGTAACGCATATCACTTCCCTTCCGTGCAAAGACAGGGCGCGGGCAGAAGGCATACAATCATAGCATAACTCAAGGATAGTTTGGTGCACCAACTGCAGCTGCTTCTTTTTTTCAGAACTTACATCTGCCCGCGTTCTTTTCTACCGCGGCCGTTCTATGCGCTTCTCCTTGATCGTTCTGGTCATCCTGATTTCGGCCCCGCGGCACATTACTTGGCACATTTTCTCCATGGTACGCGTATATAACGCTCTCGCCCTCGAAACCCTCTTTCTTGGGACTACGTCCCGAAGGATTCTGGGCCCAGGTAATAACATCTTTCATATTGCGGATACATATAATATGCGAAATATATTCACGAATATTTTGGCTGATCATAAGGTATGAAAATAGCGCGTACCTATGCCCTTCAACGAAACTTACGAGAAAAGGGATGTCAAAGATCAGTTATTAACAAAGTTCGTTCCTCGAAATCTTATATCACCTGATTTTGTATGATAAACAGGATGTACCATGAAATTTCAGCTGCAACATGAATTGATACAATATCCATTCAATAATAATATTCGTAATAGGTGTAGCACATTTTCTACTAAGAGATAGATCAAGCCTATTTTACTTTATATATTAACTATTCTCGATTTATTAGAAATTTTTATTTTTTCTATTTTTTTCCTTGCTGTTATTGGTCAGTTTCCTTCCAAAACCTTGTATTAATTAATATTAATATACGAATCCGTACACTACAGTGCACTATGCGGTATTTATAGTCAATATGGCGAGACATCTTTTTTAAAGATATTGGATTGGAAATATTCTGAAGTATTTATCAGTAAATTCGTCATCCGGAGATGTTCGGGAAGAGAGTAAGGTGTTTGCCAAAGGACGAGTGGTCTGCAACAACTCAATACGTTCTGTTTACACTGCGCTTAAGTACACGTTATTTGAAGTCACGTACACGAAGTGGCATGAGATAGTATGGAAGAGAAGGAGAAAGAGAGAGGGAGAGAGGGAGAGAGTGAGAGAGATCCAGTGCATTGTATCGAAGTTCACATTTAAGCTCCATTCAGCTAAACGCAAATCCCTCGGATCAGGGACCATTCAAGAAACTCGGCTATAAGGCGTTTAGCAAAGTACTTCAGCTGCACGAAAATCTCCGAGGCGGTCGGTGCAGATGTAAACATACCACCATTTCTCAGAGATTCTCTTTATTTCCATGGTCCAAAAGGCGGCGATTTTTAGGAAAAGTTCTACGCGGAGAGATGACAAAGGTGACACTTAGAAACCGGAGCCCGAGAACGTCGTATGAACAGACCAATGCGGGAAAAAGATTTCCATTTTGTGTATTTATATATACGTTTTTCTGAGCATTTCGAGCGAACGTTTGCTCAGAATCTTTATCCTATTGTACTTCCTCTTGGGTGGTTACATATTGAAATTCTATTGTGCGACCCATTTACTATATCTATCATATTTCACCCTCCTCCATTTTCTTAATAGGGGTAGTCAAAAATTGGTCAAGGGAAGTCATCTTTGAAGGGGTGCTTATGGCGCAGGGGTTAAAAGAGGAATGAAATTTAGCGTTCCTAACTTAAAGCAAGACCTTATCATGCCAAAGAAGTACTCGATTATACATCAAATTAAATGAAGTAGGGAATTGAGAAGTTTTCGAGTGAAAAGGATTTAATTATTCCCCGAAAATCTTCTCGTGCTGAACTTTCACGGCATCTATTTTTAGCTATACAAAAATGTATACTTTGTAGTGATTCTCAATCCTGAAATTAGAATTAAAATCATGGTGTAAATCAGGTTTCATTAGCGTAGAACTTTGATGAGAATATGGTCCGCCACAGAAGCCAGAAACCCGATTAAAATTCAAATTAAAATTGTCACATTCTAATTTTAAGTTCAACAAAATTTACAATGTATATACATGTATACAGATTTTCTTTGTATTAAAACATAAATCAATCCTCCTTCCAGATCGTGAAAAATTAAATGCACTCTCTACAATCTAAGTCCCTAATGTATAAGAGATAACAAGCAATTAAGCATTCAGCATTAACCGTCTCCTTCGTTTAATGTAGCGGAGCAGAATTTCTAAGGAATCTACCAGTAATGAAGTATTAGAAATGATAGGGCAACATTATATCTTCCGTCAGGCTTTTCCTTTTAAGAGCTTTTTTAACGTACGAAAGAGGACTACATTTTCATGCGATAACGATCCACGATCGCCCTCGAGCAAACCGTGCCGTCTATGCAGTGGCGTAAATCGTTCTCGTCACGCTTCCAGTACGAGACCTTTAACGTGCGCTTACGCCTCTAAATGAAGGAAATCAAGGAGAAATTAATCTTCCTCCGTGAATCGAACTGACCTCTCTGGTTCACGATATATATGATCCTAAAAGCCATTAAACATAAACCTTAAAGCGTTTATATTTGGTTCTAATCATTTCCGCGAAATAGACTTAACACTAGAACTACCAAGCATATTCTCAGTTATGCTTATAAATTTATTGATGTATAAAGTATGGCTGGAGGATGTAAATTAATTAATTGAATGAATTATGTATATTATGTAGATAAAATGGTACATGAAATCTCAAACAATGCGACGTTGTATATCCAAATAAGTTTCATAAACATTGCGCACCAGTCATTTTGACCGTTTTCGTAGTTCTAGTGTTAATGCTGTTTATGTTGATCAATGAGTTGTGTTTAATTAATTACTTCATTTAGATTCGATTTGAAATAACATTTGACTGAATAATTATTGTAATGTTGATAACTAATTTATTCACTATGAATTTATTATAAATACGCAAAGTGATATATAGTGAATGTAAAAATATTCGTACAGCAGCGAATTTTAATAAAAACCTCGTAAAATTTTGTTTCCGCATGAAACAAATTGCAAATATTTACAGAAGTATAGATAAATAATATTTTCTTTTATGAAATCCATTGCGAAGATCTTTAAGAATATGTCCTTACCACTTTTTCGTTAAAATGTTTTAAACAAACAATGTTCTACGAGGTTTGTGTTCAAATTCGCAGCTGCACGAATACTTTTTACACTCACTGTATGTGTATATTGACTAAATCATTTTTTAACATTACTATATGAATTAAATGAATTTAAATAAGAATCGCGTCTCCGTGACACGTTACTGTTCAAATACGTGAGAAAGTGTTCAGCATAATTTGTCAGGTTCAGTGTTTCAGGTGAACGTAGGAAGGAATTTCTTTGATGTTCTAATAGTGAAATATCACAGACACCGTAAATAAGCGGAGTGTACTTGTAAAGTAGAGTAATTATGAAATTGGTTCTTAGTTACGGTCCCTTTAGAAAGAAGTTTTCAGGCCATTCATCTACCTGACGGTCTGGATCTCGCGCGATGATCAAGACACGTCTACGGACGCGAATGTAATTATGTTAAAAAGCATAACAACGTCGTTTTAAAGCGTGAACCGACGTTGCAAAGAATTGACGCAACAAGCCATAAGAAGGACCTCGGAGCATTGATCAACTGGGCAAAAGGACCGTTTCTCTGACGTGCCGATCTCATTCTTTATTGCTTTAAGGCCTGTCAAACTCCTTATCCGTGTTTCGTCTTGCCTCCGGATAACGCATTCGCCCGAGTGTTTTTGCATTTTATAATCTTCGAGCCATAGATTTCTCGGAACACGGAACTCATAAAACGTTCGAATAAAAGGACATAAAATTCAGCTCCACTCTGTTCTTCATGAAATCTGAACAAAAGAATAACGATGTCGAACAATGCACTACGATAATAATAGAAATATTCTGCATTATGAAACATCTACAACATTCAGGAATTTAATAGAAATTTTTAATAAAAATGTTTACATTGCAATACTGCGATCTACATTAATGGAATATTTTTTCGTCCAAGGAAAGTACTGGTATGCTCAGAAATATTTTATACATCATTATATTTTGTTCTATATTCTTAGTGAATTTTGTGCATAACAATATCTGCTGAGACTCCGGCATCCTTATTATTTTTTTGCGAAAATCCGGTGAACATTTCGAATGAAGAATCATGGATATTGCGAAGGTTGTTTATGATTTGCATAGAGAAAATTTAAGCGATGTACGCAAGGATGCAGCATCCGACAAACAGGTTTCATAGCCGCAACACATAAAACCAGGTGCAATTCTATATACTCTCGCGATCGTTCCCGGTATCCCTCTTATATCAAAGTTGCCTACGCACTCCTTCGAATGTACGGTTTTATCAGTATAACCGGAAGCCAAACAGCGTACACAGTTATCGGAGAGCGCGGACTGGTCAGTTTAACGTTACTCGAAAGTCCAAGTATCTCGAACCTTGATCCGTGCCGGTAGCTACAAACCACCGCTTCTACTAATCATCGTGAGAACACCTCCTCCACGGAAGTGCTTAATTATCCGTTGCTTTCTATTGATAACGTTCACGTAGAACTTTGACCTCCCTCTCTGTCTATCCTTCACCGGTTTCCAGATAGAACTCGCTGCAACTCGGTAACACTTTATCTAGATGAGGAGAGGAGAATGTGAGAAAGAGAAGAGAAGACGGAAGGAGGAGGAGGGAAGAGGGAAGAGAGAGATATTCGGAGTGCAACGATCCATATCGTATCAAGCAAGGACAATTGGAAACAAGATTTCGTAACGGCGAGTATAAACGTAAAAGTAAATGATCGTGGCACGACCGGCGCCTTCATGTAGACACAATCCCGGAATGTTGCTCCATCCTTCGTTCTCGGATGAACGTACCGATGCTCACACGGATAGAAATTAAAATTCTGTGAATACCTACTCGTTTAGGATATTTTTCTCGAGATGGAGAAGGGGGAGGGCCTTCGATCTTGTCCTAGTTGGATATATTGAATTATCATCCGACCGTTAACAAGGGAAGAAATAACGAGGACTGGGTCTACGGCTAGTTCCCATAAGGACATTCACGAAATTTCTTTTCTAGTAGTTATGTGTGTCTATACGTGTACCGTGAAAGCTGGCTTCTGAATCAACCGAGAAATCCGATATGATCGGTTCTGGTAGGTCTCCCATACCAACAGGACTTTTCCTTGTTTCAGTGGTCGGGAGTTCGGTGGAAAACACGTGTCCTAGCTGCAGGACGTAACAACGGATGGGTTCTGCTTAGGTCTTTCGGCATTCCTAGTCCCTTGTCGAGCACGAGGAATGCCTAGTTCATGTCACTGGCAACATATCAGGAAAAAGAGAGGTATAAACGTCCCCCGTTGACGATCCTCGTGGAAAAGTCGGAGCCGAGCGGGGCACCAGATGAGATGAAAACGAACACGAACGAAGAAGCCGGCCGAGGGAGATCCGAGCGGGGATACAAGGGGAAGAAAGAAAAAAAGGTGAAGGTGCAACGATGTAGAAAGCAACCAGTCCAGGTCCAGGTATTCTATTATGCTGGGTTATCTAGATTATGGCATTCCTGCTTCAAGGAACCTGGCAACCTGGGGTGGACGGAATGGGGTGTTTCAGGATGCCCGCTCGACCGACCTTCTCCCTTTTTCTCCTTCTGCGTCACGGCATCGCTTCGGTTCTTTGGAGCACCCATTAATCCTCTTCTGTCGGGTGAAACTCCAAAATTAAAAAAATATGTGTGGATATGTATAAAAAAAGGAACCTTTCGAGGAGAAACGCTCGAGCGCGTATCCCGGATCAGGTAGACCGATCTGTATGCCCTCCTTTTTTGCCTTCTTAACATCAACCTTCTCGTTTGCTTTCAATTTTAGTATACACTTTTTCAATTAATACTAATGTTCTACAAAATATTCGAAATATAAAAAAAAAGATGCGTCGTCTTTTTAAATACGATAAGTTTTACGTCCCTTGCTTCACGCTATACTTGTATTAATTAAATTGTAGGAATATTAAAATGCATTAACTTTAAATATTTCAATAACAAAAACAAAACATCTGTTTATACTTGGGGCTAGCATTATTTTATTTTTAATTATCTTAAGTGTCTGTAGTATCACGAAATAAAAAATGAATTCTGAAAAATAATATTATGCTGAATTATTCATTCCACGAGAGTCCATTTAGCAAAAAATCAATGAACCATAAATTTCAAAGGAGGATTACTGGAATTCTGAAAAAGGCATGTACATACGCGTGTAAAGGAAGCACTACAAAACGGTCGAGCCGAAACCCAGTAACAGGTAGCCAACCTCCAGGTGTTGTGTTGCCGTATTCTAGGTTTTCTACTTCTTTGTTTTAAAACCTTCTATCATATTACATTAGTAGATTCCTTAGATCTCCGATTAGATTATTTACCCAGTGGTGACCACATGGCGGCCAGGACAACGTTGCGCGCATATTTCTCAAAATTTGTAGAATCCAGCGGTTCAAAAAAAGGAATAATTTATAAAGATAAGAGAAAGATCAAGGGATAGGCGATTTTAATCCAAAGCTCCTTTTGTTTTTCCCCAGGTACCTTTATAATCTGTGGGTCCTAAAAATCCTTGATTAGATTATTTGTAAGCGACCTTCTATTAGGCGCCTGGCGCTTAATAAAGGATGTTCCTCGAAAAGGAACACCCTTGCATCCTGCGAGGATACTCTTCCTGGCAAACAGAAATCGTGTCAACATTACGATCCATTAGCAAGGAAATTCTGGATATTTACAGTCGTCTTTCTAAACAGGCGTTAATGTCGGTATAAATCTATGCTTCTAGGATCGTTCCATTAGCGTGGATTCGAGAAACATTAAAGCAAGTACCGGATGCATACACTGCCAGATAAGTCTGTTAAATTTCCTTTTCTTTTCGGAAGATAAGAAAATGTGGAAACCAACATGCTGATTGGAGTACACAATGTTACTTAAACACTGAAACAAGCGTCTAACCATGTAGAATATCCAAATCAAATATAACAAAGATAAAAATTCCTGAAACCTAACAATGTTTCACTTGAAATAGAAAAATTCTAATCGACACTTGGTGTAATACGTACATCTTTGTACGTGCAAGAGATATCCAATCAATATATGTTCTTTGTATGAAGATGAAAAGGATATCCTCTTAATCCAGGTATTAAATGGTATGCAAAAATGAGTGTTGCAAATAAGAGAATGACGCTTTATCCAGGAAAACATAGGAAACATGAGATAAGATCAACGGAAGCCTTCAGGCGGCAAAGTATCCCCGCGATGAAAGGTAACGGTGCTTCCACGGTTACAGTAGATCGATTAATGAGGGTGATAACCGGGATGATTACTTCATTATGGGAGGACGCTTACCAGCCAATGTAAAAGTCGTACAATTAATCGAGGGAGTAGCAGTTAATGCGCCGGGGGAGTTACGTGTACGTGAAAAAGATTTCAATGCACGGGGACCAGTTTGAGTCCTTGAAGGGATCGTAAACGTGGAGAACAACGGTTTCCGGTCGTCTCCACAGATGGCACCGGCATCATCGTTAAAGAACCCGGTTCCTCCGAGTACTTCAAGTTCGAAGACCTTTCGAACCGTATATGTCACTTTGGAAATTACCTTTTAGTTGCTGAAACACAACTTCCTGTTGCCTTATAATACGTTCGTCTTTATTACTTTTCTAATAACGAAATACTTGAAATCAAATGCATATTTGAAAATCCCTTTTCCTTGAATTTATACCTTAAATTGCGCGTATTTTGAATCAGGAAGATACTAATAAGTGTTAATTAAGAATCGGAATAAATATTGCGCACAGGCAGCATCGCCGAATGAAGGTAATTGACTCTTCTACGATTTCGGATGACAAAAATGTTTGTTCCACAAGATTATTGGATAGTTTCAATGGAATTGTAACGTCATTGTTCGTCTACCGATGTACAAGGACTATTAATCGTACACGCATAAAATACGCACAGGCACGGGGGTACAAGATCCCTGCGTGGACGTGAATGCACCGCTCATTACGGGATAATAGGTTATTTCGATCCTCCTCGAATTACCGAGTCGACAATGAGCGATTCGATTCGAAAAAGCCCAACTCTCCCTTTCTCCTTCGACCTCTCTTAGCGAAGAGAGAGCCGCGAGGAGGCCTTTCAGAGTCTCAGCGAGTGGTGGATTGGAAGCGAGATCGCTAAAAAGAGGAGAAAGATAGAGGAGTGAGAGAAAATAAGGAAGAAAAAAGGAATAAGAGAAAGACACGAGTTTCGGTCGGTGGCTCGAAAAGTAAGGAGACAAATGAGGACGAGCGAGGAGGATACGCCGTGGAAGAGACGAGAGGTGGTGGTTTCTTTTCCCTCCTTTTCTCTTCCCTCTTCGTGGAACGTGCACCGCAGGACCTCGAGGTGTAATCTTCTCCACGGTTTTGCAACGCGAAACGTGCAGTTATACGCACTTCACGCACTTCACGCATTTCTCTCTTCTCCTATCTCTTCCTCCTTTTCGTTCGGCCTATTCTACCCTGCCGACGTCAACGCCTTCTCTTATATTCGAGGCTTAGAAATCACCGAGGCTGCGACTCTTCCGGGTGTGACGGAGCGGAAAACGCTATTGTACCGATCCTGGCCGCGGTCTTCGCGCACGACTTGCATCTTCCGAGAAGGAACCAGAAGGAACCACGCGCTAGGTAGAGAAGGGACAAGATTTTCTTTGAATCGGGGGAGGAAGAAAAATGTCTGTGGATAATACGATAATGATCTATCTACCATCCGACGTGGTTAACGATGTCCCCTCGTGTTTCCTTTGTTACGTGTTACTCGAAACTCCGAAGATATCATCAGACAAAGAAGATTTGAACTGTTATAAACACAGCGAAAAGCTTCAATTTCATACGGGTCGTTAATGTAACATACGATACGACAATAAAGTGTAGTGGTAACGAAGTAGTTACTTCTTCATTGTAATCCCAGGATAAGAGCAGACGGTCTTTGAATTTAACGGTCATTATTACATCAATTATGATCGATAATCAAAACCCGGTCAGAGGAAAACCAGATTACTAAAATGTATCGAAATTCCGTGGAAACGGCGGATGGTACGTTGTCCGGTGAGTATTTTCGGCAGCGGTAAAAAAAAAAAAAGTAAAAGCGTCGATCATAAGCTAATTGGGGCAACGCGAGACTTCGCGAGTTCCCGTGGGAATGAAATTATCCTCTGGTTGGTTATACACTCACGCAACACGCGTACAAGTGTAAGTGTGTATACCTCGTATGGGCACGAAGGTGCGCGCGAGGAGGCATACACGCCGGGGCCGCAATTATTTTAAGTGTATAGCGATATCCAAGTAGCTATTAATGACGTTCCTGTAGATGGAATCGCGTGCTGACCACGGATAACGCGCTCTGCTGTATGTACGTAGGCGCGAATTAATTGCCGTAATAATGATTATTACGGTACCACCATACGTAACCAAATGATACACTTTTTTCTAGACTGTAACACTCGCTACATGTACTACGGCGTACCACCTGCCGAGCCGTGGAAATTTTGATGACGGCAATGTTTGCCCTTTGGATAGACGAATGGGAATGTTACGATTCGCACCACCATACCAATAACGGAAACACATGCGATGTAATACGAAGGAGGATAGAGGGCAGGGGGGAGGGGGATCACCATGAAATGGCATGCGTGGGTAAAATGAAATATCGGCGATGCTTTGTCATTGGTGATGGCGATCTGTCAACGAATAATGCCGCAGTATTACCCGATTATCCCCATAATACTGATCTATAGCCAGCTTTTTCATTGCTCCTTAAATCATTAGCCCTCAAGCATTCTCAAGCATTATCCTCCGTCAAAATTACAAATTCCATGTACAAATATTACTTGTAATGCAAGGGTCTAGTGATACTAGTTTAAATAAGAATGAAGTTACTTTCGGCGATGTAAGATTGATATAACCATTATGCGAAATTTAGCATGCCTGCATGTTCGTTTGCCCAAGCATGGCAGTAACAAAGTGAAATACGTGGTATTAGAAAGGACATAAATTTTCCCGTGTGCGGGGATCCGTTTTATGGATTACTATGTGATACGTGGGCCCTGTCCTGTGAAAACACATAATCACATGTAAGTCCTAACCACAACGGTAGGAGGGTTTCAACCCCCGTAGTCATAGGGTACCGACCATTTTCCCCAACTGTGGGTCCGGGTTTTTGTAACAGGAAACAGCTGGCATGGAAAGGACACTTTCCCGACGCATTCGTAGATCCCTTTTGAAACGGTACCGTCGTACGACTATCGGGACTCTTAAGCTATGTCTGGTTTCCAGTTTCTGGGCTACCGATCGTGCTATTGCTTCCATTCCGTGGCTCCGTTCGCGCTTAATTAACCGTAACGCGGTCCTCGTAACTCGTAACGCCCGCCGTACACTTTTTTTACCCTCCCTTCGAGAGACTCGAGTGCCTTCGTATTGTCGGAGAAGCAGGAAGCGGGAGGAGCACTAGTTTACTCGGACACGGAGTAATGATGTACACGCGTGCTTACGCTAATAATGATCTTTTGTGAGTCGACCTTTTTTCCAGCCTTTTTTCCGAGAAGATTTTTAGTGGTGATAGGCAGAGAAAGAAAGAGAAAGAGTTCTACACTTGGATGAAAGTCTACAATCTACGTGGAGAAACTTGTTAACGTTAACTCACGTAGTAATTAAACCGAGTTGTAATAAATGTAAAATACCATGAACATTGTTACTTGACTGCGGCTAATGATTTAAATTCGTCCTTATTCTGTCAGGATTTTTGAGATGTATTAAGTTAAGTAGAGATAAAGGATAATTTGTATGGTATGCAATAAATTGTATACAATATCAAAAATATAGTGGTTACTTGCACAAAGTTACTGGTAATTAAGTCTGGATGTAATAAATACAAATTAATGTACGTACTTCCTTCGATGATAATCGACATCAGGAACGAATTACGCGTCGCGAAAAGCCTACTTTAAGTGTTAGATCATGCATGAAAATGGCATTAAACTAACCGCTTGGTAACTCATGTCAAGTTGCACTTAGCAGTGGAGCAGGAAGCGAACGAAGTCCTTATCCGGTTTACTCTTGGACATTAATATAACATGTACATCTATATACCAGAAAAATGTCATAAATATTTCTATACGTAGATTGCAATATTACACCTTATGTAATTGAACATAAAACTCCTCTCAATATGGGATTGAACTTCAACAAGGTTGAAGCCCTTACTTGTGGTACAAGAAGTTGGCGTTTAACTACATTGCTGCAAGTTACTTGCTCGAATATAATGACAGCTATAATTACTATCCTCTGCGGTGTATTTAGTTCGCATCTCGAACTCGTAGAAGATGATAAATCGGCTTATGGCAAGTAGAAGTACACTCAGAATTGCATGTAGTTTATGATTCGCGTAGATTCCAGCTATTTTGCAAGACTGATGAGGGACCCTTTGATCTCTCGATCATAAGGAACGCGAGGTATGTGCCAACAGGAAGAAGGTGTCGCGCAAGTTCACGGAGATATTTACGCGCTGTCCGCGCACTCGTAAATGTCGCCATCGTGTCTTCCTTCTCGTTTTTCTCACTGAGAGACACGCTGACTTGACGCCAGGACGGCACGTTAGCCTTTAATGATGAATAATTAATTTGCGGCTCGTTAAAACCACGGTGGACATCCTCCGCAGTAGGTAGATAGGATTTCACGCCATTCATAATCGGGTCTAATAGACCGACTTAATGACACAGCGCCGACGAAATTGCGTTTTTATTTATCTCCATAATTACCGGGCAGGCGTCATCCTTTCGACGACTGTTCACGTATTCATGACGCTTTTTTTAACCGCCTTCGATTAATCGCATATTCCTGATCCGAAGATTCGATAAGCACCATGAATTCATGGTAGACATACCAGACGCTTGTGGCTATTTTGAAATTTATAAGGAATGTTTCAGATTTTGAAGTAAGAGTGGAGTATACTGCGATTAAAGAAACTGCTGATTTGTGGTTGAATCTTATTCTAAATGGATGCGCATTTTGCAATATTAGCGATGCTAATTTATGACTCTCGCTTTTGATAACACACTTAAATTAAACATTATTTTCACATCCTTCTTATGTGTAATAATAGCTTATAACGGAAATTTCCCTAGTAAGTTATTTAGATTATATAGTAGTTTGAATTAATACTTCATATGAATATATAGGATTAATTAAGCGATACTTTTAAAGTAGGAAGAATGTTAAGAAATGAAAATCATCCTTCGCTAGAACCGTATTGATTATGCCAATGAGTCAATGCGCTGATTAAACACTGTGGTATTCGGAGGTGAATATATTACGGTTGCCTTATGAATGATTATTTACTTTTTCCCGGAGGAGTCATCGTGACTAAAACACTTTTCCGTTCTACCGCGACTCGTGGTATAACTCGTGGTGTACCATCGATAGTTATTTCCACGAATCGAGTAGCGAATTCTCAATCTTCGGTTCGGAGGGTACTAGTTTCCTTGGAGAAACCATTGATTTGTGGCTACTGCAAATCGATGTTGCCTTAATACTCGAAGCTATAAAGCGCCACGAAACCGAGCTACCAAGAAGATAATAGGAACCTCCGGTGGCTTTCAAAAACGAGCTTCCCGACGTATACACCGGCAATTTAATAACGGTACCGGAGATCGTGTTAAAGTGTAACGGTTTCTGAAATCTACAAGCTAAAATTACGATTTTCAGGTAAACCTGAATATATCCTTTTTACACTGCTCCACTTCCAAATATTCCATCAAGGCTTGAATAATTAAATCACGAATATTTATACTTTTAATAAGTCGATATTACTACCATTTTATTTCTCTTCATCATCTACGAATATTTTCGAAATCTTCCACTAAAATACCACGAACTACTTTAATATCTAATGACCCTTTTAACCGTGACTTATATCGATTCTACTGAAATACGCAAAGTAGATTAGTTTCTAATAATATCAAAGATATCAAGATTTAATTCTTACTTCTTTGAAGAGGCTCGTAAAAATATATGACACTAATACAACTAAAAAAATTCTTCGAGTCTGCGATGTGTGTTACAATGACGCATTTAGATCCGACTGTCGGCATTTCGAGGTCTCACAGAGAAATGACGAATAGTCTGCGGTTGCGTGGATCGGATATTCCGGCAAAACATGTCATCGCACTGGTACTCCGCCAACTTGCCATTCATTAAGTTTACTCATGCCGAGCATGTATACGTGACACACTGTACGAAATAATTACACGTAAACCTTGCGTTAAACTGACACTTGCCAAAGGTTTCGTGACGGTAGTTTAACTTTTATAACTTCCTAGAAAGGGATCCCGTAAAAGGTTCGACCCGCCGCTTTATTGGCCCCTGAGGTTTTTTTGACACGTGTCACAAATATTGCCGATAAAATGTGAAACACGATCCTTTACAAACGAGGGGTTATATCAAAGATAATGCACGAGATAGGAACATTAGGCGGCTAAGTGAGACAATTATTTGCTCAAATAAGAGGGTGTCATAATGTTCTTATATGCATTACATTACATAAAATGTCAAGATTCATTAAAATGAATTTGCTCCTTTTATCTTAATTATACTTTCACTTCCTCCAGGAGAAAGCGAGAATTAAATCTTGGTAATTTTCATATTATTAGAAATGAATTTATTCCCGGGATTTAAGTAAAACTCAATATAAGACACGGTTACAAATTCATTATATGTATAATATTTAAACAATATTCTTAATCTGTAATAACAAACCAAATTGCAAATATGTCAGGTTTGATGTTCGCGTTTCAATAATTCAAGTCGAGTTTACCTAGAAACATTGATTTTAAGTCCGGCATATCTCGAAGTTAAACTAATTAAACAACGACTTCACGACTAATTAAATGAGAATTAAATATCTTAGAGATAAGTAGTATAACAAAAGATTGATAAATTTCATTATCGTATAGCTACATTAGTAATAGAATGTTGTAAAACTTCGAGGATATTCTTGCGATGTAACATTTTCTACGGCATTGACCATGTGTTAGATTCACTGAGTAAATCTGTCATAAATGTAATCAGATGGTGCGTATATTAGTCGAGGGAAAGATGCATCGAATATCGCAATGTAAGCAGACAATAACAAGAAATGGTTATTGATTCAACTCTTGCCTTCCCGAAGCCGATAGAATCGTCTAGCCGTGCTTGAGAGAGCAGAGAGTTCAATAATCTACTGCCGCGGATCTCCCGCCCAGGCATTGAAGTCTCCGGCGATGCACGAGTAATCTCTACCTGGCTGTGCTCCGATTATCGTTTTCTCGAGAAATCCACTAATCACTAAATATTTTATTGATCCAAGGGCTGATAAATATTTCAATGAATATTTTAATCACAACACTAATAATTTCACGAATATATAACGCTCGCATTCGCTATAGAATGGAAGTTACTAGGGCAATCTTTTTCAATATGCCTGGTAGAAAATAAGAAGAAGCACCTCGAAAATACAAGCAGGTAATAAACGTCAGTCTCTGTACTTTATTTGCGAGCACGATCCTCTTTCTCGTTTCTGGGGGATAAAGATTTATAATAATCAACGAGCCACTGGTTTTCAAGCGATAACTGACAGGCTTTTTAAAATGAATTTTGATTTTCCAATAAGCGGGACTGTGAGATTTACAACCTTCCGTATGATCTCTCTACTTTTTCACCGTTCACGAGTACGCGTTACCACTCTCCGTCCCTGCCGATATTTTTTTCTCCACGAAACGTGTTTTTTACTGCCCCCCGTACGTCCTACGAGGAAGACAGTCTGACAACGTCCTTCTACCTCGCGAAATGGATTCTCACACGTATACACACGCATACTTTGAACCGGCCACCTCGTCCTGGCTGTAAGTAATGCATGCGCGACTTCAAACTGATCGTCAAAGTCAGCCGGACGTCGGGACCTTATACGAGGAGAATAGGGTGCCCGGATTTCGTTGTGCAAAAGCACTCACACTCTTTTACGTGGTACCTGAATGCACACACACGTCCACGCCAGCATACAATGCCCAAGTAAAAAGTATAGACGTTTTATTTGGTACTTCAACAAAATTCCTTAGATGCCATGTAAACTCTCAGTTTGTCACATTATAATTGTTATTTATGCTCTACACACCAAAATCGATATAAAGTAATTTGTAATAATAATATCAGAGATGCATTCTTTAATATTGCTGTCAATTCCTACAGGTGAGATTGTATTCTCTATAAACGAACTTTGTTAAATTTGCAATATTCTTTGTATATAAAAACAATTAATTATCAGGCTCTACCGAGAGTGTCAAAAGCGAGCGGAACAAGGAGCATGACATTGGCGAATTTTTTAATACACCGACACTTATTCACGTATATTACTAGTAATTTTAATGCATAACGAATCACGTAGAACTACAAAGTGACGAATCTAAGAGAATGAATGCCTGAACTAGGCGACGGTAAAAAAAAGCCTCCGCGAAAATTACGCAAACTGCTTTGCAGCGGCTGAAAGAAATCAAGCGGGTAACGAGGTACGTATAAGGACATTGCTTCCTTGTAAAGTAAAAAAATCTTACGAGACTCTCGCGATTAACCTTAGCGATATTGTTACGTAAGAACTGACAATACTCCACGTAAACCACAACTCTGACAGCACTAGTTTGGCCAACAATCCACCGACTAGATACCAACTTTTGCTCAACGATTACTGCGTGAATCAGCTTGTTGGGGAAACTAGAAAAACGGCGTGACAAATTAGATCAAGCGTGTAACGCAGACTTAATTGGCAGCGCGCTAAATCCAGATTGCTACTTTAGTTCGTTAACAAGTAATAGTTTCACTGGTACCCGAGTCTGATTCCAACTAATCCGTGATTTACGCATTTTACTTGTAATAACAGAATTTGGGAATTGTAAGTACGTAATACATTTTAATTCAGGTAATATATATTTTTAATTTAAATATTAACTTAAGTAGCATATAAATGCCATCATACTTTTATTCCACGAAACATTATGTTTAACCAAGATACATAATATTTCTACACCTACTGAGATAGAACAAATTACAACTTTTACGTCAAACGCATCCGGTACAACTTTTGTACTTTAATTCCTAGTATATTTGTACTGCATTACAACTGCAATTGTTTAAAGTATCCGATAATTGAATTAGAAGAAATAAGAGCCTTTAACCGATCAACAAGTTTAACGTTTAAGAACTTTGGTTTTAGCTCGGTACATTGAGCTTACAAAGTTGAAATGGTGGGATTAACCTCTCAAAGTTGACTTTAGAGAGTATCGAAACAAACTTCGACATTTTTAGCTGGAAAGTTAACCAGCACTATTTCTGTTGGAGAGCAAACATTAAGCCGCTACACTGAACGGCATTTCGGAGTTTCCTGCATGCGGTAGCATCGCGACCGTATAGTTTTTATCGTCAACGATTTGGATGTCGGCACCGGGGAAACGATCTCGGTTCAAGTCATTCGCGAGCGTATTAAAGGCACGTATGACTGTCGGAACGCATCCTGTAATTTTGGCAAAGGTACGGTACTGCCAAACGAGCCTCGCGATAAAAGCTCGCCGGAAACGGAGGCAGAGAGCAGAAGCAAAAAGGCAGTTATTCAAAAAGACGGCAGCAGTACGTCCTGTCGTGAGAAATCGATTCGCCGGCAAACGGTCGGCAGATGAGTTTAAACGCTTTGGCACGCGTGCCAACGACGATACATACACGTTTAGCATGAGTTCATCTACGAGTAGACTGGAAAGAAACGCCTATTCAGTCGAGGACAAAATCTACGGTTCTGTCGCCAAGCACGTGAGGGAGGTTTTCACGAGCGCGAAAAAACGGGCAATTGGAGACATCAGAAAAGAAAACTTACATGGAGTTGGTGGTGTTCCAATACATGCTGATCGTCTTCGCGCAGTTGCTCACCGTGGAGAGTAGAACCGTTTGCAGGCAGACGAAGAACACCAAAGTCACGAAAGACGTGGAAACCATCGTAACAACGTGGACAACGACTAGCACCGTCACCACGTTCACCAAGAGGCTCAACAACAAAACCTGCACTTTCGTCGTTTTTGTTGCTGTTCGTCGCAACCACCGTCTACCACTTTTACACTGACACTGCACATCCACACTTCACTATGCCTTTTTACTGGCTTTTCCTTTTCGCCTAGAATAGCTTTGGAAATTTACGTACGCATTAATTCAAGCATTCTTTAGTGCCGATTAACTTCGGCCGATGTGTCAGGCCACCTGGATCCTCCGTGGAAGTCTGTAGAAATCGACAAGTGTTGGTAACTCGCGTGATGTTTTAAGAGTCGCGGAATTCTTTGGTAGAATCACTTGTGGATTACGGAGAATTAGACCCGATTGTTTTTCTTCGTTGTTTGGCAATTCTCGACGATATCCTCCAAAATATGCGTTCCATGGATCCACCCCGTGTTTCTCTCACCTGGAGCGCTATGTCTTGCCAGGCCACTCATTGGTCTAGTTTTCTCGGAATGTAAACCAAACAATAATAAACTGTTCGCACGGTACTTTGTTCAGTAAGTATCGCATAAAAACCACCGTTCGAGTAAATGTTTACTTCGCTGACTTCCGCGCTCCGTGTAGTTTCCTTCTCGGGCCAGGAAAGTTGTCCGACGCTCGCCGACGATCAGACGATCCACGGCGCAAACGATACAATAACAATCATTTAGTCTTAGATTCTACACGAGTAATCCCAAACTTTCATGAAATCCTCCAACACATTCGTTCAATAATATCCCAGCGGCAAAACGTTTCTCAGAAACCAGGAATATCCGGTAACCACAAAGCGAGCACTTCATGTAAGAACAGTCCGTCTTTGCATGATTCTTTCGTGCACAACTGATTATATAAACTGTCAAACCACACTTCTAATTTCACGATGCAGTATAAAAATCCCAAGTGATAGTTGAGTTATATCCAGTTTGTGGCACTTTGTAGTTCTTCGAAACACTCGCGATTTCCACTGGTGCACCGAAGTTCAAGTGACGCACACTAATAGAAAAACTTTCCTCCCGGCAAAGATTAAAACGCGCTTTACACGCGCAAGTAATAATACCAATATCAAATGAAACGAAAAGAAATGTTTGATAGATATGTTCGCGATACTGTAAAGGTAAGTGTAAGGTTGTGCGCGAGCGGCGGAATTTTCGTAGAGACGAGTCCCAGCGTAGGGAGAGAACAGAACCTTCTTGCTCGGTGTCGCGGACGCGTCTGTCGAGCGAACGGTCCTCCGGTGGCGTTCGTCTCGCGTCGGCAGACTCGATCGGCGAACGGGGGTGTCGGGGAAGCCCGAAGTCCGCCGGAGAGTCACGAACCCGAAGGACCCTCGTTCCCTCCCTGTCTCGCCATCGTCTTTACTCCGCTGGCCGACTACGCGCGGTATTACGCCGCCTGCTCGCGAGACGCGTGTTTCCGAGTGGCTCTCTCTAACGTGTTTCGTTCGATCGTCCTAAAGGGAGACCAAATCGCTGAAAGTGCTAATATTAAAAAGTGCAATTTCGCGAAAAAAACATCGAAGATCATCGTAAATGCATCCATTGATATTGCAGTAGTGTGCTTTTTAGATGAACCCTTTTTTAATACGCTGAACTATGACCTAAAATATGAGTCACTAACACGTCGGATGTCTGAAATTGTGTTCTCCATCAATCTTTTTGAGATATTTTATCATTTTTATAGAAGCATGAACAGTTCGTTTAAATTGAATACATTCCATGAAAATGAATTCGCATAATTATACCTGTGAATAAGACACATTATATCCTACTTCAATCCAGAGTTATCGTCCAATCTACTTCGCACGGCGCTTAACAGATATCTATAAATATTCATTATTATTTTATTATCACCTAAATGAAATTACTCGGATATCAAGTTCCCGCATTAACTAACCTTCGATGATTGATTTAATTAACAGTGGTTATTCACTTCAAAGATGTCGCGTAAAAAATCATCGGTAAAAATCCACGAAAAGGTGATGCAACTACTATTGAATTAATGGACGATTCGCGAATGTTAAAGTAGTTCCATAACAGTTGAGTTCTTTTGCATTTTGTCAGAAGTCAAGAATGGATTTCGCGGATTGGCTCGTCAGGTAAGTTGGCCTAGGAAAAGACAGTTTGACACTCATTAACAAAAGCACGTACTGTGATAGATGATCCCGAGGCAGTAGCACGGTTGAGTTGGAATTGTGAAACTCAGGAGGAATTTAATTTCTAGAGCGCGAAGAGGGTCTCGCGAACATTGTTTCCATCGGGTTGTAGCGTGCTGATTACACAACCGTCCCTTAAGCCTCATTACCGTCACTGAAAATTTCCATAGAGCGCACCGTACATAACCGTCGGCCACGAAGAGGGAAGGAGACACGCCGCGTCGTGTCCGGATCACGATTCGCCTCGAGACCCTCGCGAGCTATGAATTAGAGGCTTCTTCGTCCCGTCTTCTTTTCCCTGTGCTATAGGCTTTTAACAGCGAGAGTGCTTTCTTGACTTACGATCCATGCTAGTCCTCATTTCCTGTTTCAATTTCGGGACGCTCACCGCTACTCTCTCCAATCCAACGTCCCTTTTTTTAAATCTCTCTCCGTTTACGTTTTATTCAAATGTACTAGATAGGAAGTTAAGGTGTATTTTTAAGTCGAGCGGAGTAACTCTGTATACTTTCATCTCAAAATAAACGTTCAGATTCAAATTCATGTGTACGTTCATTTATGCAACTCGTCTAATTTTCCTTTAAATGCGAACACTTTAATCCTTCTCCTATGTCATTCACAAGTTTGAAATTTGGGATTAGATGCTGCTTCGTGCATTGAAAAATGTAAGACTTAATATAATTTTGCTTATTAATCCGTTTACAGTGCTGTTGAATTTAATGGATACCTGTGCAAATAATTTTTGTCAAATTTTATTGATACCAGAGATGTATGTTCTAAAAAGTGATGTAATCTCGATTAAGAAATGCAATTGTTTATACGAAGGTCTTACATAACATTCACCGCACAGAGTTAAGAGTGACACGAATATTATTTCACAATTTGTGAAATACATTAAATAATCAGAACCCTTTTAAAGTAAAAAAGACGGTAAATTGTTAACACTGTTACTGCGAAAAGGTAAGTATCAGGGTGCTCGGTGTCGTTCCACTACGACAATCCTACGTAGAAATCTACACCTATTTCTCGCGGATGCTGCAAGAAGAAGGAGCAGTGAAAAAGAGGGAATAAGGGGCGAACGAAACGGCACATAGTACTGGGTATACATATGTACATATATATATTCGCGCAAATGCTCTCGAGGACGTGGCGCCCCCGACGCAAAGAGATGATGATCATCCTCCGCATTGCTCTCCCGTCTGTGCAACAATCTCGGGGGCATGCTTCTTCGTTCTCTTGGATCTCGAAGAACCGGTATCTACCCACGGACAAAGTCATGTCGGTCATTAGTCCGACTAATGTAACGCTTCAAATTCTATCGGTCCACGGCGCCGAGACGCCCTGTCCTCCCACTGGAAGTTAACGAATCGTTAATAAAATACGAGAACCGGGATACATCCATTTTACACGGTACTCCGGGATAGTCTTCCAAAGGTAATGGAAAAATCGTTCACGGGGATGAGAGAAGGAATGTATTTCTTTTTAATGTCCGCTTTCGTGGCGCACGTATGCGAGGAAAAGTGTACCGGAGCGATTAACAATTTAAAAGTATTGCGTTAACTCTGTTCACCGTCGGACATACGATCTACCTACGATGTATCACTCGTTGACTTTCAAGTTAGTTTTATTAACATTCACGTGTTTCACGCTAGAACGGCAATATACGCTGAACGATTTCCATGGAATTGTTGGAGGGTTTATAGATAGAAAGAAAAGGGATACGACGAATCAATTATTTGCTCGGCTCTTTGCTGACTAGCCTTGATTTTTCTTTCGTCACGGACTGTTAAACAGGAGTGTTTCATCACCCCCGCTTCTATATATCCGCGATGAAGCTTAAGAATGCCAGCTCGGCTTGACAGTGTTTCTGTGCCGTCGCAACGAGGCCTTAATTTATAATATCGCGGTTGCTGATGCTGTAAAATAAATGCCTGTTAGAAAGCTGTTACCCACATCGAGTGAATTGAAGTTAATATAACGAATCAACTCTTAAATCCAAACATAAGCCGAAGTAAAGAAGACCTTCATAATTTTGCACCATTTATTAATCTTCATAGATAATTCTTATTCTATTGATTATCAGAAATTCTTTGCTGGCGATGGAATAAGTGTCGATAATCCCTGAGGAATAATTTTTCAATTGGATAAGTCGTCAAGTGGTGATAAGTGGTGGTTACAATCCTTCTTTCTTTTATTAGTCTTTGGTGGATTCTTTGAGAGACGCGTCAAGATCGTTAATCCAGGAATTCAGAAGGAAAAAGGAGTAAGAAAACTCTTTGGTGAAAGGGGAATAAGAGAAAGACGAAGTCAAAGTTTAGGATCATCCGCGGTTATAACAAAGTCGAGTCACGCGCACCGTACACCGAGATCTTTAAATCGTCCTCAAACAAACCCGTCGAGATTCTTGATCGTTGATCCACGATCCGTTTGTTACACATCTTGCCTTCGGATACTTTCGCCTTGATCTTTTTTTTTTCTTTTCCCTTCACCTTGCGCAATAAAGAATCCTTCGCAATAAAAATATCGAACGAATATAATCCAGTAGATGAAAGGGTAAAGAGGTGGTACGATCAGTGGCTTGTACAAATGCCACGAGTCATAAAAGTAAAGTGCCTTGCAAATATTGATCGTTATTCTTGTGGTTCTAGTACGGTTTAGTAAAAGGAAAATCAATGGAAAAGCCAAATCCTGTGTACACAGGACGAGTGGCGGGTGCCCGTTTTAGGTGCATTTTGTCCTCGTGAATTGACCAACTGCTGGGCTGACTGAAGTAAACCGCAGAAATTTTGGGGACAGGTGTGTCGATTTAGGTGTAACGTTTTGCGTTTGCGGAAAGCCTCTGCAGTTTGGGTATCTTGGGTCGTGTTTGCACCAACTTCGTTAGTTTACGTTCGTGTTGGCTTTTTACCGCGTTCGGGACCGAGCTACATTAATTAACCATTAAGTTAATTCCCAAATTAAGTAAAAATATCAACTTCCCTTCATTTGAATTTCATTAGTAATATTTATGAGTGCTATTTGTGGTTAAATTATTCGAATATACCATGGTGTATTGTTTCAGATTTGATATACTTTTATTTTATATATATATAACGCGAATGATTGAATCCATCAATTAACAAATTCTCCAGCCCTAATTTATATATAAATAAATGTGTAAGCATAGCTGACGGTGAGTATATATTCGGTAGTTCTAGTGCTAATAGCGCGTGAAAAGTGTTTAGAAGTTGATTTAATAAAGGAAACCGTACGTCCTCGGAATATAATGCGGCGCTTTGTGTGAACAAGCGAAAAGTATGGTTGCACCGAGATTATGTATTCTCGGCTCGCCACATAATTCAAAATCAAAGTTCCGAAGAGTTTCTAAACTGGTAAAGTCAACTCGAGGCACCATAATGAATTTTCAAGTACTGACACTCTGGGAAAGGAAACGCCAGGAGCACCAAAATCCTGTGCACACATTAGAACGAATAGTAAGAGCACCTTTCAGGACCTTGGGTCCTTGAGGGTTTTACCGGCTGCTGGCCTCACTGAATGAAAGCACAGTCATTCGGGAAGGGCAGGTGCAACGATCTGGAAATGGAATTTTATGCTTCTGGAAAATCATTTAGGGTGGAAGGGGGGGATACGGTGAATCCGAAGGTATCCTTGTTGGGATAACCATTAAGTCGGAATTATTTACTGTTTAAATCACCGTATAATTAGTTAATGATGCTTAACAAATAGGCGGATTTAATTGATGGTATTGTTCTAATGATCTTGTTTCGTTTTCCAAACTCAGTGTAAACTTATTTTGTTAATATTGATCGTATAACTGACGCAAATCATACTCAAGGAAACATTGTACGATGATAAATTAATCCGTCGATCATACGCTGATTTATTAGGATTATTTCGATGATTGGCTCTTTGAATAGTTAGCACATTTTCAGTTTGTTAATCTCGGAAACCTGGACGTCAAATATATATCTGAAATATTGTGTCATAACAAACCGATTTATTACGTCTCGTAAAATCGAGATGAACTCATCTTTCCCATCATCATTGCGCTATACGTTAAATCACGGTCATTGACGAGCGATTAATTTTCCCGAAATTACGATTACACTTCGCGAGAGTCATCGACCTTTCACCGAAACCAAAATGAATCGATTTGACTCGGTCGAATTACCATATTTTAATAACTCCCTGCCCGAAAGAGGCTACGCTTAATTTACGGAGTAACCACAATCTTTAGTCACACATTGTAAAATTCTTAACGGTCATCGATCATCATTATTTATCGTCATACGCCAAATTCGAAACCGCACTTTCAAACACCAGCGCAATACAGACAAATAGGCCTACCAAAATATCGCTTATCTATATACAAACATCTACGTAAAAAGTAATGTAAAATTTATATAAAAAAATTATCTGAAAATTACTATATATGTGCATGTCAATATATGTAAATCTCTAATGATATGCATAAAAGACATTTATGTGTATACATACACACGCACTTTGACCGAAACCAATCCATTTTGCTTCATTATCGCGTTGTGGCCCTCGGTGGATCCACCTTGGAGGTTTCTCTTGACCTCACCTTGAACTATGATTGAACACGTTACATCGATCCACGCCAATCTTCGTTGATCGTGATTCGAGACTTCTCCCGTACGTAAATGCGTCATTGTGAGGTCTCACCTTCGTCAAACGTACTCGATGATATCGTTCATCGACACGTTCGTTCGTTCCGCGGGTGGAAATCTCGAAGAAATGCCGGTTCTGACCGTCGGACGGGTCCCAGGGTAATCGATCGAGAAAGAAAACGATTTTTTAAGCGAGCCACGGACGTGAATCGCTAATAATATAAGAAAGAAACGATTAGAGAATCATGCCCGTGTGCGTTTTAAAAAGATCACGGGGATCCATTAGCCATTAGTCATCGTTTATGCCCGTTAAGGTGTCCGGTGGAACAATGGACCCACCAGAATAGAAATCGATTTTTACGCCTTTCTTTTATCCTCTCGTTTCTCGCCTTTCAAGATGTATGCTTTTCGCTATTTTTTTTTACTGCTTCTTACATTAGGCTCCTATCCTCGATACGCGTACGTATTTAATTTGCTAAACGATTGGCTATCCTTGGCGGTGACTCTGACCACTGGCGTGGAGGACGAATTCTATGCGTAAGAAATGCACCACACTTTTTAACGAAACTTCGAATTCTATCCGGAAATATATAGTTCTTCGTATATTATTTAGAGATATACTATGCAAGACAACAATACTATAAGAATAATTCGGAAAGATGGTACGTTGTTTAGAACTTTCTTCTAATTACTTGGAGATTTTCATCTACTCGTAACGATGTAAAGTATTAATAAAGACACGTAAAGAAAAGACGTCTTTCTAGGTTAAACAGTTACGATCTACTATATTGTACGTATCTCGAAAAACTTAATGTTGGTTTACGCCATTGACCGTATCCTGGAATTCGACACATGAGCAATCTTAAGGCGCCAAGACAATGGTCCTTCCCCTCATCCCTCATTGTTCGGACCACGTCTGGAATCTTAAAAGACTATCGAGAGATGCCAACCCTCTTCTCCCGCCGTATCGACCTAATAATCGAAAGACCCTGGACACCTGTATAAAATCGACTCACGTTTAAAGACATCCGTAAAAAATTCCGCCATACACAACCACGATCGAAGTAAGCATACGTGTTTGAAACAATTGTAAAATTAATTCCATGACTAATCAGACAGAAAGCTTAAGATCGACAGTTTCTTAAACTTTGATTTCTACCTCTATTTATACACACTTCTTTGCAGTGTGGATGTATGGTTTTGCATGGATGTATGGTATATAAGTACGTATCAGGTAGAATGTTGGTAAAGGGAGAAAGGGAGAGTAGTAGATGGAAAGGAACACAATGGGAAATGGTATTCTATTATTCCAGATGGGCAACTAGTATCTCCCTTGGTCTTGGGTGGCTTGGGATCCTAGGAATGCAACCATGAAATCATTCTCCAATATCTCACCATAGGATCCTCTTGTTTCCCCCTTCTTCCTCCTATCTCACACGAGCACAATTCGTGAACCAAAAGTGAACCCTAATCATCGGCAACCCCTAAGTTACGCTCCTGTCCACGATAGTCATTCATCATTCCCAGTTTAATAATCCTACCATGGTTGTGGTAATATTAATCGTGACTTTGATGGCCCTTGTGTCACGCGAAACAAATGTTTAGAATTGATAGGGAAATGGATGAATATTAGCCTGAATCGGGGTCGTCGTGTATTTAAAGAACGATGCAAATGAATTTTTGATAAATTCCCTAAGAATATCGTGATAATAAAATCAACTTGATAAATGACATATCGCCGCGTTTTATCAGTGGCCATATCACAATGGTAGATAAACGAAGCCGATACGTTCCGTGGCATCGGACACAGAAAGGAATATCGAGATTTTTTGCCTCTCTCCTCGTCGCTGTTACATTGAGAATAATGGTTATTCATTTTTTCAACCCTCCGAGACTTCGCGGTTATATTTAAGGCCCCGAAACACTCGTTCCTTTTCTCATTCCGGCTTTCCTCTTCCTATCTCTGCGGTTAAGGAGAGGGAGTAAGAAATTGCGGGCAATGATTCGGAACAGGTCCTACCCTCTTCCTCACCGACCTTTTTTCCTGGCTCATCGTTTGTTTGCCCCGTTACTCTTTCGTACCGGCACAGGAAATATTCGGTCCTTGTAACGAATGCCTGTCGAGAGGCGGATCCCACACTCGTTTGTAACGCAACATTTATGCTTTCGATCCTCTCAACTTTCCCAGATACACTGGAAATCCATTCTTCATTCCATATCCTTCACCCACTAGTCCTTGACGCACTATGTTTTTATTACCACCTTCGATGTATTATTATTATATTTCAATCAATTTTCAATTTTATACCCTCCTTAGACGGGGATATCATAATAATAACATTATCCGAATATTATTATGTATGGATTTTAGCGGGTATTAAATAAACATGTCAGCATATCATTAATCATTATTTACATTACTGGACAAGTTTAACGAATTTCGAAAAGCATGAAATATTTCATTCATTACGATAATACATGATTCTCAACAATGTTGTTGGTCGATTACCTAGCGTGTTATCGATCAATTTTATTTCCTTATCTATTCAAACCGTGTGTGATAAAAGACTGAAAAGGGGGAATGATTCTCATAGACAGAATTCAAACCTTCTATGCTAGGAAATCATAGAATAATCATCATTTTTCAGAGTTCTCGAATGATCTCTTGAAGTTTGTGTTTATAAAACTATATCAGGTATCTAATATCATTAATGGAATTGGAAATACTGGTTATATTTCAAAGAGTGTATTGCCAGAACTCGACACAATGTTATTCAACATGGTAAAGGATATATTCGAGAATTACAATCGAGTAGTTGAAGTATCGGGAGTTGTACGAAATCGATTCCCTCTCTCGGCTCGAGATCGGCAATTCAAAGCTATCCTACTCGTTTGTCCGTAGAATATTATTCCGTGTGCGTGACAGGTGCACATCACGCATACGTTACACATCGGTATACAGTATACACACACATATATACTGTTCTCGCACAATGCTCCGCTGAGAGAGTGGTCTATGCAGAATTTCACCTGCTGCAAATTGTGACCTTACTTCTCGGAGATGGCCGAGTCGGTGTCCGAGAGGAAATTCATATGCCAATATTTAATATCAGCTTGTACTTTACTCGAAGACAACGGCGGTCCGATAATAAATTAAGGCCCGTGTTCTTCTCGTACGAGAAAGTTGTATTAATGCATTTTTGGTGTGGGTGGGGACCAACACTTTATGTACTCGTCCTGTATTTTTCGATTTTATGTGACAACGCGAAATGCCAGGTACATACGTATGACACACTGCTCGGAGAATTACGAGGTGAACTGCGTCAACAGAATTTTATGGATCTATACGTACCTTTAATATTTTTGCATTACTATATCAAGATTCGTTATTTAAATAAGGTTAATAGAAGTTATTAACGTCATATTTCTCGCGTGAATTACAAACATCGCTGCAAATTACTTTACTCGAATTACATAGGTGTTGAATAATACGCTGACATATATCATCACTGTTACGTAAAAAAGATAGCGCACGAGTACGGTGCCGTATTTATATCATCATTAGTAGAATACTACGATAAAAGTACAGTTACAGGAAATATTAACCGATCGAATTACTTTCACCTTTTTCCAGCCACGATCCGCGCAACATCTGCCCCCCTTTTTTATGATTTATTATCGGGCAACTTTCATCCTCGTTTAAACCACACAAAGGTACGATAGCAAAGATAGCGATCGGGAATTTCGCGCTTGTATCTTCCGTGTTCAGGATTCCATAAAGAACACGGAGTGTGTTCCGTGGCTAATGTCGATGCACTACGACAGACTTCATTCTCTCGAACATGTACGATTGTATGCTCAGGGCTTTTGTGTCGACGACGTACACAGAGCATCGACTTTAGCTTTAATTAGCTTAGTCCGGCTTAATGCACCGAGATTCCGTGGCTTTATCTCTCCTATGCAGATATATACCGGCGTTTGTCGCGTAATGGCGTAATGCTCGATCGGCTGTAGAGAATATCGAACACTTTCTCCGTGGCTCGGTATCGATAATGCCTCGATTTATTGGCCGGTGTTTAGCTGGTGCCCCAGATTCTTCCGTTGGCCCAAGTCACTGCACAATGTGAATTAGACTTCGCGCCTTAATAGTTCGCACAAAGCGTGGGCGTGGTAATAAGTAAGGTTTTATGCCTCCTTTTCTCTACGAAGTTGATCGATAAAACCGAAAACCGCCTGGAGTTTCATACGTGTTTTATCAATTTATAATAATCACCTACAAAGACTATTGCTAGATATTTTCCAGGGTTTAAAGTCGATTTCATTTCGATTTCTCTCGACAATAAATGTTTGTGCTCCAGTTCCCCTAGGAATCTGGATAATGAAGTTATTTATAAAATTATTTAATGGAGATATAAGTTATTGAAATTATTCCGCTGTTTGCATGTAATTTAATAACAATAACTTCATCTGTACCGTAATACAACACATTTACAACGAATAATAGTGTGAAATTTCAGTACGACATATGCTCTATAAATTAATACGGTTTGTAACATCATAATATCCCCCTTTAGTTATAGTCGCAAACATTTCATATTCGCAACAAACGTAGAGTATCATACAGTTGAACAGGATGTTCTGAAACCAATCAAATTAATTCAATTCGGGGAAACTGATGAGGAACTGTATCATTACGAGTTTTATGGAGGTACAGCAGATGTTCGTGGCATGTGTTTTGTAACATACGCTTGATGAACTGGAAAATAATTATCTAAGTTAATTATTTGCATCCACGAAAATGATGAGCTCCGTAGAACAGAAGCAAATATTTGGTTTATAAAGCCATCTGTATATTACATCTGTATTCTACGACCCTTATCATTCTACAATTGAAAAATGTCTTCTTAAGTCAAAAGATTGATGAGTTCAAAAATGAAAAAGACGTCTACTACGATACAAATGAATTCTTTTACCACCATTTTTGATAAGTTCCTTACATACCGTAAACCTTGATTTTCTTTTATAGTTGTGCTGACTGAAGAACATATCAAGCAGCAGAATACGGAGAAGTTTGAAATGAGCAAAAAATTCTCACAAATAGAGTCGATCGCGTAAATAATACAAATCACGTTTGCAGACTGGGAAACCTTCGCGCTACTTAACACAAAACGTCTGGCGATACTTAAGCGAGTCTAAAAACTCTCGGCAGCTCGGCGTGTCGATGTCTACCGCGTATCGGCTTATAGCGACAATAGCCGCGAAAAGCAATAAGTTTCACGTCACGTACGAAACAATCGCTCCGGCGACAAGAAGGAGGTGTTAGTCCACGGTCAGGGCCGTACGCATTCCGACGAGCATTCGAATTATTTCAAAGGACACACTACCGTCGAACGTCACCCAACCATCGAGTGATTTGTTTTCCCTGTAAAATTCGCGATTCTCCTCGCGTTCCGACGTGGAACACGCAGCGGTACCAACCGAGACGTGTCCCCGGCCCCGAAGGGCCCGATAGGATCCCGAAGACTTATCGTCGAACAATGACCCGTATTCCGAGCACCGTTCCTTTCTTCAGAATTGGACGTTTTCGAATGTTTTATTAGGCCCGCTGCTTGGTTAATTCTGACTCTTGTTGCCTGGGACACGTACACACCGACCATACGATCGAAATGTTTTAAAACACGCGGAGAAAGCGTCTCGACTCGATATCACGATCGGAATAAATGTTCGTTAATACTTGTTATAATGCTGCATTTACATTTTGGTAATAAGAAAGTGGGCTGATGTAATGCGTTCAGTGTTCAGTTTTACTGCGAACTTGTTGGTTTTTAATTCTTTGTTCACCAATGTTGAATATATAGCAGTATACAAAGTAAAATATAATAATAGTAATTTGCAATAATAATATTGTACGAATGAAGACTCCAAATCAACAGCTGTTTGCGGAAAATATATTTCCTAGTTGTACTATTTTTGCTATGAGAAATTGGTCTGTGCATTCTTGTATTTATATAACCTATTATAATTTAATGCTTCTACAAAAATTTAATTTTTCACGCAATCGATTTAATGTAGTCAACCATTCTGATACTTGTTACGAATTTCTTAATTTTCATTATTGATGTAAACAAAATATATGCATAAATAATTCGCAAATTATTAAGACATACGAAGTGTAATATGTAAAATAAATAAATAGTACAACCAAGAACTGCATCTTAAAAGTTCATAAGGTGCGCGGAAAAGTTAACGAAATTTATACACCGTAGAAAGGAAACTTACTATTTAGAAAGGAAATCATAGCAGATGTGTTTTCGTGTTCTTGGAAAGCAAAGTACAACAGATGTGTATCTCTAAGAAGGAGTTGGTTGGAATCAGATTCATTGTTACTTAACTGGGGACACATATACGAGTGTAAGTATAGTGGTAACACAAAGATTGCGCAATGAGGTCAACATCTTAGTCCAGCGCAGCCTCGGCAGTTAAAGCGTCTAAAAAGGAGGAAGGGAGTAGAGGCAACGGCACGGTCGAACGTGGTTCTTGATTGTCGTTCTTAATGTCAATAGGAAATGAGTCACTCCTTTACGCCGCAATGATATCACTCCGGTTCTATACGGGAATGTATTCGTTTTTAAGATCGCGATTTGATACGCTGGAAGAGGGGAACCGATGACAATGGACCTTCTCCCTTTGTGATTTCTTAGTCAACCCGAAATATCCTTGCACTGATAATTTTTAACATTGTCCTCGTAACTCGAAATCAATAATAGCATATCTCAAGGATACCGCGGGAAGTAGAATGGCGTCGGGGAATAACAGTAACGTCAATATGAATTATGATAGTGTCCGAAAGAATTCCACGTAAAAATGACGAAATAAAGGATGATTGTAATCGATGTAAGGAAAGTTGTAGTTATCGTTATTACAGATCTCCATTGTTCGATAGATCTGGTACTACATGGAAGTATAAGGGTGGGGAATTCCCTCGAGCTTCTTCGGTAGGATGAATCTAGGTCACCGTGTTGATCGGGAGCAAAACGAGACAAACGAATGCAAAATCGTGGTTCCTTGAGGTCATTTTACTCCCGGCGTAGGTGTTTCTTATAGGCGTCGGAATGCCGATTGTATATTCGCTCTTTGTAATTATTTAGGTCGTCCGGTATTGAGAAATGTAAAACAAGACACGGCGATATTTAAAAAAGAAAACTTCAATGGACCTGGTTTATTTAGAGGCTCTCATCCGTGCGATTAACTTTTCCCGATACCATTATGAGTCCTTAAACGCGAATAAAAAACTTGATTACACCGGCGATCGTGATCGATTAATTCTATTCGTCTAAACAGCAAGTTTAAACGGGTCGAAACAGGAGAATAATTTGCTGCTTAACTATGCACCAGAGAGTAATTGCACGGCTTGTAAAATAAATAACGTTTCCCTTTCATTTCATTCTGGAATTACGGCTGAACGGCGGATAATACTTTTCAGAGAAACTATGCCGCGTGTACTTAAAAATCAATAAATATAGCATATGATACGGCGAACTTCTATTTGTCAATTTTAATTAATAACATTTTCAATTAAGTTTAAAAGGACGAATGTAAAGATGGATCTAATTAGGAAATCAACGACCGTCGCGGCATTTTAACAAGAATGACAATTTCGCTTAAACCATCGAGATCTGCTTTAGTTGAGATCAGTTATCTCTATTGAGGTACGTTAATATTGTTAACCTAATGGATGTCGTGTCGCAGAATAGTTTGTGTGAAACCGCGAATCGTGGGCATCCGTTTGTAAAGCAGAGTCTCATAAATATAGAAACCGTAAGATGTAGTAAAACGAGCACACAAAGCAAGCGAGGCTGAGAAAGCGTACCGCGTGTCTCCAAAGATCCCGGAGAATCTCGCGAGGAAGGTAAGGCAACCGAGAGATTCCAGGGCAAGAACGGCCGTAAAGCCAGCAGCTCAAGGAAGAGGTGGAAAAAAGGGGCGAAATACTAGGAGTAACAGTAGATATAGGTAATAGTAGTGTTAGACAAAGAGGTAGAAGCAGTGGAAGGGAAAGGAGACGGAGACGGAGACGGAGACGAAGAAGAAGAAATAGGAGTAGATCTACATAAGAGATCATGACTCGAAGCTAGTCGAGTTTCGCTGGAGCCGAGGAGAAAGTTACCAGGAACTGTTTGAATCTGCCCGATTGCCAGTCTCCTTGCACCTTTTCCACGGGCTCCGAGCATTGTAGTCACGAAGGTACAACTATAACAGCAACAATAATGCTTAACAACGATGCGTCTTTGTTCCTCGTGTCTCTTTTCGTCTTACTATCGTTCATTCTTTCGTAGCTTTGACCCACCTCGATTCTCCGGTAACGTCTTTCTCCCCGGTTACTCTCGCTTTCACCGTGCCTTCGAATCTTGTAGTTCTGCGAGGATTTCTGCAAGACATCTACGAAGTTGAACCTCATTCTGATCTTAAGTCTTGAGCCATTAGTCGCAATTAGTCTCGACGATGAATTTTCTATGAGCGAATAATCAGCCGGGCATAAGGCTGGTATACGTAACACGAGAGTTGGTAACTCGATGTCTCTGCACTCGTCGGGCAATTACACTTTCATGATCGGCAGTCGACGAATCGAGATGTCAGAAAGAAATCGATCCGCAGACAGTCTCGGGAGAACGGGCCACGACTTCCTCGAACGTTTTCGAAATCCACGCGGCTCGACGAGCTCGTTTCCATGCCGATTGTTACTGCCGATTTCAAAGCGGTTAATAGGTGATCCGACGATCACTCCTTTCCTTCGAGTATTTTGCTTAACGAGCTACGATTACGATCATGCAAATTTTCTTAATTAACAGCGATCCGCGGTTCAAACCGTTGCACTCCAACGTGTGATTCAAAAGCGGAACTCTAGCCGTTTCACGTTTGACTAGACTTTCGTCATTTTTAATTTACCTAAATGCATTCGACCTGCTTCCAGGACAATGTTAATAATGTCATTTCTATCTGTAGTGTTTTTTTGCTAAAGATATTACGTCTATATGTGTTTCTAACACGTGTCATGTACTTCGCGTATGAAATCGTAAGTACATAGATATGTTTAACACCCTGGTACGAGCTACAATTATACAGTAGTAGTTGCGGCCAGTACTTCCTTTTACACTGGATATCATTATCAACAAATTACGTACATGGTAATTTCTACTTGGATATTAGCTGTAACGTACCTGGTACACAGATTTTATAAAGAATTTAAGAATGCATTACTTGGGCTACGAGATAAGCAAGGAAATCATGAGAGCAGAAATTATGCGTTTGAGTCACGTATCGTTGGGTGGTGAGTCAAACAGAATTAACTACCGGATCGGTATCGATGATATTACCGTAGAAAATAAAGGGTGTCCGAAAAGTAAACTCCATAATTAACATACAAACAGCAGAGAAAAAGAATTAAACTTTCATACTAATACTCAATACACGATCTAATTGACTTTTGCACTTGTTCACTACACATTAACAGAATCTTGTAAAATTCATAAATTGCACGATAATGAACGATGTCTATAAATGTACAAGGAAATCGGTAACACGTATAAGAAAGTGATTTACTTCTCATATGAGATCAGGTAGAACAATTAGTAATACTCATGTCAATGATCAACGTTATAAGTATATTCTCCGTGTTCCGAGATTGATATGAGTCCGAGAATAGAAATTTCTTTTTTAGCCACCCTGTAGTGTAGGTATTCAACCGGTCCGATTTCGCAGTGCCGCACACACCGCCGAGAAGGCGTAACAATGTGAATAATTAATCGGTAATGTCGTTATGCGAGTTGTAAGTACGCGGTGCACGCCTACCACGTGGCCAGCAGGCCTGTTGCAATCGACAGTTATTAATAATTACACTTTCGAGAGCAGGCCGATCGGTAGATACGTCCAGACGTCCAGCTGATTTGTCAATTTATGTCGGATAATGCGCGAACCCATGTGTGTTCGTCCTCCCGACACGCATTCTGATTTTGATATTTGTATTATTGCAACTAGAACCAGTAACATAACTTCTCAACTAAGACGACTTTATTGCTTGCATAGTAATAAACGTCATCAAAAATGTTCACGGAATCACTTCGTAGAGTCTACAATATGTAGAAGATATGTAAAACAAGATGAACTATAAAATAAATGACACGATTATGTGTGAAATGTGTAATATGGACTACGCATGTATCCATAATAAAATTGTTTGTCTACGATATTCAGGATTTCATTTTTGACCCTAGGTATCTCGCAACCGTAAAATGTTCATTAAAACCGTCCGAAATACCACAGTTTATTGAATAAATAAATAATCTCTTTATGCACGAATACATTATGAGCAGTGTTGTAAATAATCTGTTAATCGTAATAACGTAAAAAACTCGGCTTGTGTTACGGTCGGACGATGATCATAAAAATAACGAGATCGTAAAAAGGAGCCAAAAATCACGGCTTATCACCAGTCCGAAATAGCAAGCGTTATATCGAACATTTATTAATAATTTACACTCTCGGGCACGATTCGACCAGGGAATATGTCTGAAATGTCAATACGAATGAAGCAATAGGTTCGTCGCGCGAATAACGGTAGCCATGTAGTAGCTTTAATATTTATGCCACTGTAACACGATTCTGTAATGTCCTTTTTCGATAACCGAACATATTCATAGAACTAATATGACAGTGTGCTTGCTTATTTGGCACGTTTACCACTACGGCAAAGATTATCGTTACGGTGTGCTGCTTTTAAATACTTGCAATTTTTCGCTTACTGCCTTCATGCAAGTTGAATCGGAGAAAGCTCGATGCCGATAACATTATGAAATAATAGTATCGCGAACACGTGGTAGGAAGAACATGACAAAACGTTTAGCCGGCAATTTAGTACTTGCATCCGCGAATATCGGACGTACGACTTACATTATTAATAATTACGACCATTAACGATTACGAGAGCGACAGTTATTAATTGTTAGTCCGTCGATCGATGAATATGTCTACTCGTATGCCTCATTTGTCAGTGAGTGACGATTAATGCATTTACACGTGTGCGCCACGATCGAGTCATAACTCTGATATTCGCTTTACAGCTATGTAAGTTCCGCAACGTTTCTTGAAGATTATTAGATATTACATGTCGTATTGACAGCGAGTGGGGTCTGTAATTACAGGTACTTACCGTGTCATAGGTTGCTGTAATATCACGGATTTAAAATGACATTATTAATCTTAGGACTTCCCACGTGTAAATATTATAGAAGTAAAAGTATATCTTGTCCTGTAATCTTTGGGACATTCCATCGAATTATTTTAAATGTTACGTGGTGAATTAAAGTTGATTTTAACACTCCTTATTTCTTGTAATGATAGCAGTTGAGTATAAACAGTAATTTCAACAAGGCATCTTAGATTTTTTTCATAAAATATTTCATAAAATATTATAGCATTGCTCAATAATAATTGGTATAGGGTAACGTTATCGAGCATTTCGTGTGTATCTTATGTAAGGTAAGTACAGTATTGTTTTAAGTAGATGATAGTGTTTTGCTTGCACGATTATATTAAATATGCACGAAGTTGTGTAAGGTTAGTCATTGATTTCAACCGCGAAACCTGTGATTACTCGGTGTTCGCACGGTACAAAAATCCCATGGGATTGTATTTACCTACGAAACTATAATGACATTCGCGCGTTCACTTAAATGATATCTTCTGTTGGAATGGTAAAACCTAGTATTTACTGCTTTCATCTGAAATGCCATAATAACATACCTGTCTGTCCAAAGAGAAGTATGCTCGGGTTCTTTTTCGTGGTGAAACTATTTTGTTCTCTATCTACGTACATACATACTGACATAGCTGAGACTAGATCACTGATATAAAAGCGTGGTTTATGTTAGTACAACATGAATGGATAACCGATAATTACACGTCATTTTTTACCGATGTGAATCCCTGTGACCTCGATCATTCATTCGTCATGTCTGTTTCAATCCTTTTTTGCAACACGCGTGATTCAAACGTTTCGAGGACTATTCGTGTATCTAATTGTCATAGATTCTACACTAAATAATTATACTGCGAAAAATGTGAAAGTTCAGTGAAAATGATTTTCCTCACTTATCCTGTAAACTTAGAAAATTTCTATCAACTGGAATAATGATACAATTGATGTATAAAATCAGGATAAATCTTGAAGTAGACATATGTATTGAGATTTAAATTGCCAAAGATCGGAATCTCTGATAATACTGATTCCAATGATGTTCGGTGGTCAGGTTGATGTTCATTAAAAAGAAATAATAGCATTTTAAGAGATGTTCACGTGGTAAATGGCCATTAACTGACAGAATTCTTGCATGACATCGATCGAGAGATAAGAGTTTTGTTTTTGATTCTTGTCTTCTTGCAAGAAGCCCACGTGTCTCTTCCCACGCCTGTTCGCTTATAATTGTCCGCTTAACTATTGCCAGTCGTTCTGCTGTGTACACGCGTTTCCGATGCGGAATATCTTTCCTCGCGGTTGCGGTCGTGTGGCACGTATGCAATTAGAAATTTCCTTTCACCGGCTCGTTGACACTAATCACACGTGGTTCTCTCTCTCTCTCTCTCTCTCTCTCTCTCTCTCTCTCTCTCTCGTTCTCTCCCCCACACCCAGATGAATCTGACCTCGCCTGTCTATTCTGCTTCTATGTACGGCAGTACCAATTGGCTTAATGATCACTACTAAATACCAATTACGAAACCTTTAATTACGTTTTCCGCGTAAAAGGATATACATATTCGTAATCAGTGCCGATGTTCCTTACAGCTGTTTTAAACTCCGCAGAGAGAACGTCTGTATATTATCATAGTTTTATACCCTGGAAACTATTCGAAACTGTAATGAAGGTGAGTGTTAACATTTACAAAAAGTATTCGCAGTTAACATTATATAACACATGATAGTTGTTAGTGTATTAGACACTATTTATCGTATGATTTGTTTTCTGCATTTAATGTAGTTAGTTCAATTAACCTTGTCTAAGGAATGTTTGTATATTATTATATATAAATGCATGCATCAAAGGCCGAATTTCAGAAACAATTATCTTCGTTCAACCATCGCTTCGAAACTTCGCGAAGTACTTTTCTGTTGTTTCGACGGGCAGGGAGAGTAACAGGGAAGTCGAGGAAGGCTCAAAATCTCGTGGAAGTCCGTGGTTTCTCACGGCGCAGTAGGATCGTTCAGTGACTTTGGCCCAGTACGATAATAGATATTCGTACAGCCCCGTCAAGGGTCCTCTCCCCCTCATTCCAAGAGGAAAGAAACGAAAGGAAGGAAAGAAACGTAGCAAATGAAACGAACAAGGAGAAGCGAAGGGATGGAAGGGATGGAAGGGAGGAAGGGACGAGTGGCGTGGCACGCTCTAATCTTGGATAATGGCTAATAGTGGCGAGCCCATGGGGCACGCAAAGCCCAAGTCAGAAGTAGCAGCGGCAGCAGAAGCACCAGCAACGGTAACAACAGAACGAACTATAGAGGCAACAGGTATTAGCAACAGGCTAAAATAGCTCCGGCCAGGGTACGAATAGAGAGATAACCACCGAAAAACGGGACAGACGTATATTTTGACGACTGAAAATCGCTAGATATCGGGTAGAAGCCCTCGGGGTGCGCCTCCGTCCACGAATCGTTCGAAATACAACTGTACCTTTTCTACCGCAGTTCTCCTATGGTATTTTTTTCGAGAGCGTCGGGATTCAACTGCCGCGAAACAATTTGTCGGCCCCGTCTCCCGTTTAAATATCGAGATTAACGGCACTCCAGCGAACTCTTCTCTATTATTTCCTGAGAGATCGATGCTTGGTATAACTGTACGTTTCCACTATGGTTTGTCCGGTTACTATTCGTTTCCTCTGCTTTATGCCAGTTCCAGGTGCATAAAATCAACCGAATTTCTACCCGACCGTTGGTAGACCATGCGTATAAACGATCGTATATATCGCTAATTCAAAATTATACACGAAACGAAACCACGAATTTTCTGTCTATTCTTTCCCGCGCGGACCGCGGGCTTCCCAAAATGGTAATGAAACGGAATTAACGAGCCGTGGCCCCGATCGCACGCTACACTTTCAGGACGCTTTTTCGTATTCTGTATCACTAGGTTCATTCTTTTTCTACCCGTCTGTTAATCTGATCGAGAGACTATTAAATGCGATGCGGAACACGCATATCTCTACGATCAAGGATCAATTTTTCGTCCCAGACTTTCGCTTATAAAACGTTTTATATGATCGGCAATTTGTCTGTTATTTTGACTTTCATATCTCGAGGATACTAATGAATTTAATTCCCTACCTGTTAATGAGCATGCGGATATAATTATACCTCTTAATTTATTCCCCGCGAACTTTTATTGTTAGATGTAAACTCAGATGTTCTAACGACGATAACGAAGATAATTGGTATCCGATTTCTTTCAGATTTATAATGAATTTCTTTCTCAACGATATAAGAGTTATCGTAAAATTCAAATCGAAATCATCAATCGTAATCACCCCCACGATCTCCTTTCGATATTCAGAGGAAATAGAAGGAATTCGCTTGAAAAAGAACGTAATATATTCGGCTGCATCTTGTTATAATAAAATTTAACGGTACACGTTAAAAATGAAGGACGAGGCATGAAGAAGAACTACATACGGAACGGTATAAAATGAGAGGCGAAGAGAGAGAAAGAGAGAAAGAGAGAAAGAGAGAAAGAGAGGCGGTTAGAGAAAGGTCCGCGGCCCGATGAAAGTACGATTGCTACGACATCGGAGACAAGAATCGGCTTGTATCGGCGTCTACAGATAGGTACTCGCAAGAAAATGTCGTAACGATGTTCACGACTTTTTTCCTAGTCGTAGATGGTGAACGTGGAGTATCTACACGTTTCGAAACCTCCCCTTTATGTCGGCTAATCCCCTACTTGCGAGCCATTGATCCACGGAATTTAGCGCAAGAAAGCTCACTGATGTAATTTCGTTTTGTCGACTCTTATTTATATCCTTGATTCGGTAACCATGCAAAAAAGGCTATTAATACTACGTAATCGGTATTCTTCTATGGATATATGCTTGCATTTTGTCCATTATTGGACGAATTTCTGGTATTCACACGAAAAAGGAGAGAAAGTTCATTTGCTATACACGATTTCTAATCATTTATTATCAAGAGACAAGTGCAGTGATTAATACTCGATACATGGTTAAATATCTCGAATAAGGAAAATTGGATTTACACTATTTTTTAAAGATAGCTGGTACAATCTGATTTATGATCTGCTGATTATTTTATCGTTTCCAAGGCACGTGATGTGTTACATAAACAAATATTTTACTGGAAGCAATAGCATAAAATACATCTGAATCATCAACGAATGTGACATTTATACCCCTTTAAAATACCCTTTTCACTTGATTGGGTCCCCGATTTACAAATTGGAAGCATGTGACATTTCCTAGGAGATCGAACTTTCTCTCCTTTACGGCGCACGGATTTCATCAGATTTTCTAAAGGAAATTTACTTTGACACGGTTCAACCTACGAAACCACTAGGTTCAGGTAGCTTCCCAAGAAACTGTACATGTGCAGGAAACCTGATTTTTTGTTCTTCTCTCACCACTACGTCTAGTATGAAAATTAATATTCAATCGAGTTTCAAGTAACATTACGTACACCGTGCGTAGTCTATCGGCTTGGTTCGTGTAAACTGTCATCTCCAATTAACTGGAATTCGAAGATACATGGGGTGTCGATCGGTGTTTAGCAGCCACGCAAGACGGCTGACGTCGCAGCTACTTCCTCGGCATAATCTCGCGGAAGGATTTCGAGAGGCCGAGAAACGGAGGCACCTTCGACGCCGGTGGTACCTCAAGGTATCTAATTACGAACCCTCCGAATACACGAGTTTCTACTTGCGTGATGCTCGAAACCACGCCAGTAGCCCTTCAAACTTCTTCGAGGATTCTATGTATTTCCACGGAGTCTCTTCCACCATTTCTCTACGAACCAGTGTTAATCCTAATCCTGGTGCTCCTAACGCTATACCTATTATTTACCTGCGACAGTAGAACTGCGTCTAAGTGTGCTTTTAGACAAGAAATTTCGGGCATGCAACCCTTTAATTTCAATAAATATGTACATATAGGATAAGATACTTGGAATTGAATAAAAGTGTGTAAATAAATAAATATGCTATTTTCTTTTACGTCAATTCCATACAAAAGCATTTCTCCAATGGAGTTCCGTTTCTCAGCTTGGTGGTTCACATAACCTTCTACAGCAATGAAAATTCCAGATGTGCGCAGGCATAAATAAATTAATATAAAAACTTGAATACCCTAATTCACTTGGTCCTTCCCGAATTTGAGTGCGAGTAGACATAAAGAGGCACACCTTCGTGGTGGAGGGCCTCGTCTATACCGATTTATAAGTTAGCTTTGTATCGCGCGCGATAAATTACGGATTTATTGGGTAACCGAGTAGTGGGCAACAGACGTTCTGGCATGAAAAAGAAGAGAAGAAGGAGAAGGAGATACTTTATCGTTTTGCCTTGTCGGGGTCCCAGCCGTTAGGACAGCGATTAGAAATTAAAAATGACGAATTGAATCGTTCCTATTGGTTTTAATTATACACCGTCACCACGGGGTCGTCCTGATTCCACTGGAAACGCGGGAGATAATAATTCCCGGGAGATTCTGGTGCAATCGATGGCCCAGATAGACATAATTTGTGGACTAAGAAATGTTTTGCCCTTTATGATACCTCCGTAAATCTTTGTATTATTCCGCGGCTGGATAAAGGTGTGGCGGATTAGATCCTCGAAATGTTCGGTCAAAATTGGGGGGTCTTCGTTTGTCATTATTTTACATTCGCCGACACGTCCTATGAATTATGAGTTGACACAAAGGCTCTTAGGTGGATTAAAGAGGCATTGTAGCAGAAAATTTCATCTACTACTGGTGACTCTACGACACGGTTATAACACGTTTTTCATAAACTGTTTCGAAAGATTTACTTACGGTAAGAGGTTAGTTTCATTGCCACGGTGAAACGCGTAGGTTTCTCTGTGATTGGTACTCTACCATCAACGCCACCAAATATTTCGCATATTTCATCTTGTCCCGAGTTATTAGGATTAACTGCCGCGGCGTCGATTAGAAATTAAAAATGACCATAATTAAATCACCCGTTAATTAATTCCGAATATGAATTTATTAGTAGCCGATGAGATAGAAGGACGCGGCCGGTCGTTATTCTCTACTAATTTCCGTCCATATTCTTAGGCCAAACGATATGACCTCGCCTTTACAAAAAATATGTGGGGACTCGAGAGACGAATTTCATCGATTTGTATTAACCCACTTTACCTTACCTCTCATATGCGGTGATCATTTCTCCTCACCGCGGAAGAGGATGCTCGAAATTCTAAATGAAACTGCCGCTCGTAAATATTCTGCAATTTAACGTATCACGCACTGCTGAAATTTCCATTTCACGAAATTTCATTCCTATATGAGGGAGTCATTTGGTTTTTAACCGAAATGCATTTAATCGCGGCTGCTGGATTAAAAGAATTCCAGGTTTGAAAGCAGTCTACCTCCCCTGCTAATTTCTCGGCGCGTTTCCAGCGGATGCCAGGTAACCCATGGCTGGTGGAAACGGTGGGTGGAGGGTTAGGTAGTATTCCGAAACTAGTGTTAGTAGTGGTGCGTGGAGATGAGCCGGAGAAAGAGAGTCGGTGGAACTGAAAGACCAGTTACCGAGGGATGGGGAAAGAGTGTAAGGGACGGATGGACAGACGGATTCCTTCGATTCAGTTCGGTTCGAGTTAGCTGGATTTGGCGAATACGGCTCGTTTGTAGTCTGCCGAGGGGCCCCGCGGCGACTACCGACCGTTGCTTTGCTCGGTTTCAACCAGAGAACCGCGGCAAGCCGAACCAAATGAAACTGAACGGAGCCAAGCTACCTACTCTCTCTAGATGGACCACTGCTTCAAGAACGAACGAAAGGGAGACAGACAAGTGGCACAAATGCTAAGTAGAAGGAAGAGGGAGAACGAAAAAGGAGGCGGAGGACTTACGGACGAACCTGTTGTTCGTAACACGTGTTTGCGTGAACCCGTCCCTTCGTGTCTCTCCCGTCTGTCCGTACGTCCGTCTATAAGAGGCCCGGGAGAAGGCGACGATGTATTACCACCGGTGACAGTCCATCTCGTCCTCCCCTTTTATCTCTTTCGTTTCTCTTGACTCCTTGTGTTTCTCTTATGTCCTCTTTCCTACCGCCCTTACCATCGGATCTGCGCGGTGTAAACTCTCCGCTCGAGGGAAATGAGCAAATAAAGCCGGCACCGCCGGGCGCCTCGCATCGCCGCCTTCATTCCAGATTTCGGAATGTAACCCTAAGAAGATGCCGGCACCATCACCACTCACAATGACCAACGGTAGAAGGACGACACGTACGAATGAGAATTGGGCTGCCCATCTGGAATCGTCAACTCAATCGTTCCGCGTCCGCGAATTATTCTGTCGACCCGATGCCAGGATAATAGAGACGATCACGTGGTTTCACCTACGTCTTTGTTTCTCCGTTCTAAAGAACAATTGCCTTTTCGCCAATCAGCCTTAAATGTGAAAACTATCAAACAACCTTCCAAATTATTGTCAAAGTTAATTCAAACCAAATCCTCTCCAAACTCACTCGTATAAAATCACAGAGAGCCAAGTAATATCGTCATTATTTACAGAGTGTGCAAAGATATATAACATTCTTGCAGCTTCATACAAAAGCAAGTACCCCATCTAGAAAATCAAACCCAGTTCCTTCTCCAGTTATTTTTTTTGCACCGATCATCTAGGAGAGGTCTCGTAGGAGTATGCAGTCTCGCCCTCATTTAAAGTACCCTGCAAGAGGTAGCTACGGCGTGGTATATAGAGTCCATCCGTCCCCGACAATGAGCGTGTTCTATCGGGGTAAGGGTTTTAGGGGTGCAGGGCAGAAGGGATGGGAGTACGGCCAATGAGAGTGCGCCGATACGGCGGCCATTTTAATGATCGGCCCTAAGGTAAACAAAGGGAAAATGGGGGGAAAGAATGACTTCCAGCCCCTCTCTCTCGTGGGGTTGCTTGCTTGCTCGCACGCTGAGTATAGTAACCCCCTTTTTCTTGCGTTTGCACGTACTACACCTAGAAACCGTGTACGCTCGAACACTGACACGCGTCAATTCCACGTATGCACGCCCATGTGCATTGCAAAGGGGTGCACTACCGACCAATCGTTGCCCTGGATTTTCTTACCAGGCCCATGTTCGAGAACACCATGGTGAACTCCTCTGATGTTCTCGTTCTTTCCCCCATATACGTTACGTGTACAGTACAGTCTATATAGGTACCTCTATGACCCACCACAACCACCACCCTTCCCTTTTTTCCTGTCACTCGTTACACATTTTATACCTGTGGGAGAAGAGGTGGAAAGTTTTATTGGAAAGGAAGATTACGAGAGTTTATGGTGGTGTTACCATGGGTGTACTCACGCCCTGGCAGAGGGAGGAAAGAGATGAAATAAAGGAAATGGGAGCGAGGGTTATCCGGCCGCAATTAATTAATGCGCGCGTGTCGATGCTAACGAGAAAGAGACAAATATCATTGGGTACACGCTTGGTCTTCAGTGGCTCGTGATTGAACGAGGGACGCGAGCAGCCTCGCTTTGTTAAGTTGCATGAAAACAATGATTTCTTGCCAGGCTCTATGGTACTTCCCGCTGCTGAGTAATGACTTAGGTTATTGTCATAGAAAAAGAAAAAAACACGTCGAGTGTAAACTTTAGTAGGCAAACTGAAGATTTGTTGAGGGCTGATGGGGTTATCGTACTTTTAATTGCAAGGGGCAATACTCGAACTTTCTGAATGCAGATTAGTTATGGTAATTTCTCGAGGTTCATGAACATTGAGTTCAACAGGCGTCATGAACTCGAGTATGATACGATAATTTGGTCACTGTCGTATTTGAGAATTAATTGTTAAGAATTCATTAGGAATTATATTTATGTGCTTACTTTAAAAGCAATTTGAAGTATTAATTGATATAAATCTACCGTGTATTTCCATGCTTATTCGTCGTGTTCCTTCTATTTCCTCACTCAATTCATAATATTCCCCGGCAGCTGGGGGTTACAGATGTATCGTGGAGAGAAACCGCACTCATTGTCATACGAATATTATCGCATAAATGCCATAAACGGTCGCATAAACGGCAGTACGGCAGTACGGCAAGCGGACGCAAAAGGTCGGCCGGGAAAAAAAGAAAGGAAGAGTAGTGCTAGCTGGAGCTACGAAAGGGCTGCCGACAAGTCGTCCGACTTGCGTCGGCTAGGTAAGAAGACGACCAAGGAACAAAGCCGGCCTCGTGAGGAGTAGAGGAGGCGATATATTTTACGCGGCTACCGGAAGTGCGGTGGTATGCGCCAGGAGGGGCAAAGAAGGAGGAAAAGTAGAAGAGGGCACGAACATAGTACACGCAGGGCTTCTAGAGAATACGGTGTACTTCGTGAGAATGGCGTGTATGGTGGCAGACCGAAGAAGTGGGAGAAAGAAGGTATACGAAGGGCGCGTTTCTTCGGCTCGTTCCATCCTTCTTGGCCCTTTTCTTCGTTTGGTTCGAGTGTCGGCCAAAGTGAGGCTGATGTGATTTGACTACATTCACACCTACGTCGACGTTCTGGTTCCACTCGTCCTTTGATGCCGGGAGGACCACTCCGTGCAGCAGGAGCAGCAGCAGTATTACTACCACCATAGCTGGTAGACGAAGGTGCAGCCAGCCTTCCACGTGAAAAAACCGTCGGCTGCAGCGTCCCATACCGTGGGCCTCATATAGTACTCATATGGGGACCCCTTGCTCGAGGATTCAGTATTATGGCGGTGCTGTCGTGCGCTATGAACCGTACGATCCGAGACTACTCTCTTTTGCGTGTCTCTCGGGAAGAATGCATGGAGAAGGAAAATTAGAAAGGGTCTGCGAACGAAAGAGACGCCCGATCATAAAGATCCAGTTACTTCCAGTTCTGTCTGACGACTCATTCTACTCGAGTCTTTTGCAGATCTGTCCAAACTACTCCTTTTTTTCCTCAACAGGTTGAAGCCGCGGCTGGTAACGATAATTGACATATTCCTTCAAGAATTATAGTCGAAGAAATTGGACAATCCTAGAATTTATGGACCAAGTAATTATACAACATTGAGAATACATGAGTTCCTCAGTATTAGTAGAAACAGTTACTAATGGCTCTTGGAAAGTTCTCATGATTTTACTATACTTCGTATTTAATAGCGTTTCTTACCAATGTAATTCTATGTATTGGTAATTGTATTAAATAAAGGGTGTATTGAAAGTATGCAATTTCCTTGTTATTGCCACCAATACCCCTAACTATTTTAATTCGCACTAAACCTTGTTACTTTCGACATACTAGCAGCTATCCTCGTTAAGCCGCACGGATACCAAGAGGATTGTTACACGATCCATTAGACTTAATTAAATTGTACTGCCACTTAATAAGACCGCACTAGGCTCGTATTTCATGTACGAAAACCACGACATCCACTCTATTAAAAGGGACGGCGTCTTCGCGATTTTTGTCGCGTTCCGACTAATAAACTCATTTATAGTCTACCCTTGTAATGCACTCCGGCGAAATTACAGCACGATTACGCTGCGCTATTCTTGATTTACGTCCGAAAACCGGTAGTGGTTGCGCACACAGGCATTTACACGTACGGAAACCCCTACATTTTACAACGCTATTCATAGATTTCGATTGCGAAATCAATCTCGCTCTCGCTCGTAACCTGGAGCTCGCGCGGGCGCCCACTCTTGTATTATCGGCCACGTCCTCCCGAGCATGTTGTATATACTCGGTATCCACCGATATAACTACTGTACGTCCCATAATTCATTACTGCGGTATTCTTGCCTCTAGACTTCGACATAGATGAACTGTTATTCTATTGGCTCCTTTCTACTTCGCGTGGAAAGTGTATGCCACCGCATAAGCGAAAAGGACCAACGAGAAGAAAGCGTTTCATGTTAATTAGCGATAATAGTCCTCATTAGAACCTTTTTTACTGCCCACTATGGAATTTAGAAGAATCATTCCAGTTTCCTTTCTTCGACTATCTTGGCATTTATATTAAAAAAATACAATTATACATTTTTTAAAAGAGCTCGAATTGTATGCTTATATAATCTGATTTATTGAAGTCATATCATTGATCGGACTTTAATGATTTCTTTCCACCTTACCGTAAAAGAATGTGGTGTAAGAGAAGCTGTTCCGGAGATGAATGAACAGAGATAATTCGGGTATTAATTATTTCCATCATCATCTAGATACCGATGTAGCTTCTGTTCTCAATCACCTTGGTATCTAATAAATGATCTAGTAGTTAAAGAGACGGGAAGGAATAGGCTACTACTATGTAGAACAGTGGGTTCATTGGCGTTATATTAAAGGCACAGTGTATTCTTCCTTGAACAAGTAAATAAAACTCGTGGTATTTCCAAGGACCCATAAGAAATCATAATTATGTCCAGTTGTACAATATCGAGCATGTCTTTCCAAAGTGCTACGTAGGCGGTATCCACCGATGTAACTACTGAACGAACCATAATTCATTAAAAGTGATATTCTTACCGTTTGGAGTTCGGTGTAATGGGTCCGCTATCAAGCTGTGTCTCCATTACATCGTACACCATGAACGAGCGAATTCGGGTGAGAAAAAGAACGTCCACGAAGGATCGCGTGTATTAATTATTGGTATCGTCATCGGGTGAAGGAAGTGTTGGAATAACTTCGCGATGAGTGAACAGTAAAGTACATTCATCTCGTACTCGGCGGAAGATAACTCGGCAAAGTTTTCGTCATCCTTAGTTACCGCTAAGTGACGGTTATTATATTACATAACCTGCCTTTATGCAAGAAAGATGATTGAGTCTTACAATATAAGGCAAGGCGGATATTTTCTCATTCCTCGGCAGAATAGATTTTATCTGTCGATTGATGAAATCTCGACACTTAAACGTTAACTATCACGGGTGAATGGCAAATCCGGTATGTATCGAGTTTTTTATACATATATACATATAGTATTTCCGAGGATTATCTTGGGGAAGGTGAAGGCGTAACATTTTCTTAACCGCTCACCCAAATCCATCGGAAAAGAAGCACGCAAAGGTCCCAAAGATGGCTGATGGTTGTAACCAACACCATCCAGGGCAGCCATTTGCGAGACATAAGGAATCCGATACGGGGTTTTGATCTCCATAAGCCCACCCTCGATCGTGTTACTCGAGGATACCACTCTCACCTTCGTGGTATAACAAAGATGGCCGTGAATCTTCGCGATATTCGCCATTGTGTCAACGGGCGCACTGATGTACCTACTAGAATATCGCTAATATTCGTTTGTGACCTTTGGTCCGAGGTTAACTCGCCTGCTTCCGGTTTGAGAATGTTCTTACAAAGTTACCAAGTATGAAAGCAAGGGGATGAAAAAATTCGCTTACTAAATTGGTTATTAAAAATACTTGAAATCATTGCCAATGAAAATAGTCCTGTAATTCTACTCAGATTTGATGGCAGAACAAATGAATTAATCAACTGGGATAGCAAGATGCAGATTGTAGATTTATCGAGAACGAGATTTGTACTCATGCCGAATTCTAATTTTACGTGTTCGATATCACTCATAAATGTTTTATGTACCGATCACAAAGGTATGTTATTTATGAAATTACGTTTGGTGATATATGTATTCCGCGTATGGTACGCGGACGTACTATCAGGCATGTTCATCTGGTTCACCGTTAATCTCACGATCAAATATAATCCGCTTGTGCAAATACTTCAAAGATAATTGTAGACGATTTATAGAGGCGGCTGGTTCGTTTTATTCCATACGGGACGTTAAACAGGAATAGCCCAGAAAATAATATTTTAATCTTACGGTCATCGTTTTCACACGGCGTACACTATTAACGATGCGGTAATTTGTCCGTCGATATGCTCGCCGATTTGCCCCAAGAACGCCCGCGTCGCGTTGCCATTCCCGTTACTAACACTCGACACGCTGTGACTCAGGAAAACAGAAAAATCTCTTATCGTTCCTCGCGGATACCGGCGGTCACCGAGCCGGTTTCCGTTCCGCGCATAACGTCCACCAACTCCGTTTGATTTTCGAAACAGTGACTCGATTAATAGAGTTCTCATGCTGTCCGCGAATTAAGAACGTGAGGGACTCCCGGGTATCGGTGGGTCATCGGCACCGAGCGATTAACGTTTAAGGGATGAACACGTTAGTTCCCCTTCGATGATCATGACCACTGATTTCTATTTTCCTCTCCTCGTAGCTTATCTATCCGCGGGTGAACTTGCTGCAAACACTTTAACGAAACGTTTGAAGATTGCTGCATCGATAACAGATCAATTCTAAGATAGGAGTAAATTGATTTAACACGCTACAGTGTTATGACACGTGGTGCACGGGTTACATACAATTATTATACCAAGTGTAACTGAGGCAACGCTGATTGTAAGATAATTTAATCAGTACACCAGATGCATCCGTGACATCGAACATCCTAAGTGTTGTTTAAAGATTAAACAAATATAGTGTATATGGTATAAATATTCTTCGTTGATGGTATAAATCTGGCGCTTAATATTAACCGTTTTAAGAGTATCGATACCATCGGTTGACAATCCGATATTTCGATATAAATATCGTTCTATTGATCAGATTGAATGGCCGATTTATACGAGCGATATTCCATCGGCGACGGCTACCTTCGTGGGCTCTTAAAGGTGCCCGTTAGGTGAGTTTTGCGAAATGAAAAGCCGTCGTTAAGCGATAAGCTTGGCTGGCCGTTAAGAGATCGCGGGCGCGAGCGGGCGAGTGAGCGTTTTTCACGCTTCGCCGGACCAGTCGTACGCCACTTGTGTGGAGATAAAGGGTTGTCTCTCCGTTAAGCCTGCTTTCGTGTACTCTGCCACACACGTACGTATTTCAGCATACTAAAGTCGAATTGTCGGCGGTGCGAGTTCGCATAATGCCGGCCTAACATCGTCATGGATATGTAATGAGGTCAGAGCTAAGTTGCCTAAGAGTAAACCATTATTAGGAATCCGATCAAACGTGTTCGTGGAACTCTAACAGATTTTAATTGCCGCTATTCCCTGGGAACTCATCCTACATACTCGAAGAAAACCAAAGTACACGAGGATACACCTTAGGAAGTGTTAAACAATGTTGCGAACGAGCGAAGCTATACCGAGATAATTCATTCGGAGGAGTGTGCTTGTAGTTTTTAAACGTGAATGAGCCTACCTTGTTCGAGTGGTCTGTACATACACTTCCTTCAGTAGAATTTACAGTCGACGGTTTTGAGACAAAACTGCGAAAGCATATCATTGCTATCTCGTTTGCAGATCGATATACGTTTCCTCTAAGTGCTCGGAAAGGTACAGTGATCGGGAATGTGAAAGACCTACAAACGTCGAACGAAGAATATATTGGATCCCGTAAAAGATCAAGCGTGCGGCAATCTTCTGCCGTTTCTTGTTCTCGCGTGCCTATACCGAGAACCATCCGCCTACCGAATCTACAGTTTTATCTTTACCCGATCTCCTCCGGATTTTTTTTCCTTTCCTTTACTTTCTCGTATTCCGTTCGTCCGTAACGTACACAATTTTCGCTCCTCTGCTCCGGAACCTGGTCGCGTTTGCCATACCGTGTAAAACGCACGATAAACTAGAAGCTTTACTAGGTATTACGGAGGCACTAAAACCTTATTCGAGCTCCGGGCTCGATGTGCTTCCACCATAGTCCGTATTATACAATAAAACCGCGCAGGAGTATATCCACGTGCATATAACTGCATCGTACCTGCCGACACGTGGATATACCCTACGCACAATATTTTATCCATTATACAATTATATTGCCCGGCTTTCGTGAAGCTGGTAAAGATTTTCATCTCCTACGCGAATCCGCGGTTGGAATATTCGCAAAATCATTCAACGCTTATAAGAACATTAATTATATTCCCGCATCATCCTTAATATACGAGGATTAAATAAGTACATAGATTATTGGATCCTAGCGCAGTATAATTATGAAGTGTTACCTAATACCAATTTGTCATACATATACCACTCGCTTCTCATTAAGGCGAAACCACCTATCTCCCAGTGCAGAATTCGAAACTAGTAAAAAAATATGAAATGTTGATATTAATCATTAGTGTAAGTAGTAGAGAAATTACCGAAAGAAAATAGAAAGTTTCTTAGGGAGGACACCGTACGTGGTGGCGGAATGCACGAAAGGGGAATGGTGATAGCGCAGCTAATACATTAGTGCATTACGCACAACTAGGTAGGTAGTTAATTTAGCAGTGGCATGCCTCCATCGTCCTCCGATTGCTTCTTGTATTGCCGTCCACCAGTCATATGCATAATATAATTGACTTCATCCCGTGCTACCACGCTTTTCGCCTCGTCTCTCAGCTTTATTCCTGCATATCCTCCCCACGCGTACTGTCATTTATTTTTATCAATGCCTGCTATCCCCTTTTACCCCCTTCGACAAAATTTCTACTTGCAGGTAGGTAGAAATAAATCACTGTGAATTAGACGAATAACCAAAGTAAAACGTTCTATTTCAAAATTACTCTTAACTCCATTTTGCACGACACATTTAAGCTTCGTTTTCTAAGTTTCATTCAATTATACTTTGAATGATTCGATGAACATTAAAAGCAAAACTTTTACTTTCTGAAAGGTTTCGTGAGTCACGATGTAAGGCACAAACTCTTCGTTGAAATTTCGATACCCGGTTAAGTAATAGGAGGGCAAAGAAAGAGAGAAAGGTAGAAAGAATTTGAGCAGTTCGCGTTTATGCTTACGGCGCGTGACGGAATTCTGATGGATCGTGGTCGCGGATCGTTACAACGTAATTGTCTCACGGGTGTACCTCGGCTATATATACGTCCAATGAACCGGAAAGGTCAGTTTAATGTTTCAATGACTCTTAGGCTGACAGTTATATCAAAGGTTTTAGTCGATGCAACGACCTTCTTGATCTTTCGATTGCGGCATATTATGTCATTTCTTAACCGTTCCAATTTCACTCCACTAGACCACCGAACAATGCACAGTTACAGTGTACTTCAAATTCAAACGTCGACCGGTATTTCACTTCAAAGTGACAATCTAGAACAGTTTATTTGTACATGATCATATAAGATTAATCATATTACTTCATACTACATCCTTGTTGTGTCAAGGACATATAAGATCAAGATTTCTAATTATTTCCTTAACACGGTATTGAAATTTATAAGTAACCCGATCATTATGCTTGTTACACAGTCGAAAGGACTACAAAGGAAGACTAAACTTTCGGCTATCTTTTTTTCTCATCGATGGTCGATCCTCGATAAATGTCTTCATGCGATCCGCCAGAAACGAACTGCCGGCCGTGCCCTCGTATCTCGCCGGCAGCCATTTCTCAAAACGTTCCTGAAGTAAACTGTTGCAAATTAAGGTTGCACAAGGAGCCAGCGGTCATTTCTCAAGCTGTCTTCCCGCATAAATTATTGCAAACGAAACCCCGCGACGAAAGAAACGCATAAAGTGCCCGGTCTACCGATCTCTTTCTTTGCTCTTCCTTTCGTATATGTGCCTCCTCTTTTACTTCACTCTCCCCCTCTCTTTGATCGCTTTCTCCCTTGCCACGAATATACCGGTTGAAGCCGATATCCCCGCGGTACGACTAATCCACCAAGTAAAAAAAAGAAAAGATGAGAGGGGAAGAAGGAGAAGAGAATATAAACGGCAAGGCCACGACGCCATTTCGACAACGTTCGAAAACTCCTGATTATCGAGAACTCGGGTAGCCTCATAAATTAGAGAAGTTTTTGACCCTCATTGTTTACCTGGCTTAATTGAGAGTCGACGGGAATAGGATACCCGGAATTAATGGCGCATTTTAACTTACGGTACACGGCATTTCTTGGTGCCAGAGAGTTAATGACTGATTGGATTACGTACCTGAAACAGAAAATAAATAGTAATTAGAGATTTACTTTCCATAGGTTCGTAAGTTATATTAAAGTTTATGGCGGGCCTTTAAACGCGCGCCTCTTATTATCATAAATATTGTGGGAGATAATTTATATTATGATCTTTTGCATATATGCCACGTGAAAGTTGTGTTACTGGTATTTTAATCGACGTTTTTGTTCATACCGTGAGCCCGCGTGTATCGTTATTATTATGCTTATGTTAATCACCTGGGAATATGTTACAAGCTCTTAATAATGCAAAGTAACAGGAATGGGATTAAGCAAATCAAGATTCTTTACGTACTCTTCCTTTTTCGACTTAAGAAAATAGACGAAACTTATGTAGTAACTGATTCCCAAGGATGCCCGAGGTACGACCACCTCTTTTCCTTCACGGCAAAAACTTTATCGATTTAGTTCGTAATAACGGAGGAATTCAAGTGTAAATAATTATAACCCACTTAAAACGGGGCGCTTCCACGTTGGCGAACGAAGAATTCCACGAAAGGGAAGGAAGTTTGTCGAAAGTTTTCAGAGACCCGAAACCATCCTGTTCCAAGACTTTATTCCCTCGTAAGTTGCAATTTCGAAATTCACAAGCAAAAAAATTATTGCTCCTCCCGGATTCACCTTTGCTTTCGGTAAATTTATTTCAACGACCATAAATTAGCTTCGCGAATTAACGTTCAAGTGAGATTAATGGCCAGGCTGGTTGACCGGATGACATTGATGAAACGTAGTGTCAAAATCGCATACCACTCGTAGAATTACGTTTACCGTGAAATTCGACTTGCCTGGATATACAGTAATACAGCCACAGTGAGACGTATACGGAGAAAGAGAAATATACTGAGCTTCTCTAAATATTAGGACAGTCTAAAATATTGATCAGAAAAAGAGGCAAAGGAATATCCAACCTATAAACGTATCGCTTCGAAGGATGATAGTCACGCGATATCCAGCAATATATTACAATTCCAAACACACATTCCTTTTAATAAAAAACACCACCCAAAGATAGGATGCAGTCTGATCAAAGTATCAAGCTATGGTCTCGGAGTGCCGCGAAGTAGTAAGCCAGCTCGATGGTTAATTCGATGAAAATTGCAAACCTGTCTGCCCTTATCCATCAATTTCAATTCAGCCCGAGGCCCACCCACCAAGGGTGCGCCGCCCATACCAACTTCCGTTCGTGGTCCTTCCGTGAAAAAAAGTTTCACCAATCCTTGCCTTCCTTCATTCTACGTACTCTCGTTCCACTATTCATTTAGGGCGTCATGCACAGTGTGGAGTAAAGAGGAAGTGGGGAGGCGTAGCACCTCGAAAAATCATTATTAATCGTCGGGTCGGTGACCCGAAAAAACTCAGCAGGATGGTGTATGCACGTCTCGCGGGTTCTCCATCGTTACTACGAGTCTAGGGACGTACCGCGGCATTAAAAGCCACGGATTATATTTACGACTTATCTGACTGTTGGTTGTTGAGCGGCAGCCATTAGCAGAGCCAGGTAAAGGTGGCAGGGATGGTGTGTACCGATGCTCGTGAACCAACGGGTATCGTGCTCTTTCCTCTTCCACTGGTTGAGGATTATTTCGCGGCGCTCGAACTATTGCGTATTGTACGAGCCACGGAACTATCTAAGGGTGAAGGCGTTTGAAGTCGCGGATGGGATAATGCTTTCATGTTTCGAATAAGCGCTGCGTATGGCTTCAGAATGGAAAACCTCTGTCCCTCTTTACGCCGTACAGAACTGCGGGTTGCTCGTTTTTTCTTTTAAACGCCAAAGCTTTCTCACTTGGATAGAATGTTAAGTCGCTGATTGTCAGTATGATGCCACAGTGTGATAGAATATAATTGTTTCTGCTACAACTACGTTTATAGTTCCTAGTTCCTAGTGATAAGGTATTTAGTAGGTGTATTATTAGATGTGCGTTATTAAATATTACTGCCATAACATATTTTTTAAATATTCTGAATGAGATATTATTGAAATACCTTGAAGGCCGATTTAACTAAAACAAGAAATACTTAAATATCAAGCAATGATTTTACAATAGAGTGGTCCCCCGTATACGGTATTTATAGAGAGAATTCAGGGATGACTATACCTAACTGTACTCTTTGTAAAGCTTCTAAGACCTGCTTTACTTTTTATGGCATGGTGTAAAGTTTAGTAAGTCGTTTTGTTAGAATGGTCACTTTCTATAGGTGTATATAATAAAAGGAAAAATATTAAGACTTACTTTTCTGCGAATACGACCAGCAGATTTAGTCTGATCGAAGCTTAGTTATGTTTACTGATGTCCGTCAAACCTAGTTACTTTTTGTTGAGGAAGATTTATGAACCGGAAGCATCTTTGTTGCACTCGATATTCTTACAGCGGTGAGTTAGGAATATCGGACAAGGTCCTGCCTCGTCAAGAGGATTAGGGAACTCGCATCTTCGATCTTACAGCCACCCCTGCTCCAAGTTATATTCCTTTACCTGAGCTAAGCTCCGTTTTTTCTTTCTTTCAATTCAGAAGACAATGTCTTCGATCCCTTCGATCAGCATAAATTAGAATAAATAACGATCCTTACAATTCATTGGAATTAGCATAAACCATGAAATTGAGCGATAAAGAAAATATGTTCTAGGTAAGTACGGCGACTAGAATGCTCTCTGCCGTATGACTTTTTCGTGGAGCATACATACTCTACCATGGACGATAATCCTTTTTCACGAACTACATGATTCGGGATACAGCTGATTGTACCCCATATTCTTCCCTTCGATTTCTCCCAGGCTAATAAAACGTGACTACAAAGAAAAATTGTAACCTTGTACGAAAAAATTCGTAGTGTAGACATATTTAAAACAAGGATAATTTACCACGGTACTATAAATATCGACTATTGAAGAAGAGGCTCGAATAAAGCAAACCAACGGTACCATTCTAACCTGGCATTTTTTTCTCACAGAAAAAGTCTAACGTCAGCAGTAGTAACCCCGATCTTCCGATAGCTCGGAGTCATCCTTTCGAAAACCCCTCTCTTAACGGTTGTAATACACCGTAATTCTCCGGGATTATTACGGCCGGTAATAATTTCTTGGAAACCCCCTTCGTTTTCCCACCACCCTTTAATGGTTTTCTGGGGTGGTACTAGTCTTCCATACTGGTCTATCGGTACCAGGACGATGGGGTGACTCTCGAGTGGGTGGACGGTGTACTTTGCTCCAGAAGAGGCTTCTAAGTCCGTACAATCTCCTTCACGCACACACTTTTACGGATCTCATATACGTGTATACTTAGTGAACGTGGAAAGGGATGGTTATTAGGTACGAACGGCGATCCATCCGCGCCATTGCCATTTCCTGGTTGTGCGTGTATGATTTATGGTGTCAGCTACTTCCACTATGCAACTCACTCGGTTCTATATTTTCTACACTTTACTCTTTGTTTCTATCACCTCTCTTTTTTCCGACTTCCCCTGTTGGATATTAAAGGGAGAGACACGAGAAGTTCGATTACGACCGAGCAGGATATCTCTTGTTTGCACCATCGCCCCCTCGTCCTTTCCGGGTATAGGAAACGGTACGACGGAGTAGCGTGCGGAAGGGAGTGACTACGAAAGATAAAGAAAGAGAAACACTAGAAGGATAGAACAGGGGTAGAAATTGAGAGAGATGGAAGCTGGGTCTCTTTGATGCTCCCATAGCGTAGACAGTGGTAGGTGCGAAGTGCGTATGAATTTCATACGAGGGTTGTAAATCTTTCTCCTTTTATAATCAACTCCCGCACCCCGCGTACCTCTCCGTATCGTATCTTACTCTTTCTCGCTTCACTCTTCCGCCATGGCCGTACTCCGTGTCCTAGAGGGACGAAACACGCGTGTCTATGGGGGTTGAGTCTCGCTGAATGCATTCAGGCTCACCGTAGGGTGCCGTCTATGGAAATAAGAAGGGTTCGAAGCAAGCAAGAGAAGGAATCACAGAGGAGAGGAAGTGAGCAGGGTAGAGAAAGATATAAAGAAGAAGAGTTCTCTGGATTATGGTTGCCGGAAGACGATGTTTCATGCACTCTCTTTTTTCTCCACTTCTACTCTCTTTTCCTCTTTTTCACTCTCTACCCCTCTCTCCTCTCTCTTTCTATCCTCTCTTTTTTTATTCACTCCACTCTCGACCATTCTCCCTCACCGTGTCTCAATTATTTTTCACCCTTTGAAACACTCGCTCAAAGTGGAAGCCGTCCCCGTTAATGAGGCACCGTTACGTAGTTTTTGTCATAGGCCACGTAGACCAGTACGAGGACGAGTAACGTGCCGAAAGATAATCGCCGTAGAGAGACTCACCGGGTTTATGGGTCATACCGTCAATGGGAGACTTGGACACGGGTTTTATCGCACGTCATTGCAGTTCGGCCGAAGATATATATTCCTCTCTAACCGGACTTGCCCTTTATTTTCACGGGGTATTAAACGCCTCCAAACTACGGAACATTCAAATTGCTAATAATGCGAGGACGTGTAAGTAATTGGTCGTTTTTCCCTTATACGGTTACAGCCCTGCGTGGTTCAGTAACTTAAAGCATTTAAGAACCTCACGAATTAATGGAATTTTTTGTCGAGACATTCTCTACAACGTAACGATAATCTTAACAAAAATTCTTAATTGCATCTAGCAAAGTATGTTTATCGCAATACCACATACATGAATAAGGAATTTTGTGCAACAATTCTAATAGTTGGTATATTTAATCACCATTTTTATCATTCACGTGGTTGCACGAAGTATCAAATATCAAAGGCGTTATTAGATAATTAAGAAGATGCATTATGTAGAACAAAGGAGGTGTATGGATAGGCGATCAAGAATTTCCTATCAAGCAAAGTTTATAGGGTATAATGAAAATGAACATTAAGGCTTAGAAAGAAAGTAAAAGCCGTTTAGCTCCCGGATGGAAGGTGCAGGTACGACCTTCAAGAAGATGATACCACGTTAACGTGCGTGCGAGAAATCAATTAAGTCGATGAATATATATTGGCTACTAGACAGTGGGCGTCTGTCCTGTGTACGTTAATAATGTATGACATGTTCTTGCTGTATTGCTTCGGGCGTACAGCAATCGTTTTCGAGATACTCCACCGGTAGCACTAATGGGATGCACCCCTCGAGACTTTACCATTGTTGTTCCATACCTACGTTTATCCTCCCTGACCTTTGACATGGGATCATATACAGATTTTACTTCCCTTAACAAAAAACTTGATTCGAAACAATACGGAAATACCTGTACACTTTAATCCATTGCCAAATAAAATATGCACGAGTTATTATAAAAGTAAATTCATTGTATTCCATCGCACAGATTACTTGTTCCTATTTTGCCTTTGATTATACCAACTTTGTATATTTTTAATTGTATGTTGAATGAGAAATGGTTTAAGAGAAGAATGTAAGAGATAGAAAGAAAGAAAGGCTTGGTTGATTAGATAATAAAGGGTAATTCCGTGAGACAACTCTTTGAGTCATAAAAGAAGTTGGAATGTTCTACGGGGTTGAGGGAATAACTTATCTGCACTTGGTGCACTTGGTATTCGGGTGCGCGGTCGCAATGGTTTCCTCGTAAAAGCACAGTGGTGTGCTATTTTATGGCGGGTTAAATATGCTTGTCATCTTAACGATAACTCAAACATTTCTCAAGTCGTCAAACTGTCGCCCTGACGAGTATCTGTACCTTTCACTCATCGCTATCTCTCCTTTTAGTTCTACATGAAAAAGAGGAAAATAAGGAAACCTTTCGTAGTAATGTTGCCGCAGTAAATAGAAAGGGTCAATTTTGTATTCACGAAGAATATTTACGTGTGTCTAAGAGTACACAAAACACGTCAATATGAACAAACATCGAGCTAAAAAGTTAGCAGATATTTATCTTCAATACACATTTATATAATTTCAGCTGAATGATATTCTTCAATTTTATCGGGCTACAAGAAGTTATCTTCTTTCACCTGGATATCCTAAAGATTCATAGGAAAGAAATCTGCTAAGGTTCCCGGTATCTTAGCGGGTTGAAGTGTAGGCCAATCGCGGTGTCCGAGGTAAGGATTCCCGGAGGTTCCATTACAGGGGCTAAGGATAGACCAATAGACGAATGGACAGCTTAACGGTTCCGTTATCTAGGGAAGGGTTTTAGAGGCTAATCTGGGTTCTACGAGGATACGAAGTGTCACGGCGTTGCTCTCGTAGTAGACTGATATATATATGCAGACACAGGTATCCGGATAGCCAGGTACATCCTTAGGTCCTGCCTTAGGAGGATACATTTGTCACCATCGAAATGACACCGCAGAGACAACGCAAGATTACTCTAGATATGCCCATTCCATAATTCTGATTCAACGTTTTGTAGCAAGTCACGTACCTTGGCATTGTTACCAGAGTTATAATAAATATAACATATTAAATGTATTAATCTAGAATTCTCTATAATTATAATATATGTATATATACATTTGAACGATATAAAGTTTAGTATCTTGTGTCTGGAATTACATATTTTTACTTATAATAAGAAGATCTTGCAGTATGCTTTGTGGTAGAAACATGAATATAATCAATAAAACATGATTATAGTAGATTCTAGGAATTATATGAAAAAGATAGGTGATACTCTCACTGATGATATCGATCATACCTTCTCGAGCATACGCAGCGAAGAGGGTGAAACGTTTCATCGACAAGGTTCTCGTCCACTCCCACTACTATCGATGAGAAAACCCTGTTCTAATCGAAAACAAAGGTCTTCGATCTATGATATGTTTCACTCGTCAATCAGGGAAGAGGGTTTGGGTTGGTATTCTGATTAATTTCACCATTCCATGTCGTAGTACGTAATCCGCCTAGTGACGGAAGTCCATTCGAGTTCCCGGACTTTTAGGAGGGATCGATGACGAGAGCATAATAACCCAAATCGTCAGGGATCCCACGCACCCTTCGCACAACGAAAAGAAGTAGATTCTTGAAAAATAGGCTGCTCGATTTTCCTCGAAGCCGTAAGATCAAGGACAAAGGGGGACTCCTCGTGGTTTTCATCGAAGGGGGAAGGATAGGAACCACATTGGTAACAACCCACGATGAAGACCATCGAAGCGATCATCGGAGGAGAGTCGACAAATAATTCTATAGACTTCTTCAGTCTCTGAATGTAATCTCGGCTGATACACTTCTCAGGAAAAAAGGGAGATTTTTCTATTCACCATAAGGAACGTGTCCTGGAGTTTTTCAGTGGACCGCCTTTTTCAGTATTATGGTCAAATCAGAACCCTACGGTAGTGTCCAGCCTAGCTACTGACCGTAACGATGCCTTGTTAATATCTTGAACGATGCCCCGGTAAGAGGAGGGTGGCTCGAGTGCATTCGAGGCATTGTAAATGTCGCTGGACCTCCCCGCGAATCCTGAAATATTCAAGGAACCGTCGTCGTCGACGTCGTCAACGCGATGCCCCAGGCTGGACTCCCTACATTTTTTTCTTCTCCTTCTACTGTCCGCTTAGCCTAAAAGAGGGGTCGGCAAATCTGATAAGAATTTTCTGATCCTTACCACGATGATACCACCCGCTGGCTATGAGGATCACCTAGCCTCCATCGACCCGGTTGTGTGTGCGTTAGCCTAGTCATCGTCTACTACCATTAAATTTTTATTGAATTTGAAGCTTCAAGCATACCTGAAGGGTGTCTGGTTAGAGTATCAAAGCAGACTATTCTTCCTCGATATAAATACTTCAAATTCTAAGAAGCTATATTTCATGCATGATATTTTCCATAAAATACTAGCTACATAATATTAATAATATAATAAGCATTGATTTAAAGTAGAATAGTTTCAACAAATTATAAAGGCAATAATATTTCACAGAGACACATTGCTGTTAAATTTTTCTCTTGCATCGAAAAATGTTTCTGACACACACACAATTCTCTGAACAAAAGGGAGTATGGAAGTTGCATTTTTCGTGAAGAAGCGAAAAGATAAATACCAGAACACCAGAGCACTATAAGAGTGAACTCAGAAAATGAAGTCGTAACAAAACTAACAATTACTCTTCGCAACTGTGCAATATAAGGCTAATTGCTGCCAGCAGAAGTGTCCTGCAATTTTTCCAAGCACGTAAGGAATCATGTTGGTTAAGATTGTCTGTTTCAATCGTTTCGATAACTCTGCCTTCTTTCAAGCACGTTTTTGTTATTGCTGTATCTTGCACGTGGAGTAGGATCATTCATATCACGGATACCGGTCGGCTCGGCGCAAGATCACTATACGTTTCTTATCGTTAGGTATATTAGCTTTTCCTATTTCTACCTGGGCGAATGGAAGGAGTAAGTCAACGAGACGGGAAATTCAGTGTGTACGAAGTGATGCTCGAACAAAAGGGAACCGCAGCCACGAGTAATGGAGAGAGTTTCTTCTATTTAGTTGGTGGTTGTCCATGTTTCTTGTTAGTTGGTTACCAACTCCACTGCTATTGAGAAAGGAACGACAGACTAAAAACTCCAGACAGACTGAATTAATAGAGAGAACCAGAGGTTTCGGGATATCCGAGAATTTTCTGATCTACGTGGCTACGAATGAATCTGCTTTCGACGGTACAACTACTACCATGAAATACGATGGTGGATTCTGTGTAAACTTGCCGGTGGGTGAAAGTTAATTAATCGTTATCCTTGAAGCCCACCCCGAGATTCTCCTTGTATTTAAGTCGCGATACCTCGTCGCGAAAAGAGGCTATTTAATTGTAGACTCGAAACTCGCGCGGGTGGAAGTTTTCGTATAGGTTGGCTAAAGCGGAGCCAATTACTCCGGGAACGCGAAAGGTTTCTTCGAAGACTTAACGATGTTGACTCGAGTGGAAAATTAATTTCTAGTATTTTCCTCGGATATCTGCATTACTTTTATGACATATTAAAGGATCGCCAATTACCTATTTGCCTGAAAGGAATGAATCCTTACAATATAATTCTCTAAATTGGAAATTTAAATATACTTTACATAGCATCGTAATAAAACCTGATATTCAGCGACCTAAATATCTGATATCAAAAACATTTCTATATCGAAGTTATTATTACGTGATATGACAAAAATAATCTCGTCTCTCGAAATTAGGGAGTTCAAATGCATTTCATACACTTCTTATATTAATAACCAAAGGTAAATTAAGTTGTTAAGTGATATAAGGAAACTAGCTACTAATATCTTACACGTTTTTCTTAAATACTAAGGTCGGGGCATACTTATAGCAGGTTACACTCCCATCCGGTTGTCCTCGAACTATAACCCGGCACTTCGTTAGTAATTTTCCAAAGGATCTTATTTCAAGACTCGTTTCGAGAGAGGGTTTCATCAGAGGCAACTCCAACGCCCGATAATTTTGCCGGATCGCATTATACTTATTCTCGTTTTCAGGAGCTTACGAATTAAGAAAACACTTCAAGGTAAGAAGAACGCCGACATAGCCAAGGAAGAAGAAGAGGAAGAAGCGGAGGAAGTAGATGAGAAAGAGGTAGAAGAAACAGACGTCATACGGTAAAAATATTTCACGTGTGACAGATAGTGGGATAGGAGAGTTGCCGGTAGGTCTTCCTGTACCTGACCGGTTTGAAATGTTGACGATTATGAGCGTAGGTACTAGCGCAGCGAATACAGGTTTTCTAGGTCCTTCTCTTTCTGCTGGCTCTTTTTTGTTTGTTCTTTCTCTCTTTTCACTTAAGAGTGCTCGCTTACGCGAAGTACTTAGAGAGCAATGATATCGCTTTAGTGTCCCCTCGACTCACGGCTCGTAGGATCGCTCTTTTTGCATAACTTCCCACGCTTCGACCGCGGCCAGTCGAACCAGCTGGTTTCGAGTCCAGTTAGCTCCAGTTATTTAGCGCTCCGTTAATATTGCGTGTGTATAATGAGTGCGCACTTATACAGTTTACTTTCAGGATCACTCGCGTTTAACTGGAACTTCTTTCCGCGTGAGACTATTCCCCTTAATGTCCAGTTAAACGTTATTGTTCTACGCTGCTTAGAAACCTGTTATTAGTACTCTGATTTACATCTTAATGTAATTCCTTGAAGCGATCGAGATAGTACCGTTTCTGAGAAGTTATATTTACGTAGATGCTTTACGTTCTTCTTTATTTTATTCGTGTTATATGGGTTTTTAACCGCAAGGAATATTTAATTCTTCCCAGCGCTTTTTTTTCCACGAAGATGCCTACAGAAACAATTTTTGTCGTGAATATGAAATATTTTGTAATTTGAATATGTATAGCTATTATTCTGTGTTTCTTGTTACATTTCATTCTTTCTAATTACAATTTTTTACCCAAAAGTGGGAAAGGATTTATTTCTACACTTAATACAGTATGTGTCGTAAACGTTAATGGATTAATAGCGATATAATACGACTATTTATACATTCGGGTAAAAAAACAGTTTTAATTTGCGGGTGGAAGAAACCATATATATATATTCTTCTCGATTTTTTGGTATCAAAGAATATGGAGCATAAAACAATGTGTGTAACGTCGAATATAGAATCCCGTGTAAAGAATTTTCCAAGCAGTCGAGGGTGTAACGTAGCTCCAGGTGTTAATTTTCAGGGAAACAAAAAGTAAGTAAACCTCAGAAAGTTGGTTACTTGTCAGACACGAGCCGGACGAGTGGGTGTGACCATATTTGCACGGTGCTAATTTTACGTAATAAAGATCATACATGGACAAACGATCTAAAATCCCTCGTGGCGAGAGAGATCGTTTATTTTACACCAGTCTGAAGCACAAAAAAATCTTCCGTCCATTCGTGAAACTTCAACGTCTCAGGGTAACGTGAGAAAAAGCCTGAAATAACTCACCTCTCCGCTATACGAATAAATTACGCTCGAGCTCTCGTATTTACATATCCACGGATATTGAATGTTAAACATCATTAGATATTTACTTATTACAATAATTAGTATATCTATATAATTTATGATTATCGCCTTTATATTGGTATACATAATTCTTCGATAACTAGTTTTGTAAAGAAAAATAATTTCCAATATAAATAATGAACCTTTAAATCTATTCCAACATAATCGAATATACTTGAAATACAGTCGATGTTGCAATACAGGCCATCCACTTACGAAAGTAATTTAATACCATAATTTATGTTAATTCCAGGAGCATTACCTTGTAATATTCACGAGAAATCATCTACACCTAGGCATTTTTCTAAGGTAGAACAGTCGTTTACATGTACGCATACGTATTCATTTTATTTCTGTCTCGTTGCACGGTGAGTAGGATTTATAGCGAGAAAAGACACGGACTGATTCTTACGCGGCAGAAAGTTTACGCGGGAAACGTGTAGAAAATTTCCTGCGGCGGGACACGGAAAGGAAACTCGTTGAAATGGGTCAAAGCGGATTCAGCGTGAACCCACCTGTTGCCCAGTTGATCTTCATGTATATAGGTGCAGATCGTAGAAGTGGTGGAGGTAAATGGTCGGAACGTGTGCACCTACGCCAGTTCACGGATTGGCATCGATCGGAATTCTTTTACTCCCTGTGTACTACAGGTGTATACGATGTGCCGGTGTGTATTCACCATTTTATAGATACTCGATGCTGAGTGCACCGAAATGCGAATCGAAACTCGCCCGTAAACGCTCGTTTGTAACGTTCTATGTACCTGTGCGATTACTACAAGTATCGGCTCTATGGAAGGTACAGGTGAATGTATCGCGAGTGCGAAATCCACTTGAAAACACGATGTGAGATATTAAAGTATGATAAAGAATAACTTTCTAATTATCGGTGATGCGATGATGCCAAGATGAGATAGATTTCTTGGCCGATAAAACGATTGAATCGTGACATCGGGATTGTTAGACTTCTCTATATATTATGTAACCAATACCACGAATGGAAAATAAATATTTTTGCTTGAAATAAATACCTCGCCTTTACTTCTACATACCAGTCACGCGATAATCGATATTCCGACTTGAACAAAATGGAATACCTGAATTGATTGTGCCGATGAAAAATCGGCATTCTCAAACTATTCCTTGCTATTTAACCATCTCTTATTCCTTCGGGAGATGGTTTCCGCGATTTAATGAACACATTATCACCGGAAGAATCTTCATCGTCCACCTTCTACCATCTAAGCTAACACGCAAGAAAATTTTCTTGGCGTGTCTGCTGTCCGGTGTGTGGAAGAGGATTCGATGCAAACTCCGGTTGCAAACGCTCGTAATTCAGTCGCGGCGGTAGCGCGCATAGGAAAAAGAGAGGTGGACTATTAGTTCCATGAAAGCATTTCAATTCCGGCGATCGGTCTCTTCTTCGTGTGCACATACATCAGGGTTACCTATGTACCCGACTACCGGGAGAATCTCCCGTACCGAGTACTACTCGCGGCTACATTTGTTTTTCAATCCTGGATGCTTCTGTCTCCCCTGCCATGCTATTTCGCTAATTACTGAATAACTCTTGGCTCTCCTCTGACCGCCTAGTGATCGCCGTGCTTTCGAGTGTCGCGCGGCGGCGATCGACGTCCTGCCTCAGATCCTCCTTACAGCGTTCTTTTATCGATCGCATCGATCGTATCGTCGCGTCCTATCGCGCCGAGATCGTGAATCTTCGTGAGGCTAAGAGCTATTGCCTCCGCGAGAAGAATGGATAGAGATGGAGGTAGAGTTTAGTACCTTAGGCTTGTTGCTCGCAGGTAATTAAATCATGGGGTTTAGAGTGAGGGGAGGTACGAAGAAGGATGAAGAGCAAGGGGGGTGGTTTAATGACTTCGGCTCCTCAGATCTTCGTCGTCTTAGTGACTCAACGTTGACGTTTCGGACAGCTTGAAGGCTGACGTACGTTCCTGTCGCCATGTCGGTAATAGCTGAGCACCCACGTGGGCGTAACGATCTACCTGAGACCTAGTGCTTTCATTCTCTACGGAAGTACATGCGTTTGTAATCTATAGAGACTTCTGCACCGGTTATATCTTACAAATATAGAAAGCAGACGCGGGATATCTTTAAACGGAAGGCAAAACATAAACAAGGAAACAGCGAAGCATTAAGCTTTGTATTTATAGTAATAAGTTACTAAGAAGGGTTTATAGTAAATGAATAATGCAGAAAAGAATATGATGCATATTCTACGAAAATCGATTTCCAACGAGCCAAAATCTCAGGGTACGAGACGCTCAAGAGTTTAAGAGGCTCCGGGGGTAATTAGTGGTAATTAACGAGGAGACCCGGTCTGATAGGATGGTTTTAATTACGTCGCGAAAGGCAGTGCCTGCATTTCCTTTCTTTCGTGGCTGACCCGTGTTGGTCGATACGGCTCGAAAGAATTAAGAGCCCGACTGGCCAAGTTGATCTGTCGAGTCTGCAATGACTTTCGACGTGTGCCGAGCGAAGGCCCTCATTAATGGCGGCCAAGTAATTTGCGTGGATGACTTCGGTCCCGTGACGTGACATGGTGCGTATACCAATGGTATTTCTGACACCCACGCCGTGGCAAGGCACTGTTTGATGTGACACGCAATGACCGGTCATTAGTTGATGTCCGTTGAACGACCTACACGCGGCCTTTCTTGATCCACCAACGGACGAACCTTGATCTCGAGCATGTCACGCCAGGTAATAAATCAGCATTCATTCATGGGAAATGGCATGTTCAAACAGAAGAACCCTATTGTTTCAATTGCGATACCACATCACTTACATTCAACTTAACGAACATCAATTTCATTGAATCAAAAATAATATGATGATAATATTTTATTGAATTTAATAGAGGTATTAGATCGTTAGGTTCTCCTAAAGAGCTGAAAGTAATGAATTTAAAGAGCAAGTTATTCCTTGGATCGTTCGATCTCATTAAATAGTATCGCTGTATACGCATGAGTTAATATCAATCCATTGAGCACCGTAGCGGAAAATTTTCGATAATTAACAAACGGGGACGTTCGATCACCGTAGGCAGTACGTCGATGATAAATCACTTCGTAGGTAGCTCGTCCACGAAATTCGTGGCTGTGCGGTGCAAACTGGTGGCGAAGGTTGAACGTACTTGCGGAGCCCAGGACTTTAATACCGTTAGTATAACGAGAGGATCGGTTATCAGCGTGCGATCGGCCAATACTGCCGGGAATAAATGAAGAGGCGAAGATCCGAGGCGAAATCATTACAGTAACGAGACATTAACCAGATAAGAGACGCCGGCCTTCGGCTTCTATCTATCTTAACCGTATACGCGCGCCTCCACACTCTTCTTCACTCTCGTGCGTTCTTCCTTATGTGTATTCTCCTTATAGACTCACACAAGCCAATCGTGTATAAGTGCAGAATGGAATTTGTGTTATTAAAATACGCCTCTTTGTAATGGCAGGCAAAGTGTAAAAAAATCTTTTCTCAATATTCGGAAGGAGTTGCACCCAAAATATTCACTCCCATCGATGCTTATTACGATATTCTTTTAAGCAATTTAGGTGAGAATGACGAGCATGGTTCATACCTGTAGATGTTCTTACCGACACTGTTAAATTGTTCAACCACTCGCTGTGCTGCTTGGGAATTCTATGGTAATGAACGCTTAATGCAGTAAAGAGGGACAGAACTCTGGCGCCAGGAACAGAATAGAGTCCTGTCGTCAGGCCAAGCTTACAGACATGTATGTGTAATGATAATGCGTACAGACAATAGAAAGTATAATGAACCTAATGATTAACCCTGATTTCCCCGTTCTACATAGGTCACTGCAAATTATTTAGACATGTATTTACGACAATTTATACTATGCAAATTTCATTCCACATTAAACGATTTAAACAAACAATTTTAAGAGGATTGTTCACGTCGATGTCAGGTTAAGGTGTATTATATAAGAAATTTGATAATACAGTATCCTTTGGTTATCTGAATATTTTGACACTTCACGGTGAACGCTCATGCATAATGCATATTACCGAAGATTTCTATAAAATTTATGTCATAATCAAGGTGGCAACAACTTCATTGAAAGTATTAATTCGGAAAGGTGAGTTTCAAGCGTGCTGAAGTGCGATCGAAAATTGGTGTACATCGAAGTTCGGTTCTCGATTCCGGGGTTTTCAGCGAGCTGGACACCCGTACCGCTGGTTTATCACCAATTTACAGAGGTGTTTTAAGAGCGGTACGCGGCAGGAGCAGAGGGGTGGTGAGCGGAAGGAAGGGTCAGGTAGGTGATCTTGTTTGCTAATGGCGTACTCGTGTTCGAATGTAGTTGCTCCGCTATGTCCATACGTTTTCTGATTAAGATTAAAGAAACCGCGTATCTCGTCGAGCCGTACGCTTAATGTATTCACGCGCCCATGTAAAAGTTAAGAGTCGGCCGGGCCACGATAGACCTCACGAAACCTTTTTCCTTCGTGTTTCAACGCCATATTCGGTATATCGATCTAAAGCAATTACGCGCTACTGCAATTACGTAAACGTTTCCTTGGATCTTTTATATTCCTCTTACGATTTTCATTAAGTGGGCCTTTATTAATAGAACTTAAAGCGTGGCTCGCTTAATACACGCTAAGTAATTTGAATCATAATGAAGAACTTACGTCCCTTTACTCAACAAAGGTGTTCCTATTCATAATAACAAAGAACCAGACTATAAAATAGAAGCAGTGGCCTAAAAAACAGTCGTAAACAATTATAAGAGAACCAGGCGGGAAAGAACCAATTATTTAGTCGACGAGTCATCGTCTTGATTCAGAGCAATTGAGAACCTTCCCCTTAAAACGGGCACGACCTCTTTTTTTCCATGATCCTTCAGCTCAGAACTCACACAGTACATAGTGGTCTACAATTGTACGATAGAACGTGTCGAGGGAAAATGCGTAGTACATATCAGGAGGGTTGTTCGAGGATCTCGATCGTCGTGCTGGTTGATCGTTGGCCGATTACACCAGCGTGTGCTTCCCGAGTGTACATCGACGTGTTGTAAGTGCGCACCCTGCAGTACACTCGTAATCGGGCAGCACTTCGACCTGAATGAAAAGCTGTACCTCGGTGTACACGAGCATTGAACGGGTAACACACCGAGACACATAGCCGTGCGTGCATTTAAACCTAGTCAAATGCACATGACGCAAGTACAGGCGGCATACTGTCGACCAGGATCACACCTCGAGTCCCAACGAGCCCTGAGGGCTTTAGTTATAGTGAAAGAGAGAAGAGGAGAGAGAGAGGGAGAACGAGAGAGAACGAGAGAGAGCGAGAGAGAGAGAGAGAACGAAAGGGCTATGGCCTGATTTGAGCTGTACGCGTAATTGTAGAGGACAGACAGAATTTCTCGCCTCGCTAACAAAGACATGAAGAAACCCGCACTCGAGCGAGCACGTTCGACAAAGCAGCCCCGTGAAATAAAGGAGACCCGCGTACCCTCTTGCTCTCTTCTCTCGTCCCTCTGTATGCGATATGTAGGAAGCCAGGATAGAAGAAAAGAGATGGAAGGGAATATAAAAAAAAATACATATATACGGAGAATGCAGATAGACACAGATGTACTGTAAGAACGAAAGAGAGAGAGAGGGAGAGGATCACAGTGGATTCATATGTGTGTTCTCGCATCGAAAACGTTCTGGGACAGAGAGTACGGACCATGAAAAGAGATCTTCCACTCTCTCGTTCGTTCCTCGGCCTCGTTATAAGAAGAAAGAGGAGGAACGCGGAGAAAGGGAGAGGAAGAGAGAATCTGGTGTGACATCAATGGCCAATGCCCGCGCGAGAGGAAATGTTCCGCTAACCGATGTTGACAAGCATTGCGACCGCGAGCAAGACGAACACACCACGGAACTGTATGGCGGACCATTGAGCAGTATCGAGCGAGAACTTCGGACGAAGAAAAGAGAACAGGAACGGAGGATTTATGGTGTATGAAGCGCGTATTGTTTTTCCCAGACGTCGGTATTGCGGTATGAACCTACGGGATCACGGACGGGTCCTTCTTCCTCGTCCGCTGGAAATCTGTAACGATGGATATGGAGGCCTCTCTACTCTCTTCAACCCTCCTCCACCTTTGCCTCTGCTCTCCTCTGCATGGCTATCGTGTTACGCGCGTGAAACACGGCCTGGAAGAAAGGAGAACGTAGCACAAGAGGAAGATGAAGAGAACCAAGAGGATGATGAGAAGGATATGGGTGGAAGAGGAGAAGACGGAGGAGGAGGCGCGTTCCGACGTCGGTAGGCGTGTGATCGCGACCTCCTAGCCACCTTCCTTCACCTCTATGCCGAAGACTGCTCGACCGTTCGAAACAGAACGAACCCACAACCACCAAGCCGCTCGGTTCGATCATCTTACTCCGATGACCAATCGCACTGACGCTTTCTAACAGACAGGATCCACTCTGGCTCACGTTTCCCTACAGATGCCTCTATACGGAATCCTATGCAAATATTTTCATATGCATCTTTCTCAGTTCCATCGAATAGGCCACTGCATCGTTTATGCGGTTAATTGTTCTAGGTCGACGAACTCTGTGTATCTAAAGTTGTATACCGGATGAAAATTGGATTCGAAATACAAATAGTTATAATAGGGAAAATATATGAAAAGGACAAAAATACATTTTTCCTTGGGTCTATGCACTCTTATACCTCACCCCCGGTGAAGACGAGTTGTGTCGCCTGAAAGTCATTAGCCGACTCAAGACGATCGACAGACAGTTTCCTCGGAAAGGTTCTTGAAACACGAGCGAGTATAACTTTAGTCGACAGAAGTTCCTCTACGGTTTCCTTCGTTACTCTCCATATGGAGACTCTTAAAGAACGACCGATGCACGTTGCTATAGTTCCTCATTGATCTTTGCAACTAACAAAATATGGGCAAATAGATACCCCGCATATGCGATCTTGCAGAAATATGTATTAAATTAATATAGCGTATAAATAAAATTATTACATGGAACAAATTCTTTGGAAAATTAAGAGCTATTAAGTCTATGATAAGAAATCACAATGAAATGCACGAGTTAGGGCGAATTAAACTGGCACTTGCATCATTTAATTAAAAAACTTGTACTTTTGAATGGTCGCCTTGCAAAGAAGAAAATATAAACTGGAAGGTTTTCGGGAGGAGTTGAGAAAGAAAAGGGTGGAAGGGTAAGATGGAGGGAAGCCGAAGAGGTGTTATCGGTAGATAGGCAGTCAAGGCAGTCAGCTCGGTACGCATACTCATGCGCCTCTGAATAACTCACGGCGATGATATCGGAGCTACAAATTACCAAGGAGCCAGCCACGAACCCGCGGAGAGAGTCCTCTTCTTCTTTCCAATTCCTGCTTCGTTCGATACGTTCTTCTTCTTCCTCTTCTGGCTTCGCTTATCCTCATTCTCGGTCCACCTTCTCGGAGTATTCCTTTTCCTCTCATTCACCGCAGCATCTCTTCCTCCTTCGTCGTTTCCTTCGGCCCTTCTTCGAGCGAGGCTCCGAATCGGTTCATCAGCAACGTTCACCGAAATTATAATAACAATAATGATAAACGCGGTAACAACGATGCGCTGTGAGGGGTACAGAGAGAAGGAAAGAAGAAGATGCCATGGTCTCTGGCTGAATGATGCGAAATTGAGGATGGAGAAAGAAAGAGGAAGGAGGGAACCACCTGCCGCCCGGGAGCCATCGTACCTCCTCTTCCTTCTGATTCTTCCTTCTCCTCCTCCTCCTACCCTTCTACTTCTTCTTCCTCTTGTTCTTCATTTTCGCTATCTATATCTTTTTCACTTTCACAGTCTCACGAATATTGCGCGGCCTTTCGTCGAAGCATCAGCCAACGATAGCTTTGCGATTGCATCGAAGGAGGCGGTAGTCCTCGGCAAAGGAATGTGCAGTAAACAAATTTATATTGCTATATAAATTATCGTGCGTTCCACGAGGTATGACATCAATTTATAAACGACGTCGTTCGCTAATAACTTTATTTAGTAACTAGTTGTTAAGTGTTTTCAACTAAACAATTAACGTAATAAATACGTAATGCTGCCTCTTTAAAAGAACTGCAAGAGTTGCAATTTCGTTTACGAATGTTCCTTCACAGTTCGAATCAATGCTGAAAGAATTCAATTATCGGAATTCAAAGAAGAAATTACGAAGCGGATGGGCTCGTTTTTGACGTACATATCGAGAAACCCGGGGTTCACCTAATAATTAATGCGGAGGCGTTTGAAGTACGCCACACCCATCGGAACTCAATCAACGTGGGACTAAAGGTAAGGGGCTTTATGGGGCGAACGAGACCGGCTTATCTTGAAAGTCCGAGTCATCCTAATCAATAGTGTTGGTTGTGAATAAGATGATGCTGCATCGTCTCTGCTCGCCGCGATGTTGGTCATACTTGTTTGGTGTATTTCTCTTTTTTTTTAAATTCAATCCATACCATCGACTTTCTCACATGATCCTTCACGATATTACCTTCCTATATTGTGCATTAATTAACATGCCCGAGTAATTAATACCGTTCCTTCGGCTTCTTACATTGCCGATCCATCTATCATACGCGTAAATTTTTCTTCGAGTTCGGCTCCACGGCTCAGCATAAAGAGACTGTTAATGCCAAAGAAGCCGATGGTTAATGTGCGGTTTTAATAATCCACACGTGCGAAGCCGTTCATTAAATTATAGTGAAAGAGGTATGAAGTAGGCGATAACTACTAATCACCTGATATGCGATTACATAAGATCCAGACGGTTTATGAATTTTAATTTTCCTCCGTGGTTAGATATTTAAAGATTGATTCGATAAATGATCAGTAAATGTCATTAGATAATATATGATCAAAGATAATTGAACAAGTATCAATATTACGCATTAAGAGCATTATCGATATAATGTAATCATATTAGAAAAACCTTATGTTTTATGGTGGGAAGTAGTTCATATAGATAGTTTAATCAACGTTCACATTGAACTGCAAAGTAGAAAGCTTTTTCCGTCGGTGAATCCTTCGTTCAGTTCACCGATCGGTTCGTACGAGCGCGGTGACTTCAACAACTTCATTAATGGTTCGCCTATCACGCTGCCAGGCGTCCAAGACGGGAAATCAATCAGTTTCCACGTCTCGTTATCCACTCTGCGGCACGAAACCAACTTCTGAAACGAAGGAAAGACGTTCGAAAAGATGGGAAGAATTCTTTCTCTTCGCGCACAAATTACTTGGCGAAGGCTGTTGTTCCTGTTCAATCGAAGATCCAATTCGCCTGAAGAGAACACGCAGGAGAATAAGAAGAAAGGACGAAGACAGTGAACTCACAAGGAGGAAGAGGTGCATTCCCGAAGAAGAACCGATCCATCTCGCGGTCTCGTTAGGTACGTATCTTCGCGAGAAAAGAATGAATGTCGAAAGAGGAAAGAGAACGAGAATTAGGGTGAATCGGAGCTCCGAAAATCTTCCTTCAGTCTCGTCCTTGAAACAAACAAATTGTCCATCGAAACACGCGGAAGCCTCCTGCGAGGAGCCATCAGGAGCTCTTCCATTGAATTTCGTATTTACGTCAAACTTTCAGAAGATTGAAATCAAGTACGATGGAGAAGATTAATGAAATAGGAAGAAAAATCTATGTTTTAAACATGTAAATATCGAAAAGTATTCTGAACTTACTCATCATGGCGATAGAAAAGAATATCCCGTTGAACTGATTTGTACTGAAAATTGTATTAAATAAATACACTAAGTATTAACTAATTCAGAGATTATAGTAATTTCAATTAACCCTACACACCCACCTAGTGTATCTGATTTCCTCCTTTTGCCTCGAAATTCCTTTCTTCCGAGAGAAATGAAGGGCATTCACAGGAAATTGTGTAGCAAAATTTGTACTGCAGAAATAACTGCTCCCATCAACAGTGTACGTGACCCTCATCAGGGGTAAGAAATTGTATTTTTAAGAGTTGAAGAACGTACCGTGGTAGATTTGAAGAAGTCGACGAAAGGGAAGAAGAAGGTAGAGCAGAAGGGAGTCCGTAGGAAAAAGAGAAGCACGTTACCGCGTTGCGGCCGCGTTATTGTCATTTGTCATTGTCTCTTATGTTAATGTTTGCGAGTACCAAAGGGATGGGGGGTTACTAATAGCAGTAATTAGCGCCGAGGAGCTGGCCACTCGGTATACATCATTTTCAACGGGCCTTGTACTTTTGCTCGGGGTATTCTTCTTTCTCTCTCTTTCTTCTCTGCCACAATCCTTCCTACAATTTCTCTTCGTTTCTTTACCTACTGCACACGCTTGAGCCCACGATGATTTTGCACACCTTTGCGAATCATCGCGGGATCATTACGCGCAGCACTTGCCGCATACTGTACGCACAATTCAGTGGTCGTATACAATTGTTGCTGGTCATCGCGTGCAATCGATATCAAGAAAACGAACTGCCTCCGAAGATATTTGTTGGTACCAGAGATAGAAGAATGAAATTATTATTCTCGGGTATTACTTGTTTTATTATGCGCGTTACATTCGTCGGGTTACAATATCCTGCCGAGTCATGATTGCTTTTGTAACATCTATAGAAACATTCTTTGATACGTTCTCCTGCAAAGCCGGGGTAATTAGAACGCACGTGAGAAAGTAGTTTATCCGGGTCGCTTTCAATTTCATTTGAATTATTTAAATAATACTGTTCATAGAATCGAAATAACACAGTTCGATTGGATTTCTCTTCTTAGCCCCTTACTTTAATGTTACGGATACAAAATTCATTTAAGATGAGCGTTCACACGTGCCAATTTATAGCTAGTGTATTATGCATATCTATAATAGGTATGCTGAGCATTTTAAACTCAAGCGTTGCCGACTAATTTTGTATACTTAACAACACAATCATTGGTATAAAATTATATCGGCAATTCGTAGGCAGTCGATTTTTTTGAATTCTGAAATGTGGCTCAAAAATGTTCAGGTACTCTCCAATCATCGTTCGTTCATTAGGATGGCCAGCTGCTTCGAGATTACCATTGTCGCGATTGTTGCCGGTCATCGTTTGCAATCGATGCTTCGAAACTAACAGTATGGGGTCTATTCTCACTGAATCTCATAGGTTCGTCATATTCGCATGCTACCAATCCGCGGCGTTGTGACAGCACATGTTTTATAGGATAATTAAATATCTCTGGAATGACACGGCGCTTGGAACAACGTGTATAAAACATCTTCCATAAAACCATCACCTTTTCACACTAACACTTAATCTTTGCCCTCTCTAACACAACTACAATTAATTATTCCTATAATTATCATAAAAAAAACAAGTATATTAGCATCGAACCTTTAACGTGTAAACTGAATTCAACAAAAAACTCAGGTTGGAAGAACACGTATTATACGAAAAATTCAAGCCGGTTATATTGCCGCAAATTCAATTGTATACCGAATATGGATGGTAATTTCATGATTTATACGGTGCGTGGAAATTAGAAGAGAAATTCTCGTATTAAAGTTCGCGTAGACAAATGAATCGGTACGCGATACGCGGATGCCACCCAGACGAGACGTTTTCTGCGGAGCAGAAAATAAGCGTGATTGTGTAGGGTAATACACTCGTTGTCAATTACCGGGAATTCTAGCGTGGAGTTCGCGCATGGTAGTCTACCTGAATCCGCTAAATATGGCACGATAATCGTAGCGCTCTGCCGTGTAGCTCTAATTACCATTACGCCGGTTTATTGCATGGCGCGTAAGCTTCCAGGGAAAACCATCGGCCATGGGTTCGCGTGGTCCCCCTGTGCCACGTATATTTATCTGCGTCTACTTTACCACCGAGTTTACACCTGCTGAGTACTAAGCTGCTTGCTTCAGAATTTACCCCTTGTCTTCTTTTTTGTCTATCGTGCTTCTTTTGCACGTTCACTTCCTCTTTTCTGAGGCTTTGTTCTTTCACTTTGTTAATCTTTGCTCCTCTTCTTGTCTACTTATGAATGCTTGACATATATGCAGTAAGGTGCAAAAGTTTCCGGCGCACAGATTCTAAATGAGCGAAAGTTAAATTATCCATTTTTGGTCATCTATCGTTCCAACACCAAGAATTATCATTATTTCAATATTTTATATCAAGACATTCGTTGAAAGGACAAATAAAGACTTCAATACCACTAAAAAAATGTATCGTTGAAATATTGAAACTTTTGGTCGTTACTATGTATAATAATTAATGATCTCATAATTACTTGAGAGTACTTGGGGTAATAATGAACAAAATATTTAAGATATTGCTGGATAACTTCGGAATTACTTTTCTAGCATCAGTCAACATTTCAGACTACTTATAACTTCTAAGTATAATTAGATAATATTGGTCCCGGATAATATCTCGTTTCTTTCATCACTTATTAAGTTCCATCACTGAATTCCTTTTTACATCCTAACAGAATCTGATTATATACTTCCAATTTTTGGTGAAAGGGAAAGTAGTAAAAATAGCAATTTAGTCGGTCGAATACGTTCGGTACTTTCTTACTTGTTTGTATCCCAGAAGAGGAGTGGAGTACCGGAGAAAAAATGGGAACTTTTGCTCTTACGATCAGTTGTAGTCGGTAGTTATTCAGGGGGTCAGACGATGGTCCCGTATAGCCAGATTAGTAAACAAGGTCGATGCAATTATCGTGGAAGAAATTGGTAGTAAAAATTCAGTCCGTTAGCAACGTGGCTCTCTTACCCCTTAATGGAATTTATTGCCCAAAGGATGGGGAGGCCGGCATTACTTCTTCGCGCTCGCAAGTGCCGATTTTCGATCATTACGCTCGGTTAAGTGGATCTCGGGAGGCGATTTTGAACCCCCCAAAATATACCGCATAACAAACAATCCTCCGAATCACTGTATCCTTAAGTTCGCTCTCGTCTTACTTGTTTCGCTCTTATTGATAATAACATAAGAGGGAAGTGTTTATCATAACAAATACAGAACATATTATGAATATTTAGCTATCGATGAGACTTATGCATTTATGATTCAAGATAAGAATACTATCGAGCAAAATAATAGTGTTTTCTCTAAAAACCCTCTTCAATGTCATTTTCAAAGACAAACCGTGTAGTAATAAAATGGGCATTACGCGTATTTGCCTGAAAGAAATAAGAGAGGTATAAGTGTAAAGTAATGGTTCTTATAAGTTGATCGTACGCAGAAACTATCATGCTTAATGCGGCGTACTCATACCCACGATTTTATCCGTTCAGAACCGGTCTTCATTGCAAAATGCACTATTTTTCGATAAGCATATCGCACGATGCTTTCAAGAAGGAAAGGCCAGCTGTCGGGTACCACGTGAAAATTCCAGGAGGATTGGAGTTTCCTTCACACCTTTAAGAGTCTATATGCACCTGGGTTGGTCGTTAAGTAAGACGGTTACATTGAAAGATGGCCAATGTAAATTGCGATGACGCATTCGTATGTGTCGTCCAGGCATGTAACGATATATCAACGTCACCAACTTGTGATAAATAAAGTGCAATTGAAGATGGTAGACCAGTCACCAGAGCGAAATGTACTTTTATTTTGTCAATGATCTTTGAGAGTACTATAAGAATTCTTATCTTGGAGGAGCAACTTGAAAGAAGATCCTAGCAGTGACCAAACGTCACAATGAATCGTTATTAATTAATAGAGCCTATTGGCGTAATGAAGATCGTACGAATCATTCGGCTTAACGAACGAGAATAAGTCAAACATCGACTGTATTGGATAAGTGATAAATATCAATAGATGACGTTCCAGCTCCTATAGTTATACTAATATGTTAAAATCATGTTTATAGGATTACGAAATAGTGTGCATAATTGGAAATGTTTTCATTGAAATTATAAATGTAGCTACACGAGGATAGATTGGATTAAATTATAGAGGGTTATCCCATACCATTATCCCCTTAAAGGTCTAAAGATATAGAAGAGTGAATACCGCCAGCAATTATCAGGGCTATTCGTCTGTATATCCTTATTACGATTAGAAGAAGTTGGAGTGGACATATGGTCGAAACACCACAACATACGACGACGACAAATCTAACGTCAACAACCACTCGTTATCGTAATTGGATAATGCCCATACTAGGCCCGCTTTTTTCCGTCCAAATGCGTTTGTGGTAACGGTATACGGTCCCACATGGGAGTGTAAATGGGGGCCCGGTTAATTTTTAATTTCAAACGATTCTTCATGGGTGTCATTCTTTAAATACCTTGCTGACGGATCACCCGTTGCATGCCAGAGTTCGATGAAAAGGCGAAGGGCATTCGTAGAAGATCGTACGTTATGTACAATGGAAGTATCGGTAGACAAGACGGAAGAAGCAAAAGGAAGAAAGGAAAATGTAGATAAAAGGGAAAGAAACAAGGGAGAATAGATGCGGTACCAATACCGGTGCAATGAAGTTGCATTACGACACCACCGTGGGCATAGTGGAAGTAATCAGTGGAATGAAGCCGAAGAGATGGAGGAAAAAGGATCGGTGGCCGTACTATCTACGTAATATATCGTGGGTTAATTAATCGTTTAATGAAATAGTAGTTAGCCGTGATGATTGTGATATTTTATTATTATCCCTTGGCGAGGAAGAGAGTCGACGGATCCGAGGCGAGGTGGATCGACGGGCCGGCAACTACAGAGGGACGTACGGAAGACTGGTTGGAATAACTAAGGTAGAAGGGAGCTGCCCACGAAAAAAAAGAAGTTATCGAGTGATAGAGAGAGACGGATCGAGAAGCAATTTACAAGTAAATCGTTCCTCTCCCTCTCGAAGCGGCGATTGTTTCTGTTCGGGCTATCGAGAAATCGCAGATGGATTTTGTGTATTATAATGCCTGTTATTTATGGACTGACCATAGTGCACTCTTCTACCTCTTGTGAAAATAAATTTACTCATCAACTTCTATCTTGTATTGTATGAAAAATACGATGTATACGAAGATTCGTGAAACCTCATGTTTCCCTACTATCAACCCTATTAGTCGCCTTTTACCACAGGCAGGGATGCCATGAGTGAATTCTATTCCCCCTCTCATAGGGGTAACTTTGAAAGGAATTTTGTTAAAATCGATATTTGGCGGTGTTTTGTAAAATATTATACTTTATAAGTAGAACACGATAGTTGGATCGATGGAAAAGATTGAAGCGTTGCTACTGAAGAACTATGATCCACGTTACATAATTCCTTACGCATATTCCACTCGAGCGTGCACAGATGTATTTTCACAGATGTAGAAACGGCACGGCGACACGGCTCGGTTCGTCAGGACACGACAAGACACGAGACAGGAATTTGTGCCGGTCCGTAACGAGCTTAGTCTCTCGTTATAATACACGGGAGCGGTCAATGGAGCGTTTAATAACGATCATTTGGTGGCTGGATTCTCGTTCCATCCGTGGCCGACTCTATCTCCATCTATCCCGTCTATCTTACTCTTTTTCTCTCGCTCCTCAGCTCCTCGGCTTTCTCTCATTGTCTTTGTTCTCGGCGGCGTTCTAACTCGCTTCTCTTTTCGGTAGGTGGGATATGTACTTCTTGTAGAGCGGGTGATTGATCGCTTAAAAAACTAAACTCCACTCTGGACCACGGTGAGTCCGTGGCCAGTTTGTCGGTAGGCGTCCATCTACCTCGATTTTACTTCTACCTCCCTTTCGCCCGTCTTTCTCCTGTCTTGATTTCTCGGTAGTCATCGTATCCCGGCAGTGCATCTTCTTTCATTATGCCATTTTTAATCAGTCCTAAGAGCGTCTCGACAGAGGAACCAATGTCATTAGGTGGTGCACGATGGAGAATGGCCAATATTCTCTTCGTCTTACGATGGGGCCAACTCATTGGCGGACCAAATCAAGAATCAGGGGAGATAAATCAATCGATATCGATACCCGCGTCACGGTGTCGATGTGTACCATATATGTATGCGCGGCCGATACCTGATTTCCATTACCACACACCATTCCCGGACGAAATTTTCTTTTCCCGTCCCCTTTATTTTTTTCCCTTCCTGAGTCGTTGATCCTTCCAACCGATTTCTTGCTCCGACGAAGCATGTATAAGCGGACAAAGGCGATAATCAACTGGGAATGTACCTCGTGATGTTTACTTTCACCCACAACCAGTGATGTGTACAATGAAAAACAGATAAATTAATTGCTATTACGATGGATTTTTTACGATTTACTAAAACCAGGGGTAAATCAAACGGGCATGAATATTGAAATAGTTTAGGTATTCATTGCTCGAGCGATTGCGATGTAAGGGGTTGCTCTGCGTGAAATGATAACTTAATATTCCAGCACAGAGACATATTTGTGGCGATCAATATCTGTTGCTTCTTGCTGAAACAAATCTATATTCATTAGCTCGAAGAAGTAAGTTCGTCCAGTGCCGTTTTACCAACGTCGTATGAATTTCGAGCCACTTTTTCTTTTCATCGTCCATGAATCCTCTTCGGTGGTATCAACGAACCTAAGAGTATTCCACTTCTTTCTTTTGCCTATAAGTATCTTGCGTTAATTTGAAATACAACGAGGTCGCTGTTAACTAGAAAAAAAACGCTATTCTAAAAACATCGGAGTATTTAGTGAAAAAGTTAAATTAATGGGAGTGGTTGCTTAATAACTAGAATTGCAAATATCATTAATAGTAACCACCCGAAAAATTGTAAATATTTTTGGTTATGTAATGACCACCACTGAAGAGGCACAATATTTATTATTACGCAAACATTTTTAATTCTCCCTGTTGTTAAATTTGATTGCATCTGCTTGAAAGTATACAATACTTAACATCCTCATTCTCAGCCGATGAAGCAATATTCAAGATAAAGATCTTCGAAATGTTTGCAGTACACGTTGAGAAACACCTTCCAATATTTCCCGATCGCGCGAAGGAACAATAAAAAAGAATCACGAATCTCGTGGAAGGACATTAACAAACCTTCCGCTGGTAAGATCGCATCTTTCGCGGTAGAAATTGGCTCGCGAAGATATCTCGGGATATCTGGCGAAGACAAATTTCTAACCATCGATATCCGTTCCGACTCGAACTACCAAATCTACATTCATTAACTGGAAGTTCTCTTTCTCATGCACGTCCTCACCGTCTTTTTTCCAACTGATTCATCTCGGCTGCCAGATACCATGCACGCATACACGGAGGCCGCCTAAAAGCGCGTAAACTGGTGCGGTTGGCGAGTGATAAATGTCGGAGAGAAGAGGATTCGCACGCCGGGACCCATAGTCGGTCCTTCTTACTCTCAATCATTCCCTCCCGCTTTCTTTCTCACTCTCCTTTTCTTCTCTTTTCTTCTGGCACCAACTTACTCGTTACATCGTGCACGCGTTTACAGGTGTAGAAGTGCACGCGCTCACGCATACACAGATAAAAAGTGCATTTAAATGGGCGCGAATACGCACCTGACGTATCGCCAGGGAGAAGATACGTTTTCGTATTATGCAAGCAACCACTAACTCATTGAACCGCTCACGCATCCGTGTATCCACGATGCACGAGCCTCATCCTTCTTGGGAGCTACTGACGCGCCAATAAGCGCGCCCGTTTCATTTGTAATTAGGGAGAATGTAAATCAAAGTCCTGACCTCTTATCTCTTTCTACCCTCGACGAGAACCCCCCTTTATCTTGCACCTGCATCGCAATAGCTAAACTATACCGTGACATTATCAGAGTTAATCACAATAATTAATACATGGAATATTGGCTGTTACAATTTCAATGATAATAGACACGTGGTTAATGTTCAATGCGGTTGATATTGTTTTACCAATATTATGTAATAATATAGTAATTATTAATGTTGACTGTACCGTAGCCTACCAATGAAATAATGAATTAATGTATGTACGTGAATTATGTATTGATCGTCAAATTGTATCATTTTGAGGAACATTTGTAATATGATTAATTAAGCAGATATACGCTTGAAATTTGTTCACCCAGACCGTCTGGTTAACACTTTTCGAAAGTTATCGATTCAAAGTACCCGTATAGTGGGCATCGTCACGTAGCATTGCGTGAATTCCAGCTATTTGCTTCTGCGATGTACTCTATTGGTTACACCTGGACATTTTTCATCATAGAACATGGGTGCATTCAATCGTGTACAGGAAAAGGTACGTGTATGCGTGTTTGTATCAGTGTAAGGGTGATTCTTGGTACGCACACGATAATATGCGTTTCGCGGTTCACGTACCGCTTCGCGGTGCGTGAAATGGCACGTTGTAACGGCCCTCTGCGCGCCTACCCATACACAGCTAACCATTTACGAACTCATGAACGTACTTATGAACACGCACCGTAAGTATGAATACGAAGCAATATGCACCTTCCATGCGAACAGACACCCGTAAAGCACGACGAGGTCTCCGGAGCCGAAGCATTAGTTAACTGTCTGTTCGGGTTCCAGGTGTCTGTGCGATTAAATGTTAATTCCGTAGCCAAGCCCAGAGTTCGCTAATTAGAAACTACCTCTCGATATTACTGCCTACGAAGGATCACTGCCTATAACTTCATCCCATGTGAATCTGTACTTTCAACTATTCGCTTCCTGCTTTAAGTTGAAGACATTAATCTCTAATTTAAGAGTCGAGAAATGTTCATTCATCAATTAGTGTCTTGTTAAAAGAATATGGAAAAACAATCATAGTAGTATCGTACATGAATATAACGCCGAAAGAAACTTGTACCTAAGAAGAAGTTGACTTCTTTTTTTGAAGAGAATCTTTCGGAATACAGTAGTAGGTACCAAAAGCCGAAGTCTCTTTCTCCCTTTCCTGTCTCTCGGTTCTCGCCTCTGATATTCGTGCGAAAGTGTCACTTTCGTGGCTGCGATAAACATGTGCAGGAGTCGGGGCACCGGGACAGACGAATGGAGAGCATTCGTTCATCGATGCAAAAGAAACAGGGAGAAAACGGGCGAGGAAGGCTGGTGTAGTAAACGGAAAAAGGTAAGACGGGGACTGAAGAAAAAGACGAAGGGAAAGACAGAACAAGAAGAAGAACTCTTCGAGTTTGGAGTCCGCAAAGTCGAAGGCGCGAGAGGGCTCGATGGTGGCGTCGAGGCGCTTCGTGAAGCTGGCATACCTACCCGCGGAATGCGCATCTACAGAAAACGAGGGGAACAGCTATTGTCTTGTCAGCGGGAGCCGCTAAATCTGCCCGCGGATCTCTTCACGATCGTAACTGCCTCCTTCTTTCGATTCTGCTTTCTTGTCTTCCCTTCTCTTTCCTCTTTCTTCCTTCTTCTTCCTCCTTTTCCCCACATCATTTTGTTACTTCTCTCCTAGTATTCCCTATGCGAACACGACGTTCGATATCGCGAGCCTTTGCGAGAGAAAAGACTGTGAACGACGATAAGACTTCTACCCAGGTATAAAGAGATCTGATAAACTAGAGTCCGTTTCCTAAATTATTAAAAACCATTTGTTTTTCAATAAATGTATTTCGTACGTGGACATAAATATGAAATTGAAATATGATGGGGCGGTAAATGAATGAAATGTTACCCCCTTAAATTATTACAGGTAAGTAATAGAATATTCCAAATACTTTTACAAATGGTAAGTTCTTATAAAATATTCATATTATTTATACATGTGGCTACTAAATTCAAAGTAACATCGGTACCACACCATGAATGGCTTTTCCCATCTAATACATCTAATGCTCACCATCCCCGGTGCTTCCGGCAGGTTCCCCTTTCAGTACCAATCGCATTTGCAAGTTGCTTACAGAATCTTGGTTGTATCGATCGATCGTGAGCGGCTGTTGCGATCAGTTACCCTGACAAAGCCCGAATGGAAACGTCCAAAGGAGAAAGAAACGTGGAGTTGGGACGTCGAGAAAGAAGACGAACAAGATGAGTCCAAGAAGACGAGCGAAGAAGACATCGACGAACATCCTTAGCCTTGTGAATGTACAAATGGAATATTCTTAGGCGAGGAGATCGTGGAAGGTCTAATGGGGACTCTGATACCTTCGTCACGGATGTATCGGAGCATTGAGAAGGTATCGATCTTCTGCTCCATATGCCATCAATGGGGAGTATTACCGTACGTAAACCGTCAACGGATGAGTCTCTGGCAACGTGACTGTTGTCTTGCCTGCCCACGCCTTCGACATCAGAAGAAGTACTTCTTCTCGTCCGTCCATTCTTCTGTCTTTCTCGAGTTCCTGCCTGCGATCGTCCTGGCACAACACCGCGAGCTATATTAATTTCTCTACCGAGCATTGATTAATGTCAAGGTTGCGCGTGAATCGTGCCCTGGCCATTCTCGAGGTACGCGAGGGTTCTTTTCAAAAGGGGGGACCTTAGATCGCGTGTCAGTAAGATATTCTCAGGACATATACCATGAAATAATAGGACCTCCTTTCATCCCTATAAGTCGGACCAGAATCTCCACAACAAATCTTGGAAATACGACGCAAGCCGATCGTCGTGGATCCCGATCGCGTGGATCACATCTTTCGAACTGAATCGTATCTGTGATTAATGTTAATTAAGAGAATCTCACGTGCAGTTAGAGAGATATTAATGAGTCGATTATTATGTGCAATGCTCATAATAATTTAGACAGTCATTGCAAACGATTATACTTTATATATTAAAGATTACTTGTATCGCAATACCAAGCATCTTTTTGTTGCTTTGTAACTTGCCCAACGTACAGTTTTACGTGAATGCGAACAGTTATGAAAAATAACATATTTTCCAACGAATGGGATGCTGATTACGACATTGGACACATTCTGCAGAAGTAAATTGCACGATACTGTAATTTGTTCTAATTTGTACATGCGGGTACCTAGTCAGATTGCGTACAAACATGTCCACGTGGGTAACCAATCCTTTCTGCAAACTAGTTTGTACTGTTTAACGACTTACATCGCGTAATAAATTACTTAATGAGATATTACGAACTGCTTGTTTAGCATAAATTAACGTGTACCATTACCTTACAGTATATCATGTATCCTTAAAACTTAATAGAATATTAACTAATCTACTAATTACAACCTAATGTCAACGAAATGGCCAATGCCTGTAATCCACAAAAACGGATATTTCAGAAAAATGTTAATATCCACACCACGTGAGTGTAAACAGGCTTGACCCTGAGTGTAAACAAAGATGCCACTGATGCATTAAATACAACTATTGCAGAAAATGAAAAGCATAATTCAATTACGATGATTTTTTGTCATTTCTTTGGTCAATTACCGTAAGTGCATAGCTGGCGTTTAAATGAGAGTTCCAATGAATTTTGATTAACCGGAACGATGCAAAAATTGGTAAGAAAGTCAAAGAGATTCGATGGCACGCGAAAGGACTGATTACGACGTGGAGTTTCTTTTCGGTGGCGGGTCTGGTTTCACGCTTAGAATAAGTTAACTTTTTCCGCGAGTCCCTGTCAGAAGGTAAGAGAGAAGAGAGCCGGTCCGTCGGTGCGGAGTCGTCGGATGAGTTACGGCCGATCGTTTCAGGGCTCCTCGCCGCAGCCGCGGCACCGCACTAATGGTGAAGTGTGCCAAACTGACTTTTTGTCTCTTTCTCTTTTCTTCCTCTCCGCGGTCTCATCTGCTCTTCAACTCTGTTCGTGGATTTAGTTCAGCTTTGAGATCGTTCATCCCATGTGAATAATGTACTTCGTAACTCCGCGTCAGTGTCTACGTGACTGTCATGTACACGTGGTTCGGGGAAACCGTGCAAACTCCTGCGCGAGTTTCCACACTATTTTACCCGCTTGAATACAAATTCGAAGACTTTTTGGAAGGTGCAATTAAACGGATACGTAAGACATCCTGCTACTATAATCATATTTCTTCGGCTAATATAAATCTAATAAATGAACGCTTAATCACACCTCCATTTATTCCCATCTTTCAAGCCTACGGAGTCTCCGATCTACTCCCTTCTTCTGTATCCTTGGTGTTTGGTAGAATAATAGATTCACGTAATACGTAGACTTCTATGAGTAGTATTTAAAGAGTACGAGCATATACAGGAGCAGTTACAAGCCCGCAAAAGATAAAGGATAGAAAACAGTAGCGGCAATCAAGCCGGACATCGGACAGTGACGAATGCCGCGTATCATCGCGTATCATTAGCCGGGACTTAAGGTATTCTCTCAGCATCCCCTTTCACGTTCGCGCACCTATGTCGACGTGATGGTAGAATCCGGCATACGTGTTCCTTCGAGCCACTCAAACATTCGAATACACAGACATACATTCACTCTGGCACGATATGAGGCTCAACTCTTTTCACATAGCCAGAACGATACCGTACAATGTACGTACAAGAGGTTCGAGTTAAGTATTCGAGTCCGTTAGCGGCAACACGGGCGACAAGTAACTGGGACGATATAATCTGCATATATGCGAGTTCGGACCTCCTGATCCTTCTTCCAAGGAGCGGACTCGGTTTACTGCATCGTCGTCAGAAAATTTACCATTGTATTAAATTTAATCGTTATTGTTCTCGTTTTACCTGGGCACTGTCTTTTAAGTATTATTTCGTGTTACAGTTGAGTAGAAATCAGGAGACGAGATACTTTCCTCTCGTTCTTTACCCTCCTTCTCCACTTCGACCGAGACACCTTGTGATAGCGGGACGTCTCGACTGTAAGGTGGCTGACTCTGCATCTCTTTCGAACGGTCCTGGAATGCGGCTGGAATTCCGAATGTGTTTCGTGAACGGTAGCCGTGGGACGTTGATATGTCGAATCAGTGGTAAATGAAATAACGTGGGATGGAACGTGTGGAAATATGGTGCGCTACCGTACCCTCTGAATGTGTGTGGTAACTCTGCGTGTATATTGGTAGCTACCACCCAAGAAGGTTTTCGGATCTTGGTTAATAGCGCGCGATATAAGACTGCGGAACCATTAAAAGTTTTAGTCTCGAGAGATAAGAAGTCCAGTAGAGAGACTGGTTTGTCTTCGGTGACCACGATGATTTGATTTACACGACTTCGAGAAATCCCGATTTTCAGTATTATTTAACAGTACATTTGTGTAATCTCAATTAAAGTTGGTGCAATTCTGCGAGCCTGTAATTTCAGTGTCATACAACTAAAAAAGGGCATAAGAAATAGATATGAATAGACAATAAATTAAACGCGATTATTAGAAACTCCCGATTATAATAGATCCCTTTAATCCCCTTAGATCAGAAGTTCTAAAATCTGATACTGTGTTAAAGACTTACCGAATTCTTCGAGCAATTTTGAAGTGGCCTCAGAGTTGTGAAAATGGTAATGAACTTTATAATAAGTACGATTGAATTGATTTTCATCTCGCTATTTTTATCTCTTGGATTGGCTTCAAAAAAAAAGATTCCTTGAATTATTATATATAATTGGGATTTATTTTGACGTTAGATAGATTAGAACTCTTAATTGTTAATATATATTATAATATAATAGTAAGTATTGTTGTTGTATTATGCCCATCTGATTCGTTGGGTCGTGAGAACGCGAGCGATCATTGGCCTTTGGAGGGGCTGCCCTCCTTAGAAGCTGAAATCCTCTTTGCGGGCCAGTCCGTCAACGAACCTGACACTTTCTCATACAGTTTAACGCGACTTTTTTCAGGTCTTCACTCGCGACGAGCTGTCTGGTAATGGTATGCACGAAAGAGTCAGTTACCGAGGTCGTTTCCGTGTCCTCAGGAAGGAATTTCGAGATCTTACGTCAGACAAGCTATATCTTTTATAAACCACGGCACGCATGAGAGAATTTCATTCCTCGCGACACTCACTGATAGAATCTGATATACTCTTTGCTTTTTTTTTCTTTTCTACTACTTCGTAAACACTACTCTCAATTTCACCTTTTTATGTATACCAAAGAAATAATTGCTTCTTGATCTATATACTCTGCATTACGTAAGATTATTAGTTAAAAGAAACAAACTTTCTAATGTGGCAAAATGAGAAACCACTGATAACAGCACTTGTTGTAGTACAAGAAATGAATGAACACATTCGAGTTTTAGTTTCGAGAGTTATTCGAGTCACGGATAAATTCGAAATCACGCGTGTTCTATCAAGGAATTACATGGTTTTATAATACGACAATAATATCTTCGACTAGTTCCGTATCTCTTGAACGGGCATAGATCATTATATCAAGATCTACGTTCAGGGTCCAGCGAGTTGTTTAAAGATTTCTACAAGCCAATATTTCTGGCTCGTCACTACAAGCGTTACATTTAAGTATCATAAATTCTACGAAAGTTATTACACGAACACCAATTGGATTCAGCTAGCCCGGACATAAATGCTCGTCAATGCCAATCATTAAATGCGAATTAATGATCCGACCATTGTGCGCCTTTATACGTCCCCCGTCATTCTATCCGTGCGAGCGACGATTAGTGGCGGATTATGGGTACCATAATGTCGGGGATAATGCGCGCTTCATTGAATGTTCGCCACTGACTATTTTAAATCTAAACCGTAAAAAAAACATGGGCTACATCAAACCGGTGGGATTTCGTTTGCAGATAAAGCCAATTTTCGATTTAATCCAACGAAACGAGAGAATACCTGCAATGCTATTCTGGAAATGTGCAATATTACTTTGGATGCACCCTCGTTATGCATAATGCTACTTCATGCAATAGACGTGTCTGGTGTACATGGATGAAATCAATAGAAAATATGCATTGCAACTACCTGATAGTTTTCATACTAAACATAAAAGAAGATTGATATAGAATTTATAAAAATTCTTAAAATTATGACAAACAATCAGTAGAAGGTAGTAGTCAAATATCCATGAATAATCATACATTTGTGTAAAAAATGTAATAGCACTAACTGGACTGAGACAATATCAAGCAAAGTGAGAATATACGAAGCTAGTGATATTCCACCAAGATCTCCAGAGAAATATCCCGGGCCGGTGCTATATTTGTTCTATTTTCGGACAATATAGAGGAGATTTGTTGCGTTGCCATTAATATGATTTTCGTCGAACATAGGGAGCCAGAGGAAGAGAGATTTATCGTGGCATGAGGATGTTCCGTTAAGGACACCGACTGAAAATCAACGGCTGGTCATTTATCCTCTCGTCCCTCTGATTTGCGTGTATATACATACAGTGACTGATGCAAGGAGGGTCCCCGCGGAACAGAATGGCATTGACAACGGCGTGTAGCTTGCGAGCAACGGTAATACAAGCTGGAAGAATGGTTGCCTTGTCTCCTCTTGGTTTTCTGTCGGCGAGAGGATCTGTACGGCTCGACGTTGCGCTTCAGGTACGCTAATCGTCATCGAGAATCGCCCTCGGGCAGATATTTCTTATTGTCCTAATTTCCGGCCAAGTTAGGCCGGCATGTATATATCTACATTTTTGCGGGAAGGGAGCCACGTAACGCCATTCATCAGCATCTACTTATAATAAATAACCTCCGGTCAAGTGGGTGCGTGATTTGCTTGATTCGAATTGCTCATTTCTGTAATGAGTCGTCTGACCAATCTGAATATACATATATATCACGCTCTCGTAAAAATTCAGCCTTACCCGCCACCTTTCATATTGACTATGTCTTGACTGACCACCAAAGTAAAAGAAGTACAACCATTAAATGGTCAATTAATTAATTCTTAAGAAATCAATGCTACGGTGTGTTTATGGAATGGCATTAACATATGAACCCCCAACTATGTATATTTGGAATGAATTCCTCTAACTTTATGTACTTCTATTATTATACAATATTATGCTTTGGACTAACAAGGTCATAGTGCACATGAAAATACTACTGGGTTGTCCGGAAAGTTCATGCTGATTTTTAAGGAAAATTCGAAGGCAACATTTTTATACGTCGATATACTATATCTATTCAATTATGTATGCCCCGTTTTGCTCCACAACTTTTCTCCATTTTATACGCAACTTGAAGATTCTATCATCCCAGAACTACGCATGTTTTTCGCCGAGAAACTACTGAAAATTGACATGAACCTTTTGGACAACCCAATATTAAACTGAGTACTTTACGATCACTCTTACCTAAATTTATTTTAACAGTAAAGCACGATGAAGTTATACATCGCGTTAAATCATTAACCCGCTGACTGCAATTGTACTTCTGCATTTAAAATCAATTTGTTTGATAAAAAGCATATTTGAGTCGATTATCTTGAAAAATGGACTTAGGCTACTTTCAAAATAAACGGCTTAAATATCTTTGGCAGAAACACTAAATAAGCAGTGTATAGGAAGTTTGATTACTTATGAGTAGCTGAAAATGAATGGTCACTATAGTAGCAAAAAACAGTGAAGGGGTTAAGGGAAACATGATTGTTCTACGATGCAATTTTTTGGTGAGCAAAAGTTCCTGATCCAAAGTGATGTCGGTAGACTAGCAACAAGGGACAGGGTGGAATAACTAGCTATGATGGGACTCGCGATCGTAAATCCTCGCGGGTATGTTAGGGACTCGGGGTACGTACGCAGGTACGAACATTATACATAAAGGGGCATAGTAAGTCACCAGCCTAAGAGTATCTTCTACCTACGCTTAGGAAGCGAGAGTAATATGCACTCGGCACGAGCAAAAGGAACAAAGGTAAAAGAGAGAAATAGAGTGAGAGAGGGAGAGAGGGAGAGGAAAGAGTAGAGACCGGGGGGAGGAAGGAGGGGTAAATCACGTCGCACAGAGGCCACGGACTCATTGATCATTTCGATCACTTATGCTAATCTTCGTGGGGAAACTGGTTTGGATGCCATTCGAAGTAATTATTTCACACTCGCAAAGTGCTTGTTATTAGTAGCTGAGCCTCGTGGAACTGCACTCGTACACGGCCTCTACTTGGAACGGTGAGTGGGAACGAGATGGAAGAAACAAGAAGATATGGGAGAAAGAGAATAGCAAAGAGACGTAGAATGGGGTGGAGGTCTCGAGTGCAGCTACGTGGCTTGCACATGTACATTGCTAGGTACTGGTCTGCGCATAGGGCGTCTCGTAATCTGAGATCGATGTTACTGATAACGGTATCGTTACTGAAATGGTGTTATGCAAAAACCGATTAACCAGTTTAACGGGAAGGTATTTTACCGCTCCTATCTTCATTATGCTGCTACTAATAAAACTTTCTTTTTACCCTTTTCGAATTTTCGACGCCGCCGGTATATGCGGGATGTTAATTACGAAATTACTTGCTGTAATTTTGAAGTCGAAAAATTAATCACCGTTGAGTCTAATTGATGAAATTTACCCCTGTTGAATACTGATATTATCGATCCGATATTTTATTCCGGGCAAGTCAGTTTATGGGTCGTAGGGATAATTGCATTGTTATAGTAAAAGGTGTTAACACAATTTTACAAAGTGCCACGGGATCTTTCATTTCATCTGAATGTAACGATGTCTTTTCGGATCATTAAGTTAAGGCGTTAGGGTGGAGTATCGAAGATACCCCTAATACCCAATCAATCTCCTCGTTCCCTTAGGAAATGAGTGTGAAAGGTCTGCTTTTTGTCAATAACGGTGTTACGCCTTTCTCCCTAAGACCAACTGTTTTTTTCATTAGCCACCGAGTATTATTCCCAAATAGAGGTGAAAGGCCAATGTATTTTCTGGGTTTAATCTCGTTATCGTAACCAAGAAAACATTCCGGGATACCCTCATCCGAAATTCGTTCCAGAAATAATCTTTATCGCCTAGCAGAAATATCGCCCATTAAATTAACAACCTTTAAAGAACGATAACCCACATCCTCAACTGCAAAAAGTATCATAAGTTAAGCACATTACGATAAAATTTGACTATATCACATACCTCCCCATGATTGCACATTACTGTACGGAGGAAATTCACACGAAATATTCAATTTGACCCTCCCGTTTATATTATATACCGGAATTATTGATATTCGGTTGTATTACACCAAAATGTAAGCCACCTTTTATTAATAACCATGAGTAATAATTAACAAGAGAATTCACAGGATTCACACAATAGTGGAGACCTATTATGTCCGCAGGTATTTCATCGACTAATTTATATTACGCATTAATAAATTAATTATCGATACTCGGTAACGTGAATTTAATTACGTAACATGATTTGACTGCAACAATACTGATTGCCGATGAAAAGAAATACTTCCAACTTAGAAATCGCAGTGCAATGTTTACACTCACGCGTCGCAGCAAATAATTAGAATGAGAGAATAATCTATGAGTTGAGCCGATTAATAATATGAAAAGATCCCTGCATCCCATCTACTTCTGTGTAGCCAAATATACGTGCACCTTGCGGGTATGCGTTGATTAACTAACACCCTTCATTATCTATCTCCCTTCGTTCTGCTTCTCATAATCATCGGTCCCTTTCTACCCTGCAGAGAGGTCTTAACGACAACCGGGTGTATCGGCAGATAAAAGAAGACCGGAGGAAAGAAAAATATGCCGATCGACACCAGAGACCGCAGATGATTTAACGACTCCCTCGAAATTTCGATCGGATCTCATCGTCCAAATGAGAAACGAGCCGGGAGGATGAAGAAGAAACCAAGAGAGAAAAGAAGGGACCTCGTAACGGATAGTCCTGCGTTCCGATGATTTACGAATCGGATTCTACGTATGATTCATACCTGGCGTAATAAAGAAATTATGAGGGGTTATGTATTACAACGTGAAGGGGTTTCAGGGGGTTTCAAGGGTTTGAAAGGTTTTGGAAAGGAGCGATACGCTTATTAAGAGTCGCGACATACTACTTAAATTTGAGGACCGGGAAATATATCCTTCTACATGGATTTTATTGCTATTGCAATGCCACCAGTGTATCTTTCTTAAGTGTCTTTAATTTTACCGTATATGTCCACCTGGTATTTATAATATTGATATATGTACAGAATGTATGATAAATCTGTTTAGAAATCGTAAGTTGACATTGATATATCTGTTATTTATACCCATAGGTGTCCACTTTACAAACATCCTTCGAAAATCCTATTCGGTTTATTGATCTGCGATTGAATTTGCAATCGAATCAATTATTTAAACGCGTTATTCTTTATCACCCCGCCACGAAATGATACGAATGATACGGATGCCTGAGCTTCGTTGTAGCTGACCATGTTCCACTTTAAAATTCCGCGAATAAATGCAATATGACAATCCCGCTTTATGACGTTATTAATCGGGTTCCCAGCTACTGTAAATTGCATGATCGTCATTTGCACATCTGGTCATATCCGACTTCGAAAATTTACCAATATATCCGTTATTACACGCGTATTCAATCGTTCGATTCGTTTACCAATTTTAAACATTGCATCACCATTTCTTGCAGATCAATCAAAGTTCTTCAAGCTTGAAACACGAGCGATGCAAGAAATAATTACTAACTAAAAAATAATTCAAGATAGGATATAATCAGGTGTGACAAAAAATTGATTTAAGCCCGAGCATCACCGTAATTTCTTCGCGGACAGAAAAAGAAAGGGGAGGAAATGGTATAGCATTCTTTGGAGTGCTACTGGCGCGTTTCCACGAGACAAAGCTATCTCGCGTCTATGCCCATATACCGACGTAGGCCATGGTAGGTATTCGTATTTGTATACAATAGGGCATCATAATACGTAATCTGCCTAACGTATTCGCGTCCAAGCTACCTGAACATCTCCCACGTTCAAGGCGTACATGCTGTGCTACTCCACCGTCTCCTTATATCCCTCTTTTCTTTCCTCTTCACACTTGTTCCTACTACATGAAACCGCGTATGAGCCCTGGCTGCCGACCTTACGCACCTTCGCCACGTGTGAAATCCACCTCAAATCCCAATGCAAATGCAAGCTTTGTGCTTCGATTCTCTCGATTGCATACCGAGTACAATTTGGAACCACTAGCCTGCCATGAATCTACATCAGGAATAAAAGATTTCATATCATACGAAGAATACTTTTACTCTTTTCCATATTTGTAGCAATGCGCGACAGTATTGTCATTTATTTTTAATATTTCCTTTTAGTCACCGTACAGATAAATCTTATTAAAATCATGATTAATTAAAATTTTATAATTGGTAGTAGGACACTCGTGAAATAAAACTGATTTGAATTTCTATTTGAATACAAGCGATGTGTACCGGAAAAGTTATGAATCGCATAATGAGATATTTGTTTAATCTGCGCTGGAAATTGTGGAGGTGGCGTAGAATGAATATATGTCGACGGTTTAAGCGACGTTTGAATTTCCGCGGTGTTAGATCTCGTTTTCCTGCTGGCTTTCTGCCGGTAGAAATGGAACGGGCGGAATAATATCATTGAAATGTGCTTTATAAATATTGCAAAACGTGAGCACTGCGCTCCGCTCCGCTCGCGAGCCACCGTGGCTGATCCTAGCACCGATGAACCGCGCTCGCCCTTTTATCTTTTCTTTACGCTGCATTACAAATGCACCTCCGACCAAATCACGAAACTACCTCCGTCCTTTAAGTCTCCCCCTACTGTTAGCATGATTTTCGCGTTACTGTCCACATTGTTGCGGGAAACTGTTTATTTATATATTCCCAGGAAATACTAGATAAACATCCAATTGCCAAAGGATACTCTAGCTGTTATTCGGACCGGAAAATTATGTGTGATTTACTTAAGCTTTTTAAGATCTACATAGGTACTAATTGTAAGATAAAGCATAGAATACTGGTACAACGGTATTACGATCATTGTAAATAATTCTTGAAGCAATATTTTTACACGATTTATATGCGTTAATAAAAATGATTTCTTCCGAAATACTGTGGACTTTATGTAATATCCTGGTATTCGGTCATACCTGTAGCTATCTCCTCCTTTCATTTCTTTTCAAACTGTCCACTTCGTACAAGTAAACAATAATTTAGGTTCACATGCCGTTAGAATGCCTGCGACTAACGACACATGATTGAACAGCTATTGCACCGGGGGAGCTAACGTCCGCTATAAATTAGATTTCAAATGTGACACAAATTACGATGGAACAAGCGCGGGCCCTTCCATGATCGCCGACTTAAAATACAGTACCTTGAATCTGTGAATTAAGTTATTTCCACTAATCGGCTTCCGAGCGACGCATGAAATATATCCTATCGTAAAGTCAAACTTCATCTCAGATTCCTCCTCGTGTCCCTTGGCCCGTTCCTCCCGGTTCCCCCTTGGTGCCCTTTTCTCTCTTGGTCTTTAACCGCACAGTTCCTTACCTTTTACGACTCTGTAGCCCAGTGACAACAACGAGGTTAAGCGATGAAAATGAAGTTGAATATCAGCTACCGGGTTGCGGTGGACAGAACCAGGACCGGGGGTTTTATGTCCGTTGTAAGCCGGTATTAGGTCTTAAGTCCGGATTAGTTTTCTAAGGTGTGCCGAAAAGTCAAGGACCTTGATCCATTGCGTGGTCAAATTTGTGCGGTTACAATAATACTTCAATAACGGACATAATTTATTTGATAATCCCCATAATCCTAGGTAAATCTCAATTTCTCTGCTCTTCGGAGATGATTAAAAAATCCGAGATTTATTAGAAGCGCTGGTCACTAGGTGTAACATCTTTGTATCTATCGCCCCCTTCAAGGTTGTATTACCTATTCGGGTTTTTATTATTTTAGAATGAGGTTCTAATTAGTGCTCGGTTACCAACGTGTCTTTAAGTAAATAGAAATTAATGTGGAAACCCAGACGATAAAAAACTTTTATGACTTTTCTTCACTTAATGGTGGAATTTCGACACGTCTCAAGTATCAATTTCATTGGCGTTTTATGAAAGTGATATGTGAGAAGAGAAAGATATTTGTCTATTCTGTAAGTTTATTGCGTAGTATCCTAGATGACATTCTCAGGATTTCCTTGCATCTCATTTGAATGGTTCTTTGGTTCAATTTTTATTAGTTCCTCGTTCACTGCCACAAAAGGTATCGCGATATCTCGGTTGACTATCGAAGTATGTACCGTTTCTTTAATTACAAGGTAGCCTCGTGTGCTCTAGGCAGTAACTAACTGAGTACTTCGTTAGAAGAAACACTATTTTGACTTCTTCCTTCCTAAGGGAATGAGGATACTTCTATTTTCTTCATTAAATTTCTCTTGTATAATTTAAACAAGTATTGTATATGCTTCATACATAAAATATTTCCTTCGCTTTTAGGTTTCTTTGCATCTTATACTCTGATATGTATTAAGTGCAAAGTGTCTTTATCAGTAATTTTTGTAATCGTATGTAATCTCATATCTGTAACATACAGCTGCCCTTATGACACAATATCCATAATTACAGGATCAGAATGCATCGGTTTTTATGACCGGCAATTCCATCAAATTCTAATGTAATCGTCCTCATTCTTTAGGCAGTAACGTTCCAGTCGGGTCACCACGTTTAGATACCGAGTTCCTACGGGTGCACACGGTGCACTCGACTATCGCTCGTTCGTGATCGCATTTGAAAGTTCAACCTTCTTCTCCTTCACCTTCTTGTGCCTCTCTACCTCCGCCAAGGTTCGGCCGATGGCATATATGCACACAGCTTCGAATCTCGCGAGCATGTGCCTTATTCTGGTCTTTTCGCTCGGCATACGTTCCTCCTTTTCTGTCGTCCCGCGTGCAACTTCCTCCTCTCTTTCCCTCCCTTTCACCCCTTCGGAACCAAGGACCGTGGCAATTAACAAGTAATAATTAGTGCCGCTGATAGGGAGTACAAGCTGTTATGCGTACCTTCTACATGTACACGGAACGATGTTGCTTCCGTGTAGATGTATACGTGTGTCATAGCCCCGGCACGGAAGGGTTTCTCACGGTAACGAAGAGAAACGCCTCTGGCACAGGATTGGCTCATTACGAACCAACGGAAATACCCACGTTCGGATGGATCTTTTGGACTCATCGATTTCAGGTGGCCGGTTTCGTAGAAAGGCATCCTCTCTGGATGCATCTTCGAATGGAGGTGAACTACTTGCGAAAAGGTGAGGCGCCTCTGTCGGGGTACTGGATATGGATAGGGAACGGGATAATGACCCCCCAGGATGCACTGTTATTAATCCCTTCAGGATAAACGTTCGCGAGAAACGCTTAGGTTGTAATCAGATAGCTATAAAAATGCTAGACGCGCTATTGACTGTTGCACTTCAAATAAACATGTATGTATGCTTGTGTCGTTAAGGATTCGAATGTCTTTCGGATGTTAGAGATATTCCCTTACAATATAAGGATATTATTCTCGAAGTATTTGAAAAGTAGGTAAAATAGATCAATATAAAGATAAAGGTGGTAGTAGTAGGGTCGGGCTAGTTTGTAAGTTCATGGAATGAAAGATTGATTTGGCAATTTTCTTATCTGATAAAGTATACGTTCGCTGTATTTTATTAACGATGCTTTGAATATGCACTTTAATTAAAATATGTGCGATTTTATGAAAATCGATTTAACAGCCGATGTCGATACATTAAAATATGCATAAACTGTTAGATCAAACTGATAATGTGCTATAGTAACTACAGCTGTAAAGAACATAATTGTATTCTATTTGAATCAATGGCGGGCCGATGTTACTTACGGGATCAATGAGCAGATAAATGATACCAAAAGAAACATTAGTATGGTGATACAAAATAGAAAGCAATCCGACAGAGATGAATACCTAAGGTGTTAACCTGTAAAAGTTCTGCTCCACCCTGTGCAGACATATAAATATCGTTCAGGGTGGGTTCACATAATGATATAATTCATTAACAATTCGATTCATGGGGAACAATCGGATTCATTAGTACCCGGTGTGGTTTTCTCTCGGACTGGTCTCTCCTCTCCTCTCCAGTTCGTCTTGTCCATGAGAGGTATAAATACATCTCTTAATACCCGTCTCGCTCGATTATTCGTTCTACCAATCAACGCTGGAAGTCGTGTATCGCCGTGGTGCGTGTATCCACGGAATCCTGGATTGATGAACGAAAGATCTCCGTGGTCCTCTCTTTTCTCTTTTCATTCATCTCGTTATGTTTGGCGTTTGGTTAGGTGTCTACGTTCTTTCTACACCTCCCTCCCGCCGTATTTCTTTTTCGTTTTTCTTTCGACTCTCCTCGCGGCACCAGATGATAGACGCGGACCCGCTACGGGAGAACTCGGCGATATATCTTGCGCGAGAAAGATAAATCCTCGGGCCAGTACCCAGCAGGATTTAGACGAACAATCGGCTAATGATGTCAAGGTTGAGTAGTCGCTTCGTTAACTTAACGAAGTAATCTCCCAACTTCCTCCCGCACTTGGAACTAGTAACACGCGATAATCGTTGCTCCCCATTTTTCACTACTTTATCATAACCGTTTTCGTATTACCATTTAAATACGGATAATTTGAGCACCATTCACCTGGCACAAACAATATCATCACCCGATCATTTTCAAAAGTCTGAGAAATGAGTTATGTAAATTCCAAACAGCTGTTCTCTTCAAAATCGTTTGAAACACCATTATGAAAGCCACTGCTAGAGAAATGTGTTGAAGGAACACCGACCGTTGGTTTCAGATATATTCTTAAGAGGTTTAAAGGAAACGTTTCCTGTGATAAAGGGAAAGAAGGGTGGAAGTAACCACGCGAACACGATGCAGTCTCGTCAAGGTGAGTATAAGGGAGCAAAGCATGAAAAGAGAAGCACAGTAGTAAAAACGTACAGGTGGGAGGATTAGCCCGTTCGTCGAAATGGCCAGCATCGTTGAATGCATTTGGATTTCGTCCAGACGTAACACTGCCACTCTCGTCCGCAATGCTCATCCGTCCATACAGTACCCGCCAACCCATCCATCCATCCATCCTTTCCATCCATATCCATGCTCGCGGGCCATTCGCACTTTGCCAAGCAATCCACATTCCCATTTATCACCTCTCCCATGGATCCTCTTCCTTTTCCATCTCTCTGTTCATACACCTCCTTCTCTCCTTTTTTTTTAAACTCTTCGACTCCAATTGGTTTCTTTCGGAGCCTCGTCCGCTCTTTTCTTTCCGCTCTCCCCTTTTCCTCTTCCTCTTCCTTCATCCTACGGATACACACATACGTCGTTTTTGGCCTTTCCTTTCTATACCGTTCTTTCTCGACTGAGACTCACATGCTTTCGTCTCGATGGTTTACGGCAAATGGATCTGAAAGCGGCTCTTTCGCTCGACCTCGATGAGTAGGTAAACGAACATCGCCTAAAGATTCCCAAACGCATAGATCCTTGTATTCTTCGTACAAGGTAAACACAGAGTCAATGAAATGGAAATCGCAGATCTGCTTTTGTACACCTTTAAAGACTCCCATGTTATACGTCGATTAGCTTAATGAACGACGCTACGTTGATAATCGATTACGCGATAGAAATTGCTTTAAAGAGTCAAGACATTTATGATCAATTACTTCGCTATTAATATTGTTCTCCGTGCGGTGCTTTGCAATGAATTAAATAACTTGAAGTATAGATTAATGTTCGTCGTCATTTATTTCCAACCGATAAGATTATTTCTGTTTCACTTCTAGATCTACGTAGAGAGATAACCCCTTTCCCTTATATATCATTTTAATATGGCATTATTCTTAAGGTCTTCCGCAATAATCACAGACGATTATTGTCATGGTGGCCGCCTACTGTGTATTAATAAAGCCGAAGAAAGGTGGCAGCGGGTCGCCACGTTAACCCCGACTGTGCGTCTTGACGTAGAGGAATCGAGATTTCGGTCTGTCCGAGCCACCGTTGGTGGCTGGCCCTAAGGAAATATCGTGAGGGAATGCTTTGCGAGGGTATAACAGGCCCTTCCACGAAGAAATAAACGAGAGAGAGAGAGAGAGAGAGAAAGGTGTCTTATCGCTCATGATCACCAGCCGCTCTCGCAATCAATACTTAGGTTAATAATGATGCCGCGTATTCTCCGACATTTTATTATCATTATTATTTATTGTTAATTTGATTCCACCTGAATCCCTTCGCCATTCTATACGGGTGGTAATAATACCTCGGCGAACAATGTGTGGGGTCTCATACGGAGATCCATAAAAGCAACTGCCGAGAGATGTGATTCCGATGTATATCAACTAATCATTATATTCTGAATCTTATCAGTATCAAACGCAATCCATTATATCAGTGATCAAAATACAACTACAAGAAGCACGTTAATAAACCGCTTAATACCACACGCACATTACCTTTCCTAGACAAATTCCGTGGAGTCGGAATAAGATTAATTTTGCATCAAGCAACAAGTCGAGGGTGCTAGAGACTAATTATATAACTACAGCACACTGAGAAACAACAAGGAAGTTTTAATTTTCCGAGAACAATACTCTCATTAGGTTGAATCTTAGGCGATGCATCGGTGTACCGTACCATAAGAGAAATTATTCGCGAAGTGACTTTTCTTCCTTCGTCGTGGCTTGCACTCCGCTTTTACGGAATATTGTTAATCTGGTCCTTTGTACTGTTTCATTGTGCTGTTCGTTGAAGGCGGACCAACGACGTGTCTATTGTAGTTGCACGTCGGGTACGCGCTCGTCCTGGTGCTTCGTAAAGGAATAGCCGTTGCACATCGCTTCGCACAAAGCGAAACGCTGTCTACGAGCATCGAGCGTGTACCGAACTGTTACCACTTCGGCTTACCGCTCGCTATTGTGATTACGGGTCTCCTTCTCTCGGCATGGCCGAACCGCGAAATTTATCACCCTCACTGCGCCTCGAAAACGCCGCCCGAATATCCAAGAACGATCTTTCACGTCATGTTTTTTGTCCTTTTCAAAACCCGACGGGAATATCGTTCGGAGATCCCTTTCAATGGGATCGGATTCCTCAAGAATTTTCGCGGCTATCCCACCGCCATTGTTCTACTAATTGTTTTGGATCATTGCGGATAACGAGCGGCTTTATTTCTCCAAGAATGGTTTAAGTCTGTTTGGAATAATTTCTTTTTTATACTGGTAGCAATTGATTGATTTTAATGATTGCAAAAAGGTATGAATATTATTCGTAGTAGTTCTTTGATATGTTAATTTTCTATGTGTTACGTTGAATACCGTCGATTTGCTGTTAAACCCTATTGTAGGAAATTCTATGAGTTTCCATTTATTGTCATTTTTGTGACTTATCGTATTAGTCCTGATTCTGGTATATAGAGATTATAAAGCTTGGAGATTTCAAGATATTCAATTTGAATAGTATACCGTTCACCAGAGATATTTCTTAACAGGTCTGCACTACAATGCAGAAGTCGTCTCGTAAGGAGATTAGAGTTCAGCATACGAAGTATTCTCGGATTAACGTGAAACGCTACGTAGAATTCTATTTTGATTTCAAAGGCTTTCGTGTTCACTCGAGAGGATTTGAAGTTCTTGTTCATGCGGCGAACTTCCTCTGCATCAGGGTGGTACTTCAATGTCCAATCAACGGGAACTGACCGATTTTCTATTTCCGTGGAGATATAACGCGGTAATGTTTGCCGATATAAATGAAAGTCTATCATTGAAAATTGAAAAGATAAAATGAAGTGAAGTATATCGACGGATTCAATCCGCTATAAACCGCAATGAAACCAGGATGGAAGAATTACTCTCCACCGTTAAAAATAATATCGGAATATATTTTCCTCGAATCCTGTTGGAACAAAATAAATTAAGATTTTAATTGTCTATGCGATTCGAATAAATCATTAAGGAATCGTAATAACGCAATCATTTAGTAATTAAAAGTCCAAATTATTTCCTTGTCGCAGTATCTCTTGTAAATTACCCTACAGATTGCGAGTATAATACTGGATTGTGAAACTTCGTAAAACCGCAAACTTTCATCGTATCCCAACAGTGCCGTTTCGATATTCAATCAGTGACCGGTTGTTCGAGTTTCTTTTTTTTTAAAGACGATATATGTATAGAAAAAGAAATTATACCTAAGAAACTCCTCCAGAAACGTGATGAAGAATATATAAAAACAAATTTCTGAAGTTTCGGAAATAAGTGAATAATCTCACCCTAAACGATATACCTTAACCCCCCCCACCCCCTCCCGCCCCATTAATTTGTTGATATCCTAAAGGGGACTTGCATACCGATAATGATCGTTCTCAAGTTTCACTTCAAGTGCTTAAGTAATAATTATTATCGACATGTTTATCACAGGACGTAATTTCAGTCTCACGAGGGGATGACATAATTAATAATAATGGTAAAGAACTACCGTATAATAATGTCACGTGCAGAATTGTGATAATAATTGATATTCGCTAATGTGAAATATCAATTGTTGATTATGCATATAATGTGGAATAATACAAATCTACCGGTGGCTATCGCGAAATATTAATGTCACTAATGGCCATTATATAACAACCCTCTTATCAGTACTGCAAATTGTGATCAGCATAACAATCTGAATATATCTATATATGTGTGTATGTATATTGGAGTTATGTAATTTAAGTGCATAAAGTTATTTTTTCAAAGATGTTACGAGTTATACTTTAAGAAGGTGTGAATCTTACAATTGCTTGTATATCGCCCAATAAAAGATTTAAAAGATTAACCGCATGCTTTATTGCCCTGGGAGAAGGAAGAACGCTTGTCGCCGCATAGTTTCGCGATTATTAATTAACCCGAAGTTATGCTAGCAGAGTGCCAACGGGGAATGTGGCCGTGGCATAACAAAGAGTCTTATTTCCGGAAATAACTCGCAGCCGCGATCCTCGAGGCGTTAAACCGACGGTTTTCTCTCTTGAGGACGATGACGCCAAAAAGGTTCTGCCTCGACATACGTCTCCCTTCGTTTCTATTTCTTTTACTCTCTTCGTTAACATATTTCACCCTATCCTGTTTAAACCACATTACACTTTCCAAATATTTCCCTTCATTAATCGTGCCTCGACATTCTACTATACTGTGTTTTCAAATCTTCATAACAAGACATCGAAAAACAATGTAATAAATAATACGGTGGATCCTTGTATAACCCCGGGGAATACGTTCCACGTTCTTTGAATCAGCATTTCAAGCATCGTATATAGGTTATGCGCGAATCGTATTAAGAGAATTCGTGCGGAGTTTTAAATAAAAATTCAAATTCTCTGGACATTCTGGAAAGTAATTTTATTTGATGAAGTTGTCACCATTTATTTCTACAACTCTTTTCCAACGTTCTACAAGTTTGCAAATTCCTTTTTTGTACAAACCTGGCGTTTTACTCGCAAAGAATGAAGTTTGTTTTAAAAATCCGCACAAACCTTTTCCGATACCTAATATATACATATAAAAATTTATTTATAAAAGGTCTAAATTTATATTATTTCTGACAAACGCTGCGTCCAAGTTAATATAATTTTAAATTCAAGTCTATTTCAATTTTTAATATTTCCACCAAACCAATTAAATTATGTCACTGTACTTACGAATATAACAACCGATAAATATTTTTCAAGAATATCAGAATGTGAAAATGTAAAATTTATCTACCACGTAATTCGGAGTAGTTATCCGCATTATATGAGGACTATCGCAATTTTTACTGCGTTGTACGGGGATACTTCATCAGCTCAAGCTGCCGATTGTACTTCATTAATTCGAGTCACACTTCAATTATACTTCGTTCAGTTCTAAACTGCATTCTGCTGAATCCTTGGAAGACATTCCTCAAGGATAAAGTTGTATAATAATCAACAAATTCCATTTCTCGGAATAACACATCAAAATGAATCCTGAATCACAATATGACGGCTATTTCCATCGTACAAGGCAATGACGCCTGAAGCATCTTGGTTTAGCGTGTTTCTCTTCCCTCAATCTCCATCCCCGTTCCCGTACTTCGTTCCTTCGGAGTGTACCGTGGCTTATCTCGTACGCGCATCATTACTCAATGACCGATGCCTTTGCCGGCGAAAAAATCATTAAGAATACTCATCCATTATTACACCCGTGAAAGCCCCCGTGGCATACGCCGCAGAAGCACTCGGTGGACGCCGCGGCCGCAACACCTTCGAGGATAGTTTCAGTGGCTTCGATCACCGGGATATCTTTCTTTCCAAGACAACCACGCCTGCTCTTCGACACGACTCAACATGGATCGCTGGGAAAGGATCCATCGAATGTTTCCCCTTCGAGATTACCGGTATGCGCTTAGATAAATCGACCAGGCTGAAAACCTTTTTTTTATTTCCGCCTAGATCATCCAGAGAATTTTACAGTGTTGATCGACTCCCGAATAGTTTAAGTGTTGGTAGATAATCGAATGCCCTGGTTTGACATTTATAGGAAAGCTAATAATAATTCTCTTACGGTCGGACTGTTATTCGAGTTCGAAAGTTACTCAGGTTTTCGTGATTTAAAGATTGATTAAATGTACAGTTTTCTTAAAATACTATTAACTGAATTATATAATTTAATTGTTGGATGCGAAGACAAATATCCACCAAGTTTCAAAGTTATAAATAAATATAAACGACTTGAGATATTTGCATAACTACAAAATCCGAGATTTAAATCGGTACGATATGTATATCGAAAATGAGTTAAAATTCATATTAAAAGCGCTATCGCTGATATACTGTAGTGCTTGGAATAGAATTTCCCGCATGTAAAACAGTGATTTAATCTCAAGATTAATTTAAATATAATACTTTGAGTAACTGAATTATCTATAATCGTAATACGATAACTGATGATAATCTCAGATAGTAGTAATTATGATATTAACTGCGTACTTTGATATGTTTAACGGTAGTATAACTTTCGTCGAGTAATAGGGCACTCAATTCAGTTGAACATTTAGTTTCATCGTCCGGTAGTACGCCACATAATGAGGGTTGATATCACTAAGAATCTTAGTGCACGTTGTATTTCATTTAATTACATTTTATTATTCCAGTTAGAATATGATAATAATATCAGATCGTACAACTCGTCTTCTCCAATTATTCCGTAAATGTCTGTGAGACACTTAACGAAAGTAATGCAATTACGGTGACAATGTTTATGTCCTTGCGATGCGCACAGTTTTTCTCATTTTTGTCGGTGCTTTATGAATACCGTAAAGAGATTAACGCAATCACGTAAAAGAAATAATTATCTGCTCGTATTTACACGGTTGTTAACGCTTCCAGCTGTCTTCGAAAAGCTTCGTACGATGACTCTCGCGTTACATGGAAACCTCGCCGCTAATGAATAGTGGTAAACCGATCCAGAAATAATGATTCTCGAAATAGTCGAGCACGTCCGGTACCTACAATATTTTTCATCCGTCATAACGGGAATCTCTTGTTTCCAGGTATATTCCTGGGCCGCTTCCCTTTTTTTCATCACACTCTCAACTCATCCTCATTTTTTATATTAACAACCGGTGAAACCTGATTGTGGCCAAGAATTCTCGGATTTTCAAGCGTTTGCAACCTAGTTCATCCTTTAAGTTCATGTTCATATTATTTTGTAATATCAGCTAAGCAAATAGCATGGAATTAATGGTGGTCAATTGATGTAGTAATAATACATTTTCAAGTATCATGGTGGATTTTATATGAATAATATATAATATAGGTTCTACGATGTTGTATGATAAAGTGAGAAATGCCGTCGTTTTCGGTGCATAAAGCTACGGATTATTTCCTCCCGCGATGGTCCAAGGGTTTTGGGTTCAAGAACGAAAGAGTGGCTCTCACGTACCGACGTTATGGAATGAGACGCGTAAAAGATGAGAAGTCGGGGGCGTGTCGTGGTTTTACCTCACTCTCTGTTCTTCCCTTTATACGAGAGTGTAGCGTCTGCGGCAGCGGAGGCGGCAACGGTGACGGCGGCGCGTACTGAATTCGCGGTTATAAAGCCGGTGCCGCGGTAAATCATTAACAGGTCTTATCTCCTCCCCCTCCAAAGCCGTTTCTCTTGTCCATTTATTTTTTTATAATAATTACCCGGCCAACACTTCCATTCCCCGAGATAAAAATCCTTTAAACCGCGCGGACGCGACCCTTTCTGACCATCCATTATATAGTAATAAAGCTATAACAAAACTATCTTTTCTAGGTTACTTCCAATTTCATTTCATTGGACAATTATATATGTTCATGATCTTGAAGTAATCAATTTCTAATTGACTTAATTATGTCGCGAGTGTAAAGCTCATTAATGTATTCAATGCCCAGTGATTAAGAAAGTTTCAAAGTATTATTTTCGACATTGAATACATTAAATTATACCTCACATTACATCTCAATGTAGCTTGTAATCAACGTGAAATCATTAGAACATATCGTTAGCAACATCCATTCATTACGAAAGAACTGATGAATGAATAAAACTCAGAGGATCGTTACGTTGCTATCAGTCAACGCATGTAAGCGTATTCGCAAATGCACAACAACAAATATGCAGATATAACTTTCTTATGGGACGTAGATGCGATACTTTCCATTTATATAATTGTCGGTGGAGAGTATTATGCTCATTTAACGAGGCACATCAGATAGGTGGTTACAAGGGACAGACGTTTGCATTCCATGGGTTCGTACGGAATTTCTTGAAAAAAGACAAATTCATGGCCTCGGATAGCATACCATCGACACCCTACTGTCTGAGCGAATCCACTACATTCAAACGTCTCGATTCTATAGCTCGAAGGATATGCACCTGTACGTCTAATACAATGACACCGTTCCATGTACGGGAGGATATCTATGTCCTGTCTCGTTTAGTTGGAACAAATGTATTCGCGTAGGTGTACTTGTACGTGTGACGTAGAAGGTGTTGCAGGTAAACGGTCAACAAACTGGCCAGCGCCTAAGGATAAATGAACGAAATTTCGGCACCCGTGGTATGCTCGTTGATGTCGACACACGATTTGTTCGTCCACGTGTACGTATATGCATTTCGTCCTCTGAAATGCTACACATGGATGGTGTATACAGGTGATGGTCCACGTGTTTACACGCGGTATTCCTCTCTTTGTCTGTCTCCGTGGCTCGCGGGAGAACGCGAAGTGCGTTAAGTAGCTCGGCTCGTTAATTAAGCGATTACGTCATTCCACGATGTTCATTTGAGCGTGAAATATCGTATGAGGTGAGAAAGAGAGGTGAAAGTAAAAAAAACGCGGGGTTTCGGTTGCCGCGGCGATCGAGTTTTTCGGAGAATTAAGCCGAGAGATATTTCGAGCGGTATAAAAAATAATTGGGCCAATCCCTTTTCTTGCCAGTGTACTCGCTACAAGCTTCCAGGATGAGAAGAATTTATCTGATAAAAATTGCGACATTTATACGAGTAACCTGGCTTTCGTACGATTTGATCAAGTTCCGGTTTTTTTAAGAGTACAATGTAGCCATGAGAGTGTTAGTTACACCTTGTTAACTGGAAATTAATCGCATTTTGCTTCGGAGATATGCACCTCCGGGGAAATTCATTAACCGGTATCAACGTAGCGGAATGTTTTATTGAAACAATGTTTCATTCACGTAATACGTTTAACGTATTTTCATTTCAATAAATCTGACCGATGTCGTCGCATTGAAAATACAATTACGATTGATTGTTTCTCGTGGGTTTGCGTACTTTAATTTGGAAGTTGTTTGCTATTTTTATAGATACGTAATCGGCAGTACCAAAGAAGTGCCGCCATAAGGACATTCCTTCGTATTATGCTGATAAAATACACGTTGGAATACACAAGAATATAAACGGATCGGAATAAATAAGTCTTCCTTGATCTCCCAACGAGATCTTGCTTTCCCTTCTTACCGCGAAGTGATTCCAGATTCAGGAGTTACGAGGAGTATCTTTGGTTTGATGCACGTAAGTTGATTGTGAACCTTAAGGACATTGTGGCACCTGAAACGATCCGTCAGTCAGGAGTACGTACGTAAACGGGAGTTTATACGTGCCGGTAGCACTTGTAAGAGACACCGAAAGCCGCCATGTCCAAGTCGAGAGTTTCAGCAACCCTTTTATTTCCACGTTCGTCTTCACCTCATCGTCCAACCATTCCCTTTCTCCTTCGCTAAACTTTCTTCCTCTTTCTACTTTACTATCCTTTTCTCGAGGATAGGCCGGTTACCTCCAAGGGACGGTCCCGACATACTCCTCGAGCTGCATCGTGCTGGAAGTACGTGGTGGAAGGACGAGCTTACACGGGGCTGAACGAGAAACCGGGCAGAAGATCTGTATCGCGATCTTGTTGGGCCGAATGAAGAAATGTAAACGCCAATTAAACATTTTATTGATATGCTTATGTCGTGTACGGCCGTCTGTTTTCTCCTTCCCTCTCCTTTCTCTTCCTGTGAAGGTAAGAGGCGATCGAACTAAGGTACACGTTCGCCCTGTCTCGATATGAGTGTACGATCCTCCAAGAGAGTTCCCTCTTTGGACCTAACCCACTTGCCGTTCTTAGTTAATCCTCTTGAGATCGAGAGATACAGATAGAATCGATTTCGTGCAGCGAACGTGTCGGAGACGCTAATCGCGCTAAAAGACCAGGATTTCGTACGATCTCGCCGACTAAATGCTATGAATATAGTCCTCCGGGGATTATTGAAAAAATACTCCGTCCGATTAGTAGATAATATTCTTTTGTCGTATCTGTTATTTATTTCCATTTAATATCTTGCTAAATATATTAATATTATATATGAATATTAAACAATACCGTGATCCCTATACGTATAACCTAGATTACAATCTACGTTCTCGTAACAAAAATTTACATATTTTTTTAAATCGATAAAATAATCTCCGTTCCACGAAATCTCAAGCCAAGTAAAAAAGTGTGCCCGTAAGCTGCGATTGAAGGTAAGTAGAACGTTAATAGTAATATAACGAAGAATGCGTAACAATAAGAAGGTGGCGGCGGCTTACTATAATTGGAGGATGAACTTTCTGCGAGATAATTAGACGTTGCCACCTCGAGTAACCACGAGGCAGGAGAATGGTGCGAGAACTCGAAGGGTACTGGCAAGGTATACGTATACAGGTACGCCCTTCTAAAAAGTTCACTAAGTACGTACATACATACACGAAGGTAAAAGGTATTCTTGTAGAGGCTGACTAAATAATGCCAGTTGACGAGTAGCTTGGGTGGCTTCTTCATTTCCATCCACTTTTTCGGGAGCACAAGTGGAAAGAGCACGATGAGATTACGAGCACCGTTTATCCTTCTTGTCTTCAACTTAAAGCATCCTTGCACAAGCAAGCGCAACCTTCAAGGGAATATGACTTATACCACTTTTACCGCCCACCATAGAGTAATCCCACTTGCCACGCCCGTTTTTGTGAAGGGCTACCGGTATATACGTCTCCAGACGTTTCAATTAATGAATTCCACATCGGGCTTTTCTATCTTCCGACAGAAATAAGTGTGGAGAGGATAAAGACTTAAACCACACTACGGAATCTTTTTCCTTTGTTGACTTTCCTTTCCAAGCCACTCGGTCGTCTCTCGCTAAATTTAATTCATTACTACTGGCTCAACTACTTATATCAAGAACTAAGTGAATGATGAGCCAGGTTAATGACTTTTTACTCCGCTTCCACTGAACCGGTTAATACCTCATGGTTTTTATTCTCATAATAATATAAATGTAATATTATAATATATAATAATGATACGATTAACATTCTACTAAAGAACTTGTTTAATTATCGGAGTCAAATCTTTCGTACCTTTTCCAGGTAGCTGTATAATGATCATTCCACCATATTACTGACCCTCACACTTCGCCCCGAGAAGAAACTTTATGGGCGATTCCATAAGTGCGGGAAATGTTATGTGGCCGATTAAGGTCGAAAGCTGCTTTAAGAATATAATTGAGATCTGACTGAATTCGCGTTAATAGGGAAGAGTGGAATCCTCTGATATGATTTTGAAAGTTTATGTTTTCGGAAATAATTTATGCGCCGGTGTCGCGAGATAATAATCAAGATTATCCTCATATCATTAAGTCAAGGCAATCTATACACCAAACGTATGTTTAACAAACTTCTATAAAAGCACGATTGCCCTTCTTAATTAATCATCTTGAGATCGAGAGGTTCAGATAGAATCGATTTCATGTAGGCAAAGTGTCGAGGACGCTAATCGCGCTAAAAATAAAGACAATAATGTACTTACAGACTGATTAGCAAAATTTAAACCCAATATGCAATTCGAACATAGGTTGTTTCACAAAACATACAGGTGTGTTATACTCACGGATTTTCATGGGAGTTTTTATGTGTGGGGTGTGTAATGTGTAGTACAAGGTTGGCCCGGAGCCAAGCGAAAATGTTATTTTTATCTTTTGCCTTAGCAAAAGCCCATAAATATCCGTTAAGGTGTTAAGTTACCACCCATGGTACACGCAGCTTCGTTTCATGCAGCAAACGCGTAGTGTGCGTTCATATGAGCGAAGGAAGGGGATGGTCAGTCTCGTGTGTACACAAGCGTGCGTGTGCGTATATATCGCTCGCTAATCTGCGGTGGCATCGATGGTAGCCGAAAGTCGATTCGTACGCTCGTAATTCGTCGCAACCGTGATCGCACCTGCGAAAATGTTATCGACTCTTGACTTAACAATCTCCACAAACCTCTTTCCAATGTACTTTTCGGATCATATACAGTTTTTGCACGTGGCAAACATAATGAAAAGAATAGGATATATACAGGATATATACAGTTTTTGCACGTGGCAAACATAATGAAAAGAATAGGGGCTCCGAATATATTATACGACTTATGTATAACTAGATTAATACATACTTTTCCGCTAGTTAGACTTATTCTTTCGAAGTGACTTCATTTAATTCTAGAAGATGTTTGTCGGATCATAGTTAAGCAACATCCGTTGTAAGCTAGCAAGGGAATTATCATGTTGTTCGTGAGATCCCGAGACGACGCATGAATCGGCCGTGACAGATTTGGTAAACGGACCCTGAGAGGATCTTCCCTACTTACTTCATCGTCGCACGATTATCTCCGGTTTTCTGCTATAGATCTAACCGTGGTGTTCGTTCTATACCGTTATCTCTAATACTCTGTTATCTTCTATCATCTGGCCATGGTGGATCGCTTTAAAAGGTTAGGAGCTTATGGACTAGCGGCCTACCGATCTGCGCTGCTAATGCTTCCGTGGCGATACGATGCAAGATGGTATCGTTACTGTTACGATTATTATTAGGATCGTTGCTACCGCGACTCACCGCGGAAGATTGCTGTTATTGCTAAGCACTCTTCACACGATGCACCTGGAGAATTTTCTTCTAATTTCCCAAGGTAGCCAAGATGAAGATAACTCCTGAGACTGCGACTTATATTCAGCCTTGTATCGTATCTAATCATCTATATTAGCTCTAATACAATTAATAACGCTAATTCAGTTAATCTTATCATCCGGTTTATCCAACGTTACTCCTCTCACATAATTATTTCAATCTACCGGAACGACATAACATTCGCACGCGATAAGCAACGTCTACACAGCAAATAACAGCTATCGATTCTAATGCTGCATTCCATACGAAGGTGGAGACGTGTATGCATCTATGCATATAATCCCGAAGTGCAATAATAAGCTTCTCGGTGTTTCAGACTTGTCATTCCGCATCGACTCGTTCATCATACAGTCTATTTCCCAGCTAGAGAGTGGCGCTCGTGCGCGTGAATTATCACGGACGTGCGTTAAAGAACCGGAGATGGAATCCAACGATAGGGCGAGTCTCGGCCCGGCGGACTCATCCATGGGATTAGAAAGAGAAAAGTGGCACTGCACGCCGGCTGCGTGGCGTTTCTTCAAGTTCTCTTACTCTCATTCCTGCTGGCTTGTCTTCAACGTGAGACCGTGTATATACGCGTATTATATTTACGCGCGGCTGTGACGCCGACTGAGAAATACCCATTGAAATCTCGTCTTGAAATCCTCTCCTGGCACGGGGGCCTGGGATAAGATGAGAAGGACCAAGCTAGAGGAGTCCAGCGAGGAAACAGGCTGACCAAGCTGAAGGCAAAACGGAACAATTGATGATAGCAAGCCGTCACGGACGTACCTTGCTCGATGGACGTCTTCGTCCGTGGTCTTTGTGGGGTTCCTCACGACTGTGGGGAGACGTGACCTCGCTTGGTACTCACCCGCCAAGAAAAAACTCACAGATGGATATCTCAATGTTGCTGCGTGTATGCGTGTCTCTTGGAATGTCGCGGTACAATGTGGATTCAAGTCGAAGATATTGCATACACCACCTTCTATTTGGAAACGGCCAATATATCGGATTGTTTTCCGATCAGGTTCAGGCTCGGTACTATTAATGGGGTAGTATTCCACTTAATCATTCTTTAAATGCAATGTCTAATGGATACTTAGAAAGAAATTACTCGTAGAACGATTTCAACAATGTTTCACAATGATGCGTGGAGAATATTTATGGATCGTGTAATGCAGCTTGACATCCCGTCGAGTGTGTGTTCTCTTCATCTTGTTAGCAATGAATCATAAGTTATGATGGCCGGTCATGAGTTATGAATTCGATGGTACAAATTTATCCGCAATTCTATTTCAATTTACGTCAAAGGTACGTCTTAATGCAGCATTAATTCAAATACATTCATCGTCAGCTTTGAGGAGGAGCAGCAGGAAGCGAAGGAAGTTGCCTGGTTGCTAACAAAGTAGGCGGCATCGCAACCCCTCCACGGACAGATAATACAAGAGCATAAACATGTTTCCATACGACGTACACAATTTACTCTCGGTGCACAGTTTGCCTGGCAATAAAAAGACAACTGTTACCTCTTTCCTATTTGATTTTTTCCTATCTATCACTCAGTCGCATTACTCTTTTTCAAACCTTGCCGCTCCCGAATGCCTTATTATCGGTACGATCTCGATCAGATTGCTGCCGTCCTTGATCTCACTCTCCCCACTCGCTCTCCATCCTTTTTCTCTTGCTCTATCTTCGCAGCAGACCTGAAAATCGGCAGAAAGGACTTAAACTGTCGGCTCCGGCGCTTTGCGAAAGCAGGATCGTTTGGGAGCCAGAGCTCGAACGAATCGATGAAAAATAACACCTGTCCTGGCCTGGCTGCCAAGATCGTAAACGCACCTCGATATATACGTAGGCAAACCCATCGAAGTATGAGATCTGTACTAAGGTAGAAAGGCCGGAGGTAACGTAGAAAATTCCAGGACAGCACATACGGATTACACGCACAACGCACCAACAGAATGGATTTCAGTTAGCAGTGCACACGGTTTAGTTTATAACCGTGCGTCCGATGACAATGTCCACGCGGCTTTAAATCTCCCCCTTTTGCCCCTTCTATCTAGCCAGACCACAGCGTTTCTTTTTCGTCATTCCATTATATCATATTCCATCCCTTCCGTCCAGCGTTCCTGGACTGCGTCGTTGTACTCCGCCTCCATCACCTCTACCTTCTTCTCCTTGGATTCCTTCTTATCCTTATTCTTCTTCTTCTTCTCTTTCCCCTTTCCCAGTCTTTGCCATGTTTCTACGTTTCTCATATTATGATCTAGCGATAACTCGAATCGAGTCACATATAACTTATAAAATGCGCGATTGTTCATACTTTTATTAGATTATTATTGTATTTGATGCAATTACATCATTCAAGAGGTCCAATATCATAATCTGATAAGAAGATAGTAAGAAATCTCCTAATAAATATGAATACAGCTGTGAAGAACAACGAATTCCTAATCTGTCTCCTGATAATCTAAACTTGGCAAGAGAAGACATTGAGAAAGATGAACTCGCGGACCACTTTACGATCACGATTCGTTAATTCGACGGTCCCGAGGCGCTGCTCGCCAGGAGATTTACGGTGGTGCTTCAAGTCCTGCCCCGTGGATCAGTCTATGAACTCGAACTCATTCTCATTCCTCCACTCTTCGGTTGACTCTTCCACCTTCGTCGGATCTAACGTTTCTTCCTTTTCTGTCTTTCGAGGGTATATCGTCAAACATGGACTGGCTCGTTGCGCGAACAAAAGCCTGTCTCAGTCTAGTATGACAAACGTTATCCCTGACAGTAAACGTCACTAGTTTAGGTGCAATGATTCACGGCCCCGTGGGCATAAGCGGGCGCGAACTCCTTCGAAGGGTCGGTCAGAGGCACGCACGGGCTTATTTTATTTGCAGCTTAATTTTATGTGCTTCTCGAGAACCCTCTCGTTCCGTAACTTGCCTCACGCGTTATATCTGCGCCTCCACCTCGAGATTGAAGCTAAAGCCCCGTCCAACGAAGACTCAACTCGTTAAATACTTAGGGGATCCGGGGGATGTTGGGTACCTAGTGACACCCGTCGAGCAAGATTTATTACTGTTCTTCTCAGTTTTGCCACGTCTACTTGTGACATACGTAATAATAGTGTCTTCTCTCGAAGGCGACCGGATGTAATGTAAACTATGAAAGGTAAATTGTTTCCTGGTGAACGTTTTGGGTACTTTGTTCCGGACTACTTGAAAGACATGGTATCTTTTTGATTTAAACTAAACAGAAAATATCAAATAATCCAAATATTTGAAATATATTTTCAGTGTACTTCGCAATATTAAACACTTTATAGTTTTGTGAATCGTCCTAGTGGACGATTTCAGAGTTTTCCGAGTTACAATTATTACAGATTAATGTTAAGTGGTATAAACGTGCAGTATGATGCAATAAATAAATTGGTCGAATCGACTACCATTTCGTATAATTTCTGATATTACGAGTCAAGATAAGCTACTCAGTGAGCGTCGTCCAAGAGAGAAGGTCATGAAAAGGTTACGACAGGAACATTCAAAGGGAATTATGATGTCGTTTTATGATCGTCCTATGGAGTTGAAAGGGATTAAATCGCAGTTCAATTCGAGCAGACCGAGGAATCATCGCATTGTATAGAAGAGGCCCAGTTCAGATCGATGAAAATGATCAAAAGAACGACCGTAAAAGATCCGATGTGTCCAAGGCCGATCGGTCGAAGGAAACATTGAGAAATCTGTTACGATCGAACGACTCCTCACCACTGGGAAAAGTTTACGAAGGAAGCGAATTCCGTAGGTTGGATTGCTTTAAATGAAATGCCGGTGTCAGTAGATGTCGGACCCCCTCTGTGCGGCCAGAGTTCAGTGAAACGTGCCTGAATATGTAGGACATTGGGCGACACGGGACGTCGTGTCACTCTACGTCCCTTATTATCCCTGACGAGATAGGACATTTACGATTGTATTAATCATACGATGTGCACTATGAGTTCACCATGACCCTTCAGAGCCAAGACCTTATCTATGTAACCTTAAAGATCTTCGCTTGTTCGTGATAGCAGCACAGATCGATTATCTATCTAACACGATGCACGATGCACGATGCACGATGCACGATGCGCTAGACTTGAAAGCTTCATTCTTCTTCACCTACCTTGACTAAATGATTCGTCAAGAATCTATCTACGATCTCAAAAATATATATTGAAAGCAATTGCTATAATGAGTTCAATGTTACCGCAGAAGGGAGAAAGAAATTAGTCTTTCATGACGAATAAAGTATTGGTAGTTATTCGACGAGCATGGTAGTGTAACTTGCAGTTGCAGTAATGGCATGCTTTGTGTCTCAGTGGATCCACGCTACCAAATCACCCTTCTGACCTTAACTTACTCGTAAGAAATTCGACGGTGTCGCAGTCGAAACCTCGTTGCTTGGAAGCCGTTTGTTTCGTCGTCACCTTGTCGTTTTGGGCTTGGTGCTGTACACTACTTCGTCCCATCCACGGCTGGTTCCTCGTTCTCCCCCCGGGGGGACTCCAAATAAATCACGGGCTATCGTCTCGCGAAACATTTCACGTCTCGGTTGGCTCTCCAGTTTCTTCGGCATCTCAAATGGGAGACAATTCGAAATGGTTTTCGTGTGCGAATTCACGACTTATGGAATGTACTTTGAGGAAAGAGTCGGAGGTATCGGGGAACATAGGATTCCCAGGCAAATCGACGTTACATCGCGGCAATGCCACTACGATAGAAACGTTCGGAATCTCGGTGACGTGATTATCTTTCCCATCGTTCGCCGCTTTTGCAATCTCGGTTAGATAATTACGCTATAAATCGCGCCGATGAATAGAGCCTCCCTGTGCATTGCATGGAACGTTACAACGACCTTTTGTATTGCTCTTCTTGGTTGGAAGTTCGACTTAAAGTTTTGCAATAGTAAAATTTTGACGGGAGAATAGGCAAAGAGATACGATATTTCAATTCACGAACCATTTGGAATTTCTCTGCAAGTGCCTAGTACGCGATCGCATCTCAAAAATTCTACAAAGAATCCTTTAGTTTCGTTCACCTTTGATTCCCTACTCTTTCTATCCTATCTATATCTCAAAGTATTAATAACACCGGCGTCAATGTAAGGAGAAAGGTATTCTTCAGCATCTCTGACGGTGATCCAATTTTTTTAAAAGCGAAGCAACCTATGTGCGTCTACGTTGCAAGCGCCACACGATGCAGAGAAAGGCGGTCGTAACGACGTTTTGCGCGTGGAGCACGTTCAAGACGAACTCTTGAAGGAAGATCCGTAGAAGGTGGACAGAGGTATAGAAGTAGCGGAGGTAGACAGGGACAAGAAAAAGACGAGAAAGATCTGATGAGGAAAGATGAACGAGGAAGAGACACAAACGAGTACGAAATAGTAAGAGAGAGGATGACGCGTCGTTCGCGGAGCAACGACGTACGGCAAGGAGAGAGGAGTGTACATTCGTTATCTGATCAGAAACTTAAGGCTACCTTGAATGAGATGAATGCCTTTACGTGTCTCTTGCACTTGCCTAGGCACATCCATTCGCCCTTTCATTTCAAGTGCTCCGCTGCCCTTTTGTGGGTGGCTGCCCTTTCTCTGTGGCCATCGCGGTGTACCCATCACTCTTTCTGCCCCTTCTTACTCGGCCACTCACGGTTAATTTATTGCATCTGCGAAAATTTCGTGGCCACGAACCGTGTCTGTCTATATATCTTGCTTCTCGCGATCTTTCGTGGTTTTAATCGTCGGTAGCGGCCCGTGTCTTTCAGCTTGGAAGATCAAGACCTCTTAACCTTCAGGATAGAGACCCCAATCGATCTTACCGCATTTATATTAAACTGAACCGTCACGATATGGAGATTCCGTAAGATCTTCCTTAAACTTAATATACTCTCATACGCTACATTATACACACTTGTGCCTTTACTTCAACTTTTGCTATACTGGATAGATAACCTTCTAATAAATGCTTCATATTATCTGAGCTATATGTCTGAACAACACACGAACACCTATTTCTTCCTGCACTATCTCTCCAGGAACATTATAACAGATCGCCCGATCGGCTAGGCGATTTTCTTTCAGGCATCACTGTAGGATGACAAGTTTGACGACAGGATGCGACATGTGGAACGTAGTTAGATACGTCAAACGATATTGGAATGGAAGTGGACCGAGAGCAGGATGAACGGGATGAACGAAACGAAAGGATTAGGTCCTTCCTGCGGCGGATCGTCGATCGGCGCTAATTTAACGAGGTATAAATAAAGCCGGAGGGCGTGGAGAACTGAGGTGGAGGAAGCTGGAAAGACTTTGAGTAGGGTTCCAAAGGAGAAGGAAAGGTTTTAAGAGAGACGGGGTGCGTAAAGAGGAACATTCGAGCCTGCCGGCGAGATAGAGAGGTGGTTGGACCGAAGCCTGGTTAGCTGTTTCGGAATGACAAGTTCATTTTATTAAGACGCCTTCAGCTGCATTATGGTCGTCACGTGTTATTCGCGGACCCGCAGCCGACTCAAGCTACCCAATCCTCAGCTGTTTTAAACTGTATTCGTACGGGTGTACGCTCGCACACAATTGCGGTGCCACGGTCCACGAGCAGCCACTGCAGGAACATAGGGAACATATATGAGTGCCGAGTGTGAACGGATATGTCGCCTTCTTTGATGTTTCCGTCTTACCCTTCCCGAAGAACGACGACGACGATGACGACCAAGAGGATGATGACTACGACCACGACGATGTTGGTTCTGCTTCTCCTTCATATCCATTTTCTCTTTTCTCGTTTCTTCTACTTTATTTCAGGTTCTTCACTTATTTCTTGCCCTGTTCTGTACGGGATCCGAGGCTGCTTTTACTACCGATTACAACATTGTATACGTAATCTTTCGTTAGGTAGATTGTAAGACTCCAAATGTATGTTTGTGAAAAATAAACCAATTTTCTTTTAAACATGTGTAGATCATTTACGATTATACACATTTTTCGTTAATCAAGGTTCTGCAACTTATTATAATGATACCTTCGCATGGTTTGGGGCAATTAAAAGGAACAGAATTAAAACAGTAACATGCCAGTAAAAAGTGAGATTTGCTCACAATACATAATCCTTTTAATAAGCAAATATTAGGTTTCGAATACGGCACAGTATTAAAGACACCCATTCTACCATTGTGCCAAGAGTACTTCTGATAAATCGGTGATCCTGAAACCGCTTCACAAGCGTACCAATCTTCTTTACTCGTTGATTACACTATTGACGGAGGCTCCCTGCCGCTGTCTTATACAACTCCCTTACGCGAAACAGTCACGACGTCCCGTGCACACAAACATGCACCACGATACGAATATTAATTAAGAAAGATCGCATCGGGGGGACGTCACCGGCAACTAATTAGCAAAAGGATTTGCGTGCCCGTCGACGCATATACAGGTACCAGGAGAAACCGCACACCATCGCGTTTGATCTGCAATAACCAAGCTAATTAATTATTGCCTGTCACTACCATTTTCCAATCCTCCATACAAAAGACTCAGGAATCCTTACTCCGCGGCCCCTGAATTCCAAATAGCACATATGTATATACGTGTTACTATGTTAAAACATTTCTTAACATAATGCACTTTTCAGCTCGACTGTCATCAGATAAGAAAAGGGAACATAATATTTATTGCCGTTTAACTTCTTGTTTTCTATAAGCACTCATATGTACATAGTTTTATTTATGTTCAACTTACGTATTTGGTACCGTAATATGATGGAATGATTCAATTATGGTACCGTTCGTTTATCTAACTCTCTGATATGCTCATGTTTTAAATATGTTCAAGTGAAGATACAAGCATAAAATCGCAGACGATTATACAGTTCACAACTGTAAATTTAACAGTTAAAACGAGAGTGGAAATTCGTAAAAATCATGTATAAGATCCGGGTACTTTAGCTTTGTATTGTGGCATCCGTGTGAATGGGAGTCAGTCTTTTATTGAGGTGTACAACCTGCACTCAAAATGTGCTTATTTTTGTGCGAGAGCTCTCTCAAGATGTGTACGCATGCACGAAGCAAAAATCCTCCCCTGTTGAGGGATATAATCGTGTGTGCATATGTGGGTGCGATCACCTACTCCCCGGGTGTACCTTTATTCTCTTGGTGGTTGCATTCGCGATGCTTAGGTACCGGTATTTCGCTTGGTATTTCGCCAACGCGTTAGACTTAATTTTACAACAAGCTTTTCGGGGCGTGCGAGCTTTTCGAGGAGCCTGAAATTCCCGCACGGTCGCGCACCAACGGGTCCTGTGCCATCGCCGTAACGAAAATGGTTCCTGCTCAACTGGAATGCCTGAAGCAGTGTTAACACGTTGGACATACTTTATGAATACGCTGCGATTATTATTAGATGGGAGCATTTCCTGGACATTTGGAGAACTGCAGTGCAATAATTTCCTGGTTACCGTCTAATTTAACGAGATGGATTTTAACTCCCGCTTAATGTCCCTTTACGAAAGTAATGGTTTGAATTTAATGACGGACTCAGTTCGTTATGAGTTTAAGCCTCCATCATACTAGGAACTCTCTCCCCTGCTTTTATTCTAGCTGATTCACTTTGAACAGTTAGAGGACTTTACTCGATTTTTGCTAATTCCATGTGCCATTTAGTTGATGATATCTGTATTTGATTTCCATCTTCATTTAGGAACTCTTTGATCTTTTCGGTATAATTACGTACCTCATCCTCTTTTCGTTTCCGTAAAGATATTCACTTTTTTTTATTCGTATATCACTTCTTTTCCTTCTCGTCTTCTTCATCGAAGTGTCTACTCCCAAGAAGGGTCGGTATTACATCGAAGAGCGGGCGAAAGAAACCGTGACTGCGCAATTAGTGAAATTGCTAATTTACAACCTTTTTAATCAAATTAATGAAAGGGTAGTCGCGAACTTTTATGCCCCCGTCCAGTTATTTATGGTTTATGGTAACTGCCCGAAACGGTCCCGTGTTCCACGCTCGTACCTGGGAAGGGGCGGCCTCGGCGCGAAGTTTCGCCTCTTGGAGGTATCGTCTTCTTCTTCTTTTGCAAGGACGAAAACACCTTTTTCTTTTCTCTCTTGATTTCCTTGTTGTTCCTCTACCGTTCTCTTCAAAGTTGTGCTCAGTGGACTCATACCTATCTAATTAGCGGCGTGTTTCTCGAATGAAATGAAACAGTTGGCAGAGTGTTACTCCTTTCTTGCTACAACAGTACATTTCAATCTTTATGATCATGGCACAATTAAACTTACAGTTAGTCTAATATATGTAGTTTGAAAATGCTCAATTTCAATTCGTATAAATTCTACAGTGTATTCTTTTATAATACTTGTCAGGTGAACAAATCTTTCTTTACAGAAGACTTTTACGTTCTTTGTATCATCCTTATGGTAACATGGAAATGCATCATCGTCGTTCTATAGTTGCCTAATTAACAATATGTCCTGATCAACAAGCTTTCCTGACTTGTACTTTTTTTTATCATTGATCCGTAAGAACGTCTTCGCCGTATATATCCGTCCGCATAGCGGTATATACACGACACTGAATGCACCGTGCAGATGCCCACCGTGGCAGCTAAAGGCCTTCCTCACGGTAGAGAACGATCTTCCAGAGATGGATCAACGACCTCCGACACAGGATGCCTATCTACGAATGGCTAAACCGGCATTGCCTCGCTAGCCGAAGAGAAAAACAGAAACCACGGAAAAAGTTGTCAAGGAAGGTGTTTAACTGTGCTAATAACGGCAACACTTTCATATAAGTGCACGCTTCGTAAAACCATATCGTAAGAAATAATGCTGCGGAGTAACATGATATTGCTGAACAAGTTCAATTCGTAAATATAAATCTTTAATGAAATTCGATATTATACTACCGTATATATTTCTGTAACTATCAAATAACTCGAAGGAGTAAAGTCTATCAAAACATTTGCAATGGCCAAGGTATTAATCGTGATAGCAGGACGATGGAAATAGAGATATAGAGAGAAAGGGTGAAATGGAGAGGGCAAGAGTTGCTTGGAACCGAGCTGGACTTTGATGTACTGTCAGCCAGACATCGTAAACGCATTAGTTCCCGGCATATACCGTACTCATACTCTACCCTACCCCCCTCGTACGATTCCGTTATAGACGTTACCCGGCTATCCGTCCACTTGCACGTATGCGTACAGAGGAACATACGAGTTCGTAGGAGATGTGCACACGAGCGAGACGCGGGATAGAGGGACACAATGGACAGAGAGACGGCTATGGGGGTTATACAACAAGACCTGGCCGCGAGATCACGTGTATGGGTGGAACACCAAGAGAGTAGAGTCGAACACGAGAGGTGATCGATGTTAGATTTTAACGCGGCCAGTACGCGCCAAGAATCGTAAAGAATGTTTGGTTAACAAGGCTAACACGGGTTCGCCCAAGCGATACCGTCGCCGGGTATTGTTGAGAAAATAACTGAACAACCAGCAAGTATCGCTAACAGATATCAGTGACAGTGACCTCGTGAACTTTACGTGAGTCCACCATCGTATTTGAGGTCACGTCAATCAACCGATATAAGGAATCGTACGTTAATGAAAATTTGATAAAGTACCCACGACCTTACAGTTAGATACTTATTAAACATGTTTTCCCAGTGAGTCATGAGTTCCTATAGGAATTTGTGATACCACCGCGAAACCGATGTACATTTTTCTGTAGCTTCATGAATTTGAATGTAACATTATCATCAAACAATACTTGTAATCGAAAACATAGACTTGGAAACACGATACGGATACTGTATCATGAAATGCATTGCTCAGAGGGATTTATTAAAATTTCAATCAACCTCTGTATATTTCAGCAAACGTATAATCTTGTATTCACACGGAAGAGAACAGTAAATTGGAATTATTAAGCTATCAGCACTACATTGTCGAAATGATATCCTAACAGTATTCGCTTACCAATAAAATGAATCTTCCGTGAAGGTTTCACGTGGTCCTAGAGTTGGCTCGGCATCATCATCGTGCATCGATCATATAGAGAAACGACGACGGGATCTATCTACGTTTCTCAAGGACTATTCGATACCGTCGTCATTGCTCGTCCTACTCGTTAGTTGTTAACCCGGCAGGCACATATCGAGCCCGTGAGTACGCTCCTCGTCGTCGTCGTCGTGCGACATGATTCATCGCGAGAAACTCGGTAGGACTATGCGGAACCGCGAACACGACGACCAGCGGGAACTGACTATGGCAAGGACAAGAGATCCTTATTGTTGGAAAACGCAAAGAAACCCGTTGGTAGGTGGGTGTCGCAAAAATCCTAACGACCGTTACCACGGCTGCCGCGAAGCGCTAAAGCGTCCCTCGTTCTTGAGTTTAAACCTCACTTGGACAGTAGGAAGAGGATAGAACACGATACGAATCGTCGTGTCTGAGTTACAGCCGACCTGCTACGACCTCAGATTATGAGGGTTATTGCCTGCGCGAGTATACTAATTAGCGTGGATATATACTATGCAGCTTACGGTAAATACCCTCGAGAAAATTCGCGTGATCCGCTGATCGTGTACCGAATGTAATGCACATGACGTATGAATCGTTCGCTGCCTCGTGATTCTAAAAACGGGCATAGTCAGCTCTGGCGAATTATTATTTCCCGTTTTACTATATCTTAGAAATACTGTTTAAGTATATCCTTAAATAATATTAGGATGAGAAAGATTCTCCATAATAAGTACTAAGCTTTCGCTTCCGTCGATGCTTACTATTCACTCAAATTCTAATTATATGTATTATATTTTATGTCTGTATAATACATCCAGGGTAGATGTAGGTTTAATATTCGGTCGTATTACTTCCCATGTTTTTATACCTGTTCTAAGAAACCGTTCTCCCCGAGTTCATTCATGTTTGCGAGTTAGCATTTTAGTGTATGAGTCTCATGGAACATCCATCCAAGTTTCAATGATGCTTCTTGTACCTCTAAAAAACCATGTAACAGATATAACGTATTGCATAGTCGGCATGATCAGAATCAAGGAATTCCTCCCGATAGACACACATACGGACGGATTCATCCACAGTATCTACAGGTGGTCGGTACCGTCAGCTTGTTCGTAGCGGACCGGTTCGAAGGGGAGATCTCAGAGTTCTCTTCCCTTTCTCTTCCTTCTCTATACCGCTGGACTATAGGCGCTACCAAGACGAGTCGCTGGTGTACCATGAGGAAACGTAATACCTACGAAGGAGCCCTATCCCAGAGACCCTTTGAAGTCGTGGCCACTGTTGGCAAGCACTAGCTCCGTTGGTCCCGGTTCTCTTAAGCCTGACTACCACTTTGGTTTCGGTCGGTAGTCTGGCCATTTAATATGGCAGAGGAGAACTAGCCGGAGACACTGACAGATCTCGGCAATTAATAAAACGTTTCCCTGCTTATTGTCGTGAGGCTACTTGGTTATGCTCCGTGGGCTACTCTTTTCACCAGGCGCGCACGTACTTGATTCACTCCCTACACAGCCTCCGAGGATCGCCATCTCCTTCACCATCTCCTTCTGTACGTGGCTTCCGCGAGCCACGACCAGAAAGTACCGGGGTGTGTACCGCGACGGAAGAAGGCGCACACAGTAAGACGCTCGGGTTTTGAATGGACACGTATTAATTGGGCCTTGGCCAAGAGTTGGCACTAGTGGATGTTCTCGTGTCGAGTTTCCATCGTAGCGATTGTTACCGCGCTAAGACCGCTGCCTCGTCCTCGGAGATAACAATTACTGTTGTCGGTCTCATCTACCTGGCCTCTCACTGGACCTCCGAGGTTTATGAGATCGGCCCTTCATATCGTATCTCTGATGTGACATCGTGCTAGACCGAAGCAAATTGTACGATAAAAAATTAACGGGGAGCACTTTGTCAGTGAACCCGTCATATAAATTCTTTTTTTCTTAGCGTCAGATAACACCAAGATTATGACATCCTCATATTAATAAAAATGTTGGCCTCTGTGCTATACTCTGTGCTATTTAAGCAGAGCCGCGGTATGCCTTGTGACTTAGTGTCTTAGAGTAGTCCTTCATTTATAAGGCAGTTGCTGACCTGCGAGTAACTTAGATAGGATTATGAGAGTGGCCTAGTCACGAAGAACGGTTTTGTTTGGCTTACATCTTTGATGCTTAGATGAGAACCATAAATAGGTATCCTATACTGTCTATGACCTGTAGTTGCTGACTGTGTTTGAAACTGGTGAAAGTTAGCGGTTACAATCAGAAATGTAAAAACTACTAGAGGATAATTGTACTGCTTGATTAGGATTATTAAATACGACGAAGATTAAACTATTACACCTTATGGTATCAATGTACCTTAATGATACTGCAGCTGTTTAAAGAGACTATACTTTCTTAAAAGCTGCAGGATCTGCTAATAACACGGTTGGAGGTAGTGAAACCCCATGCAATGCGAACACAGATTTTTGCTCAAATATGGAAACAGAGAATGATAGATGTTCAAATGTACCGCTAGGAAGATTCTTGCCGTTCCGAACCACCATTCCACGCTTTTCGAAGCGAGCAATTATTGCGAATGTTCCGTGACGGAGTCCCGGTTCCCGTGATCTTCGCTAGCCTTGGACAATCGTGGAATACCACGGATTCTGAAAGGTTTTTCACGACGTGAAATGTAATCCACGTAAAAATTACAGTTTACAAACATTTTTTATCGCCTACCTAACTTAAGCTATCAACGACGTTAATGTTGCGGTCAAGTAATTCAGTTTTTCATACGAACCAATTGTACACATCTAGTTTTTAATATCGCGGTATGAACCGAACTATCATATATATATATATAAGGAAGCGAGAGTAATCATTTTCTACGAAGCATTTTCGGCTCACGGTAGAGTAGAAATAAATTTCAATAAGTATGTGTCATCACAAAGGTTAGAGAATTTTATCACCACATAGCATCAGACGATTCGTATCATAGAAATAACATATGACATTTGCTAAGCGAATTGGCTTGGAGAGAAGGAAGAAAACAAGATGACAAGACGGCTCTGAATATAGATCAAAGACCTGATTTATTTTACGATTGCCATTGCCCGTGTCTCTCGCTTCGCGTACCTTCTAAAACTCTCCACTTTCATGTACACCGAAACGCCAAGTAAACACTATTACCTATTAGAAGTGCACTGACTTACGTGTCCATTGGTTTTCTCTTCTCCATTTTCTACGTCAACTTTTCACTTCCAATCACGTTGTCAGTAGGATTAAATGTCACGTTTTGTTACGATGTAAATAGACGATTACTTTACATCCTGTTTTGCAGTGAATATCTGAATGATCAATACTAATTACAACATTCTCAATAATGGGACCCATTTAGCGTCTAATAAATAAGTTAACGAAAGAGGAAGAAGAGGTTGCAGGAGGTATTAATATAGGCGTTACTCAATTTCCGGTGCGGAATTGTTCCTTGCTGAAGGTGAATGATTAAAAAATCTGGCTATTAAGTCGTTAGAAGTTAAGTACTTGTCCATAATGTTCTCCTGGAGTCCTCGGTTTATTTGATCGTTTTAGCTTCTCGTCGATGAGGTAGTAAATAAGATGTCACATCATTACCAACGATATTTGTGTCGCGCAGCTACATGAAGTTGCAAGTGGGCGTGAAAAAGGTGTACTTGTAAATTGAGAGAAGAGGCCGTGCCAGGGAAGAACGATGAGAAAAAGTTACACGAAGACAACGAAGACGCGGAGCACGATGTTCCTACGGGTCTGCTCCGATACAAGCCTCGAATCTCTTATATCCTTTTACGTTTTACTGGACGACTGTGCGAAGAACCCATGGTTATCAGTTCATTGAAATCTCAAGATTTGCTCCATCTGTAATTTGTTTTCCCGGATATTACCGAGATTTATATCCTTCTTTGGTTCCACCGTTCGTTATCGTCCCCCCTAAATCAGATATCGTCCCATTATCACCGACACCCCTCGTAAACGTTTGGATTTTACTTATAATGAGAAATCTGTCCGAGGAACATTCACCAGGAAACTGTTAAAGATTCGAATCCCATGTAAACTGTTTGCTAAAAAGCCTCGTCGAGAAACACGTTGTTTCAGGAAGAACTCGAAGAATGTTTGACTTCTTTCTCTGTAAACCGTCATAATGTTTGACTAGAAATATTATATTTGTTTATTTTACCACCATTTCGTTTGTATGAATAATAGCAGGGTTTTACATTATTTATGTTCATAATGTTACAAATAATGCAGGCAAAATGCACAACTCTTAACGAAGTAGTGAATACTTCATACTTGGATCTGAATTTGTTAAAATAATATTCTGGCTTACGGTGTTACGCGAAAGAGTATGGTAACACTAGAGAATGAAATCATCTGGTCCGAGCATGTGAAATGTTGGTCGACGGAGAGTCGGAGAAAAAATTAAAGAAACATAACGACGAAAACAACGAAGAGGGGTGGGTGGAGGAGGAAGCTGACCTGGACGGCAGTTCATTTCGAGTTTGGGATTCGGGAATTGGTTATGAATAATGCAAGCATTCTCCGAGCGTTCGCCGACCGGCTGCAGATCGAATCCGCGCTGCTGAGACCGAGGTTCCGGGTGAGAGGGCTGGCTGATTTTAAACGCGAAAGGACGATGACGACCAACTCGATTGTTCCGGTTGTCTCGAACGGTACTTTGCAATCTCAACATCCCACAGGATAACTATCCCAAAGAATGAGCATTTGGAACTGATATAAAATATCACGAAACTTTGTATTTCGGCGAAGAACTTCTCGAAATCTGCTACTGTTTCTAGATGAATAATTCAATCCACTACATTTCTTGAAAATCCATTATAACCTATGTTAAAACTACAATGGGTATTAAAGAAAGTTTTCAAATTGTCTATGACTTTGGAAGCAAAATGATGAAGACACGAATGACTGAAATTTCTGAATTCCATATTATCTATTAATTTAGATTAATAGACTTATTTCAACACGAATATTCTGCAATCATGTATCCTTTTTATCTTTCATATGCGAAACATGGAATATCATTGAATACCATGTCTTTCAGCTTCCTGACTTCAAAGCTCCAACCGGCGAATTAAGATGAAATTGAAACGAAGGCGGCCTATTTGCATCTCGATTTAATGCAATTAGGCGAATGTGGAGCACTCAAACGTACCATACATCGCGAGTAAACAACGCTAATTGTATTACAGCGTTTTCAATCGATTGTGAGTCACCAGTTTTAACGACAGAGTACTGAAAAAGAGAACAACCTGCTTGACGAGCAAACTAACACATGGGGCAGGGATCAGCATTATGATTTTCTCCCTGATCGAGCTACTAGGAATAACGGAGGGTCACCCCTTCGACATATTGACATAAAGATATCCTCTGCCAATGTTTCGAGGAAGCCAATTTGGGTTTGATGGCTTTGTATTCCGTATGCTTTACTGACCAACAGTTTGACTCGGGGTTGATCCTTGTAAGTGGACGACACTTGGCGCACATCTGCGTCCATCGCTTTACGGACACGGAAACGATATGCCCTGGATTATCCTTTAGAGACGTTGATGTCAGGGTAATGTGACCGAAATCACTTTCGTGTCCCGCCAAGAATATGTTATTTTCGCATTCATCGTGACAGAGTTCGTAAACAGTATTCAGTGCCGTACTAGTACTTATGTATATTATGCTTTTATGTATGTGTAATGTGTATAGGTGTATATGTAAGTATGAATTTTATCACGGAATAAATTATGTTGGAATTGTATTTTGAAGTCAAAGACCTCCTCTTAAAGAAAATTCATAAAACGTGCTTTAGAAGTCGGTGAATCGTTAAAGACTTTTTGGTAGATTGTTGTTGACACCTTTTCTTTAAGCAAACGATTTCACATGTGTGAAGATCGATGTCGAGGTTGCTGATATTACACGGTCAAGCTCATCGGTAGCTCAGCCATGAATATGCGTGTAAATAACACAGCCTCGTCTTTAAAGCGAGAGATATGTCCATCAATATCCAGTCCCGACCACCTTGACCATCGGCTAATTTTGAATAGGTGCTCATTTGCGAGCATCACCGATTCTATGGCTCGACGTCGGAGAGTCTTTCGCCACGTACACATTTAAACATAAAAGCAAGAGGAGAAAACAGAAAAGTTCATTTCACATTCGTACACGAAAGTCCCTTGAACGTGTCAGATCTTTCAGGCCCTTCCTGCACCTTACCAAAAACCGTGTGTCGTTTCTCTCGGCTCCAACCGGCTAATCTTTTTCGTTCGTTCGCGTTTCTCCAAAGCTATTTCACGGATTTTTCGAGGATTTTATGAAGCGGAACGAGTCATTGGATGGAAGTACTGTAGACAGAAACGATTTCGTCACACAGCCTCGAACCAAGAATGCGAAGCAGTTTCACATCGAGTACTTACTTCTCGGCCTTTGCTCGATTCTTGACACGTTTCAGGATATGACTCGACGATGAGCGGATACCTGGCAATGTTACTCGACTGGTGCTGAGGAAAAATATCGAAAGGTCGGGAACGACGTGTTCGAGCATCTCGCGTTCCTGCGGCTTTTCCGAGAAATACGTCCGCAAAGTATTGTTCCCGGTGCTTACAGAATATGTTCTATGTATTTGCAACGGTATCTGATGATTCAGATAGAAATTGTTGGAACGTAACTATTTTTCCAAGGATGCTTTAATATACGATATTCATCCTTATTAAAATTCCGCCTTTTTATCAGCCTTCAGTTATGTGTTACAATATACGTAAATTGTGAAATTAATAGGAATGTCTAATTACTGTTACTACATGGGAATCTATATCTATTTATAATTTCCAATGTGTACTTCACACACGCATGGGTGTGGGGAATTGGAAAAGAGTTACTTCTTCGCCGCTGATTGCGAGCTACCTCTAGTTATACGCTTTGCATTCCTACGACTTTTCTAATCATCGATGAAATCCCGCTATGCGTATGATTACGAAGCATAGATACATATGGCTCAGATCATACGTCCCGAGTTGACGCTGACAAGGCTACGAATCCGACCTCTTTCGCGTCTTCCCTCTTCATGTACGTGACTGTCAAACGTACAGCCAAGCTAGCTTGTAATTTTACGATAATCGTTTCTCAATCCTCTTCCTCTTCCTGTTCATCTCATTAAATACGAATGAAATTAATTTTAGACGAGGGTCAATGTTGTTATCCGTTACGATTAATGATACGCGAATTCCAGCAAAATTATTATATTCAAGCAAGATATCAATTGAATGTCTCGTAAGGCGTAAATTTTGCCGATGTCATACCAATTATGATCCTATCTATATGTTTGACCTCACAGAGCCAATTGCAACTACTTTCTCCCCCATTTTTCATACGTTTTTACGATACAATTCATATGCAAAGAAAGGGCGCCTTTTTCACGTTCGAGCAGTTCGTTAAAGGTCAAATCAATTTCGGGTTAAAATTGGAGATAGGCTTCATGGTCGCGTTTCTGGCAGGGCATATACTTTTTAAAGCGGACGTTTTAAGGGGCTCGTAAGATCGCGAGTCCGTGAACTCGCGCATACAGAATTGAACTGAAAGCATTCGAGGGTGCCTCGAGTAGCTGGCCGACGCATTTCACACGTGTCAATCGTGGAAAGATTTACTATCGTCCCTCCTGCACTACTCGTTCCCTTTCGTTTCGTTCACCTACGTGTATGCACCGAACGTTCCTTCGCCTTCCTCCATTCTTTCCTCTTTCCCCCTCATACCACGTAAATCATTCTTCTGTGCTTTTGCCTCGCGAGCGACATTTACGGGTTCTATGCTTATTGGATCGTGTCAAGATATCCTACGCTTTCTCGCTTTCTCCTTTCTCCGTCCTCTTTCCTACTCCATACTGCAGGTTTTTACGCAATTGTTATTGTTTCTCATTCGAAATCATTACTGTAATTCGAAAAATAAAAAGTGCTCGTTTGTAAATAGTACGGTAGTTAAAAATTGATAATACAGTTCGATTCGTTGTTCGTTGTTTGCGGTTCACTGGTTCACCGGCACGTACTGCTACCTTCTGCGCTTCGTTCGTGCCATCCTTGCGGCACGAACGAGGAAATACTAGCACACATATGAAGAATAACGATGCACCGGCATAGAGGAGGGAAATTAAATATTCGACAACGTGGAAAAAAACATCTTCGTATCGGAATAAATTTCACTCTCTACATTAACGCAATTCAAAACGTGAGGTGGGTTCCCAGCCCCATTTACAAGCGTACGATAATACACAGTACCTCGTGACTATCGCGATTAAAATGTTACGTTTATCAATTCCTATTCTCCCCCTGCACGTAATAAACCGCAATCTGTACCGAGGTATATTGAAAATTATAATATAAACGTTTAGAAATATCACGATCAGATCTCTTCACTATGAAAAACTTATCGTCCAGTACAATGTATCCTCGATCATGGATGCATTGTTCGTCGAGCCGGTGCACGATATTCACCGAACAGTCAGCATCGCGTAACACGAGGACTTAACAACAGTACGAGTACAAAGAGAGGAGACCCACGCATCGGTGAGCGATAATTCATGATCCAAGATGCACGGTCAAATGGGAAAGATGATGGGCTTTCCAAGATCGCCCGCGGTCTGACAGGTGGCTTATTCTTGGATAAAAGCAGTCCTCCACGAAAGTTTGCGCTCGATTTCGACGTGCAGCGTCACCAACATCGAAGCACTTCGACGTTCTCTATTACGTGCATACAGCAATTCCGTTAGGAATCCCATCTGCGTTCTCGCAACAAAAGTACACCTTCGTCGAGTAACGTTTCGTCTTCCTCTCGCACGAGCGTACATTTACCTCGATTTCTTTCTACCCGCCGAGTCTGCTATAACCGTGCGTTTCGATATCGACGAGCCTCGACGAAGGCGGAAGGCGATAAGGTCGATGGATCCGCCAAAGAAGATACTCGAGGTCGGCGAAGTAGAAGCAGGCGGAAGAGGAGAAGGTCGAGTAAAAACTTACACCGAGCTAAGCGCTGGAATGCTTGGACGCGGAGGATGCGTTGAGATTGGAATTATCGCGGTTAGTCTTGGAATGGACTCAATGATTGCAGATATTAATCGCCGATCCCGATAAAGTTAATTATTCAGAAAATCACGATTCCTACATTGAATTAAAGGTTCGTTTAAATCTGCGCGTAACAGTAGTTTTACATTTCTAAGAGGTACCTATGCGCGCGGATCATCTGATTGATGGATGCCTTATTTTCAGAAATTTAATCACGTACATTTTGATTGATCGGAGATAGGCACCTAGATGTTCGCAGGTGCGTGAAAATAGGAGTTGATTGAAATATTCTCACGATGTGATACGAACATGATAGACACTCGCGATAATGATCTATCATATTAGTCTATCGTGTTAAATCTCGGAGGAGTTAACTACGTTATAAAATAACGCCAATATTCATGGACGAAAAATTTCAAATTGATATGGTCACGATAAATTTAGTACCATACAATCATTTTCATTCCCTTCGTCACTGTCGTGAACGAAAAGCGTTGAAGAATCTTAATCATGCTCGTCGTGAAGAGAACGCGCGACTCTTCGACTCTCCGGTTTACCTATTCATGCGAGCCTTTACAGCGCGTTAATGAAAAATGCGGCTAGTCAGCTGGTGCCCGTTCTTCTGTATACCGGGTGACAATATTAGTCGGACACCATCGAAATCTATCAAACTACAAAATAGAAAAATGATTGTATGTAATTTCCCTGGTAATCGCCATACAGTAAAATATCCTCAAATTATATTTGCTTATATCTGGAATTTCTATTACCTATGTTATAAATCAGTCAAATTGTGCATACTAATTTTTCATGTAACTTAATAAGGGGTAATTTGTAAGGAATACTGTGATATTATCCAGATTTTTTGTAACTGGCATTAGCAACTTGACATTGAGGAAATTCAATTTTCATTAACAACGTTTCAAGTAACTTGAACTTTAAGCGGTGACTACGAAGCATTTAGCAACACTGAAACGCTGTTCTCACTTCGACGCTTTCTACACTTCCTGGAAGGAAATTGCAAGAAAGTATCCTCGGAGGAAGGCAACCGAGAAACAGGAGTAATCACCGTGGAACAATATAATTGAATAATATAATTACCTGCAGTTTAAGGAATGTCTTTTTGCGAGAGCAGAGATCAGATGGACGGCTAAGAACGTGGCTTTAAGTGCAGTAAAGTGACTTGTAGTAAGAGGGCAAGAAGAATCTGGCGTAACATTAGTACACTCTCCCCCCAGTGCTCTTTTCTAAGGATACGAAGAACGTGTGTGGTGCAAATTTAATTATAAGTTCCAACCCACTAGGACACTTATTCACCTAATTAAAGTAGGTATAAAATCGTGACCCTGAAACTCTTCTCAATAAAAGGGTGGCAAATATCCATATCTATCTGGATGATTGGATTTACAAATTAAGTCAGTGCCAATTTTACAAGACAAATACTTATTGATTAGACAACTGCAATAAGTTTAATTATTAAGTAGTTGCTGTTGGTGCCGCTGGTTTTACATCTTATCTAAATTAACGCTGATGATTTCACACTTGCAATTACATCTTGTAAAGATTAGTATTATATCATATTATGTAATATAATGTAATAGCACCTTAAATACACAAAAGTGTACAGAAACATTCAAATTTGAATATTTGAAATAACAATTGATACGCGTAAGGTTAAAGGAACCAAATTATTTTCTACACCTAATAAATACGAACTGTTACATATATGTACATATAGATATAATACTCGCACGCGAAAGTATCTAAAACATGATATTTTTTGGACGTTTCACCCGTTATATGTGTACTATTCGGCACGAAGAGATGCTCTACGTGGCATGTACTAAATGCCTACATAGATACTTAAAATACATACTTAGTGTCATATGTGGTGGCGAGTAAAAGTGCATAAGAGATGGCTATCCCGAGCATAGGGAAGACTAGGCACCTGCATTATAAGTTCCTGCCTACTGCCCACATACACATCGTCCATTTATTGTCGGCTTTTCAGCTACACGCCAGGCGTGTCCTAAAGCTCGAAGCTTTGTGCTTTCGCTTCTACATGTATCCCTCTCTTGAATACATTCACGTATCACTGTAAATGAGGTCGACGTAGAACTCAAAAGAACTTATCAACGTTATTCCTATTAATTTCAAACTCATTAGTAATATCAATGAATTGTCCTTCGTACACTTCAATTGAGTATCTGAAGGAAAATATTTCATTTTTTTTGCACAATTAAGATTCGGTGAAAATCAAGATGAATGGAATATTCAAAGTACAAAGGTTTCCTATTTGTTCGTGGATGTCGAAATACTATAGTTCTTGAAAGTTTACGGAGATACTAATCGAATTCAAATTGATTTCGAATGCGGAATGAAATTCCTAATAATAGTAAAAGTTACTCTTTGTTCGGAGAGGGCCGTTAAGAAGTTTTGCCCCGCAAAAAGCAATTTGTATCCGCTGAGCGAGCTCGCGCGCCCGCCGGTTAAGAGGAACGACGCTAACGTCGATGATTAATAACCAGATTAATAGGCGGATAGGAAGTTACGAAGAAGAGCGCAGTTGCTCACTTACAGCACGGGGAAAGAACGGATAGAAGTGAAACGAGGAGAACGAATTAACTTCTTAGGAACATCCTTATATCCTTGCTTCACCTCCCCTCATTTCCTGCTCGTACTTCTTTCATTTCGTTGCTCTTGGCATTCGATGATTTATAATTCCATCGCAATCTGTTTCACAACATTTTTTAATGAAACTTTAAGCATTGATATTTGAAAGTAGCTAGATATGGATAATCTCAATTATTTCCGTAATAAATAATATTGAATTTTAATAGACACATCGAAAGTATCTAAGGAACCCTGGCCAGAGTGGAGAACAATTCTTGTTTTCCCAAATGTGAAAGAAGATGGCAAGTCGAGAAAGAAAAAGCTAGTAGCGACCGAGTTAGCCTCTTACGAAGAGGTTTCGCGTTTAGTTCGCACCATTCCAACTCCTGTTTCCTCTTCCTTCGACGATCCAACCAAGTCTCCCTTATTTTCCAGCTGGTTAACATCCATGAACTATGAGCAAGTCCTTACTACGGGATGCGAGAACAGCCAAGGGACATTATCAATGGATCTACCTTCGCGTACACGCACACGATGGTACTTAGTATTACCAACGCCTGCGTTAACGTGCTCTCCACTTCCCTTAAAGACCCGCTTTTATACCTCCGAGCGAAACCCTTCCCTTCGTTTTTCTACTTATTAACTCGAATGATTCTCTGTTTGAGGTAACAAACGCGGACATCAATTTAACTCGCATTTGTCGAGGATTACACGAGCCACGGTACGAATCGGTTATTTACGTCCAAGTCAAGGGGTCTATAATTTTTGTAATTCAATTTACTTGCCATAAAAGATGCCGGTGATTAATACTTCGCGCGTTACAACTTGTAATATAGAAATCTTATGCATGACAATTCAGTTAGGAATCTCTGAGAATAATTTTATCGCGCGCTTTAGATATTACGCGCGGCTTGTGAAAAAGTTTACCTTGTACGTTCAATGTAAAAGGTAATGAGAACTTACTGCCATGAGAAACTATTATACATTTTCTAGGAATCGACGATGATGTAACAGGAACTTTTTTTTATTGTATCGTATGTACGCCCGTGGCTGCGTCGGCGTAACACAATTCTCACTTCCACGTTATCTTGTCAATATCATTTTATTTTCCGGCGTCTCCTTACATTTACGAGCGTGGATACAGTACTTTCATAATTCATCCCGCGGATATTCACACCCATGTACAGGAATGATCAACAGTAAATCGAGTTGTCGTAAAAGTTTCACGGAGAGAGAATACACGAAAAGAATACCAACGAGATACACTGAGGGGAATATATACGACGATAGGGCAGTTAACCGCAAATCGTTGATTCTCGTTCTTTTTTGTTTAAAAATAGTCCACATCTTCGTCCGGCGGAGATATTTTTATTTCATACGTAATAACCTGCACGTGCGTCGGCGTGACATAATTCTCACCGGAGCGTCAGGGCTCCGGTATTACTTTATTTTCAGGCGTCTCCTTACGTTTACGAGCGCTAAACAGTCGGGCCCGACTGGCACAATGAGACGCGGTTTCCTTTGATCACTCTTGACATTCGGAATTTTCATAATTTATTCCAGGCTCGGTCGCCCTCCGTCATCCCTGCCTTTTACTCCCTACCACCACACCCCCGTCTTTACACGGTTATAGGTAGAACCTATTCGTTACAGACGTCCGTTTCGTGCTGACCACGTATATCGGAGTACATTAACACCGGGTGTATCCTTCATAAATTAACAGTCGAAAGGTAAACGCGTGGGCAACTCTTAATAAGGTACTTAGATAAAAAAAGACTAGTCCCTCCGAATTTCCAAATTTCCTCATCGCTCTCTACGGCCCGATTACACTCGTCCCTTTTCGGTACGAAACTTTCATGATTGCTTGAGAAGCGGAGATAATGGCAGATGTTTTTGTTTATGGTACCTCGCTGGGTCAGGTGTTACTAATATATTTCACTGTTCGTGAATTATCATAAAGTATATGACGTAAGGTAAATACACGTTAACATTGATATTCCCTAGAAAAATACAAATATATCCCTCGTGGTTTGTTTGGCGTTACCTTGACATTTCAAAGGCGCCTTTTCCAATTTTAGGAATACAAATCGCTTTATGCCCCTACGCCAATGATTCACATTCCAGATGTACAGTTTCCAATAACACGTCTGACTTCTCGCGTATGCTTGCCTTATGGTCGTTAGGGCGGAAGTTCATTACAAAGCCTAATGCCTTTGAAAATTAGAATTCTCTGGATACCAGTTCGAGGCGTGCCAAATTCGAAGAAACATTCACCTCTGCTTCGTGCCAAATGCTTGTCATCGTTCTTCTAATGTGTATATATATCAATTACTAATGCCATTTAATATATACCCATGAAAAGACAAAAATACATAACAAAAATGATATGCACATGAAATTGCCGTACTAAAATTCTTCTATTTAATCCTGACTTTTTGACTGTACCCCCTTCATTTTCCATATGTATTAATCTGAAGAGCAACACGGCCAAAATCCCGACGATTACATGGCCCTTTGGCCGCGCCTAGATATTATACCATGTCAACGATGCACCTGAGAAGAGTCCTCGTTAAGGCTCCGTTAACTCCGTGCCGGGAACGAGGAGCACGGACTAGGAATTACGTGGTGGATAATTAATTGGGTGACATGTCGTGTGTTGGTACGTCTCTGGCATTGGGCCGTTATACCTATTCCACGGTGCGTTATAAATAACGCGGCGCATCCGCGTATTTGCATATTAATTTCGTGTAATGAAGGCGATTAGGCTAACGAGCGTCGAATGTGGTCTTCGTGGCTGTAACTTTATACCCTCTCTCAGCTCTACCATACCCTTGCTGATAAACTCGACTACTCCCTATACCCTTCTCTCTTCCTCTTCATCCTCTTCTCGATATCTTCCCTTTTCTTTCGTTCCGTTCGTCTACATCCTCGTGCTCCTCGCGATCGATTCAAGTGGAATTCAATTAACTGCCGCGCATAACGCTATCAGCACGATCCAAAAATCTCCGAAGTACACACTGCCGATCCACGTTCACGAATACGTATTTGCGTTTTGATTATGTGACGCCGCTCTTTATACACTCATGAATTATACTATGTATCACTTTGCGCAAGATCTTTTGATTCTTCAATGCTTACACGGTGTTTTACTAATTCAAATCTGCTCGAATTAAATCAATCGTGTTGCATTCTGTATCTCATAAAGCTTGTCACTTGTACTTATTAATTCGGCATATCATTTGAATAATTTGTATGTTACGGACCTTACTATCTATCATATCTGCTGAGAATTGAATTTTTCCCACTTCTTATAAACTTATATCTCGACTATAGAATATAGAAATTTGCATCATAGTATGGACTAACAGTTATACGCATAGATAAGCTAGTGGTTACATGATTTATTGCCATGGGTTAATTACCAACTGGTTAATTAGTTACCATTAATAAGACGAAGACTTAAGAGTATGTTTTTTGTGAATTAAGATTAAATTTGTCAAGAATATCCTGCCTACGTTCAACGAGTTTTGTATACATTAGTATTCAAAAAGAACCAAGGAATTCCTCTATTTTACTAAATCTCTCTTCCTCCCACGCGGCGAAAGAAATTATTCAAACACTGATAAGAGACCCCAAGGCAAATCATAATTAACTCAATTCAACTATTCCAGTTATTTTACTAGGTATTTCACATCCGGAATTTTTCAAATCGCTAAGTTATTCCCTTCTATTTCTCCATACACATGGCAGATGAATTCATCTGAAATTAAGAAATACAAGTGTATAAAACCCTTTAATGAGGGTCTTCATAATCACCTGTCCGGAGAAGGATAGGTCCCACCATGGAGTACCAATGCTCTGGGCACCACCGTCGTCGCCGAATATTATTAAGGACGTTTAACAGCTTGTAAGCATTAACATTGGGACCGACTGCCTTAAGTATTAGCTATATAAATCACGGGGCCCGCCCGCGGCACACCGATCGGCCATTCGTAGGGAAATTAGACACGCGTTCGCTGTTTCTCCCTTTCTTCCCACTTTCTTCCTCCTCCTCTATCCTTTTCACTTCATCATCGCTACTGTCCTTATTCATCTTCTCGTTTACTATCCATGCTCTTCCACTATATATTACTCTTACTTTATCCTTCTTTCCTTCGCCTCTATCTTTCTCCTCTTATCCTCTCTCACCTCCGTTTTTCGTCCCCATCCATTTCTGTTATAAGTACTCTTCTCCACCTCCTTCTTCCTCTTTTTATTCAATCTTGTTTCCCTTCCTCGTTCCGCGAGCACTCCTCCTCATTCACCGCCGACGAACGACTAATTTATGTAATTATGCGATTCTACCGCGACAGAGAAACTATCCACGTGGACCGCGTGAAACGCGAGCCAAGAAGAGGCTCTGTTCTCTCGAAAATCCTGTGATTACCCGACCCGCGTCATCCTCCTCGTCGTGGATCTTTCCCTTTTTTCCCCTTGGACGTATTCTCTTCGCGAAACCCTTCTCCCGTTACATCTTCCGGGCATATTCCTTCTTGGACGGAATGCATAAATTCCGCGCCAGGATGCGCGACAGGTGTTCCAGGTCGCGAGCACGCGCTGTAGCAACGGAGATCTACGATACTGGAAGATGTCTGATTTTTAATCAAACTTCGTTGGTGTCGGTCTTTACAATTCGCCGAAAATGAATTTCTAAAAGATACCAGTTATTCCGTCAGAATTTATTCTACCGAAAGTATTATAACATTTAGATAACACTGATTCCAGGGTGTTGTTTTATCTTTGTAAAACAACGAAAGTAAAAGTGTAGGGAATCAAGTGGCAATACCTTATAGAAGGAGATTAGAGAAGTAGTTTCACATTATCTTCTCTATAATTATTAATTACTCTGACATCGGAATGCAATGCTCGGCAATTAGATCACACTGGCTTCAAATCTTGTGGCACGACATACTTTTGCAAGGTAATAACACGTATCGTCTAACACCATAATTAAAAGCGGTAGGTAAATATGATCTCATTTAAATACGTCCGTATCAGGGAACGGATTAATCCAGATAAAAAGCCAATTAAATCCACGCGCTCGTAACCAGTATCGACTATACGCCCCTCCTGACTAATCGTAATTTAGTATCTTCCTCTAAAGCGAGCAAGTGATCGCGACGGAGAAGACAGAAGACGATGAAAGTGCTCCATATCGTGGACCCCGTCTGAGCACGAGGAAACCGACGGTTGCACATATCTAAATCAAAGAAGCTTAATGAGCGGCAGATTAGCGCCCGACTAACGTTGATACGCGTCCTACCTGCATCGGTAGATAAAGGACGAATACTCACCATGCATGCGCTGACTTAAGGGAACCGATGATCCTGGTTCAATTTGAAATAATTGGATTGTCTCGGTAAAGAATAAATTAGTTTCAGCTAATTTCTGCTTCTTCTTGTAAGCCTGACACTTCGCCGTTATATAATTACATAAACCGAAATTGGACAATATTAAATAAAGAGAAAACATATGCTACTAAACGAGTTACCATGCAACACAATAAAAGATACTACATCGTATACAAGTTAGAGAGTCTTTCTACAAGAAGCTGTACAAGATAGAGACTAGTATCAAAAGGGTTTTAATGAGTAGCAGATTAACGGCTGACTAATATCGATATGATTCTCATCGTATAGAAGGATAAAGGATGACAGGTTGGTATACGAGAAATGCACCGAGAGAATCGATGATCTTGGCCGGTGCCTCGGAATAATTGGATCGTTCTTATTCTACGGTCGTTAAAGACGCGCGAATCTACGAACTCTCTGCGTTATCGTGGAAATTCTTTTTTTTCTCTTGTTTATTACTCGTAAAAACGATAGTTTGCACGGTAGTATTGAGAAAAGAAGGGGAGTTAAGTCGAGCTTCGCATCCGATAAAATTTAATCGAGATCGTAAAGAACCGAGAAAAAGGAAGAAAGGATGCGTGCTAAGATTCACGGAGCCACGAAGTTTTTCTTTGGCCGTTAGAAGTATCCTGTCGGCGTAGGTACATACGTAAATAAAAGGTAACTAATGAGAGGTAGATTAGCACCTCGGTAATGTTCGCCGGTATCGAAGGATAAAGGACCAAAGGTATAGCCTGGTACCCCTGGGCTGAGTCGATGATTCTTCTTTCCTCCTTCGATATACGTCCATCGAAATAAATAGATCGTCCTGATTCAAACACTATTAGAACCACTAAAGAATTCGTGGCTTTACCCTGTTTAATAATTAAAACGGAAATAATAAAATGTTCTGGTTTAATTATATGATTTCAACCGCTCTGTTTAGTTTAGATAATTTTGTAATACATTTATCGTGAGATTAAAATGGATCTTTATTACTACCATTTTTTATTTCTGCGGTTAACATATGACAATCTTGTGCATAAATACTATCTTTGCTTGTATAATATCTTGGTAAATTCATTTCCATGAATGGAAGTTCACGATGCGTAACGCGCCGTACAATGCCTGACATGAGAGTTGACCGAGTTTTTTTTACAGTTTGCACGCACACGTAATTACGCTATCGAAGAATAACATGAATAAGTACATGCGTGCACTTTTGTGTAGCCACTAATGTAGCCACTAATGTAGCCACTACAGTCATTAGGATCACGCACATGTACTTGTTTTTATGGCACGAGGCACGAATTCGAGTTGCATAAAACCGCTATTCCTACATATTGCTTGTTTCCTTCTTATATATTTTACACACTTCTTTCTCGTATAAGAACGCCGGGGAAAAAATGAATGGCATTACGAATGTACGTACCATAACGAAAGCGTCGTAAATCAAAATCAAAAGTTAGAATCTTGATAGAAGCAAGATCCCCGGAACTGTTTTCAAAAGTTTTCCCTACGACAGAGCGGATATCCCTTATGATCCCGGTGGATCGAAAGGAAGCTAAGTTTTACGAGCACGATCAGTCACGGTCTTCACGACGCCGACGAGACAAAGGGATCTTCTCGTTCACCAGAAACCCGATAGACGAGCAAGAAAGCTTCGGCCGATCCTGACGAAACTTTGTCAGTGTCTCGCACGATTAGCGGGCAAAGGTCGATCCCTGTGATCTTTCGTGTGTCGAGCGATTTCTCTCCCTCGGATTCTTCCTGGTTTCACCTTCGTCTGGTGTAACCAGCATATCCACATAGCGGATCCCACACTCACCGTCGGTAGGTGCTCGAATTATTCTTCTCCAATCTCCATGGAGCAATTAGTACAGCGAGGAAGCCGCCCACGTTGTATCGGGCAATTAATAGATAGAAGATGAACAGGGAGAAGAGCCAAGTGAGAAAGAGAGGAAACCTGTAATGCACGCGATTGCACGACGTGAAACGGTGCCGGTCTTAGTTCACAATATCGTGCTCGAACCCGACGGGAAAGATAGTCTTTGAGGAATGGTCCGCTGGGGAACAGTGATCTACCTGGCTGGAGAGGAGAAGGTCTTGAAATAGATCACTTCGGTCTAGTTAGGGCATACGATGGGGAGCCCCTATTGTACTCGTATTCTCGTTCGTCTGATACTTTCAAATTCACCGGGTACTCGCTGATATTCAACGATAATCTGAACTGCCTCGCCGAACGAGATTTAATGCGGGATACAATAGCGAACGAATTTAATATGCCATATAATGCCGCGTGTTAGGGTGGGTAAATTGTACGTGGTACGATAATATCGTCTGCGTATATGCAGCTTAGATGGAATAAGGAGAAACGAAATATGGGGGTGAATCCCTGAATGTTAATATTACCGTGAGTGGGACGGCACGAGGTAAACATAATTTTTAATATCCTCCTGAAGAACCTGGAAGTTGAATTAAGGAGCCAGTCTTAAAATTAATTCATAAGCGCTTATGATAAAAGGAGTTTAATTCGTAACATCAGATTTACGATGTTACTGGCGTGTAGCATAAACGACTCATTCAGGAAATACCAATAAAAGTTACCTCATCTAATTCAAAACGTTTTTATCTCTCACTGAGAGAGCCGGACAAACTTTTACCGTGACCGACTGACTTTTACGATCAGACGCCCCGTTGAGATGTTCTTATTTGTACCGACGGTTTTTAACTTGCCAAAGAAACGCCCCTCCAGGTAAAACCGTACAGGAAAATCAAGACGAAGTCCTTACATTCCGGCGAATCGATCTACTTTTATTTCTACGATTGCCTGGAATTTAAGAGCGATTCGTTTCTCGCCGGAAACGCATTCTACTAGACATATTGACTGCGGCACCCTACTTTGAAGGACCGACAAGTTTTTAACAAAACACCCCCGAATTAGGCACCACATGAGGTCGGTTCTGTGTGGTCTGTCATCTCCTGGATAAATTTAAGATTCTATTTTGATTGTTTAAGAAACAGTTTTCTACAATGATACGTAGAACTGTGCTTCGTTTCAGAGACTGCAAAGTAAACACCGCTAGCTGGCCAAGTAAACCAACGGTTTTTATGAATTTCCCACGTTCTTTCAATTCTGGTGCGTTTCGAAATCGCGCGTTATTGCGGTCTCGTATTCACGGTGGATTATAATCAAATTTGTCGTGAGACATATTCTCGTCATTCGCCAGTCGCCGAGTTTTCTTTTAATAAACATTCACGAGACAATTTTTGCTGGGGAATAAAAAAAGAAGTAGCTTCGTTCTTCTTTCAAGGCACAAAAGCGCCTTGAAGCTCCTCCCGATGACTCAACAAAACAGTGCCATTCTATTGTGTTGAAAATAGCGAGGGTATTCTTGAATTCAGTCTTCCAGTTTTTAACCCCTGCGATATTGAAATGCTAGATGTAATATCCGCGTATTAAGTCTCTCCTTTGTAATATAAAGGTTTAGATGAAATATAAACTCCGATTCCGTCTACATAAAAAGTGAATCATATCTAGAATATATGTACTTTTGACCAGATAATGATCGTGAAATCGAAATGTATTTAATTACTGTTATATTCGTCCATGTAAGTTAGGGACACGATTCGGGTTAAAATCCAGGAAGGGTACTCTTAAGTTCTTTCCAAAAAAGGAGCACTGAAGAAACTCAGTGCATCGTTTTCCTTTCACCAGCATTCTCGTGCCCTGACGAATTCCAAATGGAAAAAAAGCCGACGAAGTAGAGAGGAACACGTGGAAGACGAGGAGGACGGGGGAAAAGAGGCTCTGTCCCATAGCTAGTTGTATGGGTTAGGCATGGGTCATTCAGTGCTCTGAGTGACCCATTGTAACGTAGGACAATATGGTGCCGCTCTTCAATGGCCGGCTGTTCCCGAGGTGTTATGTTATGTGTTGGCTGTTATTCAGATAGGTAGGTAGGCATTCAGTGCCATTTGCCGTTGTGCCATAGGTTCACCGTCGTGCCAAGAAGCGTGCTGGTTCCAACAGAATCGAGGACTACTTACTCGCCAAAATGCATCGGAAGTTAATGATTTCGTGATACCCTCGATCAACAAATTGGATCTAAAATAAGCTATCGGTTTCACTGGATCAACAAATTTCTTCGACTAGGGACTTATTGTTAAAAGTAACATGGTACGCTTTGATTTGGAAATCTAGATATCTTTCAACAGGTTTTATACATCGGATGATTGGGGGTTCTATTGGAAGCCTGCTTTAGAGGATTAATAGAATAATTTGTAAATGGACATTAAGAATCCTCTATACAATTTACTAAGATGATAATCCTGGAATTATTAAATTCCTTATACGATGACGATCATGTGGATTACAGTTGAAAGCTATATTATAATGTGAAATGAACATTTTTTTTATATAATCTAGATATATAAATTCGATCTGGCGCAGACATTGTTCACAGATAATTAAAGAAGATCAAAAGATTGTGGATGAGTCACGTTCGTTTAGTGACTCACCGGCAAAGAGTTCTTGGCAAAGTCCGGAGAGGGTTTAAAAGGACTGACCGGAGTACAGGATCCGGTGCCGAAGGGCCTAGATTCTCTCACCACCTTTTACCATTCATGCTCGAGAGGGCGGAAACGAGACTGCTTCAAGACTAAAGAAGATCTTCGACAGCGACCTAATACCCATCTTTGGTACAAAGATACTCTCTATCGTTTCCCTTCCTGTGCCTTCTGATATTTCCAATTGAAATTTCCTTGACAAAAACGAACGACCCACCCAGGGACTTTTATCCTTGACAGGGTAATCGAGCGTGGTGTACAGAAAATGCTATTTTTACCTCAAAGCCCTCTTCGTACAAAACAATCTTCATTATTGTACGCTCTAAAACAAAGAAATAAAAAAAAATAATTTTTAGTTAACGTAGCCAATTTAAAGTATATTCCGTACACGCTTGAATTACTCATTCCTAATACTAAAATTGGAAAACAAGTCTTTGCATTCACGAAAACACGTGTAATCCCTGAGTTTCTCTATCCTCGAGTATTTATGAGTGAAGTACCAGAAAGACTTCGCTCATTAGGAAATTTGTGTTCCGAGTGTAATAGGATGGCGAGCCGAGTACGATGAACACTCGTATAAAGCAAGATGAAAATGCAGTCCGCAATGGCTGTTGCTACGATTCCTCAACGTAGAGAACGGCTTTCCGACCAGTGAAGGAGCGCGCGGAACCACGCAATGCGTAAAACACAGATCCCTCTTTGCTTTGCAACTTCCACCCTTGCGTTATCCTCCTCGTTCCTTTCGGTCTCTTTCCTCTGTGCATCATGTTTTCACGTATGTCTCTGTATATTTTCACGTGTACGGGGTTACCAGAAGCACTCCTGGATACACGTGGAAGAGAGAATTCACAAAAGGAAGAAAGAGAGCCGAGTAAGAGCGAGATGTTGGGCTGAAGTGGCTTTATGCATTGCCAACTTTAAATCATAGTCTAGAAATAACTTACGTATGGATAGATGGTTATTACTATAAAGCTTACGGACAACGGTGCGTGCATGCGTGCGATGTTTGGTAAGAAAGTGCGTGCACAGAAGTATAGGAGCAAAGAGGTTCATCTGACTGACCGTCTGACCTCGGATTTTCTTTCTTCTTTTCTTTCCGGTTTTTTGTCTACCGTATTGAATTTATGTAGCACACAGGAATTTTTCTTATATCTGCGAACGTATTTTCGACCGTCTCAAATTTCTCCTGATTATTTATGAAGCTTTGTTTGCAACCTTTTGCCCAATGAAATCTGAGAGGCCAGAAGATCCATGAAATAAATATAGCAAAAATATTCTACAAATTGGGATTAGGGTAACGATAAACGAAAATTATTCACGCCGTAAATCAGATTTCTGTCTCGCGTTCCCGCACGAATTATCATTGGATTAATACGTTCGATCGTTTTTATGAAATATCCTTATTATAACGAGGAGTATCACTTTTATAATCAACAATTCGCATGATAAAGCTGAGCCCGGATCACGAGTCCCACAGACTGGTGTCATCTCGCAAATATGCGAACAGGAGGAATCAGGAGAGAGAGAGAGAGAGAGAGAGATAGAGTGTGTGCGAAGGAGAGACTGAACGCGGAGAATGGCAGAAGCGACCGAAAGTGTCGTAAATTAATGTTGCGGTTCAGAGTAGTGAACCTTCTTTTTCGAAGATCTCTTTCCACCTTTGCCGCCTTCCTTTTTTTCCACAAAGACGTCTAGAGGCGTTAGTCAAACTCGCGTGGGTCGCTCCCGTTAAAGAAAACCGAAGGACGAACGAAAAATTGGGGATAAGGAGGATTGATCTGTTGGGAAATGGTTCGTGCGAAGAATCCCCCTGGCAGCGATCGTAAATGGAACATATCTGATTTACGCATGGGATTCCATATGCAGTCAGCAAGTAAGAGAGAACCAGAAAGAAGAAGCGGAAGAAGAAACATAGAAACGGAGAGCGAGAGTGAAGTTTGGGAAGAAGGAGAGAGTCTGATGCTGGGACTCGAGACTGGCTGCCTGCTGAATATCATTTTTTCCGCTCGAGGAAATTTTCACTTTTTCGTTCTTCAACTACCGTCGCCGCCTTTTCAAGAGGATAGACGCAAGATGGAAAGAGAGAATATCCGACCCCACCTCCACTTCCGCCTATACGTGACTCTGCTCATGCCAGACGCAACGCGTCGTCGTACCCCGTCCTGTCGTTTGTCAAACTCAACCCGAGATTTCGCTTATGTCCCCTTTCCTTCCTTCCTTCCTTCCTTCCTTTCTCATCTCATTCTTTCTCCTCCTTTGCAGTGCCGGCCGACTATGCCGACAGGGAAATCGCAGTCGATTGAGAAGCTTATGCGATAATGTTCTTCCCTTCGCCTTGCCGAGTGACGCGGACGCGCCGTCGAGGGAACTTATCAAACGACGTCGAAAGATGCGACATTTTTGTTGAGATATCTTATTGAAGAACTGTCATTTTTTACCAGCGAGATCTTTGCCTTTACTAAATGTAGTAAGACGGAAGAATTATATTTGGATATTGAATATAAATCTTCCCTGTACTTTCATTTCAATGGAAAGAATCAATGGAATTCTTTAAGCCACCTTGAAATTATTCTTCATGTATTCTTTGTAAACTCAAGAGGTATTAAATAAAGTTCGACCGCATCGCAAAGCATGAAATACACTACGATTCTTATGGTATTATATTTAACCGATCAAAAATGAGAATTCGACTCCCAGGAGTATTTCGGCAATACGTGATAAAGAATACTTTGACTCCGGAAAGTGGAAACCGGTTGCATTTTTGTAATATATTGAAAGAGGTCCTTTAAGGATTCATCGTTATTACATGCACGTGGACATTCAGACGAGTTTAAATTCTTGTATAGTAGAGGTCGAACCGATCCGCCGATACAAACCAACACAGCTGGTACTGGCAGTTTCACAAAGCAGAAAAACGAATATACCGATGTCGCATGCGGATGCGATATGCGAATCGCATTATTGCAGGAGGGGCATAAAACATGCGGATAAACATATTTAAAGTCCTGGAAGGGGAAAAAAGACCGGCGTGGTTCATCGATTTGCCAGCGTACCAACCGGTCGGAGTTTCAAGGATACGCGAACCCTCCTCGCGAATTCTCGACCCGTATACGGTGGAACTTCTCCGGTTGATATCAGCGAAATTTCATACTAAATTCTATGAATACACAACAAATTCACTTGCAAACTTCCAGAATACAATTTTTTTTTAAACAGCACATCCGAGCACTCTCTTATTTTGCACGCTTCAAATAATATATGTGCCACAGATATAATGTATAAAACATACAAACAGTTTTCCTCATAATTGTATTGTTCAATAGAGTGGAGCTTCGTATAATCCGGGGTATACATATCGTATTTTATGAATTTGTATTGTACAAGGCACGTATAGATTATTCATAGGTTATATATGCAGATGACAGCATATATTTACAAAAGACCTAAGGATTTATTATATATACTGTAACCGAATTAATCCAACTTTAATGACAAATGAAATATGAAACAGAATGTCTATTCATCACTCTTCCGAGAATTTGAGGATACTTATACCTGTAATATTTTCATTGAATCAATTAAATTATAAATTGCAAGTCTGTGTAGTGACTATGAATAGAAGGAAATCGGGAAATGTTTCATATGATAATTCCATTTATAATGCGAAAATAAATATGAATATTATGTACCACGTTATAGGGAGATCCACTGTGTATTTTTAATTTGCTTATTAAGTGAACTTTTTAATACTGTTCTGCATAAATGAAGCTAAGTTTACGTGCATTCAAGGTTCACAGTGTAATTCGGTAAAATGGATTTTAATTCAAGTAAGACCGTTTGATCTCATCGCAATTTGCAGGAGCACATTTAAGAAGAAAAAGCATTTCCACGTAACTTGAATTCGCCCACACCTACCCTGTTGGTCCTGTAGGGAGGACCAAGTGCTCAGTGCAGAGTAGAGATAGCGAGGTCTAAGCCGAGGTCACGGGATGAGCGCATTACCCTAAGCTTAAGCGTGTAATAAAGTCACGAAACTAACGGCCGAAAGATTCCATTGGGGCAGCACCACATGGAGGTCAGAATGCAATTGCTTGGAACCGTTTTCCTATAGTACTTTGTGAAACCAAGGATTTCGATAAACATTTCCGGAGGCCCTCGATCCTCTTTAACTCTCCTATGTACCACGAAACCAACGAGCCAAACGTTTACTCTGTCCGGAGCTTTCAGAAAACTGGCGATGTCCGCACATAATCGGAGATAAGAACTTGCCATATAAATTTCTTCCGCATCGTGGGAAACCAGAATATTCACTCTACTCCAATTCCAAGAATTAAAACTCGATTTTCAAGAATTTCTATGTACGAATACATGTAATTACTGATAATGTTAAGTCACATTTGCAGCGTTTCACTATGGAGGATATGTATAAACTCGCGATTGTTCAGTATTTCCACTTTAGTCAGAGCACACGAATAGTCTTACGATGCATTTAATCTAGTGACCTGAATTGTTTGAAACCGGATTTCAAGCGGAAATCCAGAAAGAAGTCACAAAATTAACTACCAACAAAATATACTGCCACTGGAATCATGAATTCAGGCAAACATTTCGCTACGTAGCGTGGTCCATGAACTTCGATTTCCGTATTTTGAGATGAGCACTTAATGCGTATTTATCTATCTCGACTTTCACAGAGATTTAATGCTTTTCGCGTAACCCCTGGCAACGTACTGGATAAACGACAACGTGTTGCACATTCACCTCTCGAATATACATTTTTAGGGAAAATTTCTACCTCGTGGTACCTTGCGTCGGTTCCTGGTACACTTCCCCCTTTGAGTGGGACTATCCTGGCCTCTTCATGACCACTTGCCGTCACCGACACGTTTAATTACACTCTACACCCCTACCCGCAACCCCTTACCCATTATTGCTGCGCGAACATCTGCCGCGATAAAAGCAATACCAAGGAAAACCTCCCCGCACGGCATCCTCGGCTCACCGTTATCGGAAATCGGGAGAAAGGTTAAAGCAGCTGGCACTTACCTGAAACAAAAAAAGAGTGTCTTTGTGAGCAGGTGATCTTAACGTTACACCGACTGTATCGATGAAAAGTAAAAGATTATTTGTAAATGATACATGGAAAGGTTGTAACAGATCATTATTAGGGATTACAAAACATATATAATTAAGTCCACGATTAAGGGTAGTCTTTTAATGGAAGAAATATCAATTTCAACGACCCTCTATAATGCTGTCTTAAAAGGCCAAATTGAGATATATCTGAAATAATGATTTCGTTATTATCCTAATAAGCACTGGTTTATACTACCGATGTTAGTACATACGTTCCAGATTTTATTCGAGTTTATATAGCAGCCTTTTTACTGCGGCTTATTGTCTCCGCTTTATAGATTTACTGGCGCGAATGGAGTGATTTACGGAAACACATACTCCTATGAAATAACCACGGTACTATCGGTACCCCATTACTTCGTGTCTTCGAGGTACCATAAAATAGTATAACGAGGCTACCATTCCCACATTAAAATCGTCAGGTTCGCGACACCGGGTCAACTACGCGTGTCCACGTCCAGGTATTCCATTATCTGGTAGTACGAAAGCCACATATCTAAAATATCCCCCGTCGTATCATTAGTATCGTATCGTGTTACGATACTGGTATACTCTATTATTCCACGTAAAATGCCAGGATCGATTCGTAATGCCAGATATTTCTAAGAGTGGCGTCATCATTCAAAGAAGAGAACTCACACTGTTCAGGTTAAGGACACTTTGCGGTTTCAAGAAACGTCGTTGACCGAGTTTATCCGCCAAGGACGTTTTCATTCCGCAGCTTCATAGACACGTAGGATATCACTGGGAAAATATCGTAGTTGAATGAAACGCTTTTTAATTAAATTCCATATTGATCCACTCGTGCGTGCAGGACCTTTTACAAGGAGTTGTTTATGCATTTTTTTGCATTTCCACGCATCAAGCGTTATATCCTATGCATTTATGTGAATAGAAAGAAAAAGAAGGAGGAGAAACGAGTGTGCTCGACGTGTGAGGTTTTTCACGCGGTTCACCTGGACGACTACGGTCGAGGTTTAAGTGGGTGTCCAAGAGATAAGCGGCCGCGACCGGCATAACAGCTCGATAAACTCTCGTGTTTATTGGATCGCCACGGCTCTCCCTTTCTTTCTTCCTTCCTTCTCTATTCTGACACTTTCCAACTAATATCTCCCCTCTTTGTTCTTCCCTTACTCGCGCCGCCCCGTTTGCCTTCTTCGCCCTCTTCGCAACATGCTTTTCATACTTTCTTCCAGTCTTTTCGTTTGTTGTCCCTTGGTCACTTGCATATCCTTCGTTCTCTTCTTCTTTACTCTCAACATTGTATTAACGAAACTTTTGGTGTCACTAACTCGAAAAAGACATACTTTTGTAATAAGCCGTCTATGTTGATACATCGTCGAGACTGCGAAAATATGTTATAGTTTTTGGAAATTATTCCTGCCAGCTTGTGGAATATGTACACGTTTTGATACGAAAAGCAAACTTCAAACACGGTGATTGGAAATATTCTATAAAAAGGGAGGTCAACCAATCAGCGTTTAAATTATTGAATCCAGAAATCAATGTTTTACATAATATTTGCTCTCACGTTGCCAATGATAAATGTCGACCCGATATTTTATTGCCATCGCGAGACCAACGAAATATTCAGCGTTATTAACTGGACTCTGCCTATACTTGATATATCCAATACTTTGTCATTTCGACCTAGTTTTTACAGACAGATTGCGATAAATAAAAAATGTGGGAATCAAAACGACGGTGAGTATCAAACGATCGTAAATTTCATAATAAAATCAATGTGTCTCATGCACATATGGATAGTAGTTTTACATACTGAACGAATAAAACGGACATGATTTCCTGCACTCCATACGAATGTACTGTGATAATGTATGTATATATATATATATAAGTGTATGTGTTCAAAAATTAGATCAAGAAAAACGGAACAAGAGTGAGAAATAGAACGGATATGGAAAGAAGCGGGGGCAGATAATGGAAGGTATTATAAAATAGGAGTGTGGGCCTTTTCTTATAGTGGAACTTTGATTGGATTTGCCACGGAATATCAGAGTACGCCCACTTATAACGCGTATTAGCATTCACGGTCGGCCACCAAGAGCACCACCTATTACTATCGTAAATCGTTTGTAACAGTACTTCCAGGAGTTCGGCTACGCACTCACTGCTTACCGGAATACCGAACGTCCTTTGCACGGGGATACTTATTCCTAAAGACGGAGTGCAGACATACGAGTTTGCACGGCGAATTTCAATTCCCGTGGTTTCCCGTTAGCGGATTCTGGTAACGTTACCTCGCATAAACCACCACTGGCCTTAAAAGTCTACACGGAAAATAATCGCTTGATCGCATGCCAAGTATGTGAGACTACATTTTTACTTTCCAATAACTTGGTCTTCGATTCGACCGGAATAAGAAGCGTGGAACAATGTGTTGAATGATTCAGCTGGTTACAAAGATTTTTCCTAGCAAATGCTGAACATTTTTAATTATAACATTGGGTCGATGTATCCATTAGTGTACTGCACTGGTGTCATATTTTTTGCAAAAATTAAGTAACAAAAATATCCTTTTAATTTATTTACTGGTAATTAATCATCGATTCAGGTTTACTTAACAGGCACCACTGGAGTAAGATTTTTAAATGATTACTTTCAACGCGGTGTGTTACATCAATCACGACTAAGTCATATCTTATACTGGTTAGAAGTATCCTAACAATTACTGGTGATAAAGTAACAGTGAAATCCGGAATGAAATGATATCCGTCTGGCGGCATTGCACCGCTACAAGTCGTTATCTGAACCAAAGGCAAAGTCGTGTCGTATGCAATTGGCATAAATATATGAAAATTCTCAAAGGAATAAATCGTCGCGTGTATCCGAGCGTAGTAAATGAAAACGTCCAACTAATGTTCGATGCAATCTGCCTCTGACTAGCTTCGAAATTGCCTGGTGTCTTACATAAAGATATATATATGTATATATATATAATTATTCCTCTTTTGCTCTTTGTCTTCTTGCTTACTCGCTCCCGGCACGTAGCATTCGTCTTTGGCGCCGTCGCACAGCTCAAAGCTATACAGGCACGCAATGCTCACCTTTTCCTCGTCTCCGTTTCCCGTCTCAGCATGGCGAAGGTGTCGCGAGATCAGATTATCAGGGCCATTGTTTATGCTTTATACGCCCGGTAAACGCGTATACGAGGGCCTTAAATTTTCAGGATGTACGCGCGAACATATCCGCCGCGCGCTTGCGAGCGGGACGCGAGCTTGCTTGGTTAGTTGCGTTCACCCTTCGCGCGCACGCTGGAAATACATTTTAGCGATGTGCATGCTGTTAGGTTGAGTACCTCCTTCGATCAGTCGCCGGAATTCAAGACGTCTTTATGCCGGATCTTTAAAGGGCTCTCTGACTTACGACTCCCTATTCCATCTCAATATGTTAGGAAACACTTTGATCATGATTTTACATCCACTTTACGATTCTCGTCGTTTTTCACGTTTAAAGACGCGATTTAGCTTTGCCGCTCTTTGGGTGCTTTTTTATCGATAGATTTAATCAGTCAAATGTTAAGTATAAAGATACTTTTGAACCAGTTTACTTCGAAGAGTTTAAGGGTTCAAGAACATTCCTGAGAAGCGGATTTTACAGTTATGGTAAGGAATAAAGATTTTCGTGAGTCAGTCAGAGGAGTTTTCAGTAGTAAATGGAAAAATAGGTAGATAAAAGTAGATTCCACGTGAAGTTTGGTTGACTGAAATTCTTTCAATCTGTTGAAGCGTTTATCCGAAAAAGGGTAGATACCGCGAATTCCCATATGGTAGGAAAAGCATCGAGGAGAGAACAAGGTTCGGTCGTAAAAATAATACGATCGCCCCACTCCTGAAAATCATCGTAAATCCTTATCGTCACTTTCGTCACGCAGACGTTCCTTTCTATCGGGCCACATAGCCGTTTTACACCGGGGCACCTCTCGCATTATCTTTACTTCTCGCCTCGGAATGTGTGCCTCTCTCGTGTACGTCTATAGTTTAACCCTTTCAACGAGCACGAGATAAACGTGTTGCTGGACACCTTTTGTGAAATTGAATGATTCCGTCCCAGTGTCATATCTCCTTAGAATGTATAGAAAACGCAACATCATGCCACTTATCTATGTCTCGCCTTGGAACGAATCTACGAGAACTTGATGGGTTTTGGTGATTCAACCTTCGGCCGCGTATAAATCTTAACTACATTAAGAACCGATATTCCAGAATCTGTTTTGTCTGTCTCCACTATAAGGACACGCTATATTGATTTTTCTCACCACACAACACGCTTTTTAATAGGAGAGATCGTTTAACTTTAACATTAAATATGTGGCAAAATGTGATAAGTTAGATATTACACGACATTTATGCTCGGATCCTTTCAGCGTATCCTCAACTGAATGATTCCGGTTCTGCGTCTGTGCTCATTCGAACCGGGAAAATGTACGGCATTACAATACTCATCTTCACCTTATTGTAACAAAGAATTCGTCGAAAAAGTTATCTTTTATTGTTAATAAAAGTGCGAGCGAGTTATTCGTCCAAGCTTGATACTCTTCGTTGCATCTTGTATTTCATTGATCACCGTTGATCTTATACTCCGGAAACTCGCGTTCTTAAATAAAGTAAATAAGAAAAACAGATCATGTATCATTGATGTAATATTGTACTCTTCCTTGGTCAAAGTAATATTCAGGTGATTCAAAGCAATTTACGAAATTGAATATTTATGAGTTACTCACTCAGGATATGTAATATATTACATCCCTCTATTTCTCTAAAAAACTTTAACTTTCAGAGAGAAATCGTTATTTATTTCCGGTGACTTCAATCAGACTTCAGTTCCTTGGTTAAAGTTATACTTTTCTGTAATATTCTTTTCTGTAATTGAAAATTCCGACAGCCCTTAACCGCATTCGTTTCCAAATTGAATAGAACTTGTTTTCATCCCGTTAATATAATACTATCATCTTATGTACAAAATAACCGTGTTTCTAGAAATTCTTAAGTAACTGACGAATTTGATAATTAATTGTCATACTACAATGCCATATGTACAATTATTTCCCTGGCAGGAAATAGAAAACGCTCGAGACTCGGTTAAAAATCACCATCCTTCGTTCGACCTCCTTAACGATTCCAAGTAAACATTCGTTGGAAGATAATTCTGACATTCGCGAGTAGCCACACATCCCACATATCCCACACTAGTCGTAGAACTTGCTTTCTACCGATTAATATGCGGTAAGTCCTGTTCGAAACGATTTAAAGGCGTTCACTGGTCCATGCTTGTCGCGATACCATAGCTGTCACTGTTGCTTGCTCTAATGGCGAGCAGATAATTGGTTACAACTTGCCCGCATACAACTCGCTGATCCGTAGCTATGTATATGTACGTGGAAGCCACGTACGATCAGGTTTCTCTTGTTACCTTTCAAAAGATCACTCGTTTTCTCCGCTAAATCCTTTACGGTTCTAGACGCAATTAGTTACTCCTCGAGATGGCGGTCCTCGCGGATTAAATCGAACGTAGAAAGTGCTCGTGATCGAACATAGGTCAGGCCATTCGACACGGCCTTTGATTATTTTTATCAAAATATTATAGTTAACTGAACTGTTTAGTTTGATGTAATACCTTAAATATTTTAATATAATGCTATATTATTATGAGGCACTATGTGCATTTGCGTGTGACATTAGGTCATCGAGTTCCCAGGATAGCTAAATAACACCGCATAGGAACTGGATCGTTGTTACGTTGGCCACGGTCGCACATTTCTCGGATGATCGCTGGCTGATCTTGGCGATGGTTAACGGAACGCCTAAGATTTCTCCGAGACTGCTATCTACCGCTGTTAGTTCCTGGTGTTCGGTTTCGTACAGCCTCACTTTAACCGCCATTTCTCGAGAGCAAAGCATCATCATAGTAAAGTCTGTCGATCAAACACGATACTCCCCCCCCCCCCGCCCCCTATTTTCCTACCACTTCTTCCTCTTCCTCTTGATATGTACTTCACATTCCAATCAATAGGAAAAACACAAGTGCTAGACCACAGAACGGTAGCCCATTCACACGATCATCCTCTTCGTGGCAATTCGACTCTAGTGGTCTGTACGCCCTTCTAGGTGAATTTCACTACGTGTGTCTCTGCGTATGTACACTTTCTACCTTGCTCGTCGCGTGTAGGTGTACACGCATACAGCCACTGATTGCTCGCCGACTTAATACTTCCCGGCGTGTACAATAAACTTGCAACTCGCGCCAGGATAATGCCTTCCTACTGGAAGTGAAACAACTCTCGACGCGCTACGGCGAGAAGAGAGCTCGGAATTGCGGCTCTTGATGGATCCCGGGAATTGCCTCGCTGAGTGACTGACTCAGTCAGTGCGGGGAGAGATAGATGAAGAGACGGAGGGATGAAGACCGTATGAGGGATGCTGTTTCACAGGCATGTGTGGGATGATCTTCCGCGGTCACTATGTTGCCAACGTCGAACTTTACTTCATACCGAAGTTTTAGGCGACAACGTGGATTTCCGCGTATAACCCAACGCAACAGAACTGTGCTCGCAGCAAGAACGTTATCTGTCTTCGCATAGAAATGTTCCTTCATTCAACCATGAATTGTTCTACTAATTTTAAAATTAAAGCGTACTTCGTACGAAGACAATGCCGTCTGTGTTGCATTGTTCAACGTAACTTTTAAGTTCACGATAGTCTTGCGATTGTAATAATAATATAATCGGATAAGTTAAAATAAGATATTATACAGCAGATATTGATGTACTTCCGTGGTATAATGAACAGTTATTGTACTTTACAAGACAATATAATTGACTATTTTAATATACTCCTTCAAGTGCGAAATTCATAATTCTAATTAAGTCGTGTCCACAGAATGAATAATAAAGTCGGCGCCGGTATTGAGAACAGTTGTAAAAAAGTTTGAAGAAGAAGGTGCTGCCTAGGGAAACTTTTAATAAATTTCTCCGGATAGGTATAATTACTTCCGGTTAGCGAAAGACCGGCCTTGAACTCGTGGTACCTACTCAGACTTTAATTAAGGAACTATCTCGGCCGTAACCTCGACTTTATGGGGAGGAACTCGTACGAAGGGATATTCTGGAATTTTTGCAAGGGTCACACGATGATTGACGATGATCGATGAGAGCTCTTTTGAACCGCGAAGATTTTTACGTGTTCCTGAGTTAAGTTATGCCGATATCTGTGCGGCGAACTAAGCGATTTCACAGAATTTCTAATGCACGGGATCACGACTTACACCTCGGACTTTCGAAGTAACTTACGTAGAAAAAAATTAATTATGGAAAATATGAAAGAGTCGCGGCCTCAGTGTTGGTATAATAAATCTTCTATTACTTTTCATCGTATATTATATTCCGTGGCATCCATCGTTTAACGCTCTCAATAGGATCAAAGCCTTTCAAAGAAATTCGCTTCTCCATCTATTTTAACCTCCGAGGAGTACAGAAAGTATGATTTATCGTTTTGATATTCTTCTGCCACCACGGGGTACCTTGAATATTCAACAGATATAAAATCACTGTTCTTACAAATGTTACAAATGTAGCATGGTATTATGAAAGCTTTTTAAAGATTATGTAGAGTTATCATTTATTCGATCGCACCGAATCCGAACTATAGTAAGTTTGATTTAATAACAGTTCTACTAGGTATTTTAATCGTCAAGATGAACCATCATTCTATTATAATAAAATTCCTTACTGTTTGTCATTATACGCGTTTAATCTATAATCTGAAATCATCACCTGAGGACGGCTTGCGATTTAATTAGAAAGCACCCATACCGGTTCTGAATATTTCAATTAATTGTTAATATGGACTTCCGAAGGAGTAAAGATCACAATCATAAAATAGCTTCGGGATTATCTACATCGTCGGTAGATGTTCTGGCGAGATGAATCATTATTTCAATACCGCATAATGTTATGTCATTGTGGTTTCGTCAGACGGGCTCCACTCAACGAGTCGTCTTTCATATTTCGGCTGTACAGTTCTCGATATCTGCTATATTAATGTCTATCCACCAGGTAGGAGAGATGAAGAAATAAAGGGAGAAGTGGAGAGGGTTCCTTAATAATACCTTGTCTTCTAACCCCTGCATCTGAAACCTCAATGTAAAACCGATCCCTGATTTCGGCAGACATAGCTCGTTCGCATGAGTTATTTGCCTTGCAATTTGTTCAAGTCAACGCCTTCCTCGACGGGTCAACTCAATTTCTTTCCTGTAAGACTACGTCGAATACGAGATTCATTTGCCTATATTTCCTGAAGACGTAAGACAAGACATCTAATTTCGCGATGAATAATGATAATGTCAATAAAGGAGATAGCTTCTTCAAAAGAATTCGGGATATATATTTTACAATCATCATTCGCCGTCCGTATGATTGCCAATAATTATGATAACCAATAACTACTATTTTTTTCTTGACGAGTATCTAATTAAATATGCTAATTGTGACTGCTTAACCGGGTAGGTTTTTATAATTATGTAGAGTTTTTTCAGTCGCGAATGGGGTAAAAAAAAGGATCGCCACGTCAGACCCCGATATGAATGACCTCGGACATCCAGTTCGATTCTTGTATCCTGGTTGCAATTAGTTTTTGACAGTTTGATCTGTTTGGAGCGTATTTCCACGAGGCAGGCAATCAGCCCTCGAGCTAGACATCTCCTTGCGCTCAAGGACTCGCCGTTATAAGTACATCGGCTATGTTCCGTTTAAGGAAGATTCTTAATAACGAGCTACCTCCCGTCACGTCCCCGCCCGGAGCAATCGTTCAATCGACTATAGCAAATCAGCAACTATAGCCACACCACGTTCATTCTCTTTGTTGTGTCCCTGAACTTGTCGACACTTGCTGCCTTATTGGAGCACACGTATTCAAGATATTAATGAACTTAATGATAGTTTAGATATCCCCGGTATTTAAAGCTATCCCACGTGTCTACTCGATACGTCTATATTCCGCTGCAGAAAGCGTCGAGGGGAACTACAAATCATTTCAAGAAATCGTAACGTATTACAAGGCCTTCGTGTAATCACGATCAATTACTGCGGTGTGGCGCTAAGATAGATCCTCGGGCAATTATGTGCATACTTTCCTAAGTAATAAGAATACCAAGATAACATTCATTCTGTATATCTCTTTTAATAATTAGAGTGGAATTAACGAGCTCTTAAACCAATGAATGCGGAGTATTATAATTAACTGCACGTGCGTATCTTATCCGGTGAAAATACTTCGATGTCTTTGAGCCGTCTAAAATATGCGCTAATAACTTCGCCAATCGTAAGTGCAGTCAGCCGTTAAAAGTAATGTATTGCAGAGAGAAACAGTAAAAGAGCATGATCCTTAGGGATATTCATTATCTAACTAGAACCACGATATCCCTGAACTTGTCGACACCCCGCATTCTTATGGGCCCGGTTATGTTACAAGCATGGGTCGCCTGGATTCTGCGATTTCGCGCAAATAACTTGAAATTTTCGCACCTCAGACCCCCACGGTGAATGTATCGTTCAGTAACGAGCCAATAAACATCGGGGGATCTTGCTGGTTTCCACCGTTAACGGCATCAGGAAGTAGTCGAGAGTGCCTTTAAGGGTTGAATCGTGATCGGTTAGCTCGTCCTGCTCGATTTTCCAGTCGCCATCCAGTTGGATGGTACGTTACCGTGTTGGCGTTTTGCGATCGTGCTCATTCCACCGATCGTTTCGAAGCCACAACGACTACGTTCTGCCTTCGGAGAGAGACCGGTACGTGGAACGAGCGTACCGATATCAGATTCGAGGCGTTGCAAAACAATTTCGCAAATGCATCAAGTCCTCTCTATCGGGAATAGCGGGGCGACCTCTCCTCTGCCGCGGCACTCTATGTGCACTCGAATCACTATAATTATTTCACTGCTCGTTAAAGTGTAATAGTCAACGAGCAAGTGGTCGCAGATAGACTGATCCTCTGCCAATTCACAAAGAACGGAACAATAACTTCTAGCAGTCCTTTCAGCCTCCTTCTCACTTTCCTAGTTCCACTCTTTCATCCTTTCCTCGTGATTTCCTGTAGTCCTTTCCTACCTGTTCTTCTACCCGCACACACCTTTATTTTTTGTTTCCTTTACACTTCTGCGTGACTCATCCACCTAATCTTCGCATCTCGCACACACTCTTCCTATCTTTCTCTTTCGACATAATTCCCCGGCTTCGCTCTTGTATGGAATTTCCTTCATCCCACGTTCTATGGGATCTTCAAATGTGTAGCCTACACTCGAGGGAATCTCGCGAAAGTGGCTCGCGTGTCTCAAAAAGCCGAGCGAACAAGATAAATGAAGTTCGGGAATGTTCACGGTGTATATTTATGAATGGAAATAAAATCGGTCGAACTCATGAGTAGTCTTCGTGTTATTTTAAACTGCCTTGTAATTTTCTTTTCTTTTCTTTTTGCTTACTCCGAAATAGAGTATTAGACGTAATATGAGGTGTTTTGCGCACCCACGCAACAACTTCGTCTTTCTTCACCAGTATACAGGAGCAAGTTACTACGAAATGCTTCGAGAACTTTTTACCTTCGTTTTTGTCCTTTCTAATCTTCGTTGATTCTCGTAAGAAGTAGGAAGGTTATTATCTGCCTAAGTATTACCTCGAAAGTGGCGTTCTTCCTTTCGAGCCGAAGCATGTACACGATTTTGGCAGCTTATAAGCCTCATCCTGTTAGCACATTTTGCATCAGTGGACGGATCGTAACTTACCCGTCCCGTATCTCCTTGCGCTTATCTGCCAAGCTCGTTGTACATTCTCGCGGGCCCGGCGTGGTTATCTCCGTGACGTATGTACGCGGCTTGAAGTCTCGCTAATATACGGTTAATGAAACGTTAAGTCGTGCGCACACGCATGAGCCTCGAGGGTCCGAAAATACTTTCCTGCGAAACGTGCCGCGTATAATCGTCTGACGAAGGAGGCTCGTAATTCCCGACGACAGTCCGCAAACACAATTTTACCGATCTCACGGATAAGGCACACATATCTCACGATTTGCAAAGTACTACCGGCAGTATCGCTACGAGTTTGACAATTAAACGGTGGAAATTATTACGATACACCGTGGCGGGCTTACGTTCTACATCCTGGTTCCCGGTACATCATTCTTCGCGCAGGAATTCCCGAGCATCTTGCTCCTTGCACGCTCTGTACTTTCTAATCTTCAGATCAACGATGTAAATGAAAGTCCTATGATTTATCGATCGGCCGGTAGTAGCTACTGAATTTCCATTCATAGATCCTGTTTGACCAGGAAATCTTGTCAACTTTAGATTAAACTGGGACAGCATTTATCATAATCGCCGCAATAAATTCAAAAAATATATCTCTATTTAAGACATGCATTCTGTGAGTTTAATATTCGAGATCTGACATATCAGCTTATCTGATTCGTATTCTGGTAAGATATTAAACTTACTAAATGTTATAATCCGATGAAATATCCTTTCTACGATATAATGGGAAATATACGTAATTCAAAGCGGACCACGAATGGTTTCTGGTGGGTCGTCGTTAGATAGAACTTGGAGTCTGCGATTTGTGAATTACGGTTCAGATACTGGCCGGTTCGAGGATGGGCCATCGCGTATACAACGGAGGTCAGAGATCGTTTTTTCGTGGACGTACCAGCAATGGAGTCAGCGGTATCAAGAATAAGAGAAGAATAAGAAAGAAGAAGTAGGATACGTACGGCGTTCGAGTGTAATTCATTGTCCTGGCTGTAACGGCGTATGTATTTCCCTGCACCAGTGTATCGCGTATTATCCAGATAATAGCGTCCGAGATGATCATCCCGGATGACCATGCATCGGCTGACCTTGCCGTTTTAAAACGACACGCGCCGATCCACGAGTATCTCCATCTTATTTTAGATTCAATAAAGGATACATATTTCACCCTTTATCCTAAGGACTTTCGTAATTCAGGCCGACCGTAGGAGAATGCCCGCGATATGGCTTGCGGGATGCACGTGCGAATATTTCAATATAAATGCCTTGGATTTTTTAATATCTCCTTCGTCAATATTAGTGAATAATACGATCGAATTACGAGCATCTCAACTTTGAAGTATGAATTAAAATTGAGGCTTAGACTTTAGTCATAAACATATTCACATTTTAATACAGACTTTTGCACGTTCATACAATTCCCTTATCGCTGAAATATCGGATCAATAACAGAGTTTCGGACACAGTTTATTCGAGTTGATATCACTTGAATTTTGTGGAGTCGATAAAAAGATATTTTATATTTTTTTCAAGGACCTTTCTCATTGTCGTTCGTAAAAATGAATATAACGTTATGCATGAGTAGTGCGGTAAATAGTCCTGTATAAACGCCATAAATTTTACGTTCAATTTTACCCCGTATTTTCTGTATGAAAATAATTCTACGATACGTATTTTCAATAAATTATCATCCGAACTTTTAGATAATACCGTAGGACAGACATGAATATTTATCAGACGATATGTACTAAATTTGCAAAGGATAATATTTGGTTTTAGGCGTTGAAGTATCTTTGGTCTTCCACCCTCTATCTCTACGATTTCTCAAATTCAATAAAGATTACATATTTTATCTTTTATTCGAGGACCTTTCGTAATTCAAGGCTACTCGTGCAGCAAGGGTAATATCGCGTGTAGGTTGAAAATACGCGGGACCTTGGCATAAACGCGATTCTTAGCGTTTTCATTTGTTACACGGACACACCTACATCTCCGTCGTGATCGTTCCTTTAGATTCGAATAATCCGATAACATATGTTTGGTAATAAAATATCGTTTGATCCTACGTCGCAACCTGGACTTTCGAAAAAAATTCTTATCTTCGATATTTCATACGTCAAGAACGTCAAGATATTTGCGTTTTGCTTCATCTTATTTCCTCGTATCGTGAAGTGGTATCGCTTACAATAATCGTGTTTTATTACCTACTGATTTATCAGCTATGTAATAGCGTATAAGTGCAGGTTAAACTAATGATTCAAGTTTTCCGTCATTTGGCCGTACTTGTAATATAATTGCAATTTGAATACGTGAATCCGCTGATTGTAATTGTACTTCTGCATTTCAAATACATTTTTTGTATTAAAAACATAAATGAGCCGTTTATCCTGAAAAATAGACTTAGGCTACATTCAAAATAAACGGATCAAATATCCTTGTCAAAAACACTAAATAAGCAGTTTATGGAAAATTTAATTACTCACGAGTAGCTAAAAATGAATGGTCACTATAGTAACCAAAAACAGTCAGCGGCTTAAAGAGAAAGATGTTTAAAGTCCGAGTATGTTATACTGAAGCAAAAGATAGTCAAAACCCATATCTTACGTGAATACGAAATACAGTACGTTCCTATAAAATACAGTAATACTTTTTAACATCGATATTTATTAAAAGTTGATCGCGGTTACGCCTCTGTTTGAAAAATATAATTTTTAGTAAAAATAGTATGCTCTACTGATCTATTGAAAAAGTAATAAAGATTTCATTATACGTAACAGTAATAGGAGGATGTAATTACAATTTAAGAAGTATAAGTATTAATACTAATCAGTATTCACAGATTTAAATGTTCTCGTGCACACGTTGTGTCGGGGGTGTTAGATAATGATAAAGATATTAGCAATAGTATTCCAGCAAGGCTTATAAAAGTAGTAATATTTAAAGAGAATAATAACACGAGGAGGGGAAAAATTTGCTTGATAGTTTCCGTCTTCGTGATATTCTTGTACGTATAAAAGGCGTACGATAATATGATCGTAGCAGTAGAGGTAATAGTAAGCAAATCATGATAGGAGGCCATGATATATGTTGCTCGTGGGCTTTGGACGAGAGATACCAAGCGTGGCGTACCGCTTCTATACGAAGGCGAAAGACAGGCTACAGATGTACTTATATGCGTTGATTTTACATTCATGTATAACCAGAAATGCATGTATGGAGTTGTGGAATACTGTGTAGGAAGGCGAGGACGCGGTTCATACACGAGCACGCGCGGGGTGCTAGTCAGAATGGTCTTCAGGCGGACATAAAGGTAATTGCATAATTTAGTGCGAGGCATTAAACATTCGCGTATCGCCTCTCGCTCGATTCTCTGTTCGAGCACACCGATCCTCCGGGACACCCTCTCTTTACTTCTCCTTTTTCTCCCTCGACCTCTCCTTCATTTTCTACCTGTTTTTCTTTCTTTTACCTTCCACGATCGTTCCACACATTTGCGGCCTGCGGGCGTTCAGCGCGAAGTCCTTTTCCTTATCGACCGCCTTGCATTTATTCGTCCTTCTGTCCCAAATACACCTAACTCCACAACAATACGTGTAGTACCAGACGTGCACACCTTTAAACGTATAATGAAGTAACACCCACACCGATGTTTCTACTCTTTTACCAACACGTGGAAACCATACCGATTATCGTTGCACATCTATGCGTGGAGAGCGTACAAAGTGCAAAGAACGAAGAAGAACCACGCTTGCTGAGCGAACAAGATAAGGACAGAAACGAAGACGGGGAAAGAGACAAGGGAATGAGAGAAAGAGGATGGTAGTGTGCGAAGGATATGCAAGTACTAAGTGAGTTATGGCTCTCGAGCAGATATATCAACCCCTTCATTTCCGCCGTAGACTGGGCCCCGGTACCCCGGTTGGGTTCCCCGGCAATGGCGAAACTCTGTAGACCGGTCCGCAAATCGTCGATCTCCAGTACCGCGCTATGAGACACCGTGTGTAGTCTTACGTGTATCCGAATACTCCTGCACGACTTTATTGTTCGCTCACGGCGTTGTTTGATTGATTTTTCGATGTACCGGAAATGACTACCGTGGCTCAACATCTTGCGGAATAGGCACGTCCGTGTGAATGAGAATTGTGTAATGTTTCGAAGATATATACTTGGTGAGGAAATGTAATTCTCGCTATGTTATAACACGTCCTAACCGTAGTCAGCAAGATAAACGTAAATAAGGAGAAACTAGCTTTGCGTGGTTATTGGTAGTTAGAAACAACGCGGGAATTAAAAATTTCTATTTGTCTATGGAAATAGAATCTTCTGGGTGAAAGATACCGAAGACTATAAAATTTTCGTAGAATTATTAATCGCGATCGTGTTCAGACAAATTGTAACGTGATATGCTGACCAGAATGAAATAAAAGCAATATAGTAAGGTAGACAAGATGATCTTATCGCCATTTATAATACTTGACGTTTCCCCGAATTTTTGATGGGATCCACGTGTATCAGAATCTGAGACATATCTCACACTGCATTTAGTATAATACAACCGCAAAGGCAAGGTGGTCAAGATCGTCATTGATTTTTATTCGAACACTTTACGCGGATAAAATTCCATAGGTTCCGGTCTACCAAACAAGCTCGATATTAATGTGCGGCTTTCAAGTGGACAAATACCGCCCGAATACCTCTCACGACAAAATCACGAGTGACTTTTATTCTCACGGTGGATTCTGGGAACGCAGACTATAACTTTGCACCAGGAACAAGCAGTTACTTCCTTGAAAACCCGCGTCTATCCTAACAGTATTAACTCCTGGTTCCGCGTATTCGTGAGTCGACACGACTGTTACGCCGATCTCCGGGTACAGCGAGTCTGAACCAAGCGGAACCAAGCGGTCTTAAGCCGAAAAACATTTGTGGCAATACTAATTTTATTTTTCACACCCCAACGGTAGGATGTATGGTCCCATCGTATTTAAAAATTTGCATAATGGCTCTTTGACATGTTTATGTACACTCGCCGGAATCTCCATCTACTTCTCCCTCCACGATCTCCTACCCCATTCCATCTTCTCCGAGTCTTTTCGACCAGGGTTGCGAGAATGCCTACGTGAACGCGTGCGGTTTGCTGGTCCAGAGTGGACAAAATATAACGCGGTACAAGTGGTTGCTATGGTAAGTCCCCACGAGGTCGAGCTCCAGGGATTAAAAATCCTCCCATTGTGCTGGAAGATCATAAATACGCGATTTGTCTGGGACAGACCACACCGCGCTACACGGGTTAATACCGTTCACTACGTTCCGTGATTTCTTCTCGCTTGCACTTTGCATCCCACCGAGTGGTCACAGTTTTAAGCCCGAGCTTAAACCTGCAAATGGTCAGATCTTAAACGCTTAATCGTTTCCCAGTAGGGTTTCCAATTTGGTAACAGTTTTAAAATCAACGCTTCCTTCTAAAGGTTTAACAAATTCATTCGATTTATTAGGGCAATGGGTTACTCGATAATATGAATATCTAATTTTAATCTTGTATTTATATTTTGCAGTTGGACGCTTGAAGTTATAGAAACGATGACACGATAAATGTGACCAAGTATAAATTTAGTCTTCTATGATTTATTCTCAGAAATGTGTCATCAGTTATTGAATTACTAATGCGTGTATAAAAATAAATGATTTCGTAGTTTATACATATTGCATTAATTAGCGTTCATAACTTGCTTCGAGAATTAAATGAAAACATTCATAATGAGAAGGAAACTGTTTTAAGGTTAATTCTATATAACAGAATATAACAGATGAACAACCACAAAGTATTTTAAATTGTATCGAAAGAATTTCAAATTACAAGAGGGTACTGTGGTGCTTTTGGTAAACCGCTCACACCAAGTGTTAGCATCCAATCGGAAGGCTTATCATTCTGATACTTGAATTACGATGATCGTAATGTTCTATCGAAGTACGAGTCTTGACCGAGATCGACGTTGAATTGATCCAGAATCGATTCTGTCAGGAGCGTTGATAGCCTCGGATGATCTAGTTTGTCGATTCTACCGGACGATCACCCTGCCCAACCCCCACCCCCACCCTCTCACCCTCTCTCTCTCTCTCTCTCTCTCTCTCTCTCTCTCTCTCTCTCTCTCTCTCTCTCTCTCTTTCACCATCGGCAGGTCGTAGGCGTTCTACGTGCCCAGGAGGTATACAATTTACAAGTTAAGCGTTTCCACTCATGCTGGGCTCTATGTCGAGGATGATTTGCGCAATGGAAATGAAACACGGCGCTCAGTTTCGTGCGAGTCACTTGACTCACGCACACATACGCTCGGACGATGCAGCATCGATATATGTGACTGATGATCACTGCGAACCCACGATTTAATTTCACGGATATACAGCTACGGAATGACTTCGTCTCGCATTGCGAGAGCGGGTGCTGATCGATTTCTTGATCATCGATACCGTTCATCCTTTCGGTAAGCGGTTCTTAATTGCTAGATGTTTATGGTATTCGCCAGACGGTGGTAGTAGATCTTTTAAATTAACCGTGGAATTTTAACTGAGATATCTTTCAGATTCATAATCGAATAACGAGACATACCTGTAATGATTCTGTATCATTCCGGCTGTGAATATCTTAATGTCCAGTTAACCAGATCGTAAGTGAATAATAGCACAATTTATAAACAGCATAGTAATTAATCATAAATCATGTTACTGCTACTATTTCTTTAAAAAGAAAACAACATAATACAGTGAACCCCACATAACGGAGAGATACGTTCTGCATTCTATGAATCTACATTATGCGAGTTATGTATAAGTTATGCATGGATTGAACGCGCACCTGGAGACACATGTTTATAAAACGCACCAGAGTTTGTGACAAGTGTTGTATCCAAGTTAATACAACTTTAAAGATAAATGAATTACGAACCAAAACTTTACTTACTGCCTTAATTTTATTGGATTATTTCCATTTTTTCGATGTGCTGTACGAACAGACGTTACACGACGTCGCGTTCTGCGGGGGTTCACTGCATACGAATGTTTCTCGTTGCCCAATCATTGTTACAAGGAAGTACTGGGAATATGCAGTCGATGGCAAACGGAGATGCAGGGAAAGAGATCGAACAGATTTGAGAGCGGCTGGTCAACGCTTCGGGCACACCACGCCCGGTACACACGCGTCAATACACCGTATATACTTATTCATAATGCGTGTAAAGAGAAAAAAGGAGCACGGATTGAGGTTGAAAGGAAGCGAGAGGAAGAGAAAAGGGAGAACATATAAGTACAAGTACGCGGGTGTGCATATGCGAGTTCGACTCCCCCGCCTCGAATATACGCTATTCCATTGCACACATATATAATTAAGAGCCCTAAATCGCGCGAGATCGCGCCTCGAAGGGCGTGTCTACTACACTCGACCACCTATCCATCCCAGCGTGCTATCGGATGTTCATCCGTTGCTTTCTCCCGCGCCCTTAGCTCGCTCTCAAATTTACACCGAACGTGCCTTATTGGAACCCTTCGTAATTTTGTCGACCAGCTCCGTGCCGTTAATTGATAAACGTCAGAAGTGACTTCGAGGATCCTCCAAGCACACTTTTCAATCGCGTTGCGTCGATGTAATTCGTTGTCCAATAATAATAACGCACTCATGTGGTCCCATTAACCCTTTGACTACGGTGTGGTTTAATAAAAAATCAATTAACATTCTACGGTGCGATATTGAAGTGACAGTAACTGCGACAAATCCGTGTTGTCAAAAATGAAAAAAGTCCAGGTGTTATTGAGATACAGTTATTTGATTTGTTGTTATGTGACACGTAAAAATATGTCCAATACCATATCAGTTTAATAAGAAAGTAAATGTGTTGTAGTCAGCAAAATTTACTAGTCGTGTATATACGCCTTTCGTACATATTAATGGACATATGAGAGCGCATATATACGCCTCTCGCAGCCAAAGGGTTAAATGCCCTTCATAGTATAATAGGTATTACAATAAAATCAAGTTCTACTGCACGGTGTACTTTAAAGATATGGATCGTTCAAGAAACTCAGGGTAATAAATTGAGATATAAAGATTGGTACTAGAGAGAAAGAAGGGAGAAACCGAACTGCAAATACTCGTCGGTGAAATTGTATCTGAAAATTTCGGCGCGGTCGATGTAATTCGCCTCGTAAGAATCATCTTACAATCCGATCAGTCTATGGTTGAAAGAGGAAGAGAAAGAGGGAATATTGAATCTTTATCGGGAGGAGGTGCGAGCGCAGAGCAGTGCGAGGAACGAGAGAAACGGGCCGATTGATTTATAATGCAAAATGGATTTCGAAGGGAGGAGGCAACGACAGGCCGCGTTGGGCTCGATTAATCTTGAATTTATAGCTGCAATTATCTGTCTACGAATATTCGAGGGATACTGAGAAGTGAGAGAAACTGATCAAAGGTGGGGGGAAGGAACGGATAAAAAAGGATCGATACCGGCCAGGATTTATCGCGTTTAAAAACTATCGATTTCGAGTACATCGTAAACTGTATTATCTTATGATCGCATTACACGATCCATTAATTTCGTCCGTTACTGGTAACAATTAAAATTCGTCTGCTTTTAAATCCAAACACTTGGAATCCAATATACAGAATGACATCTGTTTAATGCAGTAATAAATTCGATAAAAAGAGAATATCTTTATCAAGATTTATCGTGTAGTATACTTAGGTAGACAGGTAAACCAAATTACCAAGCAATCGTTAGGGGCGCTCCTTATTGGAAGGTGAGAGGAGCCAAAGAGGAAAACGAAGTCTAAGCGTGTCCGATGGTTAACTGACCGCGTGTAACTACTTCTATCAAGGAAACAATCAATCTTCTTCTTTACCTTTCGCGATTAAGCTCTCTCTTCCTTGGAGTGCCGCATATCCGAAAGACAGTCCGTAATCTATTTAAGGCTAATACGAGACATGGCAATAATGTGAAATCACGATGCTTAGGCATCCTTACAAGTAATTGCACTATAACGTGTAGTGCGACAAAAAGGATTCAATTGATTATTTATCCTGACACACGGAAAGATCGCAAAACACGAGGATCTATATGTATACCCTGCCGTCTTAACTTCGTCGTGAAACATATCTAATTATAGAGTGGATAATCCAGCCGAAGATAAACTAGGCTAATCTCCTTGAAATAGAATAGGTGATTTTTCTATTCGAAAATCCCAGTGGTGTATCTGCCACTCAGAAGTTTTGTCAGAACACATTGATCCTGTCCACAATAGCCCAGAATATAAAACCAGATATTCGTCGTGAAATAATGATTAAATTATGTTTTTGTTAAGAGGTTTCGGAATATAAAACTATCTACATCGCGTAAAAAATAGAACATGTACGAAGTTATAAAAGTTTAAGTCCCTGAATGATGCAATCGGGAAAATATTAAAAGCAACGGATCGAAGGTCCAATTTGGAAAACAAGGTAAAACCGTAATTCTCTTGTGTTCGGCAAGTACCGAAAAGATCATCGAATCATCGGGTTCTGGCAATTAAAGTAGCCAAGAATATGGAGCAAGTGGTGTCTCATACTCGAAAAGTTCACTCTTGCAAATCTCATCCGCGTGCACAAACAGCGTCCAGACCAGAACTCTCGAGCGAACTATCGATCCCGAAGTAATGAGCGTGACAAGTACCTTGAATGGTGGGTGGGCAACTAGAAGGATGAAAATCAAGAGAGAAAACGCGAGGAAAAGAGGGAGAGGGATTTTGAGCGAGGGGCTAGCGATAGTCATAATGCCGTTGTTCGATATCGACAATGGTGCTCAACGTTTGTAGGTAATAGCTCGAAATCCGCTCGAGAGTGTCTGCTTCGCGGAGAAAACCCCGCGCGGGAACTGGGTCGAGGTGTAATCGTAAAATTAGCATAACTCCCCTTCTTCTCATTGCCGATTCTGTGACCATCCAGTCACAGGACCAAGAAGTAACCACTGAATCTTACCGGAACACTTTTAAAAGGAGATCAGATTTTACGACGATTGAACATAATTACTGAATAAGCTCAAAACGAAAGTAAGGAAGTAGTTAAGATGCGGCTTGACCTTTTACCGAGATAAACGTTTTGTTATCTAAGACTTGCGGTAAGAGATACGTTTGATTGGAGAGAAACTTTACATCCTTGGTATAATTTCACTTATCTTTTAAATTATCATCGTATATTTTATGATCATCTTTGGAACGACCTTCTATTTGCAAGAAACATTGAAGTGTGTTCATATTTGGGGTACTGAAAAACAATATTTTTTTTTCGTAAAACTGATATTAGGCGTGTAGAGTAGAGTTAGTGTTTAGGTTTAGTTTATAGTCTTCAAAAACTGTCTTCTAAGCATCTCGAAACGATCACGACATACGATTTACAATTATTAGTTACGTTACGTTAAGATGTTATCATTTTTATTGTTACGAAAGCACTATAATACTTAAAGATCTTACAATTTTTGGTGTATACTCAAAATTATGTTGTGCAAAAATGGATATCGTTTTGGGGTATTACTAATAAGGCTTTTTATAAAAACTTTCATAATTTATATAAATATTGACCGAAGAACTGGAAAGATTAAAAACAGATATGGTTTGATAGAGTTTTAAATTAGAGCTCTTTTATACGTGCATTCTATGGTACATTGTCAATTAGAAAAAATGTTGGTGAGTTTCCCATTTTTCTTTCTTTCTGATGTCACAGCTATTCTACTTCACACTTCAGCACAACGTAATTCCAACTTAACCTACTTTTATTATCCAAAGCAGATCGAAGACTTTATTCAATTTACGTCAATGGAACGCGAACTTTTTTATATCAAGATAGTATCTTTGCAAATTATGAAACCCTGATAAGCGAATGCTTCGAGATGCTCGTTATTTTTCTAGAAATTCCAACTACTTCGCAGCCTGAATAAAAACTTTCTGATAGCGAAACTCTCGACGCTTTTAACCAAATCCACGGTTCATTGAATTTTTGTAATACTTCGTTACATCACAAGTACATAATATTTTCAATATCTTCTCGATACTAATTTATACTCAGACCGTAGAATTGGATTCCAAGAATTCAACGGATGTCCATTTTTTACAGTTAAACTGCACCGTTTTCATAACACTCGCAATTATTAAGTGCAAATCAATTATCGCGTTAAGCCTCATTAGTCTTATTCTGCCAATCTCTAACATTCAATAAATGAAAATGGATGTTTCTGAAGCCATTTCAAGCATTCGCTTTGAAACTGTTGTTAAATAATAATACAAAAGATTAAAACTTTTGCATACCCTTAATATTAACGAGTACTGCAATAAAGAATAACCTGTTGCCAGTTACATGTGTTCATAGTGTTTATCTCGAAGAGAATGTATTTTAATGTGAAAACGACGGGATTTTCTAGCAGGAGACATTGATATGGAAATTTTGGCACCTTGCGTACCAGTTTAATCCTGAAGGATTACAGTCGAGCGTTTTCAGTGTTTTCACGGCGTGGTCCGGTAGACGGGTGGGCTCTATTATAATCTGGACCTGTATTTCTGACTGACTTCCAGAGAGTCGGACCCCCTTGCAGAATTGAGCCGAGAGTATGAATAATTCATTGACGAACGGGCAAAAGGAGGGGTTACAAGAAGGACCCCGTTTAATGCGATACACTGGTTAAGGCGCGGCAGTTTACTGAATAAAATCGCTGATTGACCGGTGGCAGGGTGGTGACGCTAGTAGTTGTCGAATGCACAAGAAACCGCAAAGTCATATACATGGTGCCCAAACAATAACCGTCCCTTCCACCGTGTCAAGGATTTTCACGAGATTCAGGATTAGATTGAAAATTAATAACAGACATTGTGTGCGGAGATTTTACGCGATCAAGTACTCGCCAGTTATCGATTTTCTGCCTGTGTCAGAATAAAATGAAATTTTGTTAGTGTTATATCGATGACGATGCATATGAGCTACCTTGAAACTATGAGTAATGTTCTTACATAACCTTTATATACACATTGATTTTTAAAAACAGCACGAAAAGCAGATATTTATACATATTTATCCAACTAAATGTTTTGAATATAAAAAGTAACATTACTTACACCATAATCAGATATTTGTACTTCGGTTAGAAATAATTTTTATGATGTTAGTAATGTTACTTTTCTTATCCCAAAAATATAGTTGGATCACCAGAATCAACAGAATATATTATTGATTAAAAGTACAAATTTATGTACAAATTAACCACTCACAATAATTATAAGAAATGAGTGTTCTCGTAGGATGATCTGACAGCGAAACATAGTGTTTAGATTAAATATTATATGTACCACTTTTTAGCATTAAAACTGCAGAAGCCGTCAAAATGACAGATCCGCGGAATTGAATAACAACGTTCAAATTGATAAGGTTCCATTTTCTGAGAATTTTTGCTGGTCAGATTGCATAATGGATTGCGTAATTAAATCGATTAATGTTTTATTCCATCCATCCTTATTTTTAACGACGTATACGTGTATGTATAAATATAGCTGAATACATTGTCTGTTGTTCTAGTACTAGGATGAAATTCAAGTAAAAGTATCAAAGTCTGCGAAACATGGTGACCAACCGAATATTATAATTACAAGTATTGTAGAATATTATTGATGAACCCTTAACACTCCCTTCAGGAGAGTATCTCTACGATTGGAAACCTGTTTTCGCGCGAGTAATAGTAATTTCCTAGCCTTGAGGAAATTGTTTCGCGAAGCGGCCCAGTAAGCAGGGGGGTGTAAACGAACAATCATGGTTTCGATAAGATCGGAACCACTTACGGTTTCTCATTCCTCTTCTATCCGTTACCACGAAGACAAGACATGAAAGGATATACAGGAAGGAGCTGTCGTCCATGGGTTAGGCTTTTACTAGAAAATATACGCTTCTTTGCGCCCGAGGAACCCTGATGGAAAGGCTCAAGGGAAAGAGTAAGCTGTGGGAACAGGGTAACCGAATACACAAACGGAAACCCCCGACGCGAGAAGGTAAGGTCTCTCTATTCTATGGACAACGGAACGAACGAGCTGATGGTTCGTGTCAGTTTCTCTTATCTGACCAGAACTATCTGCCATTACTTCTTTTCACTTTGTCTTGCAAACGTCGGACATTCGTAAGGCTACGTTATCGGAGTTGCATCCGATCTGTAATGGTTTCGATCGATCGACCAGTCAGCCTGGGCTTTCATCTTTAGATAACTCAAGACTTTGGAAGACTCGGCCTTTCTCTTGACTTTCATGGATTTTCAGCTGGAATGAGTAGTTTCCAATCGGAAGAATGATGCCGGACTAATTAACTTTGAAACTAGTATTTTACCTAATTAATAATAGCTAAATCCTCTTCTTAGAAACACTAGGAATTATCTCGTAACGATTTTTATTTTCTCAGTGTTATATATGGAGAAGCATTATATAAGTAAGTGTGCCTCACAACACACTAATACACATGTTTGTAAAAGATGTAAGGTTTAACACGAATGCAATATTCAAATTAATACGAATTGAAAGAAATATAAAGTCTACAACAAATCGTTTCTGCATTGTAAACATTTAAATTTATTCTATTTTTAATATTCTCATTGATCGAACGAAGCAAAATATAAAATATTAATAATTTCTTTAAATAAATCCATGTTATAGTAAAATACATGAATGTGAAAATATGTGTGATTGTGTAAATATTTCAATGGATAAACTTATATTTTAACAAATATTACTGACATTAAAATTGTGGAATCATGATCATCATCATGATCACTACAACTCATCGGTATGTTATTCCTAGATGTTACTACTAATCTCTATTCTGCGTTTGCGTCCAAATAATCATTTTTTGTTCGACTCCGAGCTTAGCGCGCTAGAATTGGTAAACAAGGTCGGAACGTTCGGATTCATAACAATACGCAGTGCCCAACACCTGTACTTACACAAAATTCTATTTCTATATTATGTATAGAAAAGTCGAATAACTAGCTTATTTCATTAATTTTACTACAAATAACATCTTAACATAGAAAAATGGAGTAAGATAGTAAGAGAGTGTAGCATTGATTTACATATTAAGGCAACCATTTGATGTAAATAACACCTAATTCTAAGTAATTCCTAATTCTATTGACACGCGTACGTATACAGGCTTCTTTGTACTAGGATATTTTACGTTTCGGTGATAGAAGGGATTTGAAAACTAATTTCAGCCTCTTAATGACAATGAGTCCATTCAACCGGTCATCTTAGAATCGTTGAACTCTAATGGCGTAGTGGACATACGATATCTGCGGGTACTGATCAATTAATTATCGAGGATAGTCCGCGGGGTGGGATCAAAGTATTGTCGGATCACAAAAGGGACACGACTTTAATCTTGCGTCTCGCCGCACGATGCCAGAACCATGACTGGCAGAACGAGGGTGGGAGTCATTATCAGATGACACCCATTATTTCATTCGTCCGTCCGTTCGATTTAATTACACATTCAATTTAGCCCAACTTTATCGTAATCGCCCGCGGGTTTCTCGAATGAAACGTGCTTAATGACCTCGAACTCGTTCAAACGGAATTGATCTTCCATAAGCGAAAACAAAATTTGTACACAAGTTATCATTTGCATAACAATGTATGGTAACGTAAACATTTGGTTCCTCGTATAAAGAATATCAATTACCGAATCGAATCAAACAATTATTGCTATCGCTAATAAAAATTGATCAAATGTGATCACGCTTACTTCCTCCTCGCACCTTTTACTGTGTAGGATCGCCTTTCAAACGAATGTATAAAAAAATGATGTTTATTAAATTGTGTCGTCTGGCACTGAAACGGTTAACATCGGCGGACTCGCCCGGAGAAGTCAGTTATGGTCGTTAATGATAGTAATAATAATAGTAGTAATAATATTTTTTTGTTCTACGCTCACCACCAGCTATCTTGGAAAAATTTGCATCGCACAGCAGGCCTCCAACGTCTGCCTCACACGATCGTGAACTTCAACTGATCTCAAGTCCGCAACAATAATAGACGCCAAGCGCGCAGCGCGACATGTCTGACGTGTAGCAAGATTATTAAACATGCCTACCTCAACGGTTTTACATTCCAAATAATTTATTGTAGGAGGATAATCATGTTCAGAGTATTACGAATAATGAATTAATTTTAATTATTTGCTTGTGTAGGTACTTTCGCTTTTTCGTTAAGGAAATATATAAGTTTAATTGTACGTAAGCAATATAAATATTCGGTTGACCAACAAGTTCATGCGGTGTAAATTGAGAGTGATTTTTGAAAATATATGTTTTTGATATTTTCACTCAATAACGTTTGCATGTTCAATAATTATTTTTTCGGATCGACTTATAATATTTTCCTATTTTTCGGACAACTTTGTAATTCTCGGTTCGTACAAATCCTTAAGCTTTTCCACAAGAAACTGATGCAAACCGAACGAAGTTTCGGGCAAACCCAATACAATAAAATGTAATTTTGCAGAATATGTGACAGAATAAACTACGATATAATTTGATAAAGTCTATTTGCATTAATATGTCTTAATAACGTGTATTAAATTATATCGCATTTTTATCGATGTATATATAATATATGATATAATGATATGATATACTGTAATGTCATATATTAAGCAAATAAAGACGTAATATCTATAATATTATTCCTAGCGGTCCTTAATATCACATTCTTCCAACTCACTATGAAACATCTATAAATACTACGTTAAGACCAAAAAACGGAAACCTATAATTAACATCAATTACTAAAATTGCTGGCTGGATGATGTACGGGATCATTCATCGCGGCGCCCGCAACACAACCCACCCTCTTCCCCTTTTATTTTTCCTGTCGTCCCTTCTCTTCTCATCAGTGGTACCCAGCATCTTTATCATGGAATAAAAAAAGAGTCGCGGAAGAGTCGACAAAGGGAGTATCGCCGTGAGGAATCGCGTTGGCGAAGGAGTCCAAGCGCGAGAAATGAAATCCTCGCGAGAAGAGCGTAATAAGGATACATTTCTCTCACTATGCAATTCGTGCTTTTACTTCCCCCGCTGGTATTCAGTAATTACATTTTTCGCAGTTTGAAGAGCGAGGGTGCGCGTACACCGCAAAAAATGGCGTGCAATTATCGCGCGGTTCCGCGAAATTAGCGCGTCGATTAACCCCGTTTTCGTCCGAGTCGCGTTGCTATTTTGCAGTAGAAATCGCGTACGTTACTTTCTACTGTAATATCGATTCACGGTGAACCGTAATACGGTCCTTCTACTATGCATGTTATTAACTACGCCAGCTTGACCATTTAATGGCGAATCGATCAGTCGGATTGAGTACCGTGAACATTGATTCATTATAGGATTTTATGCTTGGAAATTAACTTAGTAACTAGAAACTCATACCGGTGTTCTAAAGTCTCAAGGCTCTCGAACTACACAGTTATCCAAGACTAATGAATAATAAGAATAATGTTAGCCCAGTACAATCTTACGCCATAATATAATGATCCGAATGCTTCAATTGAAAATTAAAAGTAACGAGATACAAGTGGTTTTCAATTATTCAAGAACGAGCCATTCAGTTGATAGGAATGATTCTCGTTAACATACTTATTGGATTGACATACAAATTACTTCATACAAATGCCTCCCATTCATTCCGTCAATAGTTAACGTTTTCCTAAATCTTTTTATTCGGGTTAGCACGAGAACGTTTATAACTGATAATTTATATAGTACGTAACAGTGCTGCCTATTTGATGAATGAATGAATTGCGCGATAGGGTATTATATTACTCTCACGTCGTACTTACCGGAAACGATTAATAGATTAAATATACGCTGCAACGGTGATTTCTTTGGTAAATTGATGTATTACGCTCGATTTGGTTCCTGTTCATTAAACCTTTTTCTTCTGTTTTCTTTCGTGCTGATTCTGCCGAGTTCTTGTTTCACTGTCGCTGGGCTATTTCGTTTTTAAGTAAATGGATATCACAGAGTTTAAAATCGACGCGGTGTAAATGTTGGAATACTTGATGTTAGAATGAGGAAAGGTGTTCAAGTTGTCGAAGTCGTTAATTATTAGCGTTGAGAACCACGCCAACTACGATTTTCGATTTAGATATACACTAGGGATAATTTATCGGTGTTTTGGTGTATTTAATCGTGGGCGAATACAAACCTGTGACATTGTTAATTGAATTGCCACCGGGAGGATGGTGACTTTAAATAATTAATTAACGTTTCCGAACGAAGGGAAGGGTGTTTCCGTTATTGTGCGAGGTACGCGGTAATAATGTATTTGATTTATAGTGCCCGTACCGTTATATGAAAACGATAATTATTCTCGCCGGTATATAAACATCATATCATCCGGGAATCACGATATTTTAAATGCAATTACATCGTACTTAATAAACTATCAAAATGCTAATACCGATGATATTAATTCCGGCGAGGAAAAGTTCCGATAAATTATTCTTCAGATTATATACGATATGGAATGGGAATTAATATCGTCGAGATCTTTCAAAATATTTTTCTAATGATCTACGAGGGGGTATTAGCCGAAGCGTTTCGAGAATCGTTTCAATCCCTGATTATCCGTCGTATTAATTAAAAATCGATGACATAGAGTAACGCCGGGTTAAGAGGAGAGTTTCTTTTAGTTCGTGATGTCGAGCGGTCGTGATAATGGGGAGTTTTAAATTACGGATTATCGGCGATCGGAACTAATTAAAAATGGCGCCGGCAAGAATGTACCCACTAAAAAAAGATTTCCCATCGATTCGAAGCCGTATCTAGGCTAAAGGGACGAAGACGTTAGTGCCGTCGCTCTTTTAGAAGGCGTGGCTCGTGCCTCGTTCTTCGGTTACCTCCTTTCCTTTCATCTTTCTACCTACACGATGCACACGTGTGGTAGCAAGTATCTTCTCGCGTTGGGACACACATTCACGGGGCTAGTTCGGTTCCAGTCGACTTTTGGGCTTATACATAAATATCTCATAAATAACCCTCCGGATAATCAATGTCGATTATAATTACCAACCGCTTGTATCACTAGCCCTATTCAAAGTTCTTTCTCGAGCAGCCAAACACGATCGACGAACAACAAAATGTTTGAAGACCGTTGATCCTTCGATGATCTTGCCGTACCATCTTCGGCTACGAAGGTTCCTAAGCCATTTAAATCGAATCCATTTCATTTGAATATTCACGAAACTGCTCTAATAAATTCTTTTAATTACTATCCAGAATTTCAGAATGATATAATACTCTTCGAGTTTAATATCTCCTCCTCGGTTGTTCTATAGGGAGTGGATGTAATCCTTGAGCCGGAGCATCAGATAAGACGTCCTTGTGTGGAACATGAAAAGGATTTTGAAAATCATTGATTTTGTTTTTTCTTATTTTTATCCTGTTGGATTAATGTGGTTAAACATACTCATCTCCACGGGAGATTCTTTGTCTGGCACGAAGGACACTGTTATCGCTATTAAACGGTTTAGTTACGCATAAACCATGACTTATACGAATATTAAGCAATCGGCCTTCTCTCCTCGTTGTTTCGCTCGTCAATGGAGATCTAACGATTCTTAAGTACTGCTGATTCATAGGTCTACTTTTTATCCTCTGTTTGGAAGAACACACTTCGGTTGGACCACCAGGAACATCGGCGAAGGTATACTGGTACGTCTTCTATCTACGGTTAAAAAGAAATCGAATCGTCCATACGTTAATTAAGGTTGCTCTCGCAGCACGATTGCTTATCGATCGGTTAATCGATCATGATGCTCCAGTACGTGCGACTAATCGCGTCTTAATTAGTTTTCCATGCTGAGTCAATCGGAATTCCAAGAAATACCGTGCGGCAATTGTCCTTTTCAAAAGCTCTTGATAAGATATACGAGAAAGAACATTCGTACTGGATTGAATGAAAAATTAGTAACTCTTTAATTCCATTTCTTTTCAGTTTCACAAATGATCTCGTATCTTACAGGTGACGATTGTAATTTAGTTCGTATTGGTATCAATGAGTGATTGATCTTGATGCTTAATAACAGATAGCTTATTCCCTTTCTCTTCGATTGAATACTAATTAATTTCCTTATCTTTGATACTTTCTGGATAACGCTTTCTAGAAGACGATGGTGTTGTACATAATCGCAGCAGAGCCGTTTCAAAGCACAACGATAGGTCTTTCGTAGTGAGACCGCTATTATTCTTGAACTCCAGTGAAATAAGAACGGTGGAGCTCAAATGTTCAGCCACTCCCACGAGTGCAAATGCTCTGGAATGCGGACTATGATTGACCGAAATTTCAGTAATGTCTATTGTTTACCAGAAGAAACGTCTTCCTAACACATTTCGACTTCTTTAACTTAAACTATTATTTTGTATCATGTTGAATAGGACAACTTTTATATCGTATTCTAAGTGCAGTAATTTACAAAGATAAGCAATTAAGTGCTCACACGTGCGGTTATAAAATATACTTTGTGTACCACCCAAGATTATTAAAAAAAATCTATAAATGTAATAAGGATGTAAAACGCAAACATAATAATAACGCTGGAGTAATTCATCGTAATCTCTGTAATTACGACCGGATGCCTCGTTAAAAAAAAATGGGGCGATAATATCAACGCTTACGACTGACGTTATTACCATCACTGTAATTAGGTGGAACGTATGTAAAGAGTTTCTTTTTTTTTTAAATTCCATAATTTCCTGACATGGTCGCGTATGCGCCTTATTCAAAAGACCTCCATAAATTGCACGACATCGTGCGTGCGCTCTTTACTTGCAGGTAACGAGGACAAACTAGTCGACGAGATGGAGGGTGAACGGCTGAAGAAGGGTTAGGATAAAAAGTCCTTAGCTACTAGCGTTCCCCGACACTGGTGCTCTGATGTTTCGACGCGGAGATGCATAATTATAAAGATGTGAAAGGTACCGTGTTCTTTACGTGAACCCTGCCACCCTACGTTACGAAGGCGCGAAACTCACGAGAGCCGTGTAATTGGACATGCCGAGTGGTGTAACCAACTGCATTAGTATTTCGCCTTGTTCTTCCTGAAAGAGATCCTGCAGCCTCATAATTCGTTACCGATGATCACGCTTTACCACCGCTATACATTCCACTTAAACGGAGACATTTCCGAGCCATGCATCTGCGAGTTCTGCCTCCACGGATATGTAAGGAAGTAAAGTAGATCACGTAGCCAGTCGTATTCTATCGTGGCATATCATGAATCTAGTTTAACAGAATAACAGATATCTCGATGTTTTTATACAGCATACCGCAGACTATTTCATCGTGTAGTTCCTCAAATAATTGCAAAGTAACGTGCCACGAAATTATTTAACCGAGAAATTCATAGACAGCAGTGCTATTTCCGTGTTATTTACGCTAATGTCCCTACATTAACTCGCCAGCCATTAAAACAGTTTAAATCATGCTGTTCGTGGGAAGGATCCCTATAGACATTAGAGCATAATACATGCAAATTACGATAATGTTTACTACCTACCGATATTCTATTAGCTAACGATCCCTTTGTAAAAATATCTCGCTCCTTACTTCGATATTATTATTTATGAATATCTTATAGCACGAGTGTTACGTATCAATGTGAAATCTCTGTGTGAAAGAAACTTTCCCCGGGATCTTATTCTACTGTTATTTGCTCTTGTTTCCATGCATTCGATCAATCACTGGTAACTTCCTCGTTCGAACGATACCGACGGACTGCACTCTAATCCGAGGGAGGTTCGTAGATAGGTGCAACTAAATCAAAGTGCAGCGTGCGTGTGCAGCGTGCGTGTGCAGCTCGCGAGCGCGTAAGAGCGCGTGTGTAGTACAGCACATGAAGCACGTTTAAGAGAGCGCTGTATCATCAAACATCTCACCGCTAGGCGAAGCGATGATGGATAACCTGTGATGAAATCATTCATACATCAGCATTTCCCCTTCGGAGAAAAGGAGAGAGAGGGATCCGAGAAAGAGATAGCCGATACTTCAGACCCAACCTGTGATCAGGTATGTCCATTTAACTTGTACCGTTAGCCTTTAATTACCCATTGATTTATTATTGGCCACGGTGTTAGGTGCGTTACCTTTTGCACCTAGCTCCTTCGCGTTATCATCTTCGCTGCACTCACCTCCTAACTGTTTAGCCGACTTTTTGGACACACCTTATTAATAGAACTGGTTGCTGACGTTTTGAACTTTTTACCTAATACATTAAAATTTATTATTCGAAGCAATTAAATGTACGATTTAGATTTATATTTTGCGTATTACATATTATATATTTCTGTGCTTCCGTAAGTAATGCACGCGGTAAGTATAAACGCGAACTTTCAGTTGTGATTTCTACCGTAATATATGTATTTCCTCATTTCTCAGAATTTAAGATAGACACAAATAATAATACGATAAATGTTTGAACTACAAATATGAGTATTAATATGAATGAAAATGAAATACATCAGACGCAGCGTTGGTCCTTATTAGAGACCGGCATACTCGGAAGGACGAAGGAGGTGGTTAAGGAATGAATAGATAAATCGTTGGTTAGGATACAGGGACATCGATTACTCATGTCGCGAGCTGACACCACTTGCTCTTGGAGCCGACTGTTGCTGTCCGATCTAATAGGCTTTCGTGTTTAAGCTGAAAACAGGATGACAGTGTTTGTATGCATGTACAGCTGGACGAACGTTTTATTCTTCCGTTCCAGTCATCCGAGCTTTCACTCCGATACAGTTCGGGTTCTCTTACGGTGATCGTTTCTGACGCCGTGTCGCGAGGCGTCTCGCGTTATTAGGAATCGTTATCGAAGACAAGTTTTCAACGGAGCGGATAACCAATATCGGCTTTTTGCCCGTGCTAAGGCATGCATACAAATTATAGACATTACGCTCATAGCAGCATTCACTTTCCTGCGACACGTAATAAATTTTACTTACTTTAGACGCATACGATGGAAATATGGCGTTACTATATAACTGTTTCCAATTTTATACCTGCACGCCACTATCGAACCCTCGGTATGTCAAATATATTTTCCGATCGATAAACTATATTATAGTTTCGGGGCAGTAACATTCCATAAATATTTGATGCAGAATCAATAAGTGAAGAATTCTGTATTACGATCGATCTTCCAATATTATAAAACCTAAATGCTTTGTATAAATAACACTCCGAAGAGTAGAACATCACCGCAACGGTGATTATATTTAATAATGCTTTTCTGCATCAATACATGGTACAGATTTATTTATTCCTTCACTGAGTGAGCTCATTTATAAAATGACGGGAATATTATAGAAACGAAAGAAAGAACATAAATTGCATAAAATAAGGCAGAATATGATTGGTTCAGATATCGGAAATTATATTATACCAACATGACGTAAAATTACATCCAATTAAGGGTAATTATCAAGGTTTGGAAAATTGTGTTTGACGTCACTCACAGAGAAAATATCCTCAAGAAATAATGTTTAGTAAAAATATTCGAAAGGGAATAATCAGTAATTGATCATCAGTAATTTAATATTTTCTTTCTCAAGCGTATCAAGGTTTTTGTATTCGAACTAATAAAAATCAATTAATTAAGAACTCATAAGTCAACCAATCATGAATTTACTCATTTGATGAATGTGCGAAGCACTGATTTTGCGCTCGAAAATTGCACCAATTAAAGATGTACGAAAGTTTGCAAGTTCAGGTGCATTTAAGATGCGTTCAAGATGAAAATCTAATAATTCGCCAGGGTCCTGACTTTTTAATGAACCATCTGTTATAACACCATCTTCCTCACTAAGAACTGATACTGGATAATCAACGCCCTAATATTAAAATTTTTGAATATTATTTACAAAAATTCTACCGAAGATATATTATTATCAAAGAAATATTCTGTTTTGTTTACTTTATAAAAAGAGTTGTAGTGCCACAGAACTTTTATGAACATTAATTGTACTGCAAAACATACAAAGGCACTCAACCAGCACAATTAAATTAATACGAAGTATTACATCCTCCTGTAAATTAAATTCTTGGAAAACTATACCTGGAATGTAAGCACTAATTTGCATACATTTTGCATCTTCAACTGTTACTTTTAAACCATTTTCTGTGCAAAAGCAGATAGCAGTCTGAACAATAAATTAAATTTAAGTAATTTAACTAAACCTTCCCAATGAGATCAATAGGGAATAGAAATAAAATTGCACAAGAAATTGTACCTCTTTAAAATTAAGTCCTTTTAATAACTGAGCAACTGAATTAAGTTCCCCAACTTTAAAACTAATTTATAATTCTCTAAATCTGAATGCATATTTATGCAATGCTTGATGCAGTACCACACTTTGTGATCACAGTTAACCAAGCAACTGTAATATGTTTGCAGGCGAATTGAAGTTTATCTTTCAATACTTGAGATCTATGAAACCAGTGTATCCAATCACTCTCAAATCATACTCTGGTATGATTAATGAAAAATGAAATATGCTATATCCAAATGATGGACATGTGCAATCATTTATTTCAGGTAGCAAGGTATATAGGGATTCTGAGTGGCCCTTAACTTGTATCAAGTATCTTGCGATATTTTTGTTTTTAATCATCCCTGTGTTACCAGTATCATATGGGAAAATATATGTCACGTAACCTTGCTCATACAACGCCATTCAAATAAAATCTGAATTCCTACATTTTTGGGTTTTCATGAAACTTCTGAAATTTTGCCGTAATAACGTGAATTGGTATCAAGGGAACATGATGTAGGAGGAGGTATTCGATTTCGCACGATTCCTGGAATTTCCCGCCTATTTTTATATAAATATATAAAATAAATATACTTTTGTAAATAAAATAGTCGCCGTACATCAGATCTGGTAGATGCACGCAACGCATTTGCATTTGTTTGTAGCAATATAGTAACGATGCATTCCCATTCAATTCATTGTATTTCGTCCACCTCGTCTTTTTGTCACGGTGTGCTGTTGAGTGGTCGCAATACACAATTCTTTTACTTGTGTCTGCAGGGGGTATCTATTGTTGCGTTGCATCACTGACAAGATATAATCCCTTTTTGCGTTGATTTTTACAGCATGGGTAACTTTTGAGTGGAATCACGGAAGCTCATTTAGTGCTGGGCCTACTTATATCTCGTCTGTGCTTCTGGTCGACGCATTCTTGGTGGTCGTGGGGAACGCGCCTAGCTGCTGTCTTCAGTTGCATTCACTCACTGGACTTCCATACCAAGTTAACGAAGACTCCAATCATCAAACTTATTATATTGGACTCACTAAAAATTCAAAACAGAATTTATTTCGCGGTTTTATCGTAACTGACACTACATAAGAGGTTTTACCTTTGGACGCGTGAGAAAGGTGTGCGCGTAATAAGATTTTCACCTGAAGACGTGTATATTTATTTTAAAAACATTATGAGCTTACATTGATGACATACAGCTGATTATACTTATTCATTAAATAGTTATCGCAAGTGTAATATATATCAATTTACATCTGCGTTCTAGATGCACCCCTACGTACTTCCGTTTGATTTCACTGAGAGAAATAAATCAGGGTCCACCGGAGCGCATCCTCGTAGAGAAGTAACACTCGAAATATCGGGCTGACATTTAAACGGTTGGCGCTAATGCGCCGTACGCGGGAGAGCCGAATGACACTCTCAATAATAGATTAGATGCCGGTTAAGTGCACCAACACCGGCCACGCCACGTCTCGTGATTTATTAATCCCGGCACGTGCGTGTATCGAGATTTCCACTTCTCGCCCGCGGACTAATATCGATTCCACGTTTTTCCCTTGCGAAACGAAATTAACGACGAGCTCGAAACGTCACGGTGCAACAGTCCGCGATTCGATACTTCAATAAAGAAGTAGGATTGATTTCGAATTACCATCGCAATGCAATAATCGAGTAAGAATGATATAAGAATCGAGAAAGAATGATATAATTCTTTCGGTTGCAACAGCTCACCTCATAATATTCTTAACAAGTAATATAGGATTGTTGTAAATTGTCAGGAATAACCGCCCGGGATAATGTAACGTAGATTGCGACTGGAAATTTATTCTCACGTAAAGATAAAATAGGTTGCTAAAGCGAATTATTAGACGGGTGGAAGTCGGTTGAGAAACTTCGTTTATGAATATATTACGAAAGGAACTATCTTCCTGCAGTTAGAAAGAACTAAATGGTTCTTGTATATTACTTCTTTTGACGTATCTCGTATATTATCTGAATCTTCATCGAGCCGCGCGCCGTTAATTATTGGCTAACGTATGACAGTCAGAGTCAGATGTTTCGTTGATTTACTCGTCTCTTTACTTCCTTTTATCCTCGGGCGTGATGCACGTTTTAAAGAAATTTTTCAGAGTTAATTTCGTATACTCGATAAATAATAACTAATGGAACGGAGAACGGGGTGGCTATAAACTACGTATATTGAAACGTTTGATCTCGCTTAATGTGACGATCGTGTCGCGAAGAAATCCAAGGAGATCTAAAGGGAACCCTTTCAAGAGCGCGTCCCATCCGGCCCGCAAACCCTTAAGCGTTTAAAAGGTGTCCTACCAGCTGAGTTTTTAGGGTAACTCTCGGCTAAGTAGGTGTCTTCTAAATTAAAAACGAACCTTAAGCACCCCGGGCTGGCGAACGTGCGTGAAGATTCACTCGTGTGCGTGATATTTCGTGGGTTAAGTTTACACGGCTTAGTCGCACCAGTTGCTCACGATAAATACGACCTTTTTCGTGGGACTTTCGTGGTTCACGAATGCACTAAACAGTCACGTGTGTGAGTGCGTACACGTGCATATATGCACCGCATGCAGGATATACAAAATTGTCATTCGTCGAGTACGGAAAGAGTATTTGGCGGCACGAACCTCAAAAAGAGACTCGTATAAACGTATACACATGAATCCGTTTCTCAACGGTGACAAAAAAATCTGTTAGCAAAAGGGTCTAGTTAAAGTTCGTGCACAAAAAGAAAGCTGTTAGCAGAACAAATTTAGGTCATGTTGGTTTTTATCCAATTCAACTTTATACTAACGATACCAAAATTCTTGGAAATTGTATTACGGTCGAAATTGCGTAGATTTCATATTAAATCTACATTAATTAGTCCGCTTTTAATGGCAGATATGGGAGGATTAGTTCCTTTGATATTGGATGAATCTTTATGGTTATTAGGAGAACTTGTTTGACGAAGTTTTTAGTGTCCTTTATGGTACGCATAGAGTATACATGGGCGTGTATTTGAGATCTGTTTTAAAAGGAACCGTCCCCTTTCCTATCCGAGTGATTCACTTTGGTAAACGAAATTTTTCACGTTTACCTTGAACGATAACAAAAGCGTGCCCCGTGAAAGTCTATTGCGGCCATTGTTTGAACAATCTGAGTAAACGGGACAAGATGTTACTTCGTGTTCTCGCGATTCTCAGAATATCGTAAGTTCACAATCGGTATTTACGGACTATGGCTTATCTCAACGTAAGATAATACCGAGTCAAATAGAATATTTCACTTTTTACTATCTCCAACAACGTAGTATTTATTAGATGAAAAAATATAATTATATTTTATTCTTCTTATTATCATAATAGAACAATTGTAGCATACCAGTGAAGTATATCAAAGAAACGAAAGCGTGTCCTGAATAATCCTATAATGTAAACGCATCTTTGTGAATGCAGCGAATTAACACGTAAGTGCAACGAGCGCGAGACGGAGTGCAATAAATCTCCAAGGCGTTTCAGGATTCCGAGCATGAAACCAGTCTGTCCTTCATCGGGGTTTCGTGTCATTATCATTAATGCGTGAAAGGCACTGCCACGTAGAGAATATGGGCAGGTGTGCCCCGCGTTAGGCGATTCACACGTTTGCGACGGTGCGAACTGCTCTTGCAGGATAACGATTTCTGCAGCAGAAACTATTATCCGTTCATCCATTTCACAACTATCATCGTGGTTTCATGCGCAATATCGGGTAAACAATATCCGCTCGACGATAACGTGGGAACACAGTTCCAAGGCGATCGCTGCATGCAAGGCCCTCAAATGAATTGCTGAACTCGTATCATTACCTGGGGCAGTACTCCTCAAATTATGAAGTCATGAATATTTCTCACACTTATTTTCGATGTATGCACAAAACAAGTAAAAAAAGAAGCATTATAATGTGACAAATCGAATATGATTACGTATATTGTTCGTCAATTCATTTGTACATTGCACGTCACTCAATAAATTAAATTGCCCGCTTTATTGAATTTTGTTGTCATAAATACTGTAATGATTTTATGAAGGATGAATAAATACGATTAAATCCACGATTATTATTTAATGGCATTTTGCAGCCAGGTGATATTATACAGCAAAAGCAATGGTGTGTTAAATATTGTAAATTACGGTATCTGCGATCATCGTTATTAATAATGAAAGACATGTCCTGAATCATATATGAGTTTTTGCTGATTTTGTCGATTTCATTGGATTTCTCCATTAACGGTTCATTCATCGGATGCCAGAACACGCTGTAATGGCTATCATTTATCATAAAGATCGGGCAAGATATACGAAAGTTGCAACGATCGCGAGGATGTTTACACGGAGTGGTGTAAATAATCTAACCGAATTGCAGACACGAAAAGAACTCGCGTTACACGTGTAGGCGAGCAGAACAAAAAGCAGTAGAACCAGAATGATACGGCGGTTGGTTGGTGCTGCTATAAAAATACAATAAAATATTCCGGTTTACTAGGCCACTCGATATATCGGTTCACGAGTTCCCCACTTATTCACAAGCGCGCTTTCTTTGACTGAAGTCTCTGTTTGGAAATATTTTGACCAGCGCAGCCAGCCACCGATGCATGAATTTCTAACAGCTCTCTTTTCGTTCTCATCGAGAACGCTCATTCAAGGAGGATTTTATGGTCCCCAGAAAAAAAGGAGGAACAGAAGTATCTAGCGCGGTATGCATTCACCGGAGAGCAGCGAGATATAAAACTTTTATGCATTTTCTAATCCTCCGAAACATGTCAAGATTATCGATGGACCTGGAAATGGCTAATTTTTGTTGGCGTAGTCGTTGTGCTATTAGATAGGTCGCTTTTTCACGATACAAGGTGGACGCACGACGTTGTCCTTGAAGAATGACCTTCGAGGTGGAGACCGGCCATCGTGATCGAACTGGTGTTCGTAGAGGGATCTTCCTCTTTTTTTCGATTCTCCTTCTTTCACGTTCTTTCGTGTCCAGCACTCCTGTTACGTCGGTCGAAATGTCGACACTTAAGGGCCACGAAGTGGACAGAAGCGGCGAGATAAGAGGGGCAGGGAGGTAGGGGGAGGGCGAGTGTGTGGAAGAGAAGGATCAGGACGAATCTGTCGGGGATCGGGAAGGATCGTGCGAATCCTAGAACGACACGGAGATGGACGGCGTGGAGGAGACGTCATCGGGATGTCGTGGAATCGAAAGGGAACGTGAAAGAGCGAGAGAAGGCGAACTGAGAGATCGAGAGAAGATCTCGTTTTCTTGGAACGGGGGAGCCTCACACGGCTTCTACAAAGCGTTTTCGCTCGTTCGATATTCCGAATCCGCCTTGGCTCGTGCTCGTTTTGTTCTTCACGACCGCCGCCGCCATCCGCCGTGTTAAAAAGACGTGTTTTTGCTCACGAGATCACATGTACTGAACTAGGCTCGATCCACGGCCACGGCACCCGTCGTATCGGTGCCTATTGACGGTTTAAGAAGGAAACGTACAAAGCGATTCTACAACCTCTATTTTTCACGAATAATAGAAAAATCTTCTTATACTGAAAAACATAGATGCGCTTGCGTCCGCGACAACGCTTTAAGAACTCTACGAGTAAATAATTCAACTCGTGTCGGGAAAGCAATTATTTGATCAATCTTTGAGATATATTTATAGAAGTGAACATTTCGTTGTAACACTTGGATAATGAAAAGATTGCATCATTTAATACTCCACATTAATTATAGATTTATCGCTACATCAAGAATCATTTAAATTTGTCTACATTTGTGTGGATGAGTGCCGAATAACTTCCACAAAATATTTTAGACGTGTAATTTTAAACAATTTTTGTATTGTTGCATTTTATATTTTGACTTGACTGTTTTATCCATATTCCTCGTCGTATTTCTGGATTCCTTTGTGAAGATACAATAATCGATTACGTTTCAATCGGGAAACGCGGGTTTCTGTCTATACAACATGACGCAATGAAAGTGGATGTCGAAAGTTTATCCTCTGGGCAATTGTTAGCCATAAGTTGAAGATCCAACAAGGGGATCTCCGTCTTACAAAGAAATAATCGTATGGCATGATCAGAAATAGGTTTCCTCCCTTCAAATACTTTCTCGAGCGTGTTTTCAAGATGAAAGGAGGGCAGTGGATGAAAATTGAAAGTAAGAAAGAAATCAATTACACACATCCGCTAGGAGTTATCCGTTTCCTTTATCGAGTCTACGATCGCACAGACTTAATTAGAGCGATTTATGGAATTAAGTTACGATACGATCTTAATTCTCTTATCATTCTTAATAGTCGTGTTCCTGTCGGTGCCTATTTAGATAGGTATTCACGTTCGCAAAACGTGTTGTGTGGTGCCTTTATCTTTACGGTAGTCGGATATTTACTAGTAAATTTAATGGAATACGAACGCGTGGTTCACTTGTCCCTCTACGCTTCCGTGACAATTAGTAATCTTTGATCTTTCGGCTATGATAAGCACATTTAACGTCTCAATACGTCTCACCGCGGAGTTTACTCGTGAAACGCAATGCGATACTTTTAAATCTGATCTCTATTACCTTCTAATTAGAAGATCTGTTGGCCGTAGCTCACGACACTTTGTCAACGAGATATTATCTCCTGCGAGTACTCGTCTCTGCCTACGGCGCTCGTTTCCGGTTAGGAAGTCTAGAGGTGCCGTGTGTCTCTGATCCTACGATTATTTCGACAGGATATCCGGAATGAGTTGCAAGCCGCGAGATAACATTTATCCCCGCAACGTAAACCGTAGAAAGAGAAGTGCAATGAAGTTCGCGGTGGCTCACGTTCAGCGCATTGTTTCAATGCTAACCGGGCTACCCACAATACTATAAAAATCGATCTGGATCTTTAGAACGTGTTCATGAAATTTACGAGAGCACCAAGCAATTAATCTTTTTAAAAGAATGACTCAATTAAGATGTAATATATATATCGCTCACCGTGGAATAAATTAATAAGTAGAATAGCCTCGCTGTCTACATTGTTCCCACACACCTCAAAGTCCCCGAAACGAATTTCTTTCGTTTTCATTATAAAAATGTAGCACGTTATATCTGATAAATCCGAATGCAGTGTAATGATTTCCATCAACTATTGCTTTCGATCAGAAGTAAAGAAAAATAATTAACACCAGACGTAGACGGATTATTAGAAGATATCGAGCATTCTGTGACACTTGAAAAATGTATGACGGGGAGATACGTCGGCATCGCTAAATTTAAGCAGAGGAAGGGAAAAAGAGAAAGGGGGTTTATTAGCCCGCATAAAGTCGGTGGTTTGACGCTAATCCCGGCTGTCGTTCCTCTCTGGCGACACGCTCGGAAAAGGACCGGCACAAAGATTCTGCGACTTGTTCGCACGTTATCCAAATCACATCCCTACAGAGAAGTACTCTGATTTCCGCTTTCCGACAGTAATCCTCTGTATGATCGTTCACCGTCGATTGGTTCAGCTGTTCTCCCGAAAGATATGTTTTCAGCATAAGGATTGAATCAATGAGAAAGAAAGAGTTCGTAAGTCAATCGTATTCAGTCGGAACCTCCTACGTGAATTAGCTTTTTTCGTACTTCTTTCAGACGGGGTCAATGTATTCATGATATCACACCTGATACATGAAACAATAGACAGAACAAATGCTAATAAGAATCTCTTAAACGAAGTATTCATACACTCTCCTCCATTAATATCTCATGGTGGTTTCTTCAAGGACCTCGATATAGACGACCGCGTGTTGAAAGACGTTTTACGCAAATGGCTTTAAAAGGAAGTTTGACGAGTATTAGAAATCAGTTTCAGTTAGGAGCATTCTTTCTTAGCAATCTGAGCCAATGAGGAGCAACGAGGAAGTTTCTCGAACAGGTTTTCGGCCGTGAGGTTAGCCGCAGGCACGCGCGTACGAGAAAACATTCACGCCTTGCCACGAAATACCAATCCTCTCGTTGTGAGGCAAAAGGGAGAGGGGGCGTGAACAGCATTCGTAATGTTTAACAAACCTTCCGGGCGTGTGCTTGTTGACGCGTGGTTGCATATCGATGACAATCATTTAAAGGCGTAACGTTCATTGTCCAATCCGGCGGATTTTCCGCTTACAGAATGTACGTGACTATTGCTGAAAAGTACCGCGTACCTAACAATGACCACCCACGTGATCCTCGAGTAATCAACGTGCGCAAGGTGCGTGTTAATGGGACGGTCTCTCGGTAAAGTTCTTCTCCTCCCTGATCTTTCGAATATGTTTATCCAATGAATTTTGTAAATAACAATCTGCTTTCACCTAAATCTCTGTACAGAAGCAAATTCATTTTTATAATCACAATTAATTTTCATCTAAATATAGTCTCCTCTAATCGTAACACAAAGTAAAGATAGGGTAAAATGCAACATCACCTACATCTAACATCTTTCGACATATTTATGTATAAAGGACTGACCAAACCTCTCGGTTAAATCGAAGAAATATTAAAAAGCAAAGGTGAGTAAGGATAACTCGGCGAAGCAAAAAGAATAGGTGGATTTCGGGCACGAACGTGGTACCCGTATCTTATGGGTACGAGTACAAAATAGGGTGAAGAAGAAATGAAAGAAATGGTTCGACCAGCTTCGTCTGGTTCGGTGATCCTCTCACTCCTTTCCTAATCTTCTTTCCTTTCCACCGTTCCCAGGGGTTAACGTGGGCGAATGGAGCTCTCCGCCGGCCGGAACAAAGCTCAGATAAGGGAGATGGTAACAGAAAGAGAGGAATATGCAGACGTGGAAAAGGATAGAGAGAAAGTAAGTAGAAAGAAGAGAGGTAAAAGTCTCTGTTATCGCAGTTCGAGCCAAGCTGAACCAAAGTCGAGACTGTGGACACTTCCAAGTATTTTTCACGGTAATAAATAATTCGGAACGAACGTCATTCCGTGAGGTGACACGGACCTCCTCTCCGAGGCAGGGATAGAGGCGTGTGTTCGATAGCCAACTCTCTTTTAGCCTTCCTCGATATCCTTCTTTGTTACTCCTCAAGTATCCCTATACTTTTATCATTTCTTCGTTTTTTATCCCTCTTCTTGCTGGTCGTCTTATTCCCAGTTCTCTGTCTCTGTCTTTTCCGAATGTCTCGTTTCGGTACGGCAATATCTACATTCGAGGTGTCCACCCCGGGGGCGCGGGGGCACGTGGGCCACGAAGGCACTTACACGACCTATTTCGAGGACCGGAGAAATAATGCCTCTCCTTTGGTGGGCCGGTCGATCGCGATTACAGGAGCGCGCCGCGGGTTCCACGCTTCCAAGGGCCCCTCTCGACTTCCGGTTTCGACGTGGCGCGCCGATTCTACCCGCGAAAGTCGCCAGCCTCGGACGCCAGATCCGTGATATATCCAAAGTGGAGCACGGTATTACGGGTTAAGAGCCTTGGATAAGGCGAACGAAATATATTTTAGGCGACAATACCGTCTCCCACTTACCACTCGTCCGTAAAACGGCGATACCGTGTTATCTGCGTTTTAGAAAAATTGTGCCGTACGGATGGAGAACCGAGCAGTCCGGCATGGAAGATTTATGGCGATTAAGGTAAGGTTAAAAACTCTCGCGATTGATAGAGCAAGTGAGAGTAGTTTCAGGGACGAGGATATCCAAATACGAGAGTGAAGCCCACTTAAATCCATGGTAATCCTACAAATGGAGTCGAACAATATGGTTGTATCATTCCCTTTATCTTATGCAATTCGATACTTACATTCGGGAAGTGGCCGAAAAGATATCCTGGCAGTTTAAGTTTAATATATGGATTATATGAAGAATTCGATCATAACGGAGTACAAGCGATATGCAACATGATCGAGACGAGTAACAATTCCATTGGAGGTACTGCAATTGCGGTTAGTCGTACCCGCCACAAAAAAATGCAACATCGTTTGCTTACCGTAAGGATCAAACCTGTTATTTGTGAAATATCGATCAACGTACGGTATGTCGGTAAAAGTAACGGATCCCGTTAATGGAAATTTGAGATTTGAAGAGCAGATTCACGTAGCCACGTCTTTTAGGTAAAATACGGCCGGTGCTGGCAGCACGTGGTGCACGTGCTAAGAAAAGGTCTCGATTTAGACTGCCGCGACTGGCTTCCACTCTTCGTCGCGTAATTTGGCTCTTCGCCTTCCGTTTACCGAGCTGGTTAAGTTCAAGAACACGGTCTTAATTTTAAGGAGATGAGAAATTGTGCCAGTCAAATTTGTAATAACTTTTCGATAATAACAATGATTATTATTATAACTATTTACATTCTTGAAACCTACTCATTTTTCCTTTCCCTTAAAGACCGCTATTTAAATGGTACACGAAAGTTATGTCACTTTGAAACTGGGCTAATGAAGGGGGTAAATTATAGTCGGACGTTAGAGGTTAATGGGAGGTCGAAGAATAAAGAAACGCCGCGTTAGCGAAACAGGATCGGCCAGAGAAAAAATTGACAGGCTAAAGTACAGCCCTTCGTATCATATCCAACTTGTTTCCAGCGAGTAGTGCTACATTTTTCACTAACGCCTCGACGTCTCCCTCTTCTTCACCTTTTTCTCCCTCTTTCATGCACCATGGACAAGAAACACGAGCGCCCCGCGGCGAGTCGGATACACCTCGACCGAATTCCGGGTAAAAAGCGAGGAGTAATCACTCTCTTTCTCTGTCTTTCCCTTATACTTCATCCTTCTCCGTGTCTCCTCTGTCTCATTCACTCCGTAGTCCCGCAAGCTCATTGCGTGCTGCGGGGGGGAGGGGGGGGGGGCTGAATTCCGAAGGAGACGGCAAAAAACCGTTTTGGGCGGCTGAAGAAGGGCGAGGGGCCATAAAAAAGGGCCGGGGTTGCGGAGGAGGCCCAAAAGTTGTTCTCGTGTTCTAACAGTTGTAACTCGGCGCTTAATGTGGCTAACCCGCCGTGATCGGGCAACCGTGTCGAATCCTCGTCTAGCCGAAAACCAGTGAAATCGATATCACGAGATTTACGATCGGTTTCAGTTCGATCGGCCAGCGTACATGAATTACGAACAGTGCAAGAGATACGAGATGAATATCCATCACGATCAACTACCTTAATGTTTTTTCAGCTGGTAGGGAGGCGGACCTTCGAAATCGTCTCGTAATGATTGGGATACCGAGATTTCAAAACAGTACAGCAATTTACGCTTATCACGGTACTCTGTCTCTAAATGTCCATACTAATCATAGTAATCACCAAACAGGATAAATGGCGGATATTATAATTAATATGTCTATCCTTTTTCAATGCTTTTAATAATATGTAAAACAGCAATAATATTCATCCACTTTATGGTAATTAAACATTTAGGTGTGAGTGCTCAAAGATATTAAATCCTCAGAGTGATTACTTCTTTCTCATAAGATGGACATACGAAGAGGTAATATATGTATGGTAATAAAATGCAGAATTATGTTATTGGTAATATGCTGATTCCTGACCTCTGTAAGTGCAACATTGTGCTTGTGTCACATATATGTAATTACCGATGCTATTGAAAAATCCGCGAGGATGATTGACATTGATTGCTTAGAAATGGCATGCGGTAGATCATTGTTATTCATTACGATATGCTATTACGTCTGCAGCCATTACCGAAAGCGACGAAAGTATTTAATGGAGATTGCACGGCGAGAAGATCCAAGACGGCGGCACCGTAACAAACGCAATTCGAAAGAGATCCTCGCGTGGATTCTCGAGTTCGCCGAAGAGCGTAACGGTTATCAAAACCTGCAACGTCTTAATGGTTCGTAAGCTCGTTTTTCTAACGGAATACATGCGTGGTATGGTGGTGAAAGATCGAAAGGTTATGGAGCGGGATGGACGTGAGTGCGAATGAGAGTGACGTGACGCAGTCAGCGGCTCCCTGCGGTCATCGAGAAATGTTAATTAAACGCCTTTCCTATACATGGACCCGGTAGTGTTCTGTAAGACGCATTTGGTTGCCTTAGACGAGTATTTGCCTCCAAAGAACCGCTCGAATACCTTTTCGAATAAAGTATCTTAAGTCGCCTCCTAAATACGGTGCCTGTCAGCGGCACGTGAGAATTCTTTAATTATGACCATTAAATGTTTGTACACTGATAACGTACCACGCCCAAAGATCATGTAGCTTGAAGTTATGACGAATATAAATCTAACATTGCGGATTCTATTAACGCATTGAACTCAGCTGATCTATGTTTTGCAAACTAAAATTTTTCTTCTCAATAAAAAAAGTGAGCTACTAATGTGTTCTCGAATATCAAACATTTCTTATCGATTTACACGAATGTTCTCCTTGAAAGATCAAATTTACAGTGATAATATAGAGTGAAATTCGAAGGCTACTATCTTAGAAAAAGGCACGATCTTACACATAAAGATCGGGAAATTTCGGTGGTCTTTACGACGCGTAAAAAAGGGAGAGTCTGGTAAACCGCAGCTAGTTTCTAAAACGATGGTGTTTAAGACGGTTTCACGGCATGGTAACCAATGACCGCACATACGCGGACTCTCGTGTGTTCGAGCGAGGGGGGCCTTGAAAATAAACTAATAAAACGACGTTTCACAGGCGTTTACACTAACAGCGGTGGCATGAGTTCGAGGCAGCACCACTGGCCGCAATAAAAGTAAAACTCGCCGGCGAAGGAGGTCCCCGAAACTTGCCAGATTTGAGGGATCGAATCCGTCACCCTTTGTGGACAGAAGGATGCCGTTGGCTTTATTGCTCTTCCTCTCGGCGTGTATGTCTTTCGATATGTGGAAAGCACGAGTTGTTATGGGCGTGCCGACTCTTAAAGTCCGTACAAATCTGAGCGTACCGACGCGTCGGTGTACTTTTAAAAGGCCGCTTTGTGAGCACGTTTCAAGGCATACGAGGAAATGGAGAGTAATAGCGATGAAAACTCTGATCATACGAAACACACGACTATCCTCTCATCTCGATTCTTTACTGTAATTTCGTTGATTGCGTCTAGAATTTCATATCGCCTGGAATATATCATTATCTTATGGAATATCTTGCAGCGAGTAGAAAACTAGTGGTATGGTAGTAATAGATTATACCGGGTAATATAATTAAGATTTATACGAAGTATCTTGTGACAGATTAGAATTTTTGTGATTATTGTTACTTAATTAACAATGATCGTCAAACGACGTATAGTTTGAGTATTACGACGACCCTGGGCAACGGGGCCTGCAGCATGTGCCGCCTAAATGTATATATACACATGGTTCGTAAACTTGGGATATATTCCACGAAAGAGAGCGGAATATGAAAGAGGCATGGGTGGTTGTGGCGAGGAGGAAGAAAGGTAAGCAAACTCTGTTTCCCGGTGATCCAAACCAAAATCCACAGTACATGGAATTCGTGGATCTTGTGGAGAGAAAGAAGAAGGATACTCGGAAACGTGGGTGATGTTATTTCTGGCGCGGATGTCGCCGTAGGATAAAAAATCATGGCCGGTTCTTTCTCTCGTTGCGCCTAGGTCCCTTTACCCCGACGAAATCATCGGTATGCCATAACGCAACAAGGGTTTCGAATCACCAGCTTCAGACGTCGTAAATTCGTCAGAGCTTAGCGCGAACCTGCTACCGCATGGTTTATGAAGCATGAGATTACCTTTCAGGAGGTCACCGGGTGGGGATCCGGCGACGTGAAGTACATTGAAATTAATGTCAAAGACTGCCGGGGGTTTGCGGGAGTACCGGACGTGACTGGTAGGACAGTGAAGCGGGAACAAGATTTAAGTCTTGCCCCTTTCTCCACACTTATCGGTTTAAGAAAATCCATATGTATAAAACAGATTTGATCAGAGGATCTATCAAAGGTAACGTTCACGGCAATCTACGTTTAAAGTTATTTCTTACCTTCAAATCGAAAATCACCGGCAATAAGGAAAGCAATGATAAATGATTATGTAATTAAGCTCTACGAACCTATGGAAATATCTTTCGGTTATCGTTTGTTAAACAAAGTACCCTTATCTGAAGCGTAACTCGAAGAATAATGAGCATAGGACTAAGCGCGATGTATCGCGAATAAATGCGAGGAGAAATTCGAAAAGAATGTCCGTCGGTGGCTTTGTACACCGATGAATCCGCGGAAAATTCGACGATCGCAAAGAATCGCGAAGACCTCGCCGGTGATTATCTTTTTAATAAACCACTGTCGAGCTCGGAGATTACCGCGCCTTTCCTTTCGATCTACGTACACGCGTTTACTATTACGTGGAAATGTACAAGTACATAGCTACTCTCGCGTGGTGAAACCGTATAGGTAAGCACGGTATGTAAAGGAACGAATAAAACCGCGGCGACGGTGAATAGAGTGAGAATCATGAGAAGTGAGATAAAAGTCGAATGACAGGGAAAGGTTACCGAATGTTCGAGGGAGTGGAACAAGGAAGGGAAGATATATCAGCAGGTAGATGAAGAGAATAAGAAGTACAGATCACGGGGGAGACATCCAAGAGTCATTCTACGTATCAATTAGAGGAGCAGCTATTAATTTCTGAGAGGTAACAGGTATGTTAACAGAGAATACAATTTTTCTCGTTCAATCTCTTCATCTCTCTCACGCACGCTGGATATAAAGAGACATACCTTACGTTAACCTCCCCATTTCCTCCACCGACATCGTCTACCTTCATTCCCTGCATTACTCTTTCTTTCTTCGTATCATCTTTCTCTCGCTTTGCCTAATCTTGGGAATCGAGTGTGTTGAACGCGCCAGCGCGACTGGTTGCCATTAATAGATATGTCACACGCTGCCAATTAAGAACGGGTATATCGGTACCCGTGATTAATCCTGCTTGTCTCTCAAGATCTCACATGATATTCATGCACGATCGTCTCTATGAATAGCACGCCGATGTATACGTATATGTGGATATACCGCACCAACATACATATATTTCAAAACGTACACTCGAATACGTAAATTCGTATCGGCACGCGTACGTGATTGGAAATTATGTTCTCGTGCTACTCCCGGCAAGTTAGTTGCAAGATATTGAAATACCTCGTGGTATTCAATAATATCTACATCGATGCTGCTACGAAGTGCAACGAGCTTAATGAAGTTATTCGTAGTATAGTGTGCTTCGTACCTGAAAAATGACGCAACATATTTTAATGTAAAACAAATATACATATATTTACAGATACTGTCTTTCATTAAGATCCTGTTGTGACTGATTACTTTAACAATGGTTAAATAATTGTTTCTCAGAATAACGAGTATAAAATATTGGTAATCTTACTCTGAAAACTCGTTGAATCGTTTCTGATTGGTTAAGTGTATATGAAAAATTAGCATAAGTGATGGTAATTGTAACGAAAAGAGATGAACCAAGAATGACGGGGTCCGCAAGCATGGAACTGGTGCAGGTCTCACGGATGAACGGTTCGTTTGCCTGGCTCGTGGATATTCTTGCGGACGAAACACTACACTATCGTTCCTCCCAATCGCTCAGGAAAATCAATTCCTCCGTGGCCCTTGTCGCGGTTCGCGCATCATTACGTTTCACGCCTCTCCGTGATCAAGCGTGAGGCACGATGAAAACACTTTGTCAGTTTTAAGTTTGCTTGACTTCATTTTATCGCGAAGTCCGAGAGAGAACTTTCAACAGGATATACAATGTCACTCGAGGCTTCGTGTGTTCGACATAGCAACACTTGCATGAATAATTCAATAGATTTTACGTGCGAAAATAAAGTTACTCACATGATGGGAATGCTTGCAATATACTCTGCGTTTTAGATGACTTTTATTATGACTCGTAATGACTCGTTATTAATTTATTTTTTAAAGTAAACTATGTATTATACTACTTTATAAATTTATGACTTTCTCTTTGGAACTCAGGAAAACAATGATCTATTATTGCTAATACCTACCCCGAGATCAATACTCGAAGGTACCAGTATACCTCCGAATGTCGCACCTAAATCTTCCGTTTATCGAGTCAGCGGGCGGAACACCGGTGCATCCAGTTTTACGGCTGTTGCATCGCCAATTTCCGCGTACCGCAAATTTTATGCACCTGTTGACCCGCGAGTATATCCACTATCGATACACGTACACACGCGAGTATTAAACGTCTGTATAGAAGCGTACGAATATATATATATTTTTTCGCGATGAGAAGAAACAAAAAGGAGTCAGAAGTTCCTTGGCGCTGCAACCGCTTGACCTAACGCAAGAGATCATACCCGGGGTGAACCAAAGTACGGGGTTTACTACCTGCTGTCCCTCGAACTGATAGTAACGTCATCGGTATGATTTGTTATCCAACTCCAGGGAGGAGCCGTGAGGATAGTGTGAAAGTCTCTGCGCACGAGAAAGAAGAAGAAACTTGAAGCCACGCAGCCCGCGTATGATGATCGAGGAATGCGTTTTTCACGCTTCTCAATTCGAATTTGCTGTTGGTGTGTTAAACGTGAGGTGGCAAGAGAGGCCATGTTCGCAGACGCCGAAGAGATCACCTTAAGCTGTCGAAGATTCTCTTGGTGCTTCTTCTTACTTATTGTTAGAATTACTCAGCGGTTAACGTGAGTCGTGTCAAATTTTGATTTGCAGCTCATTTTAATGCATTACCTCGCTCGATATTTTCCGTGAAAAGTTATCCCTGTATCAACGATTTATAGATGTAGCGAAAGTATTATTGCATGTTTTACTTTATTGGCGATGAACGATGAAAAGCATCGGGTGAAATATAGTTTGAAGCCGGTTAATTCCTAAATGAAATTTAAATTTGAAGCATACCTCGATCCGGAAAGAAAATTTTCGTTCGTGCATACTAAACGGAATGTCCCTTAAATGACTTCAAGTTAGTTTAACGAATTTATAACGCTAATTTGTTATACGTTCCCATTGTTATGCGCCGTCGGAATTATTATTCCAAGTATTAATTACCTGACACGAGCACGCACGGGGAATGGATGTAAAGTGTATGTAAATTAAATCCATGTGCCTTGCTCCTGTTATAACGAAATATTCAAACCGTGTTGCAAATCGCGAAACATTTTTGCGGTCTGAAATCACTCGCAGGATGAAATCATTTGGTTAGTCAGACTACGATATTGAAGGTTGAATATTGGTATGCAATTCAGCTACTGTATTCTTCGAATTTTCATCCTGTCTACTCACGAGTGATTGCTGATGAATATTCGGTTTTACCAGGAACAGTCTTCGTGACAAATTGAATTTTATCGAACATACAATATAAACGTTACTTAGAACGTGATGTATCCATATTTGCGACCCGAGACACCTTCGGTGATTAATTCATTTGAATCGAGAATAATTTCCACATTGTACCTTCCAAGAACGACCCCGTTACCGAGCTTGCAATGTATGAATGGAGAGGAAATGAATCACGTTGTAAACGCCCTTGTCTCTTCTTGACTACTGTGGTGTTAACGATAAACGGTGTTCAAGATGTCTACGTTTCTCGTTCTAGCTCACGAAACAGGTTTACGTTAATCATGTCGTCTGTTAAAGTGGTGGCGCTGCCAATTAGCACATTTTCCGAGCGAACAAAAAAACCACGCAAAGTGCGACCACAATCACGTAATCTTTAATTACTCCTGATTTCATTCCAAGCTAAATGTCTTCATTAGACATTAGACGATTTTAACAGCATTGCAATGCATTTTTACATCGAAGATACCATGCGTGAATGATTTTAGTGCATTTCAGGGAAACAGTTAACGAATATCAATGAATGAAAGTTGGATTATGAATCCATTCTTGGAGAATAAGAAGAAGCTGACGCAATGGGTTCATACACCCGCTACTCATACGGGGTAATATCTACAAGCGTATGCCAGAAGATAGACGGAAAGATGTTGGTAGAGGAAGAGAGAACACACGACATTCCATTCGACCAGGGGCGTTTCCGTTTCCCGTTTCACACGACCCGAGCAGAATGTCGCAGATGAACTCGTCCGGTAAAAGGCGAGAACCCGCCTCGACGACGTTCTCTGGATTCCACTCCGCTGCTCGACCGATTGGCACCTCCTGCTACGCTTGTTATGTTACTTTGTCAGCGTGTGAGAATAAAATCGCTATCGCAATAAAAATGTTAACATATTCGCTTGCCGACAAGGGTTATTACACTTTTCAAGTGTCGTCCATTTTAGACATGTTCCTTGTGTTATCCCGTGCGAAACTGTTAATTAACTTCTTCCTGGTGAATGTTGATATATAATATGTCCCATTTATAGGTTTAAATGCCGAGTCTTACTATTTAGTGTTAGAAATAAGGTGCATTTCAGTTGTACATCTTCCACTGGATAAATATTATTTATGGTTGTCTGGAATTAATTTATAAGGTAGAAACAGAAATGGCACCTCTTATGATATAATCTCTGATATTAAGATCTTAATAAAAACACTAACACAATAGTTACTTAACTTGATTCCAGCAACTTGATTCCTTGTTAGGTCTAATATACGTTCGCATATTCCGACATGTATTTCATATTTATAGTTAGTATTTATAGCCTAAATAACTTCAATAGATTCTTAAATAGCTTTCTTCAGTAAACCTTCTGAAATATCGCGATTCATCTTGAATTAAACTTAACCCGGACGATCAATGACACTCGTAAGAAAAGTTCCGAAAAAGCAGACTATTTATTTAACAAGAGAGTTTACGCCGATGAAACGCAGAGATACGAACCGCAAGCCCGTTAACTTTACTGCCAGAGTTTAACTGGAGGTCGTATCGCGTAATAAATTGCATTGCAGTTTGAGAGCCGAGTACTATGTTTGCTTTGCTTCCCTTGTCAAGCATATGCCGCGTGGGGGCATGTTCACCACCACTATGCAATATCACTAACCTCAATGAGAAATCATTTTTTGTCTACCCTACTTTGCTATACCTTTTCTCCGATCCATCTTAAGAGTTTTCTGCGAATTTCTCCCATAAGATTTACTTTCACACCGTACGGAATAATAGAAACTCCTTTTGATTGTGCTCGAAAGCCCCCGGGAATTCGACTGGCGAAAGTCTATATTGGTACCGCAGTCGGCGACTTACGAGCTCGATCCGCACACCTCTTACTCGGGCATTAAAGTCACCAAGTCCAGATCAAGAAACTCCCAGATATTTCTTAACGTGCATAATTTGCCAAAGTTTTTCCTATTTGTATATTATAACATCCGCTGCATTGTGCGGCTATATTTAAGTCAGAATAAATAAAATTTCTTTAATAATTTTACTCCTTCGTTGCTGCATACCTAATGTATAACACGTAAGATTATATCACATACCTATATAATATTATAATTGATAAATTTAATTTTAATATTGATGGTACTATGTGATGTATGATATTAAAATAATAACATATATGTTTACATATATGTTTACATATAATAGTAGGAAATGGCGTTTGGCAGCTTTAAAATAATGTTTGTTTCATGAAAGATATATCATTCAAAGAAGTAACGATGCTGTTACAAGTGTGCCGGTGGTGAGCAAGTTGAAAAGGAGTTGGTCCCGACTGTATACTTTTCTCCCTTCTGGTCTCCAGAGGCATTGCCCTTTTTGTGCGTTGAATCTACCGCTACAAAAAGCAAAACACTGCTGGCACGCGAGCATGCCTGCTTAAAAGGATATCCCGCGAATTTATCGGGTCCCGTTTTAACTAATTCGGTTATTAAAATGGATGTCTTCTGGCTTTACGATGTTTGGTGAGCACGCGAAATAGGTAGTCGTAAAAATGACCAGGGGTGCGTGACATTTGCATTACCATTATTCTCTTAGTGGTATAGCTTGTTATCTCTCTCTTCTTTTCTCTCCATCTTTTTTCTTTTGTATTTTGCCTACCATTTAATGAAAAAGAAATATATGTCTATGGTTTGGAGGCAAGATAGAGGAAGGGATCTTGCCTCCGTGGTGCAAGAGGCACGACACGGGAACGATTTGTTTCTCGTGTCTTTTAACGCGGTTGGATAGTTAGTCTCCTTAACATTTACATAATATGTGAACCTCACGTATGGGACCAGAATAAATTCGTTTTAATTGAATAAATTTAATCCGTAGACCCGCCGTTAGGCGAATAAGTTAGCATAAACGATGTAAACTCTTAGAAATGTGAAACGGGAATCTGAATCTCTCGATGTTGAAATATGCATTAGGCTAGTCCTTATCTCCTGCTAGAATAAGTCGTGCCAAAAATACGTGACACCGATGCGAAAACTCTGATCTTATCCAACCACACGCGCGATGCTCCATACATAATCTTCTCATGAGCATTAGAGTATGCTCTAATATTCTACAATTTCACTTGCGTCCTTAGAAAAGGAGGAATTAGATTTTTTAATCTGCCGCTCTTCGTGTCCTCAAAGAAAAGTGGTAAAAGATATTCCATGGAACAACAGGTGTCCCCAGCTTTTCCTTTTATCCCTTCTCATTTACAATGTATGCATACCCGGTTACACTAATCCTGTTTTTGGTGCTTTCAAAAACTAAATCCTCTCGCATTCTTCTTCTTCTTACACTTGATTTTGAGGAGGAACCCTTTGAAACTTATTACACCTCTTTAAGGATATAATAGCCATTGAAAGCACGTATCAGTGACACAGGTGCGAGTACGATAATAAGATGATGATTTGAAATGGTCGAATCGTTTTGAAACAGAATGTATGTACAAACGACCCGCAGTGAATTCTTGAATTCCAAGACACATAGTCTTCACGGTCTCGCGCGGAACGCCTCTAATCCTCGAGCGCAGTCACATCCGTGGCAGCGTCTATGAGTTATGGCAATCGGGTGCATAATTCGCCCGTTTCTCATGCTTTCACCCGGCTGTCAAACTAGCGGAGACTCGCGTTTGCCAGCTCGACGGCGTTCCCTCGTTTCACTCATAATCTAACTCGAAATTGTATGTCGACAAGATGTTCTACCTCTTGCTACACGCGTTGGCTGCATTCACAATGCATTCCGTTGCTTATTATTATTGAAATTATAACAAAACCGGACAATTGTGTTAATACCTTCACACAACTCTCGCGTTTTGATGCCAGTAATCAATTAACGAATCACTGGAACTAAAAAAATCTGAGAAAAACATAATATCGTAAATGCGATTATCTCCTTCTAGTAATTGCTGTTGGCATAATGCAAGCAAGCAAGTTTCTAGTGAAAAGAAATAATTATCCCGTTGCAGCGAAGATGTTGCTGCAACGAACTGCGACCGAATTATTTCCAAACATCGTAACGTGTTCAACGTGTGACGAGTTTTTATCCGTCTGTCCCTCATCAATCATGTTTTCGCATAATTTATGCAACCTCGCACAGCACCCACGTGTTCTAATGGTGAAGCAGGATATCGCTGGAACGTCGCAACGTTCCGGGACCTTAGCCCGGACAGCTCGTTAACCATGAACGCAGCGTGGTTCATGCATAACGTAGTAGCCATGTCTGAATCTGTAACCGGTGTATGCACCGAGTACACTTAAGACCAATGCGTATTCTCGCATAGACCCACGGAATGCTCTCCCTCGGTTTGCATTTAAACAGTGGGGGAATAGAAAGTCGATTTCTCAACGACACTGAAATAATTTAATGGGATGTAATCGCTTCGGTTTCGAGGTGTTCTTAGAGAAAGAGGGACATTCGTAATACCGGTCGGCGCCGCTTACCGATCCCATTTGTCTTCTGGGTAAAGACGTGGCTACACCATCAAGCCGCGTAATCGCGCAGTGTAAGGCATACCGGCGACTATGCCTTTGCAGAACGAAGAAGACTGATATGCCTGGTCAACGAGGCTGGAGGCTGCATCGTAACCTTGAAGATCGAAGAAGACCGTGTGGATCGCTTAACATATACGTGTAACCCGTAATTAATCGTCATCGCATGTTCCAGATCTTCCTGTTTCAAGTAAAACAAGCGTGTGCGATAGGAATCCTGTAAATCTGATCACTGTCGAATGCCGCGCGATGCACCTACATCATGTCTTGTTTTATTCTCCCCTTGAGATCAGGACCTAATTCTTCCGCGATGTACTTATATAAGGTGAATCTTACAGAATTGTAAACGAACTTCATACATGGACGTAATTATCTCCTTCATACTTGTGCCACATCTTTCTCGTGACACGTAAATTTTTCTTATTTAATCCAAATAAATCCAATTTATTTTTGAAATATTTATAATATTTATAATGTAACTACCCGTTCTGATTGTTGTTTTATCGGAGGATTAGAACAATGTGTGGATATTAGGATTATTTGTCTCTTACCAAAGGTGGTTTTGCGATACTCCAGGTATGAATTGAATACACTGTGTTAAAAAGGTCACCCTATAAGCGGATATGTAACCGTGTACCTGTACCTACATTGCACAAGCATCGTGGAGAACGAAAAACGATCGTAATATTCCGTTCGCGGATGGTTTCTATGCAAATGCGGTGAACGACTGTCGGTAGGTATTCGAATGAGGAGAGGCCAGTGTATCATCTTTTATGTATATAGTATATATGCAGCTTGAAACAGCTGCTTTACCGTCCACGACGATCGCTTTGTAGATAACATCACCACAAGTTTTGCCGTATGTTCACCGAGCTCTCCGAAATGCTATTACAAATGTGTCACACGTATCTAAATACTTAAGCGCTCGCCAATCTCTTGGGTTGCATAAAATCAAGAAAACCGCGTGAAATATGCTTGACCCAGTAATTGCACGGCACTTGGTGCCAACTCTTCCATGATTTATTCTGAAACGCGTATCTATGAATTCATAGCGCTATACACAAAGAACGTGTCTTGAAAGAGGAATGAGAACGATTTATCAGATGATAATTTATCAGCATATATATCGTGCTTCCTACCTTTACACACGATTTCAAATAACTTCAACCACCGTGCGTAACGCGGTCAAAGCAATTACTACAATTTTCATGTGACAAACTCCGTGTTCGGATTGAGGAGAAAAAATTCTGTATCAATTCCGTCTTCGGTGGAGTCGTGAGTCACGAGCAAAAACGATCAATGAGATTCCATTATCTTCAGGGAGCGCGAAAGAAAATAAAGGACACGATTGTTTTTTCCTGCGGCGCCCGTATCCGGACGTATCAACCCACCATGTCGGTGGGTTTTTGTCGGTGCTCTTGCGCGTCTCTCCCTCGAGAGCCGAGAGTCCGTACAAGTAATACCACGCGATACTTTCGGTGAAAAAGAACGGTATACAGGGTGTCCCACGCAACTGGAACAGTCTCTACCTCCTAAACGGTTGGAAATAACAGAAAATGTTATATAATATATCAAAGTTAAATAGGATTGACCAGTGCATAATACGCAAATACTTTTATGTACTTTTGTGCACCGGTGCATCTGAAAAATGGAACTGCACGTTTTTTAAAATGGAAACCTATATTTCTGACCACACTCGTTGATGTATTTTTATGTGCTCTACATAAAAGTATTAACACACTTATGCCCTAAACTTATTCGTTAGGAAGTTATCGTAGCTAAAAGTTTCCTCAATTATTTTGGTCTGCTAATTAACTGGTAAGTATTCATTAACCCGTGTGCGATCGTTTGGCGACTCAGCGTTTCCAAATCATGGTATTCATGAACAATGAAACACAATTGATATTTTAATTTTGTTTAGCAAATGCAATCAAAATGATACTGAGGCTGCAAGGTTGTATTGGAAGACATGTTCTCTTATTTCCAACTGTTTAGGAGGTACAACCTGTTCTAGTTGCGTGGGACACCCTGTACCATCTTCAAATTGAGTTAGAGTGAAATTGGAAGATGATACACCGAGCAAGGCGTGATATAAATGTGAAGGATTTAAAAGTTAGGAATCACGGTCGTTAGGTGGTTCATGGGGGACTCGTGTCTTTTTCCTCCGGTATCCATAACGTTAATGCGTTACATTCCTGCCCCCAGACGTACGAAACTCTAAGTGCACAGGATAGAGAGAATAAAGTGTCACTTCGCGATGTAGGTAGGAAAGAGAAGATGCAGTAGATGGAATCGTTGCTGGCGCGAGTCGTAAGTATATAGAGCCATATGCAGGCGGGTAAATAAACTATCCTGGTATTATCGTCGGCTTGCAACACGTTATACGCTTGTAAAACCGCGAAAACAAATGCTCGTGGCGACAAAGTTAAGGAGATGGGAGACTACCTTGGCGCTTATGCGGGGGAGCAACGGCTCAATACACTCGTCCGCGGGTTTTATACGTATGGTCGACCATTAATGAAACGCGGACAGCTTTGTCAGTCCGGCAGGGATTATCTCGTCGAAAGTTCCACGTTGCAGCTCTTTTGCAACAGGCTGCTGGTACTGCTGATTCTGTTGCTGCCGTTCCTCAGCGCGCGAGCGTTCCGAAACAAGCTTACGTAATCGGCTTGAGAGGTACGATTGAACCGAACATCCGTATTAAATCCACCATAATGTATTTCGGAGAATCATCTCCACGGAATTTTATAATTCCCAAGTGGGTTCGTGTATTAATAATTTTACTCTACTAATACTCTGCTTTTCTGCTATATTAAACTAGGATGTTCCTCAAGTTCAAATCTCGATTCCATGTGTAATAATAGTTGTGGCTAACAAGATATTCACGAATAAAGCATTAAAAATGTTCCGAATTGTGTTCAGAATTATTTGATTTCAAATAGTTTGATGAAGGCCTTTCCATCCAGTTTACTTGTAACACGGTGGTGGTGTTTTCATATAATTAATCGTGAACGCGTAATACTCGGTGTGCTGCGGGACCATGTAATAATTGGTTGCCCCGTTTTAGTTAACGAGACCTTTAAGCGCCATTTCAGTTCTCGAGCATCGGTAAATCTCCGGCAATATAAGTACAGGTTTCCGCACCGTGAACGTAATGTTCGACACCATGGATAGTAATTATTGGTGCGATTCGTATGATTTAATTCCTATTACGCCATTATCACCATTTGGCGGTGTTTATAGACCATTGTGCGGTAAGGCGTGGTCTTAATGACACCTAGATACTAAGAAGCATTGTACGATATATATTTATAACGACGTCGGTTAAACTAGTTTTTATCAATCTTTTCTAACTATCCCCACTGCTGTACTGCATTATTTTACGACAGTGTTCGCACCGCATTAATGCAAATTCATTGCCTGAAAGATACTTCGCGACACGAGTAGTATTCCTGCTACGACATTGATTACAAATGTCGATATCGACCAATACGTGTTAAGACTCTATAGTAGATGTTCAAATGATAATTGCAAGACGTGACGTCGAAGGTGGGATAAAATAACCCACCTGTTCCGTAGGTGTAACGATAATTCCCCCTAAGCATTCTAAATGCTTCTTTCGAGAGAACTACATAGAAGCACACGTACGGAGGGTGCACCATAAGCAATCGCGATAACATAATGCGTTCCTCGGGACTGCTATAATCCGATATCTCTGTTGCTCTCGTGCTCTTACTGGAAACAACTTGCTGGGTTGCTCTCTATCCGTGCAAAAGATCGTTTAGATATAATTACTGACAATCCTCAAGGGCACCGTATCTCTCATGATTGGCCATTTCTATGGGTTTCAGTGATCGTTAACGATCCTACGAAGGGAGATCGTAAAGGAAGAAACAATATTACCGGCATTCTTCGACAGTGTGACCAATGCAGGTGTACGCCGACTCTTTCGTCGTTCTATAAATCTACGGTACATGTTCTTACCATTCGAAGTCAACGTGAAAATCAATTTCGTTTGGATTTATTCTACGACATTCCAGGCACGTCCCGCGGTGTCTACGGGACGTACAATCGGCGAGGATCTTCGATCAGAATTACTCTCCGGCTTGTAACCACCGACGATTTAATTTACGCGATTGATCGGAATGATTACAATTTCAACGGAGGAGTATTATAAATAAGAAATATGCATACCTTAAGGATGATACATAATACATGTTATGCGCATTCCACTTAATTTGCATTTTCGCGGGTATACACTATACACATATTCAAGACGTTCGACAGTACTGCGTGTTATTTTAGCATCGGTAATGTTATTATTCTATGCGGAAATGCATCCGGCGGGATAATGCGAGTAAACGTAATCTCATTAGAATTTAAGCCATTGATAGTACCGGTTTCATAATTAATTCAACGTGCTCCGGAGGATATCGCATACCGTTCCATCGTTTCGCTATGTGACAGAGTCACAGGATATCGCCTTTAGAACACTCCCTGAGATTTCCTTGTAGATTAACGACCGTATTGCCTGGTGCACAATTACTAACAGTCCACAAGAGACATCGTAACTCCCACGGGTGGCCATATTCGCGGTTCTCTCGGTGGTCATTAGCCAGTATATGGATGCCATAATAAAGATGAAAGCATGAAAGACACAATATTCTGTGCTCTCAAATATCTTCCAGGACCAAGTTAATATCGCAGCTTTCACGTGTATTCGTATTTATATCCAGCCAAGTCGTTTTGCACTCCTGGTTTCTGTCATAAAGAAGTAAATTATAATGTCAATAACACGGAAATATCCTTCATGGAATTGTTAATTTTAATCGAGGAAATCCGGTAGATATACGAGTATCTAGGTTAACATCCATTTTCGTAGAAACCTATTAATATCCCTTGAAATTGAACCAATGAAGTTCTCGGACGAATGAATTTTGAACGATCCAGAAGAAGTCTTAATAGCCAGCATTACACTTTAATATCGTGATAACGTGCTATTATCGTGGATGGCAATCGAACATTTCTATTCTCGTGGTCACGTAATTAATCTACAAAATGATCCTCGGGGAAAGTATACGAAGAGGTAAAGTATCGAGCGAAACCGTTACCTTGATTACGCCGTACGTATCCACGTGTGCACTTAAGTATGCATCTGAGTATCTATACGCCGACTGGAAGGTGCCGTTCTGAGCACCGGCCGGTAAATTGGCTTAATAAGGATAATAAATCGGCGTTAACGCGGAATTACGAAACGCGCGGTCAGTCCTCAACGAGGACCTCCTGGACAGGGATCTTAGTACCCTGACGATCAGCGGGTGTCCCTTGAAAAAATACAATTCACGCATTCCTATAAAAAAGCTTTTCAACCTGCGCTCACGGGCTGAACCTACGCGAAGGTGCAACGTGTTTGTGCACGTGCTGTCATGCTCAAAAATCGGCAGTAAACCCAATGGACGTCTTCATACAGCACCTTGCTGGGCCGCGACAGTGTACAGGTACCTGTGCTTCTACCACCACTGACAACATCGAGCCAACTTCCAGATTTAAATATCTCTATAAATAATCGATTATATGGGAACCGTTAAATGTCTTAATGAGCGCGGCATCAGGCCATTTCTCGGGGTAGCCAAAAGCCGCGCACGTCGCGTGTTCTCCACCTCCCCTCTTTTCCTTTTTCCTTCGTGTCTCTCTTACTCTTTCTGCTGGTTCTCCATCCATTTCGTCGATAGAAAGATTCACGGTGTCGGCGAGTCTCTTCTGAACTTTTTTTCCCATACGTAACACGTAGACACGATGGAAACATGCGGTTTATGGCTGCCGCGATGAGTTAATTAATTTTATGCCGCGATTTAATGTTCCCTTGGAATGTTATAAGTACGATGAGGCGTAAAGATCAGAGATATCGAAGTGTCTCTCGTGCACAATAAAAAGGTATTCTAATACGTCTGTGTTTTAGGAGTTATGCAAATGATGAAGCTTAACGATGTGAGATTACTTCCGAGAATGTGGATTGATAGGAAATACTAATAACGTTTCCTTTGTTCGAAGGAATTTATCTCCGTACGGAGATAAAATCACTGGACTGCTAACTATTAGGTACCTACCACAGTTTCTGTTAATTAGGTACATCGTGACACTTGGATGGAAAATAATTGGTGTTAGTCATCAAAAACGGACAGGTTTAGAAGAGTGTCGGCATGGTATTTCAAAAGAATAAGAAATGGCCCAACCTCCGAGAAACGAGGATCGGTGGACCTTTAAATGCAAAAATGAGTTAACAATACGGACCAGATGAATCTACAGGAATATTCGAAAGGACACGCAAGCCTCACCTTTGTTTCCAGATACCTGCGTAGCTACTATCTTGTCGGTGATCTCTTTCAGCGGTTAAAACGACCATACCTTCCACGTGATCTTTGAAAAATTAGGGAAAATCTCAAAGAACGGCATCGATACATTTTTTATTTTATCTGATCCGTGTTCTGTCATTACCTATCCTTTCGGCGTGTTAACATGAAAAATGATTGTAGAAATATGTAAAAACAAATAATCCTAAACCGTTCCATTTTTATATAATATTTGTATCGTTCAAGAATTATCCTATTTTTAATATCAGTTGTACAAGTTCAAGTATATATTATCGGCTTAATAAACAAGCACCGTGAAAATGAAAAATATTATACTCCATTATTAAGTCTATAGCATACAGTAAAAATAATAATAGAAAGTACCGTCGTTCAATAGTTTATTATATATATAATCTTATGTCATTGTTGATCTCTTGAATAACACAATCACTGAAAGAACGTACAATGACAAGCACGAAAGGTGGATGACTAGCCAAAGCGATACGCTGACATAATACATAGATGACTTTGATACCGTACTCGGGGATGTTTTACAAAAGGAGACCTTATATTAAGATGTCTCCGTTTCGAATAAGGGACCGAGTTTTGACTGGTATCTCAAGTGCAGGTCATGGAAATGCAACCTATATATCGGAATGCATCCCCTTCAGATTTTGCTCTGTCACTGGTTTCGGCTTTTTGAATTTAGCCGGCATCGCCATCATTACCTCTCAGGGCTTTCTTGCCTTCTTTATGACGCAGGTACCGAGAGGACTTCAGAGAAAACCGAGATTTTATCGTGCGGTCACGAACCACCAGGGTTCGTTCGTATCATCTGTGTCGTTTTTCAAATGGTGCGCCATTTATTTTTCGTGTAAAGAAAGGGAGGAGGAACACCGGTGTGAGAGGGGAGATATTATTTTACACGGCGGGTGGGACCGGAGGTAAGGCGCCCCTTCATCCCTCTCGATCCACGTATTTAACGTTTCAGCGCGTTTACGGTGTTTTTCTTTATCCTATGGATAGCTTAAATTAAAAAGGGGGCTCCGCTGTCAGATGACACCGTGGAGAGGAGAAGTTTCTTTTGAAAGAATAAACACGCCCATCAATTTATTATATCTCGTCTTTCGTATTTGATCTTTATTAATGGTCTACCAATTTAAGCGGTATTATTTGTATATGACCCCACGGGGAAAATGTGTCTCATATATCTGAAATGAAAATGATGTTTGCGGACACTTTTAAATCGATTATTCACAGCACAGACAATGAGTGTGTTTAAATTAAAATCAGGATCCAAACCGAGGGATCTTCCAGCCGATTAATTTTCATTGTAGTTTCCATTCTTCGTTTACTTTACAAATAGTATGCTAAAAATGGAGCAATTATTACTCCGGCTGTGGTAAGAATATTCTAATACATTTTCCCCATTTTACTATTATTTAACCTGTTCAAGCTAATTTTTTTCTGGTGCTGTTCATAAAACGAAAATTATTGTACAAGTAAATGTATATTTCGAAAAAATTATGATCCTGTTTTTCCTGTTGTATAATTACGAAAAATATGGTCGTCATTATTACTGTATAAATCCACGAATTGGATGCATATAGCCGTCGTAAATGCAAATGGGCTACGAAAACTGATTCAAAATATAATTTTATAATTGATGAAAGAATTCATTGATCGTGCCTAGAACGAGGAGCATAGTGCGTGGGTGATCTTCCGCGTAATACAGGGTGTTCGAGCAAGAGTATCAGATGTTCCAGGGACAGGAGTGTCATCGCAGCAAGAGACACCTTATCCTCGAAATTCGTCCTTGGTTTAGTATAACTTAATCTACCGGTCTCGTGCTACCGTACTAGAAGCTGAGAAGTAGACGGTACCTCATAAGGCAAGAAGTAGAGCAAGAATAAGAATAAGATGGAAGAAGAAGAAGAAGAAGAACAAGAAGAAATAGATTAAAGGGTGTTCATTCGTCCGAGCCGAGAAGTCCTGTCAGCCGCTTTTGCAAGAATATCGTCTCACCCCGAGTGAGTCTCGATATATCAAATTACTATGGGGTTTCCAGAGGTTCCGCCATTGGCCAGGACACCTCGGTGTCAAAGGAAGGAGATTCAAGGAGGAGCATATACGTGTAAAGGGCGGCTTGCGTGCGAACAAGGTTATGCTAATGTTGCACTCATGTTGCGGTGTGTGAACGTATCCCACAAGGTTGCACCATGATGGTACCCCGTATACATATATTCACATATGCCTGGATGTCTAACATGTTTCGCTGTCAGAAGGCACGCAAGAGCTAAGATGTGGGAGCTAGAAGCGCGGGTGGAAGCTGGTTATAACTTCTGCCCGAAACTAATTACGTGCATGGTATTTAGGCAGTGGTGTTACTTTTTTCTTTAGGCAAAATCTCATTTGAATATATTACCCAGTGGCCAGACCATTTCCCAGGTACTCTGAACTCTCTCGAAATACTGATTAGTCGGCTACCTTTAACACGTCCTGCCGATGGTCTGTTTTCCTCTTCAAATTAGTTTCCCTCGATCTTTCTAATTAATTGCTGGACTCGCTACCATATAAGAAATATAACTTGTACGCTACCTGGTGATGATGAAGCGATTCAAGCATGAGATCATTTTTAAATGGAAAAGCATCTTAGGGTGTCTCGTTTCATTATAGTTTTGAGAAGTGATTATAGAAAGCGAGCTACAGGGATCGTTGGAAATGCACGTGTTGCAAATCATAGTTCAGCGAAATGAAACAACAGCACGCAGAATAGTCGTCTAGAAGGTACGTCGAACACGCTGCATATCTTCTATGTTCCCGTGCATAATCTGACTAAGTAAACCCAATCCACGTTGAGATCGTAAATGCGGTTACAGTGGCGTAGAAACCAAACAAACCTTGCTCTAGGTCTAGCCTCTTCTAACAAGCTTTTGTAATTAGTAGACACCAACTGTTTCTCGTGCGCTTCGAATACAACATTTCCCGCGAATAAAAATCGTTTTGACCTTCTATTAGCACCTTCAATTCCACTATTTAAATGGAGGCCAATTCGGGTCATGTAAATTCCTAGTACTACTGATTGAAAGGAAGTAACTGTAGACCTAAACAGGTTTATGTAAATTTCAAACAGATTAATCTTATCCTTTAATTTGCTTTTGAATAAACCGGTATTACTGGGTTCGCAAGTGTTTGTTATCGCGTCCCGCAACTGCAAAATATACCATTTGCCTTTATACGAAAAATATCATCAATATTCCATAGTTCGATTACGAAATGATTTATAACCAATAATATTACAAGGGTTTCTTTGAAAGGAATATACAAATCTTTGAAAATATAACTAATGGACAAAAATTAAACCTGACTCGTTTCCAGGTCGCGATATCGTAAGTCTGATATTCACGCACAATGAATCTAGACTTCTCTGAATAGTGAAAGGAAATTATATCTTATTGGTGGGCACCATTGCTTCCGGATATTGTGCGCGATCATTCCATACGTTTCTATCCCTCGCATCGTTGAAGGATCACTCCTTAAATGTCTGCCGATCGCTCGAAGACGTTGTTACACAACCTATAATTATTTTAATTCCCTTGTAATCCTTACTTAGATACGCACACGTGATAAACAACCAGGAAACCAAGTGCAACTTTGTGCGTGAGATAGCTCGATTCGGTCTCCTGAGAACCGATTATTATCACTAATTACGCAGCTCTCATTTATTTTCTGCAATTATTGATCGGTATCACTGTAAAATATCAAAACGATGTTCAGATAATTTACTATTTTACGTACAGAATATACTGGAGATGAATTCTATCGATTAATGCAGTCGCAAGGCAGAGAATGTACTTGTCGAATTAACAAGGATTTAATATGAAACAATCCGTTTGCAGTTGCTAATTATCACGAATTAGAAAACACGAATATCATCGCCTTTATCGAGTCATTTTCTATCGGATTAGAAAGCCAAAGTTGAATACCGATACTCTGCCATTCGGTACGGAAGTGAACACTGTTCACTGAACAGTGTATAACGTTGTCTACCGTGTATAAAAGTCAACATTTATTATTAATCGCATAAGTGTTCACGATATAGCAAAGACCAATCACAGACAAAAGACACGACGCGGGTAAAGAAAGAGATAGAAAGGGGTTTTGCGTGGGGAATAAATAGTTGCAAACGCGAGCGCGAAAGGTCTTTCCTAGGAGCCGAGCCCCCTATTGTTTTCAGTATTCGAGACTCGTTGCAAGCTACACATACGGAGGAGAAACTGTTCGATAACTTATGTACTATTTGAATCGATTATTTTGGTAGCCATATAAAGTGAGGTGTTTTTTTGTTATAAAACGAGTACAGACTGCAGATTCCAGGTTTGGTGGCTCGGTGATTCCTACGCGTAACTATACCAAGAGGGTGACAACGTATGTTCGTGCAGGTCTATTATTTCGGTCAACAGGAAAGTGTTCCCGATTTGCGTGGCCGTTTAGAAACATTGAAATCTAGGCCCATCCGAAATCTTTATGGTGCAATTTATATAATGGACAGTAATCTAATATTGTGTTTCACGCACATATTTTGTTACCATATCTTGCGCTGATGGATGCAAAATAAATATCTTTCGCCCGAAGTGAGAGGTATTATTTGCACGATTGGAATCTGCATAAAAGATTGTACGTCTCTTATCGTGGAAGGGAAACGCGTATGCATGCATACATATATACACAGCAGCCAGCGATAAGAAGTCCGCGAAGAGCTACCGACAATACTCGAACGTTGCTTCTGACCGCATCGGTAGCTCCTTCGGGTTGGCGACGATAGAAGCTATCAGCGGTCGTTAGTCAACGATACACTTTTCAGTCTCGGGTTTTCGCTGGACACGTGGGCGATACAGTATGGCCTTGTTTCTCTTTGTCCCTGCCTATAACCACGATTCGCAGGCCGATTCCTCAGGGATTTTCGTCTCGCTGAAAATACTCAATCGTATTTCGTCTGAAAGAGTTAAAACCTATAATACGTGGGTGAACCGTTGACGTAATCGGCTAAGGTATATGCCACTATCTCTACATTGTCTCATTGTATCGATTAATTTTCAATAAATATCAATTTACTACACCCACGTATCAGGGCTTTCGTCTTAATCGAAAAATTCGATGGCTGACATAAGAAATTAATAGAATCCATCGATGAACGTTTATATTCAACCTACGATCGGGTTATATAATCATTTGCTGGAAGATACGTAACCTATAATCTTCGTAGGATATTCAAGCTTTGAAATGTTATCTTACTATGGCGAAGGAAATCGATTGGAAAATATCGTATTTGAAAGGTGCACGATCACGAGGATGCTGAATGAAATCGAGTTTCGGTTGTGATCGAGGACAGCATCTTAAATCTCGATGCAAAGTTCTTTTTTAATACGGTCTGTTCAACCGGTGTGTACCAATCACGAGTCACAGATGCACGTCCTACCGCGAATAGTTAACTTTATCGCAAAGGTACCCAAACGCGGCCTGGTAAACCGTACGCATTGAAGAGTGAACCGTGTTATAATGCCATTGCAGACGTGGCATTAGCTTATCACGCATTTGGATCTCGATCCTTTCGTCTCTTCTTTCCTTCATCGGTTACTTTGCAATCCTCCTCTGCGTAGGTACCACCTTCGGATACCTGGGCGGCACTGAAGCTTCTGCTTCCAATGTAAATATCAACGAACGATACTCTCATTCTTCTTATGTTCACTCGCGCTTCTCATTTATATCTGCGACCCACACATCCAACCATATCTCGAACTCAAAATAACAATAATATTGTCAATGTATCTCAACCCTTAATGGCTATCATGAGTGAGAATTCAGTCCACGCGAATTTTGTTTGAATAATATTAAAAAAGGTAGCAACTGGCAACACTAATTTTTTGAGTATTTATTAGGATTATAAGTAGCGACGACGTTATCATAAAACAGATTAGTTCTCCCACGTACATCGATATAAACATCTTTTCATTTATATTAAGTATTATATTATTTTGTTGCAACAAAATACTCACGGTCGTTATGTTACGTTGTACCTTTCATTATGGACATTTGACGCTTTTTTCTTTTATTAATATACTTTGTCCTGATATTTATGAAACACTCTTTTAATTCTTCTGCGTACTTGTGCTTCCACGAAATTACTTTTGGGAGTGTTTTTTATCGAAATGAGTGCCGCGATATATCGTGGTGTAATGGTACAGCCAGAGGATGCTCTAAATTATTCAATATGCCTCACGGCCCGGTGTATGATTTCAGAGGAGTTCGATCGGTGATTGTTGTACAATATTTTACGTTTGAAACTGCCAGAAGTGATCCTGTGAAACGATTCTCGAAAGCCACTTGCTGGCTTGATGTACGATTGGTATTCATTTCCGAGGAAATTAATTGGACGTTTGACACCTCTAATATCGTGACACGTTTATGAAATTCATCCCCCCGTTGCAACAAAATTCTGATCGAGTATTGAATTTATCAGAGAAACTCGATTCATTTTCAGTTAATATCTCACTTCACCAACGATTTTAACATCAAATATCTGGGGATAATATGCGATAATATTGCTTATTCAATAAATCACAGTGCAGTCAGTAGTTAATTTTCTTCATCGATGATGTATAAGAATGACGTTAAAATAATTATTAATTTAATATTGTATTAATTATTTACCATGGAATTACTATTCGAAGACCATCAAAGGAGACCCGATTTAAAAGTCAAATTTAATTTAGTTCCGATTTAATGCACAAAATGCAAAACACTATTCTTGGAAGAAATTGCAGTTCATATTTGTCGAAGCACAGAAACGAAAGATTTCCATTTCTGTTATTGAGAGATGAAGTCATCTTTGACATTTTATCGATTTTGGAGAGTTTGGATAGGATCGTAAGCACGGAAAATCATATTGCTCGGTGCTCAGCTGCGTACACATCAGAACTAATCCGGGTGTATCCATAACTCGAACGAACTCGGCAATAAAAATATAATACACGGTAAACGTGTGAAAGCGCACTCCAACTCTCGTCTCGTATGCTGACATTCATATCGACCGTAGCTTTCCTACCAGCTCCATTGTGTTTGATCCCATTTGCGGAAGTGCTTAACCGCCTTAACGGTTCGATGGTGAACCTTGTCTCAACTTTAATCACCAAACTCCACAAACCGCTTATGCCACGTCGAATTAACCAAACCTCCGCTTATTCTTCCCCTAACTTCAATTTCAATGAATGAATCGATGCCATAAAAAATGAACAATTGTATGGATTAAGTATTAATGCTTCGGACTGGTGATTAGAGATAGGTACCAATATCAGGTACCCTTAATCATATCTCTAATCCAGAATAAATTGCAATTATAAAAATCTACGGAATACTTGAAGCAGCTGAAACTCATATGGTAACCCATTGAGAGATTAGTTTTCTTAAAGGGGGTTTTTATAACTTGTGGGATAACACCTTGAAATTCCTGAGAGGTGGAGTAGTTTGAGATGAGGGCGCAAGGATTGGCCAAAAGTAAAGGGATCTGGGGCCCAGGTTTGGTGGGTTTGGGCGACAAGATGTTAACACGCGTGTTCTCTGGTGAGTGTTGGTGCCAGGCCGGCCCAGTCGAGGTGACACGATGTAATCTGAGACAGCCGACTTCGACTTGGGGTCCGAGAGTCTGCGTTTCTCACTTTGCTTTCCTTTGCACGGATGCCGGACTTTGAGGGCGCTGGACCGAGCAGAGGTGAATCTTCCTTTCATACACGACAGGACGTGCCACGGCAAAAGGACGAATACATCGAGATCCAGTGATAATAATTTCGCAACTAATGTTGCATACCTAATATAATACAATATGCCAACGGGTATTATTAGTTTTATGAACTGCCAGTTTAATCTGGGAGATGATAAATCGCGCGTAGAAACTAGTCTATAATTTCATCTGCACCCTCCCCCCTCCCCATCCCACCGCCATTATGTCCAAGTGCATTTAGCTGATTTAAATTTGAATGCATCGAAGAAAGCGAAAGAGCCATATCAAGTAGTAAAATGTAAGATATGAATACCCATTGTCTATTTTCCATGAGAGAGTTCCGAGTAACCGTGCGTCAGCAGATTTTTTAATTTCGAGGACTCTACCTTGCTGAAAAGGGGACACACCGTAAAATGCACATTTCATCTATCTTCGACAATAGACAATGCCTAAGATCCTAGATATTTCGTGAGACTCGAAACAGTAGTGTGTGGGTAGTGCTAAAGAATAACGGAAAGTGGGACTGCCTGGATCGTGCAGAATGTTAGAAAAGAGGACGGGCCCATCTGCCGCACGGCACTTTAGTTCAGGTATGTACTTACAAAACACGTGACATTCTTTTACAACGATTTACACACCAATCCTTTTTTTTTGTACCGATTCGGAATATCATTAATGAAGATAAAATTCGCATGGCTACGAGCTTCAACTTACTAATGAATAATGCATATAAACAAAGAAAAGGAAATACACCTACAACATTACAATTACTTATGATCATCATTTCAGTCTTGATCTTTTGTATTCAGTACTCAACCCTCGTGTTGTAATATTATTTTTGCCTAAAACTCTGATGTCACCATCAATATGACATTATACTTGCACCATAAGAAAGTATAATATACAATTCCTCTATATTTAGCCAAAACACCAAATTAAGAAAAAATCCAATCGGAGCTAGTTGAGTGAAAAGACTGGAAAGTAATTTGGGACTATTGAGTATATTCGTATTTCGAAAGACTATTGAAAATAATTAGAAGACTATTTTATGTAAAGACTATTTTTATTAGACTTACATCTAAACGTATTAGACTATCTAAGCTGCATCTGATTACGTCATTAAATATACCTCAATCTTCTATCACCCTACAAATAGCCCTCATCGATTCAGAATGCAACTATTCGAGAACAGTGAAATCTGTCGAACGTTTATAATGCAGCCGACTGTTTCCCGACAATCTTGTGCATCTGCAAGTCGGAATACGTGACTGGCTTTCTCTAAGTTATCCTACTTCCTCGAAATTCGTCGCGTTATCTCACGCCAAGGTAACTCCACGACACGTCACCTTCTCGATAAGACGGCCGCAAATAAAAGGAAGTGATGTCACTGCTGGACGAAAAGTGATAGAAAAAGGGATGAAGAGGGGGTTCTGTGGATGAGAGAACACTGGGTCCGACGGATCGAGCATTAATGCTGTTTGCTTAATACGCGTTTCGAAACGAACACGGGGAGACAAACGAGCAGGTAGACCGGCACAAAGAGGAGAGAGCGGAGACAGCTAAGCAAACATTCAACCTCGTTTGGCTTTTGTACAGCCGCTGTACGGGCGATCAACGCTGCACGCACGCATACACGCACGCACACGCGCCTAAAGTATGCACTTCTGCATCCACAGAATGCAGAAAAACTTCCAAGACTCGGATACTGTGCGCACGAGTATCCAGGAAAATGGCACAGTCCCCCTTCGGGTGAAAAGAGCACGGAGACCAAGAAAAATAATACCTTTACTTTTGTGCCTCTAATCCCCGTGTCTACTATCATTTGTTCAACTATTTACCAGGATGTTCGAGGATGTTTGCTGAAATTAGTTTAAGTGACCCAATTAATGGATTAAGGATACTAGAATCTATTACTATATCTAGATACATTATTGTTTGTAATACTAGATGTACTAGTATGTGAATACGTTGTATCTTACAATATGATCCAAATATAAGGGGATATTAAGTAATTCATTTCTGTAAGTCACCTTCTTAATTTGTATCAATAAGTGTTCAAACCCTGCCTCTTCCTATACTTTTTTTAATGAATAAAATACCATGTAAAGTACCAAAGTTGTTCTCCCACAATGCGTGTGATTCAGGAGTTCTCCTGTTCCTGTTTGGTACCAATAGCTACGATTGAAAGCCATGAAAGGAAACCGGAAAAAAGTAATGATGTCCCTCAGAGTTGCAGCGGAAGGTTGGCGACGTGCATGTCACGCGGCATAATTGAATGATTATTGTTAATCGTAAACTGGTAACCTAAAGAGGCGTCCGCTGTGGTCATTAGGGGTGACTGAAAAATCCCTCGCGGCGGCTTTTTCATCAAGAACGCGTACGCGTTCGCCTCGTAGCCTGTAATTTTCCTCGTTGGGGAGAACAACCTGCTCTTCCTTCTTTTTTCCCGGCTTACCGTGACGTTACGCGCAGTACAAACGTTGAATTAAATCATTAGATTGTCATCGTTTAAATTTCAAACCAGCATCCTCTTCCAACGTCAACTCTAAAACTTTGCTCGTTTTAGGTAAAAGTGAGGTATTTGTCAATGAATATTTCACGATGCAGAAATGTCTCTACGCGGTGAAGCTCTTTGTTTAAAATGTGCATCAGGGAAAAGATTATCAGTGAACTTTTCCAGGACTGAATTGATATTAACTACTTTCATTATGACAATTGGAAACCAATTTTTTTGGAAAGCTTACTTACTGTCACGATTTTGTTCAATTATTCGTACCAAGTAGTATTGTTAGAAATAATCGACCTAAGTACGGGCTGCAGACTGATTCAATTATTGAAGGGGGAAAGAGACGAAGTAAACGAATAAAAATTCTTCCAAAATTGGTGAAAATGGAGTGAAAGGACCTAGAATTCGGCCTCGAGTGGTATCTGCTCCCAAATAAAGAAAATTACGCACAGTCGAGTAAACGCGCACAATGCGGGGGGACTCGTTTCTCTCAATTCTAATCCAAGATGTTTGTAGGACCTCTCAGATCGGATCGAAGATTCGAAGATTTTCGATAGTAGAAAAACGTGTCCCAGAGAGAGAGAGAGATTGTTCGGTAGCTGGAACGGTTAGTCCTTTTAGCCCGGTTAGAACGGTTCGGTTAGTCGAAGGTCTAAGAACTCGGATACCTGACAACGTTCGTGAACACTGAACACTCGAATCATCCAAGCGCCTTATGCGGGAGAAGCTTGGACGGCAGAGTCCTATTAAAAGAAAATAGATCAACTTACACCGCGTAGAGAGAGAGAACAGAGAAAGGTGATCGGGAGATCCGGAGAGGATGGAAGCAGGGATCGGAGGCGTCGGATAGAATTCACGAAGGAACGACCGGTCGAGAGAACGATGTCTAGACCCGTCACAACACGGTGTCACTTTCCTGTCAAACCGGATTAGGCAAATAGGTGGATGATATCAAAGGACAAGGTTTTGGTGGTTGTGCCAGCCGCGTGCTTCGTTATGAACAGTTCCGTAGACCGCCGGTGTATTCTGATAGCTGTGAGTAGCCCACGCGATCTACCTTTCACCGATTTGATCTATGAACAACGATAAATTCGTGGATAATATTGATAGTGACACGGTGGACAAGATCGTGGAACTTCTTCGGTCTCCTCGGAAAATGTTTTTTAGTAGTTCAGTTTACACGACGCATGGTAAAGAGCGTTACTGTTTGGCTGAATAATTACACGTGGTGGGCTTGCCGACTAAAAGTGGACAGTGAATTATTTCCGATACTATTTACTAAGACGAAAATAATTTACTGTTCGAGTAAGACGAGAAAAGTGTTCATTCATGTATATCAATGCTCTTTATAGATGAATTGAGTGGGTTGGAAATAAGAGAAAAGTATGATAGGTGGCATAGTAAAGGATAGATAATGAAAGCTTTCTGTGCCTCGTTAGAATAAATTTATCGATCTACACGTACGGAGCTGTGTAAAGTCTATATAAATGAAAACTTTGAATGATATTGATGAACACCGACGACGTGATTCGGTATTCCCTGCCCCTTTCGTTCGAACAAATTAAGATCTCTAGAATGAATAATGATAACTCCCCAAGTAACGATTTTCGAGTTACACGTCGGACATACCCGTGTCTTTATTCCGAGGATTATCATTACTCATACCGTGGCTCTTCAATTCTCTTTACGCTGATACTCATGAGAGACTGTCGGCTGTATATTATTCTCCAAGTCAGTAGCTTCGCATAGTAGGTGTTTCTATTGTAGTTGAATGGTTAATTTACGCGATTCTGTATTCCGTGTCGACCCGAAGGAAAGAGGTCGTCCACCAGTGTCTTTGTTCCTTGTTAGAGAATCGTGTCTGCAGACTCACGGTAGACCGAGCTTAGATGCGTAACGAGTTTCAGCCGCAACGGGATTGGAGGTTGTGTTTATTACTACCGTTAATTACTTTACAGCCGGTCATTACTGTCGCGGTATGGTCATTTCGCGAGATAATGTATTATGTCCCTTTCTCGTTCAACCATGATAGTAAAGCGCGAAACATAATCGATGTGGGCGGGAAAGGAACGGCACCTGAGTTGCAATATAAATTCCCTCGCAACAGCGGAATTTTCACGTATCAATAACTACCATTGATTTAAATTAAATAATGATTTCACCATGGAAACTCTGGATTTCATTATCGTCTGGGTTCGCAACGTTAATGTAATAGTAGAATTGTTCGTATCATATAGCAGTATTAATAAAAAGCTTCGCGTCGCTCCGCAAATAGGAAAGTATCAAACCGCGTAAAGAGGATTTAACTTGTCACGCCATCAGCGAGATCGCTTAATTAAATCAAGCACATATTATCCAGATGATAATGGCGTCTAGAGCTATGGTTTAAACGTAGCAAAGAAAGGAAACAGTAGGGGGAACGCATACAAGCATCTGCAAAATAGGCACGAAGAGAGATGATCGAGATACCAATTCACCGGCAAGGTTTCCTCGTCCCTCGCGGTCAGAAGCAGAAAAAAGAAACGGCAATCGCGAGGTACATGGTGGTATGAGAGAAGAAAGAAGGAAGGATGAGAGGAAGGGTGCAGACCAGTCAGATTCGAAGGCGACCTTAATTAATTAACGAGGCAACGCTCGACGGATCGCGGTGGCTCGGGGGACCAAGGATGCCTGGCGAACCGGCGTTCCGTACGGACGAACAGACGGACGCCGGCGTTCTTCCGGGCATACCCGCGCTCTCTACGGTGTGCTAATTCGGTTAAATGGTTAATTGCTTAATTTCATTTAATACTTCTCCGATCCGGCTGGCTGGCTGGCTGGCTAGTCGTTTCCTGACCGCATCCTCTCGTTCCTACTAGAATCTCTTGTGTTCCCGAGCCGTGGCTTTGTCTCTTTCATCTCTTTCCCCAATTTTCTTCTTCCACTCTTTCGCCCAATCGGTATTCCACCTCCCTGTTCCACTGCTTTGAAACCTTCTCAGTTGGCGTTCTCAATGTTCCACCTCCTCGAGAACAATTCTACTACTTGGCCCGGATGGAGAGGACTCACGGGAGGAGAATCGACGAGGACGAGCGAGCAAAGCGTTTCCGTCGTGGTCTCTTCCATCCATGTGGAAGGTCGATGGCCTCTCGCGATGCCGGAGAGACCCACGAAAGAAAGAAATCGCGGGCATAATTAGCGAATGATTGATCGATGCGTGTCGCCCAAGCTATGCATGCGCATTGCTCCCTCGGTATCCTTCACTCCCTCTTTCTCCTTATTCCCGTACCTCCCTTCTTCCTCTCTTTCTTTCCTCTCTTCCGCTGGAGCCTTCTATCGTTTCGTCTCCTTCGTCTTTCGATTTCTTTTTCTTTTGCCTTAATTTAGTGGCCATCCGCGGCGGGCATACACCCCGACAACCGCGCGTATGCACACCGTCTTACATGCGTAAGAGAATCCTGCATGTGCACACGTATATTTGTTGCTTTTTACTCGAACGTCGATATGCAAGATCGATCCAGATCGCTTCTGGTACTACGTTTTATTGTTCGAAAATTACTCTGGTTCAATAACATCACATTGTATGCTTACTTTATGGAATCGCGACAAGAAAGTCGCTTGCTCCGGCGATCGAATATTTCGGATGTCCCTATAACATTAATCTTATTTTACTTTATAAGGAGCCATTGAATTAAACGAATTACGGTAATGCAATGTTACGGAACCACAAGATACATGCCAGAAGTAATGAAGTATATGAAATAGCAGAAATATTGTCGTATTTATCTAGGAAAAACGATATAACGAGTGGTAAGCTTACTTGTATATCTCGTATTTATCATAATTAACTGGAAATCGATCTACCACCATAATCGGGAAGGATCAAGATTTCGCTCGGTCAAACCTGCTCCACCTCTGGTCAGCGTGCGTGTTAATGGAGTAAAGAAGAGGCACCACAAGCAATGGGGAGTCGAAGGTTTGATTTTCTTGATCGATCGATCGATCGATCACCAGGATGGATCGTTCGCTCTTCATCGGGCAATGCTCACGAAATCTTTTGCCCGGTGACCCCGGCGAGCCCACGGACATCCCGCATAATTTGATACTAATTTATTCGCCTAATCCCGGCGGTAGAATTCGCTATGGAATGCTGTTATGACCAACCGTGTTAATCCGACGGGCAAATCCTAATTTTAACGTTTTCACGCTATTTGCATACGGAATGAAACCCGGCGGCTTACTTTTCTGCGAGGCACGCGCGACTATTTATAAGTACCCGAGTGTGTGTACATTAATTCTGGCTTCTTATCGGGTTTTGCTACTCGCATTCTCCGCGTGTTAAGTATCTGCATAAATAAACAAGTGCACTCACACTCGAGTATTAAAAAAGTAGATTAGCATTTGTCATCCTTATAGTTTTAGATTAATGGTTACGCAATCATTTTTCTTTCGAGTCGTCCGTGTAAGAATGAAAAAAGAAAGCATGGTAAAGGTAATTCCACGCGAATAGGGATGCTAAAAATTTAATGCGCTATTTGAGTTTGCGAATGCGACTATAAGAGTGGTCCATCATCAGTTTGCCAAGATCGTTGTTGCGACGGACGAGACGTGGCGAGGCAATAAAACGAGATTCTGCTTTTAAGGGTAGAGGGCATATCCCTTCAAAGATGACGATCCGCGGTATAAAAGTCAATAAAGATACGGATTACCGCGCCGTAACCCGTAAACGTGCCACCGCGGCTGGGCCGAACCACTTCGTTTTACGACTGTGTTTTGAATTTTGCGTACTGCCCGCATCATCGGTAAATTTTCGCTTGAATACACCATTCCATGGTGCAAGCTGCCTTGGGATTTCAACGTTGGTATTGATAATTATACGATGCCACCGAACGAGACAGTTCGCCGTATCCCAATGCAGCTGCGCCGCGATTGGGATTTGGTTCAAGAACGATTAATGGGATTAATGGTGTTTATATGGCAATTGAGGGTATCATCAATGGCTTCGATTTATTTCGCCGATTCACTTATGTCACTATAAAGTTGATTGCATATTGTATCAATCAAATTGAAGAAAAAAATACCTTTGGTTGATGTTGACATGGGCGATGAAGTATCAGGACTACTTACCTGAAACAGGAAATTAATAAATGTTAGTAAGAACAGGAATTTTGCACATATATGGCATATATATAAAAAATTTAAAGCAAGCGTATGTAGAGTGGTGATGTTAATGAGCAAATAAGAGTGCATTCGTTACAATAAATATTCATGGATAAGTATCATTCAGTCATTGGAGTTGTAAAACTTAAAGAAGATCCATAAAATAACACTCGTTTGAATATTGCGTGTGGTCCATACTGTTCCACTTTTTTAATTAAACCTTGAAAAACTGCAATGCGTTATTAACGAGCTCGTAAAGAATGATCTCTCGTTTTTGTATGTACGTCTCCAAGGTGCACGCAGTTTATGATTTTATCACGTAAACCGTAAATGGTGACGTATAAAAAATCTTCAAAAATACGTCGGTATGTTATAGCAGTTCCAAAATACTAGAAATAATAATCATAATTCGTTGGAAATACACTGATAGCTCACGTGATCGTACAACACGATTTTCGAGGTCCGATGATGAAGTTTGAGCAAGTCGAGACAGACGAAAGGAGGAAGAGACAGATCTGTTTGAAAGGTTGGTGAGTTGTTTGAGGACTCGACGAAAGAGAGGAAGAGGAGGAAGAGGGGAAGTAGTGGATCCAAAGAACGGGCGGTGGATAGGTGGAGGCAAGAGGGGGTGGTACAGCAGCAAAAGAGAATGCAGTAAGTAAGCATGCCTTCGACTCAAGATCAAAGATCAATGCCCACTCGAGTCGATTTGAAACGCGAGCGCATTGCATAGTCGCGCAAACATTATTATTCGCCTGTCGACTTTATATACAGTGCCTGGTCGGTACACGCACTCTCTCCTCTTCTTTCTCCTTGCCTCCTTTCTCAGCTTCCTTTCTTCTTTTCTTTATTCTTCCTCTTCTTACGCCCTTTGGATCTCTCTTTCTACATTTCTCTCGGTACTCCTTTCTCCCTCTTTTTCTCGCACAATTCGTTCATCTATCTTTACCTCATGTACACACTCGTACGAGCATATTGTGTGTATGTTGTGCGTATGCACCGAGGAGGGAATACGAAAAGAGAGTAGGATGGATAGTGCAACGTGGCCCCCGTGCAACTGTATGTTAATCGAATGCACATCCGAATACGGAATAAGGATGGAAGCCATCCAGTTTGATATACCATTCTGCCTACGTCTCTCGCTCCCTTAGTCGTCATCCACCTCTTCCTCGTCATTTCGTCGTCTCTTCTGCATCACTCGAACCTGTCGCCGTAGTTCTTCGTCCCTCGCTTCTTCTTCTCCTTATCAATGTTCTTCCTTTGGTGCTTCGTCGTTCGTCGTTGTCGTTCCAAGCACACAACTGGAACGTTGCCCCTCCGTCGACACTGCATGAGAATCGAAAACGATTCAACTCCTTTTTCCCTTCTGTTCCTTGGGAGACCAGAGACCCTGCTTCGTTCTTCTCTTCCTCCTTCTTCAAACTCGAATCTCCGCATTCGTACATATATCGGCAAACGGTGCGCACACGTCATACCCATAATCCATTACAGAATTTCGCATGCGTACACTATACGCCGTATGTTTATGCGTGCGTTTGCAACATGTCTCGGAATTAATGCGACATACCACTTGGCACACGGCGTTCCAATGGATGCTAGGATAAACGCGGCCCGTGTTTATGCGACTATGAAAATGTCGCAAAGTAACGATTCCACCTGGAAGGATGATTTAACATACGAACGGGACGACATACCGTATGTCCAGTTTATAATTAATCATACAGTTCCATACTCCGCTCTGCTATTTTATTGTGTTCGCCGATGTTCGCGATAACTCTTGAATACCACGTGAATTCATCAATTACATGTATCCGCGCATATTTCATATATAAGTTGTACCATTATAATTGCCGCATACCAGAACTCAGATTGTTCTCCGGTTATGGGTTTCCGTTTAGAGTCACAAAAGCTTTTGGTACCGGTTAATATTACATATTCAAGCAATAAAATCTTACGGACGATGGAAAGTCCCGTAGAGAAAGGAATAAATCATTGGATGGCCTTCCATTGGTGCAACTGCATCGTACCGAGACACTAGTGTATGCAGAATCGCAGAGAGATCGTCCGCAAGTCGCCGATCTGTCTACACTGTGATGTTGCTTCTTCCTTCTTGGTTGTCTACCTCTTTCTTTTCTGTCCATACTTGCACACGTCTGTCACCGTGAACCGTTGCGCGGAGCATAGGCCGACGTGGAAAATGAGAATGTATAAACCATTGCCGGGTATGTTCGCGGCGTTCGCGGCGTTCGAGGCTTGGAAATACAAGATGCTCCTCAGGTGGTCTCGATGGTTCCATCTTGGTTTTGCCGATCAGGTGAACTCACCGACCAAGGTTTGCAATAAATTGGAATACGCCACGCGGTACAACCAGCGCGTAACACGCTCTCCTAAGATGACTCCAAACCGAACTTGACTGGTAAGACTAACAAGTAACGAGAATAGAAAAAAGAGTAGAGGGTGTTCTCCAGTCACCTGTCAGCTTGTAAGATAAACTCGAATGAAACGAGCACGTAAGGACTCCCGCGTCCTTGGTGATTCTCGGTCTAGTTGGATCCTTCGGCTTTTGCTCGATCTCTTTTCCTTGCTCCGCGGATCTCTGGTGAACGATCTTTTAGTTTCTTCGGCTACCATCCAGTTAGGCTTTCGATATCCCGAAAGCCGCAGCAGTATTTCCAGGCGAATTACGGGCCACTCAGAAGGAAGCAAAGGTGGACGTTCGATAACGTGAGGAGGATTGAAAGCAGCCAGTGGGAGTCGTTAGACTCCTCTTCGCGAACTATCTCGTGTAAGGATGAAGTAGATGCCGAGTGAACGTGCCCGTCGCGATTTCCTGATGCAGTTCAGCCACTGGTGTCTTCTTCCTTATTGTGTTCATGTATGCTTCATGATTGTACTGATATATCTATTTTTTATAGTTCCGAGAACTATCTGGCTAAGCTTCGTAAAATATTAAATAGCAAATGTAACTTGCTTTTATAATATACAATATATACGATGATATATATGACAATATATACGAGAATATGTAGCGTAAAGATAAAAGGCCGTTATTAAAATCTTCATACTTCGTTCTCGAAAGAGGTTTTTAAAGTACCTGTATAATAGAGCGTGCTATACATAATATATGTATGTTTCACTGACAATGAGTAGGTCGTGTTGGAGGTAGCTTGGCGTTGATGAGTGGGGCTTAAAAAGTTCCATTTACAGGAAAAATTCAGTAGGTTTACAGACCTAAATTTTGCTTCTACCCGAGAGTTACTTTTTCCCATGTAAAAATATAAAAAAGTGATCTTCTTAATGGAGGGGATGAGACATAATAAATGTAGGCAAAGTCGAGTTAATAAAATCCTAGCTCAGTCTTCGGCGCTAAGCGCTTTTGTTTGAAAGCTGGAAGATATCGAGCTTATATTGAGTAAGTAGAAAAAGTCAAGTATTATGCATCAGCATGATAAAGATGCGCCAGAAACCTACACACAAGGTCTCATCGAGAGGCCAGAAACCGGGGCACAGTATGTCTCGATTAGAACCATAGAGAAATAGACAAGGTAAAAGGAAGAAAGAGAAGGAGAAGTTGAAGAAGAAGAAGAACACGACGAGTGCTTTCACTAGTTTTCTGTTTCGCCTTAGCAACCGAGTGGAGTTGCAGCAGCAGCGGTAGCAGCAGTGAGGCACTTTAAAAATCTAGACCACCCAGCGACCCTTTTCCTGGTCGCGTGAAGGGTTGCAGACGCACGCATGCACACTGCACACGCAGCCTTCCGCATCTAGGTGCTTCACGGCGGGTCGGTATTGCCGGATCGCGTACCCCATGCCAACCAGTCTCTGGTAAGGGAGAAGGTAGAAGTAGATGAAACAAGGGTTGAGGTGGGGCCCCCGGGTGAAGCGTAGTAGGACGAACAGAGAGAGGGGTAGTCCGCCTGGGTTGGCTGTCCGTGGTTTACGTGCTATGCCTCCTTCTAGATATACGTATAGATCGCGCGATATACCGCGCGGAAGGGATTATTCTTAGGGTAGGGTAGGGTTTTGCTTTAGTGTAAAAGTGCGAAAAGGGACATGAGGTGGAGGGTCGCTAGGACGAGAAGGAGTGTAGGGCAGGAGAGAAACAGAGGGTGCGAGTAGGAAAACCTAATACCTAGCCAGTAAAGGATCGAACCATACAGTAAGGGTGAAAAGTAAAAGGGGAGACACAGTGAACGCGAACTGCTTTTCGTTAGGGTGAGAGAAAGAGGTGCAGGATAGACTGTTGGGGGCGTTAGAGAAAGAGAAAATTATAGGTGGAACGGGAGAACGAGATGGTTACAGCTGTGGGAGAAACCACGGAGAAAGGAAGAAGGAGAGTGCACGAGAGAAAAAGTAAAGAGCAGGGTATGCGGTATGACGCGACGCGAGAGGGAAAGGGGTTGACGAGGATGAAACGGGGTTCTGGTTGCATGCGAAGATGCATAGACGATGCACGCGGGTACTCGCCAGGGCGGTGCACCCTGAAGGTGCATTGATCCCACGGTAACTCTGTGCGTAGGGTGCCCTACCTTCTACCCCGTTTTTTTCCTTCGTCCCTTTACCTCCGCCTCTTGCTCCTCCAACGTTTTCACCCTCCGCCTCACCACCCATTCTCGACGGTGCGTAGGTACGTACTTACGTACATGTCCCTTCCTGCACTTATATGCGTACGCAGGCAGGTATAACGCCCATCGTCAACGACGTAGGGGTTGAGAAAAAGTAGGATTTCCATCGTGAGGACGATGACGATGACGATGACGGCGACGACGACGACGGCAATGTCGTTTTCTGTTAATTCCGTACATTTCGTATACACCGCCATCGTGTTAGCTCGAGAGATGATAGAGGGAGAACGACGGAATGATAAAACCTAAGGGGGAAAGAGTATGCCCACGAGAATGTAAAAATGCAAAAAAGTGCGTGCGTCGTTGCATGCGTGAGAGCAAAAGTCATTAAAATAAATAAGCGGCATACGCACCGTGCATTTCCTCACGCTCGGGATGCGTGCCGCGATATTTGAGGACATTTGGAAACAACCGTGAGACTGCCTTTCGAGCTTTTACGAAGTTGAGTTTATTCTGCATGACATTTGTCAGTGAACATAGAAGAACTTTAATTTTACTTTACATAATAATTTGTAAGCAGCATTCTGTAATTAATTCTCACTATAAGCCGAGATTTAAAAATAAATAATGTATTACATGTTAAATAGGAATCATTTATCTGCACATAATTATTCATATAATAGCTGTGCCATACATTGATATAATTACGTACGAGATGTATAATATTTAATTTGTTAACTGGTTTATATTAAATTCCATAATATTGACGATATAGAGGGGTTCAGAAATTCATATTCATCTATTATGTTCGGTAAGCTTTAATCATTTTGAACTTTCCAGAATACATATATGCACCCACGCAATCATTCAGCTTCTTTTATCACATTGAAAGTGCTACCAATTTGCAGAAATTTACGCTCATTATTAGGTGTCAGAAATATTGCTGCAATTCAGTGTTATTACATTACCCAACCACATTCAGTGTTAATATTTTTAACCGGTTTCCAATGACGAGCGAGTATTTCTGAAGCATTCGCTACTCGGAAAATTCAAGTCAAGCACTTTGAGTGACGGCTGCGAGTGCTCGGAAAATGCTAGTTAAGTATTTACTCGGAATTATATTAGTGGAGGCGTATAACCTTTCTGATCAGTCAATTATCCATGGCAAAAAAAGAGCGTGATAATACCACACCCCGATTACATACCTTCGTGAATGAAATTCTTGTCATTCACGATTAACGCCTGGAACGTTAGAACGTTCGAACCCTACAAAAGATCTTAAGTCCTCCGTATTATATAATAGCACGTCATAAGTGAAACAATTAATCAATTTGAATGTAAAAATTATTCTCAATTATCACCGACCACTTTATAAATGGTCGTTCCACCAACGTTCTGCAAATTCCTGAAATATCAACGGGTCCAGATATCGATGTTATAAATCTATTTCGTGAGGATGCAGGGAGCTCTCGTATCACAAGGATAAGGAAATGAAGAGTTGATGATTAAAGTGTAGCGTATATATTCTCTGGAGCTAGCAAGGATTAGCTAGAAGCACACTAACACCCTTGCGAGTTTGCGTTTATAGTGTGAGTGCGTTTCTAGCAGGTGCTTATGCGTGGCATGCTGTTGTATGAAGTACGGTGGCCATGTGGTTCTATCAACCATGGTGGTCCACTGCATTTAGAACACCATGAGTGGACCAGCCACACAAAGCGTACATCACGATAACGAGCCTGGGAATCGTAAGCGCCGGATAGAATCCTTAGCTTCCGGTTTTCCGCAACGATATGGCTCCGACCGCAAGATACACCAGGAAATTTACTCATCCGGATCATTGAGGACTATATTCTCAAGAGATCGCATGGTAATCCATGTTCATAACATGACTCTGCGGTATTTCTGTTTAAAACAATCAATTTACCAAGTTTAATACGAGCCAGATGAGATAATTAAATGATTGGCTTCATATGTGCCTTTTTTATAATTTTAGATAAGATCTATTGAGGCCAATTACCTCTTATTAATTCGTGCCCATGTGCGTACTTAATTAGAGATTCATACGAGCAACTTAAGATCATACTCGAAACATGACCGTCACTAATTAGTCTAACTAGAGTATTATGCTTGCACGATAGAATTCAAACCATTATTTCTAATTCGTTGATCTACATTCTTTCTGTGTCGTAGCATATGCAACATTTTTACCGAGATTTACTTCGAAAATGATAGGCCTAAATTTCCGCCCTGCTTATCGTACTATTAATTAATATTATAACTTTGTAGCATTATCAATAGTATTACAATTGTATGCAGGTATAACGCATTAGTAGCTTGTGCGTGTATACTATTTATATAGTTCGTAAAAAGTGCATATTTTGTAATTCTTGAAATTTATAATCCTCTGTAATTTAATACGAAAATTACGGTTGCGACCTACTTCGTCAAATATCCATTTCTCGAGTCACCACCTGTACTTTCACTTCACTCCTCATAATTTATATCTAAATGAGTCGAGTATATAATTCGCACTACCACGTAACTACACGCGTACTTGTAGCGCGAAAGTTGATCACGAATCGCGGGAGGCACATAGAGGTGGTGAAAGAAAAAACACCCACGTCCTTCATACGGTCAGTGAATTAACTAGTAGTTCGCAAGTACCAGAATAATTTCGAGCAACGATTAAAGAATCAGCTTACTCCGTCGAATAGAAATCCATAGACGTTTTTTACCTCGGCTGTACCACAACTTTCATATCGCTGCTCGTAACTCAGCATCAACCAACCCGCAAACATCATCTCGACTTAAATCTCATGATTTACACCTAAATAATCCGCAAACGTGAATTTCCGCGCTCAGAAATCGTATATATGCGGCAACATCTCGCGGTCGATCGGTTTTTGCGGATTGGTGGATTGTCGGTGTAGAGGAGAATCGGTAGAACTGTAAAGGGGGACGGATAATTATATCTGCCCCTCCGAGCCTCTTGCCATTTTAATTAATATTAATTGAATGCTGCTTTAACCGGTCGGTTGGCCCGATGTCGCTGTGGCACACGCATGCAAGTGTAATTACACGGCATGTCGCGTTGCGCGAACGAAACGCGTACATAGGAACGGCATCAACCAACCCCGTACGCTGGATTCCTTTCAATCTTAGACATTTAAGCGTGCACTCGCGCGTAATTACGCGCAATTTCGTTCGATTGAAACTTGCCAGCGCAGCCCGGTCCGTATCGACTCCTTTGGAACCAAAGGATTATCAAAGGGTCCGCCGCTTCCACGAATCGCGAGCGAAAGACTTCTCTCCTGTCCGAATACTCGAGTATTCTTTCCTACCAAAGAGGAATTCATTCCGACGTTTGAACACTTTCATTCTACCCTTTCCTCACTCCCTTCCTCCCTACGTCGCCACCCTTCGTAGATGTTGGTGTCACTTGTCAGTAGTTGGAAAGGAAATAAAGAGTAACGCGAATGGCAAAGTGCTATCGACTTTTAAGATGGAAAACCCGCGTCCGTCGGATTTTCGCGTGACCACGTATTAACATTCCGTACATGCTCGCGTTTCCCGTGCACGAAGACTTTACCTTCCGCTCGCGCAAGAGCGTGCTGTAAAAACATTACGTGCTCGTAATCAACCGCGAGTTTATGGTAGCACGACGCGTGCATCGTAGAATGATACTATGCATGAATATTGTACGTCGGTGAAAATTGTATTACGATAAGATTCACCGTTTAGCATGAGCATAGAAAGTAGGACATTATATTTCTGTATAATACACTTTATTGCACACGAATGTTGCTGATATGTATTATCAGTACTGCACTGGAAAGGAGTCAACTTAACGATTTATTGGAATCAGGTGAAAGTGAAATTAATTGTATTGCAACGATATGCGTCTATTTTTACGAGCGCGAACAAGTGTGATTTAAACTTTTTAAATATGATGATGAAACTTGGATACGATTCACAGGCAAAATATAACAACTATTATACGACGTATATTAACATCACGAGTGTCAGTACAAGAGGTTGCCTGTAAATCTATAGTTACGATCTTTATATCCAAAATGAAGAGTGAAGAGAGTGATGTCACGGGAGCCAAAACGATAACCATCGCCTGTCATTCGAATGTCTTCGAGAGCTATTACCACACCGAAGACGGCTGTTTTTCACTTCCTACTTCTTAACGAATTAACGTGGCGCGGTTTTTATGTTCAACGTGTATTATGAATGGTTGAACCGTAGGCCAGGAAGACAACCACTCGGCTACCAGGATCATTGCTTCCTGTTGCTATGACGCCACGTTGTGTCGGTATGTCACATTTACGCGTGGGTATGATACTCCTAGAGCATGTCGACGCATCGAATTATTCAAATCAGATACCCTGTGGATGGAAAGGAAACACGGAAATGAACGAAGAGGAACCTAGCTAGGATGAACAAACATACCACACCGGAAGGGGAAGTAGTACTGTAGAAATGCGATCGATTTACACAGGTAGAATATTAAATTTAAACCGAAGAAGAAAAAAATTTATGAACAATGAGAATAATGAATACAATTATGCGAGTACCATAGAACTCTAGGAACGATAATTTATTTCAATGTTATAATTGAATTTAAAAATGTCGGACAAAGGCAATAAAACTGACTATTGAAATGGATTGGCGAATTAATTAAACCAAGAAAAGATTTCATTAGTCAATTAGAATAATAGTGTATTAAATGAATGGAACACCGAGTAAGTTGAGGGAAATTAGAGAGAAAGAAGGTATCATCGATGGATATTGGCGGGCCAGAAAAGAAAACGAAAAAGGGAGGAGTAGTTTCGTTATGTCAATTCAGAAGCATCACGAGGATGGTTTAATCTAATCCAAACATTGGGGACTACAAATCGTTAATTGTCACGCAAGGAATGCCAAGCGTGAGGTGGGACGCGTTTGTAATTAGGCGGCTTCGAACGATATCGATCGACGTGGCACGTTGGCTCGATGCACACCTTCCTACAGGTATACCTCCGTGGAGGCTCGAAGATCACGACGTGTCGACGGTAATGATCCACGAGCGATCGATCCGATTCGATGTCATGCGGAAATGCTTCTTGGGATTCCTTTGTGTGAATCACGGCTGTAAAGGATGTCGAGTTTACTATCTATTTGTGCCAGCAAATTAGAACCCCGTGTTAAAAGAACTGCAAGATAATTAAGTGAATGATACGCTCATTAGATCTTTCATTAGGAAAAATCAAGAAGACCAGTTAGATCGTCTTTTAATGATTCTAATGTGACTCGCGTTTGTTAAGAATTCGAAAACTTCTAATTTCCTTTTGAAATATTGTTACATAATACATGATTTTATACTTAAGTATATATCGTTTGTTCTTAGATAAAATTGATTAAATTATGATTATTGGAAAATTATAACTATCATATATAATGTATTAGGTGTTCATATTAATGCGGCATTCCTTATCACGAAATTGAACATTTACTTGTGAAAGGTATTCAAATAGAAAATACTCATATTTGTAGTATTAATTAGGAATGTATGAAGTTAAAGGCACTGAATTCATTTCTACACCTAGTCAACACATACGTGTGCGAAATTTAATTTGAAAATCTCTCCGTTAAGACATATATTCACACGTTAAATTTACATAAAACGCGTCTTAAAAATCAGTGGCACTTGGTTGCAGAGGGTGCCGTAAATTGTGAACGAGACTTGGTGCCCTCGTTTCAGATACATACAACATTCCGTTGCCAATGGAAGTAAGAAGTGAAAGAAAAAGCTTGGTAGCACGACATAGAAACGAGGAAACGCGTACATCTGCGGTAGTGAAAATTAAAAATCATTAATTTTCTTAATGGACGGGGGAAATGACTGCAGCCTCTGTCTTTCTCTTTCCGTTCTTTTCAGAACCACCCACGCATTCGTCACCGAGAGCGTACGTTGCCCAACGTCTACGTACTTACCTGCGTGGAAATAACGGAGTGGCACATGAAAGTGCGTGTGGCATAAACAAATCCAGAAATAAAGAAAGGTAATGGAAGCGAGATGGAAGACAGAAAAAAACAGAGAAATAAAAATTAAAGAGAGCAAAGGATACGAAGTAGAAAGGAGCAGGCAGAACGAACAGTATGGCAGATACAACGGTGAAAATGGAGAACGCGAATAAGTAGGGAAAGAAAGGAAAGAAACATCAGGGGAAGAATCGGTGTATGAAGATGAAGAAGGAAAAATGAGGGAGTGAACCCGTCACAATACACCGAGTAATCCTGTCGCGTCGTTAACTAACGCGCGGTTGCTAATAAGTCATTAGGGGATGGCTGTCGAGTTGTGTACATGCGTTTACGTACTAGCTAGGTTGCACGCAACGCGAGCTCACGTACATAGATGCGTGTGCTTAGACGCGTATGAGCGTATACTCCTAGTAACCCCTTCATAGTAGGGGTGCGTGTCTTGTTAGCGACACCCCCGGCGTTGGACGAGAGCCTCTTTCATCCTCCATCCCCTTCTAACTGCTACTCTTATCCTCCTTCTCTATACTACTCTCTTTTTTTCCTAGCCCTCTAAGTCTCTCCGGTTCCCTTCGTTTTCTCTTCTTCTATGTGTAATACTATGTGTGCCATAGCACACGTTACCCTGATTGGTATAACAATAGCACATACGCGCGTACAGATGCGAACTTTATGTGGTATGCGAGAGACTGATACACACGTGTGAATGTTCATGTACATGCATGGACGAGCGCAACCCCCATAGGAAAGGACTACGGCGCACGATCTTTCCTGGCATCATACTCAAACACGAAGGCACCGTATGTCGCCTCGTTATACACGGTGGAACGAGTGACACCACCGATGGCAGAGAGCAAAACCCACGGTATTTCTAGTACGGTAGGTTAGTTAAGCTCTCTTTCAGCCTCGGTACTTACTTTGCATACATACATACGCACACACGACAGACATAAATAATCACGTTTTAGCCACGCGAAGGTACGCGAGCCGCGATATTGTCGCGGGAGTGCTCGCCTCGGTTACGCAACCGAGAGTGCCGCCTCGCTGTCCTTTCTTGTCCTGTCTGTTTTGCCTCGGGAGAGCCGAGGCGACTTGCTTCGCTGCGCTACTCCCGTCGCGAATAGGATTTCAGTCGTGTTACCGGAAGATTGATGCGTTTAGAAGAGATGAAAGAGATTACGAGAGTGTAACGGAGACGTCCCTTTTTTGGTTATTTTGATCTCCCCGGTGATATTTAATTCTATCCCGATGCGCGCTTGGGAGCATCCGTATATGAATATGATCTGTCACCAGTGTTTAATCTGACTTAATCCATTTATACCTTCCATCCAGAAATGGACCAGATTTATCATAGGACATTTTGTTCTCTTTAACAACGTCAGAATTCGTATGATTAATCACCCTGGATTCCATATGATTTTGTTGTACTACTACCTTAGGACAGCATACTAAATGAACACTTCAGACGGTAGCCATTCATTATCGAAATTAGAGTGTTAGGAGTGTTGTATCCATACTAGAAAGTATCATAAGTATAATCCATATATGATCCTTGCAGAATAATAGCTAATCAAAGTCTTCGGTCTTCAATTTTCATAGTAGTCGGTGTATTTTAAAGGTGTGCTACTTCAAGATAGTTTTATTCCATTAGCATGTATACTACTAAACATTCTTATGTCAGGGTTATCATGTTTTCGTGGTCCAAGTCTGAGTTAAATTTTTATCATACAGAAATTGGTACATAAAATGACGATACATGGAAACGAGGTAAATGAAAATGGAAGAATGTTTGGTACAGACTGGCCTCTGCGTCGTGTAGTCTGTGCTTCTAACGGTAAGAGTCGAAGGTGGATGAGGAACGGTACGGCAGAGGATGAAGAGGAGGAAGAGGAGGAAGAGGAGTAGACAGCCTTTGACTCCAAGTGGACCTGCTTGGCTAGTACAGGTATTTACTAGGTCCATGTACTCCTCCCTACCACATCTTACACCTTTACCTATGCTGACCGGCCGTATCTCGAAGAACGGCCGCATACTTCAGAACTTCTTTCTCAAGTTCTTGATGGACGTCGCCTGGTATCCTACCTAACAGAGGTCGGCACATACTTTGAACATCAAAACCCAACAACTTAACTTCGTCGACCACGTTGATGTTTCTTTTGAAGAAAAATCTTAGACAGATATTAATCAGCGAGAGGAAAACAGATACGTATTAGCATTAGATTTGCACGAGAATGCCGGTGTGCGGAAACTTTAGGGAACGGCACTCTGCGCATTTTCTTTGTAATATTGACAAATGATCCGACATTAGAAATAAAAGGAATAATCTGCATAACGATCTTACCTTTTATTTAGACCGAAGAATTTTGTTAACCATTTCCTTTCCTTCTAATTATTGTAATTAAATGACGATATTTATTGGCCATTCTAATCACATGAACATCATTATTAATTACTTTAATCATCCTAGATGTAGGACTTGTATATTGTATTTTATAGCATTTAACAAACTTATCTAAGAAACGATTAACGTTACCGAGGAGAAGTACGTGACACTATCTATTAGAATCATATAGGAGTTTACAAATGCACACCTAGAGAAGTGTTATTTTTCAAATCTGCAAAAGGGGCACCACTTGACAACTGTTTCTCTCACAAAGGTCACCATCAATGATCACTATCGCGCAATACCACCATTGAATTTGAATGCATATAAATTACAATGGCGCACTGGTGGCTTAAGAACAGTGACTAATAACAGTGTTCCATTGACTTTAAAACATAGACTGTTTCCAAGACGATTAGAAGATCTAGAAATTCCTGTATACCCACGACAAATTACTGTCGCTTAGTGCCGGTGATTGGCAGTCGTAAAGCTCGCAAACGCATTCATTATTCATGGTAACTCGTGGAATAACCGTGATATAGGTACAAGTCCTATATACGTCAAGTCGTTACGTGGCGAAGTGCTTCTAAATCACTCTAATATTGGTGTCCACCTACGGTGAGCAAATGCTGCTCCCGTATTGAGACGTTTGCGTTCTTCCAGGGTTGCGAGACCCTTTAGAACTTGCTGACGACATATACGCGCGATGACTGATGGGAGGAATATCATTGATTTCAGGTGGCAACTGGCGCATCTGAGTGCAGCACATAATACAAGGAAGATGTATAAATATTTATAGTCATCGCGCGATCAAATCTATATAAAACATATAATGCATATCTATGAATATGAGACAATTTTCTTCCGTAAGTGTTCTACATGAAATAAATGGAGGATGTTTTACGTCTTCGGCGTGATATAATATAATACGATATGATATGTAAAGGAATAATTTCTGTCGAATACAAGAAGAATATTCCTGTAAGATTTTGTTCTGCCTCATAGCCACACAATTATTGTCCTCGTCAGAATTCCCTCATACGGCTGACTCGCTACTGCACGGCATAAAAATAAAAACACCCTCGGTGAAAGGGAAGAAGCCACCCTTCTGACATTGGCTGTAACAGTTATCGGAACGCTGTTCCTCGTATAAGAAGTTATACGTCGTCGTCATTTTCATAGCTCCCGATGTTGATACCTCTTTTATGTTGCTGGAAGAAAAATGGGAACGAGGAGGAAGAAGAGGAGAAGGGAGGGTGGACGACCGCCGTCTGATCGACTCGTGTCGTTAAACTGCAAACTTGTAACCGGAATCGCGTCTTCCTATACGCATTCATCCGGCAGTTACGCTCGAGTTATCGTTCATTCGTGCGCGTAAAGTGAAAGTATACTTTGCCCGTTTCACTCTCCACCTCGTTAAGCTTAGAGTCACGAGCAGAATGGAAGAAGGAGAGCAAAGCAGATGGGGAAAGGAGAATAAGGACGAAGAACATCGAAGATAGACAATAAAGAAATAGAGAAAGCAAGATATTAAGAAAGTTACGAGGAAAGCTATTTGTGGCTAGTTACTGTATCGAGAAGATATTAGCCTCTCTATGAAGTTCGAAACAGTGAATCACACTGGAAAAAATATTATTGACGATTCGAACCAGGCAGAATTACGATGATGCTTACCTAATCGACTCTCGAAATTGTTTTTATGGCTAAAGACAGTCGCTTAAAGAGTCAGCGAGATAACAGACATGGTGTTCTTCCGCGCTTATCTTCCTCAAATGACCATTTATAAAAGGAACGCCACGTTAATTGCTTTATCCTGATAAAATGTTTATCTATTACCGTGTTTCATTCTTGGGTTCTCAATACAGATAGGTATTCGATTAAATGCTTCCTTGGGAGTTCTAAAATATGTGGGTGGGTTACGGTAATCCTAGACACGTGTAATTACGAAAATAAATAATACCAGCTGAAAATAATATGAAAATACGCCCACTAATTGATTTGGTATATTTACTTTTTGGAATTTCCTTGAAACAGATCGATATTCATGGCTGAATGTATGGATTGATTTTAGGATAATTATTATTTATATGCAGGAAATAATAAGGTATTTACAAACAAGTACCATACGAAATATGCTGACCATAGAAACATATTTTCTTATCTATTACCCGCAACTTTGTTTCAACCTCATCAAGGTAGGCATGCGTTCGATTAATTTCTTCGCTGGAAGCATTACTGATCAGATAGGTGTGGCTAACTAAGAATCACGGGATAGTCCTGGATGTTTAGTGCCTGCGAACTTTGACCCGAAATAAATGAATCATATATCATAATAAATCTTTGCTATTAATTTAGTAGGCGCGCGCAATCAATTGCTTATATTTAAAAGCGTCGTATCGATTTATACAAATATAACTTCCATAAATTCCTGAAAGACATTTAATGTCCGTTTAAAAATAGAAATGTAAAATTGATTTATGCCACTTCAGGCTAAATTATGTAAGTTTAATAATAATGAGAGAATATTGTTCAATCAACCGAGAGAATAAACTGAAGCTGTTAAAAGATAACGTAAATCACTTACCTAATGATATTAATACTGATTGCATTTTAATTAATATTCACGCTATTAATTTATCCACATAATTGTCTCATAAGCACGAGATACAAGGAGGTAGATAATTATGGCTGCTAAGAACCACGATGTAATCCTGTGCACGTGTAACTAGGAGTTCCGGAACCCGATTGGAAGGGGATGATATCCAAATGCACCAACGCTACTGTTAACTCATCCCTCTCGATTCCCTTTAAACACCCTACGTAACCAGGAGAGGTCCGAACACGATAACCAGAAAGGGTCGTTGACTAGATGAATGGTCGCGTGTGCGGTTCGGGTAACCAAATAATATCACTCACTGGCCGCGATTAGCATAATTCGATGATCCGCAGAACGGCCGACGTATTTATCGTCGACTAGGCCGTTTTCACTTTGAAACGGTGAACGGTGAACGGTGCCGGTCAAATACACCAACTTTCGGGACATTAGGCGCATTATTACGTGATAGAACCAACCACCAAAAGCAGGATAGATAATATATCATTCCTCCTGGAGACCCTCAGGCTCCTTAATGTAGTATGCAGGATAATGTATGCCAAATAATGCTTCCAGGTGAGGAGAGGAATAGGACGGACAGGGTAGAAAGGAGAGGAAGGAGCAACGAGTTATTTATTGATTTATGCGAATAATCACGTTCACAAGCGCCTTGTTGAGCGCTAAGGTACTTTTTTGGCTGGTAGTTCCTCTCCTTTGGCTCGTTCCCCGTATTCTTTCTCTCCCCTTTCTTCACTCTCCAACTCTTTTCTTCATCGTCTCCCTTTCTCCTCAAGGTTTGCGTAAATGCATATAAATTATGGTTTACTGGCTATTTCGCGGCTCGCGGGGTATACTGGAGGAGAAAGGAGAGAAAGATGAGAAAACGAAGGTGGAAGACGTATATATATTAAAAGGAGGCAAATCGAAGGAGGGTCTCTGACGTTTCCCCGGAATTATTATGCGTGTCGTTTGTATTGAGGACGTTGCTTCCTGAGCACGTGTGTGTACGAGCTTACGTGTACTTCCCGACGGCTTTCTTCCTTCCTCGACATCTCCCTCCTTTTTCGTATTTTTCTCGCTTCTTTGTTCGTCCGAGTTCCAGGCGCATACGAATTGTGGTTAGCGGTTTGTTTCGGTATTAAGAAAGAACGAAGAGGTAGAAAATTGCTTGGCGACACGAAAACAATCCTTTATGCTACGACGAAAGTTTTGTGCTACGAGGAATTTTGTAGAAAGAAGTCAAACGGTCGTTTATGTTAATCATTGATTCGTGATCATCTTTTATTCAAGTTACGTACGTCTTTTTTTAACGTTCACGTGATTATAGTATAATCGTCGTGCATTTTAACGTACGGTTCTTGTAAATTCTGTCACGAAGAATAAAGCTTGTATTAGCAAACCCTCAGATCGACGATAATGAAGATCTCCACGGTAAATAAAATTGTTTAATCGAGACTGTTATTTTACACTCGGATGACTATGTGCAGAGGAGAAAGTTATTGCAGACACATCGCGCGGAAGATTATGCTAAGGTATGTTAATACCGTTCGTATATCATTAGCAAAAGGTTTAAAGATAGGTGTAAAAGTAAAGCTAAATAACAAGCAGATTCCTATCTCCGGCAATAAATTAGATAGCGTATAAAATAAGACAAGTCATAGTTCAAAGGCTAAAACACATAATGGTGTGAAGATGAGGTATTTGATTTTCATAATCACCTCTGTTTAAGGTTATCTTGAAAGAATTGCTGTACGCCCATTAAAGAATAGAAGCACGCACGAGGGGCTCTTATCAAATACTACACAACAAATTACTCTTCACTTCGAATAAATGGCCAATAAACTATCAAGTCCAATTCAAGAAACCCATCAATGCATTAATCTTAATTGACGCATGGATTACCCGTTTTCCTGGAATTGATTTCCTCCCACGACTATACTGAAGAATACTCATTTCTGGATTTCTTCCTTTATCCTTATCCAAGAAGAGTCTTGGTGTCCATATGTGAAAGGGAGGTTTGTATGGAAAACAGGGCGGTGGGCCGAAGGGTTGTTAGTGCCAGGTAACGCTATTACGAGTATCTGCTTTACGCACGTGTCGATCCATAGGGTGAACAACAGCAAGTATTCTAGAGTTCTATTCCCAGGCTGGACTATGATGCTTCTGGCGTAGGTGAAACCCACGTAGAACCGTGGAAAAAGTATCGTACAGTAGCTGAGTAAGTAACCGGGGGAGCAAGTCGGCGTTCGAAGTAAGTATCGGTTGCACGTAGGTACATAGGGGCTTCCCTCGGCTGGGTTTGACTCGGATCACTCGGCTATTCTAGACTCTCTCCCTGGTTCTCTGCTTTTTTTCAGGCCTTATGCCTTGTGGCTTATGGCTCATGCCTTATGCCATCCAGGTTACCGGGCACCTACCGAGAGACACCGTGCGGGAAATACTTGCTTCCCCTTTTGCGGCTAACGACGGTCCACTGGTCACGCAATGCACCGTCAACTTTCATGCCGCAAAAACGCTTTTGTTCACCCTTTATTGCCTTATTTGAGACGTGAGAAGAGGTGCGACGTGTACTTCTATCGACGCCAGCCGAAGAAAATGTGGGATATATTTCTGAAGCGGCTTCGAAGAAATAATTATAATTATTCTTCCGAGTTTTTAGTGGATACTATGGTAACTTGTAATTATCATCGGGGACAGGCAGCTGATAGAATATATTATGTTAATTGCCGCACGGTAATTTCCAATTATCGAGGATATTATATAAATACTGTTGTACTTTCTCGATTTGTACCCATTGGAATGCTATGACACATCAGGAACACCGAGAAAAATAATTTGATCTCTCTTCGGTTCATCTGTAATTTAACGAAGTTTAGGAAAGACAGTGAACTAGGTGATAGAGTGACGAGTAACGAGCATCGGAAGGAAGTAGAGTTAATGAAATGCAAACGTGGGACAGAAGCAGTAGTTTAGGGAGTATGAGTTTGCGTAAAGCACGGTCGACCGATAACAAGCGCAAAATAAACGCGTGTGCAAATACGTGGGTTACCGCGAATAAAATAGCTCAGGCGCATCTGGTGGGACTGTAACGTCGCATGGGTCCTGTAGGACCGGCCAGGAGGACAAGAGAAGGAGGAATCGCAAGAGAAAATTAATAGGTGGATATTTATTAAATCGAACCGAAGCTCGACCGAGTAAATCGGTATTTGTCCATTGTCTGGCCGATTTAATTGCAAACATCAATATGTTTTATTTGCCGTCTAACCCCTCTCCTCCACCTCCCTCTCGTGTCCCTCTTATTGCACCGAGTTCGAACATCCTCGTTTCAGGTCCCTTCGGTAATTTTTTCACCTTCCACCCCTCGGCCTTCCTCGTGATTCTCTCTTTTTTGAATGGCTATAACCGGCCCGTTCGAAAATTTAACGTGGCTGTTTGGCTCGCTCAAACATTTGTCCATGCGTTTGTCGCTGGACCATCTCTCTCCTGCTCTCTTTCTCTCTCCACCTCCCTCTCGGACAAGTGGCCGGGTTTTTGGTACACCAATCGTTAAACTAATAAATCAGCATTGCGGCGGTTATTATTTCCTTGTTTCTCTCTATCTTGCACCATCGCTTTCCGCTTCTCCTTTTGTTTTCTCATTTGCGTTATTTCTTATTGGTTTTACCGAGGTCTGTATGTTTTTACCCCCCCATTTTATTGAAATCATGAATTTTATATTTCTTGTACATAAGATGAGAATAAATACTATAGGCAAATGGGAATATCAGGAGGATCTCATAAATAAATCACTAATTATCATAAATTTTATCGTACACGTTACATCCATTTCAGTTCATGTTTTTTCACTTGATTGGCCTCGCTAATAGATTCTCGACAGCTTGATGAACCGACTACTTGAATTTCGTAAAAGCTGATTTTTCTTCCAAATATAGACAAAATACAGAATATGGAAGAGTTCCAACATTTTAATCAATTATGAGCAAATGTGATAAAGTTACTCGGAAAGTAATTTCGCATGTACACTTCTCATAATTTTTATTTCTTCTGCCGGAGTATAAGTACAAGGAATCGAGTAATTCCGTTTTGCAATGCTATGCTAAGCAGAGCTTATTACGCTCGAAATCTCGGACATTTATGTGTCATAAATGCCGTCATGGCACGTGGGGATTTTTCCACGTTTATCCACACGCGATTACATGAGAAAATTCTGAGAGGAAAAAGAGAAAGAGTGAGAGAGAGGTACTAGGAGACATTGACAGGTGGCTTAGCAACTGATCTATCAGATTTTCTTGCACAACTGACGTGTAATTTTCATGGTAATTTCCTACGATTACACCTACCGACACTTTCCACTGACGTGGCGGAGCTTTCATATGCACCCAGATACCGGCATCGATTTCTATCTAATCCTCATCGAAGGTTATAAAATCACTGGAAGGTAGGTACCTTATGATCTATGATTGCGAACCGATCAACCGGACGAGTTTATCCTACGTGCAATCAAGTGTCTATAATTATGATGGTAGATGATCACATCAAAATTGGCTAATTCCGAGTATATTCCAATAGAATTCCCATCTCACGGTTGTTTCCGTTTACGAGCTTAAGCTTTCATAAACTGCATCTACGCGAATGTTCCATCGAAATGTATTTATCCCCGCATACCTGAGAGCCTCGGATATTTCTCAAAATTTATATGTCATGCACGGAGTATGGAAGATAAACCTACGGTTATCTAACTATATCGAGTTCGTACAGCAAAGTATAAAATACGATGCGGTAATCCGTTAGTTTCTGCCAGTAACATAAACATCAAATTCCAAGCATAAGAACGGACTTTGTATCACGCTTTATTTCAGGATTCCCAGATGCGATCGCACGCGCGTCTTATCCCCCTCGGCATCGATTTATAAATATATCGAATACCGGTAGCTATCAGAGGCGTAAAGTGAGGATACGGGCTAAAAAGAATGAGAGGAAGGAACAGTGGAAGAATAAGAAATTTTGGGGTTAGAGAGAAGGTACCGAGCGATAACGTCCCGGTATGCTGGCTCCTATTTTACATCATTTTCATAAATTAAGCCTCGTATCAGGGTCCCAGTCGCAAGACGGCATGGCAGTAACTTTGGGCATTACAATAATAAAGACTCGGTTTAGGCCCGGTGGAAAGGGGGGAGAACGTAAGGTACCAAGGAAGACCCGAGAGGGAAGGGCAACACGTGAGTTCGGGCATTTCCATAATCCGACCACACCGTACTCCCTGGGCCAATGAAAACCTCGATTTTACGCGAAGCCAAGACCCCGTGTCTGTACCTTCACCAAGATTCCAAGGAGACTGCTTTTTTTTGCCTTTTCCTACCTTCCTAACAAGTTTACTTCGACCCCGAATTTATGCCTTCTTAAATATTGACAGATTCGCGGACAAATTTTTTACTATACATCCGTGAATGTAACAGTATGCAAAACGGATTGATTGGAATTGACCGAACATCGAAAGGGGTTTAGTAGTTTACTTTGTAATGTTTAGAATTTATTGGTTCCTCTATTCAATTATCATTTGGGTCCTTTTATTATTCTATTCTATCGGAATTAGAAAGTGGTAGTCATGAATAATTTAATGTAGTAGCTTCGGAAATTTTGTGATTAGATAGTATTAGAATACATACGGTAATCGAGAAGATAATTCATCGAGGTATAAATAGTTCCATGACGTTTTCTCTTAGCATCGTCAAAAATTTGATTTCACAAAGCTAGAATGCTCTTGGAATCCGATTCTCTCTTTGTCGCCCTTCTGGCACTCGACAGAATCTCGTTTAGTTATTTCGTTTTAACCGGGCTGCTAAGCTCGGAGGACGCGCTTAATCCTTCTCTTTACGCGCAATACATTATCGAAGTAGCGCGCCCACGGGATTTTTCAATGTGATCTCCGCCACGACTTCGGCCGGACATTCTGAGAGAAAGGTGCGACTCCCCGAAATATTCGATTTTGTAATGCAGTCATTAAAGGTACAATACTTCTTACCGTTATTATGCGTCAATTACACGCGTGTAACCGAAACAATTATTAGCTGTATACAAAATACTGATATATTCAAATTAATTCCGAGAAATTAAAGATATTTACATGGCCATTATCAAACCATAAAAGTACTTTAAATGGAATATTCATACGTATTTCAATAAAGTTTTATGCTATTAATTTTTGTTCATTCATAACATCAACGCACAGGAGGAACCAAAAGTCAGCCCGATAATTTATACACTCATGAAGACTTCCTGACCCACATATATAAGGAAGAAGGCATTAAAATTCATAGTAGACTAGTAGTGTGCAACTCACGTAGTAGAAACAGCGATAGCGTTCTGATGAACGATCGTGGACTATTCCATAAATAAATTTAATCGGCTCACAGTGTCTGCATCTTCTTCGTTCCATTACTCGATGTTCTTATGCACGTGTCAAATATTCAGTAGTTTTCGAGTGTGAGTCTGATGGCCTTCAAATCAGCACCGATACTGTCGTAGATTCATCGACCGACATGGGATATGATGTAAATGTTAAATTCAGAAATAGTGGTTCGATGTGATTCACTACGAAAAGGCCATAAGTGATAGTTTTTATTGGCAGTAACTTAGTAACTTAATTATTAGTCAAAGCAAGGAGGGATTTATGTTCACTCTTCAATCGTAACTTAGAATGGCTCTACGATCATTTCTAGCGTGCTTTTGTTTGGCATTATGTGTTTCGATTGATGTTAAGTATCGAAACTGCAGAATCTGAGAAAACGAGGAAAGACATCAAAGACTGCAGTTTTATTTATGGTGGCATTTAATTGCAAAGTGCATGTCGTAGGACAGAGAAGCTTTATGATGATGTAACGGCACAGTTTGTAATTAATAATTCAATTATTTGATAAGATCTTCTGATTACAGACATTGCTTTATCAATTGCTAATATTACTGGTAGTTAATGTTGAATATAAAAAATGTATGAAGTGTGTACTAATTAATAGAATAATTTAATCTATTCACCTATGTATGTGTAATATGTTGAGCGTGTTATTATGTAATAATGAAGTTCTATAAAAATAATTCATTATCCATTTGTAAGGGAAATGCATCGTTCTTTTTCGAAGAAGGTGACATTGAAGTCGGACGGTCAAAGTGAAAAGAACCGGAAGAGAACGATTCGATCGTGCATGTTGTGACATTTTAAAGTCAACGTACGTTTTATGATCGATCGACCGTGCTTTCACTTTTGACCATTGACGAAGTGTCAATGACTCCCCCATACAGTACACAGAACTTCTACGTCACAGGATTAAGGATATCCATTGAACTTGGTCCTTTCGAATAAGGTCTTCCCTCGTCATAGATAGGAATGAAGGTATTACTTAAGCTTTCAACATCAAGCTTCATCTTTCAGGAGAAAAAATATTTGCCTTTTTATTATATTAGTGTACACCATTGTAACATAAAGATGGAAATTTTATTTTATACCGAAAATCTAACGTTTTCCTATGAAGAGTAGCACTTCAATGGAACAGAATTCCCAGTGATTCTGAATGGAAGGGGGTTTTGTGAGTAGAAGACAAGTCAGTGAAAAAAGTACCATAGACGTCGGCGCAATTGAATGAAGTGGTACTTTCGTGTGATAGATATTTCTTCAATCCGACAATGGTTTGAGTGGTTTTGTCTGTTTATGCTGTGCGGTTCGAAATAAGCCTTCAGGTGATATTAGATCTGAGATCTTTGATTTTATGCTGAGAGTAATATAACTCATCTCGACGACCAAGTTAATTGCACCATCTACATACTTCGTGCTGATCGTAGATAAAGTCTTGTCAAGACATTTCGGAGTGTATCACAAATTATTTTTTCATTACAAACGATTACGATAAAAACATACCATATTAATCGTAGATATTAAAGGGACACAAAAACGCATTGCAGTGAAACAGAAAGCATCCAGTAGTCTTATGATTACTGGTTTATATGAACACATAAGTAGCACTTTTATATACATGACATAGTATGATGATAAAAAGTCTTGTGATTTCGCAAAATCTACATATAATAATTACGACAGAAAAATAATTATACAATCTCGAAGTGTTTTAACGGCGCTAGGACCAAACTAACCGAAAGTAAGAAACCAGTCGTCCCAAACCGATTCCTTCGACGTGAATCAGGATTAATCTCTACGTTAGACAGAATAATGATTTAAGGATACCCACGCGGAGGAAGAACGAAGGGAGAATATGGTGGCACGTTCGTCCGGTACTAATGTATGCATAAACGTACACAGGCTAAACCGAATCGAGTGGATGTATCGAGGGAATAAAAAAATCCCGGGAAATTATAATGGCCGAGTCGCGAGAGCGGCGCCTCTTATCAAAACACGAGGCACGTTTAACGTTATTTATTGGTTATTAAAGTAGCGCGGGAGGCCTACGCACCTTTTTCGGGAAGTTCTTTCGTGGCAGGCATACGTGACTGCTTATAAACCAGAGGTTACACCGATGCTTTCGTTATTTCGCCTTTGTCGCGAGTGATCTACGACATCCCGCAGTTATAAGCAGGCTAGAATCCTAGTTGCGAGAGGCCAGATCAAATTCGTAAAGTATGTCGGGATTAACGGGTACAACCGGAGCCTTACCTTGAAGAAGACCTAATCAACGGGTTTTAGAAACCCGGATTGTATGTCACGGGTAATGGTCGAGTGGAAGATGTCGATGAGGAAGTACGATAATATATCTACTTATACACATAGCAGACCGCGATATGTAAGCCCGTGTTTGTAGTAATTTTTAATGCGGATTCGAAGCGAAGGCACACGCTGCATTATCATAAATTCTGAGGAACTACTCTCGGATTCTCAGTGTACCTGTACCTTATTTATACAAGAAATTTATGCTTGTCGTTTTCATGCTTATAGGTAAAGCGTCCAAGAAGGAGTGCGGAAAAATGTTTAAAACGTACGTACGTGGCAATGCAAAAACGAGGAAGTAGTTTTGTAATTAAAGGAATATAATGATCAAATGTGATTGCATACCGAATTTGCCATCCTGGTGAATTCTTCTCAGACATATATTCGAATAATTTTTCTGTGATTAAAGAAATTCGTTGTCGCGAACAACACCTTCTTAATCGTCCGTCAGAGAGATTCGCGGTATTTAGTCAGGCAAACGAATGGGGTACTATGTGTATTCCGGCTTAATTGAACCAGCCCAGAGGGTTAGTTTGTACTCTCGAGTCCTCTCTGGTTTCCTCCTTTTTCGCGGGAGAATCGTTAAAAGTTAAGCGTTCTCACGGCCTACTCCCCTCATCGTCATCGTCCTCGTCGCCGCCGTTTGATCCTCCGCGGATCCCTCCCCGCGTAAATCGAGCTTAAGTTCATTAATTTCACGAGACTTTCGGGCGTTTCAGGGCGAAATCGTCTCGACGACGAAAGGATTAAAATTACGGACCAGGAGCATCCGCGGTGCCTTGGCTAAACGTTAAATTACAATTAACGATGAAGTGGCCTCGTAGCCCTGGCTCTTTCGTAATCAACTTAAAGACCGCATTTTGCCACGATATTGTTCTCCTTCGAGTTCCCTTATCCCTCGTAGTTTACTGTCCGCATTTCGGTATTCAACTAATTCGTACGACGACAACACATTCACAATGTATCACAATGTTATATAAATTGTTACACAGAGATCTTAAGAAAAAATGCTTTTAACATCAGATTACTATAAACTTGTTTTCATTAGTTTTAATTGGCATTAATATTCTGGTAATTTCAATATAAATCTGTATTTAAACATTTTTTACTTAATCCACATATTCTTAATTCTCTACGGGCATCGTATCTCCGGTATATTTTGCAATTAGCAAGATTCAAGCAATTCGTTGTGAATGATGACTTTCATCGAACAGCACGAGTTTTAAAGACGTTATTTAATTCAAGTAACAGTACCGCGAAGTTTCTCTTTCACGGTGCGAGAGTGAGTTCGTAATTGGAATGTATCAATGGCAAGGTGTCTTTAGTTGAGCGAATAAAATGAATGTACAGAGTATATAGCCATAATAAATCCGTTGAATTCTGAATGCGGGCCATTACAGTTATTCGTAAAGTTTATCTTGGATTTATGTCCGTACATCCTTGGGTCCTACGTGAAACTACGAGAGAAGTTTAACGAAGGTACTCTGCGAATGCTGAAATATAATTCTACTGAAGAGAAACGAGTCCTCATCTTCCAACCTTACTCGCCAGAATTTACTTCCGCCTGTTTCGCTCGGCGTATGTTAAACTTTTCTTAAAGTGCGAGAGTATCGCGAGAAGATTCACGAAGTCGAGTCTCCTAAAGACCACTGGGTCAGAAATCATCTCACGCATTTTCTCGACTTCGTCTTTATCCTAGCCGACAATGAAAAGACGAAAGGTTCCGGCAACCCATAACTTTTAACCGTGCTTTTTTTACATAAAGATAATATGAGCCACCAGGGAAGTGATTTTGAAACGTTGAAAAGCGGGCGCCTCTTTACATTCCATTCCCTTTGGATAATGTTGTTTGAAAGTTTTATGCGTTTAATATATATTCGCGTAATTGCAACTGGAAACATCGACAATAACGAATTCTACGCGAAACTTGGGACGACTTTGAGGAAAAGCATTTCCCGCTCCGCGCTCAAAGCTTTCTATGCTTATAATCATTCTATTAAACCGTGCTGCCTCAGCTTTCATTCGAGGCAATTTTGGTGCTCTCTGCAGAATTCCTGTTTGCATAGCATGAATGAACTAATATCAACAATTACAGTTAAATCATTTGTATCGTATAAGTCATCCGTAAACCTTTCATATAACACTAAACTAAAGGCACACCGAGTTTCTCCCAACATCGAAGAATAGTAAAAAGGAGACAATTTCTCGAAATTATCGCTGTCATAAGTAGCCGACAATTACCTTGGCCAACTTAGCCGTAGTGCGCCACTTACACATATTTTCAAGAAATACTGTCTCGAGATTCAGGAAGAAACCGTGCTCTCCCGGAAGTCGTCTTTACACAGATGGAGGAAAATAGTGGCTCGAGACGTGCATTCGAGAAGGTTGTCGAGGAAAGGTGGAAGAAGTTGCAAGAAGCCAGAAGACGAAGAAGAAACTAGAGGAATGAGGCCGTGGAGCGGAGGAAGGAGTTTTAAGAGACTGCGAACACGGGGATCCCGCTGTGAACGCGAGCTACCCGCACTTGGGTGGCGCGTATGCAGCATAGGCGTAATGGGGCAACTTGTCAGCTACCGCGGCTCGTCCGTCAGAGGACGAAAGATACACTATACACCGGTACAAGGTATAGAAAACCTCGGTGCAAACCCACCTCGTACGGTTTCTCTTTCTAGGCGTCGTTTCCCTGGTGCTCCAGCCCTTTCCGCTCCGTCGTGCCGAGTTTGTATTCACTCCAAGATATAGGAGCTGCTACGAGGAATCGGCGCTTGATATCCTGAACACGTAGCGAGACGAGCAACGCGCAAAGAAGGAAGAACACTTTGGAAGAAAGAAGACGAAGAAGGGGAGAGAAAAGGGGGATGATGATGCGAAGGTAGAATAAAAAGAAAAAAGATCGCTAGAGAACGCTATCTGTGGGCCCCAACACGCTCACCCCATCATGGATTACGTTTCGCTCTCCATAAGCGCGAGCTCACGCATAAACAACCACTACCGGTCTTAAACATGTCCCTGGACCACACCGTGGATAACTACCGTACGCGAGACTACGTTAAGCTTCGGCAGATACTTTAACGAGACGATTCAAACTCTACCACTATTTTGATTCCTTTCAATCCCATGATTTATTTTCTTGTTACCTAACCGTGTCCTGCTTTTATTGATTTAGAATGGAGTGCTACGAAGAAATGTCAATGGTTCTTTCAAATATAAGATGTATTCTAGTGATGTTAATAAAATGGAAACAAAGGAATGGTTGTCTGCTATTAACATATTCATTATCATGCCATATCCTGTGAAATATTCAACACGTAAAATAAATTTAATTTTCGGGTTCATTTATTCTCTGCAATATATTCAGTTGATACGACCTATGATTGGTCTCGCAAAAAGATTGTAATTGAATTAATAGATGTACAAGTATATAGAGTCTATATTATAGACTATCAAGGAGTGATCGTGATTTATGCACTGCACTGTTCCACCTATTTAACATTAAAATGATCAAGTATTAAGTCGGACTGACCGGAAACGTTCGGTTGTTCTCTTCTTTCCTTATTTCGACTGCCGATCAACAATTACCCGATTACGATCAGCACTGCGAGGCAATAACGCGCGCGGTCGTTTTCATTTCCATAATTCACGGGCGTTTGTAGACCCTTTGAATGCACCACTGGCGCTCTTTCTTAAACTTCGAGGTGCAGCTGCGGTGTTCTCACCTGGAACTTTAGCGATTTGCATAACTCGTAATAGTGCAAAATAACACTGCAACATCATTCGATATCCTTCGAGGACTTCTTAATTTCAATCAATCTGCATAATCCTCTCTGTTGCCCTTGTAATTATCCACGCGTATCCAGCTTCCAATTGAATGTACATTTATTTCAATACGACTGGTTTATTCCTCGTGCTTAAGATGCTTGCTAAATTGTTATTAAGTGTAATATAATCTTCGATAATTAATCTACATAATCAAGAAATTCCCCTCCGATTAAAATCGATGTAGATACTTGGATACATTAAAGTGTAATACCAGACGCTGCAAACCCCATTTACCTTACACGAATTGCCGTTATCTGGCTCACGCAAAAACACATAACCGCATCTCATTGATTCCTTCCCGAGGGTGCGACGTGTTCGATCGAATCATCCAGTACGGGAACGGCTATTTACTTTCTACAACGAGACGACTATTTCTCGATTATATAGCGGGAAATCATCTTCTTGTATATAACTAGTTCCCGATCAAGCAGCAGCTAAATAACGATTCTCCAGTGAACTGTTGCTACGCTCAATGAAAAATCATAGATACTGGATTATCGTATTTCTTCTTTTTCCATCTCCATCCTGGCCTCTTTCCGCATCTCTTTTACCTTCTCACCCAGTCAAGACTGGCCATAACTTCATCCTGGTCTTGGATGACGCTAATTGGCGTATCGTGCTGTAATGCGGTCACGCTATTATCTCTACCCACTGTGGGCTTAATATTGCATTACCAAGTTGATCTTTCATCGTCATCCCATTTCCTGAGCACGGTCCGCCATGATTGCCCGCGGGTATCCACCGCCAAGATGAGAACGGATCCGCCAGAACTAAGCGACCTTGAGAAACGTGACTTTGTCATGGTTGATTAGATAGTTCGTCAACCCTAATCTCTGTATTGATTTGTACGGAAAGATGCATCAATCAATCAGTTGAAAGATGCTGTCGTTACGATAAGGTCGAGGTTCGAACATGTTTGAAGATGTGAATCAACTGGATGCGAGAGTTCAATTCGCATAAAAGTTCCAATGGTGGGTGCCAATAATTCGATGAATCAAAATACTCATATTTGTATAAACTTACGACCCATCTGAATCTCATCAGAATTTACTTATATTAATTGATATAATAAACAGAATTTCCATCTTTATAGTATTAAGCATCAGTATCTAATTTATGTTTTGTCAGACCCATTAATTCCACTGAAATTAGTGAATCAAAAAATGTATATTCCAGGAAGAATTGTTTGAAATGATATGATAAAAATTAGATACAAAAGTGAAATATTACGAATATTATTTACAAGTGTATATCTTCTCATTCATTTAAAATGCACGATTTGGAATACTAAAATTGATCACCGAACCAGCACGGTTTTATTCGTTCACAGACAAGGCAAGTTAATAATCAAATGAAGTAACAATTAGTTTCGTAATGTTCATCCGTTTCGATTAGTTGTCCCGTTAAAGCCGTAAGCGAAATAGCTATAGAACAGTTGGCAAGGTGGTCAAGCAAGTGCCATAAACACCGTGCCAAGGACGTAAGATTTATAAATCGCGGTCTTTTATTTCGAGTTAAGCCAGCTTTAGGAGTTGTCCCATTAGGTAGGGTTCTCTGCTGGTGGATGTTGTTGCACTTGTATAGGCATCGTTTATACGAGGGTAGATTAAGAGGCTCTTCGCGGCTCCTAAATATCTTATTAAACAGCGTCGCGATGGTCTATTAAGTTGCATACCCGTGTACTCTTATCTCTTTATTTTTTATCGGAACAGTCACCATACATATATGTACATCCATACGTGTACTTTAATGCAGCGCCACGAATGTTAACTCCTAGCGGAGACTCTTCCCCTTGCATGACTATCATTAACACCGGTAATGGGATATTAAGATCACTCATTAAGGCTATTCAACCTCCAAGCATGTCGTGTTCCGAGTGCTATCGGGCATACTTTATGAGATATTAAGGATTAATTTGTCGTGCATCCGAAGGGACTATTCTACTTCCGATCGGTCGTAAGGGTAGCTCTGCAAGACTTGAACTTACGTAGATTGCTTCTTTCATGTACCATCCTTTTATGATGTTCTATGAAATTACATTCCACTTCCTGAACCTTCAGGCATGTAGATTGAATCGTACGATCTGAAAAATGATGCTACCGTTTCTGGAGAATTTTCTACGTTTTATTTTTCATTCGTGCTTCGACTCTAATTATTTCGTATATTTCTTTTTTATTTGTTGGGAATTTCTCATTTCCTTTTCTGTTTTAGAATTTTATACAAAGTTACTTATACGCTTCCTTATATTATGCAGTAACTTGTTACAACTCATGAGATCATAATCCACTTAAAAATGAACATTGATGTCAGACGTTGAAAACGAGCTGCTTGCATATATAATTCCAATCAAATGAAGTTATAATGTATTTCCTCGGGGGAATCGGAATCAAATGAACAATCTTGATGAATTCCTTGTCAGGAAAAGGAAATGCTAATTATATGGCTTTGCTTGTCTATTCATAATCGATCTTCGTTAATGGAATAAACCATAATTTAGTATCGGAAAGTGAAATATATATAGTCATCTTAAATACTAGTCATTTTAAATAACAGGTTCTCATCGTCGTACTTAACACACTTTAGAATCTCATTCATAATATAAAGTCTCGATTATGAGTTCTTACAAACGATCGGAAATATAATCGTAGATTTTGTACGGTCTGGCACCCCTTTTGACAAGAGAAATGTAAAACGTAACTTTTCACTTGGTGGAACAGAATAAAGTTGAAACGATACGAGTCGCAAATAACGCGAGACGTGGGAATTCGTTGAAATGTAATTAGCAGAAACTGTAGCACTCTCGTTTGAAATGTCGAGTTTCAATTAGCGTTCTCCTTTCCTTTCGAATGACCGGCGTAATCGTAAATCATTTACGAAAGTTCATCCGTTTACGGTGATACTGTCTCGAAAGTTTTTGGTCGGGCACGGCTCGGCTGCAATGTTCCTCCTCGTACTTCCTCCGCCGTCAACATGTCCTCCTAGTTGATATAACAGATGCATGTTTGCCTAAACATTATCATCAACATGCGTCACATTTTCCCCGGAGGCTATTTCGAACTTGCAAGCAATGTTAAGCCATCCCTTGATCCTTAGTTACAAACATGCATTTAATATATGCATAAGAAGATTATCTAATAGACACAACAACTCAGTGTTCGAGAAAACTCAAATTTTTGTTTGTACAACGAAGTAATTTCTTACTATAAATCCCAGTGGATTTTCTAAGAAGTACTTCATTATGGTAGACGATAATTATCAAACCTTTCGGAAAGTTCGTTCGATCAAGAATATATTAAATTCCAATCAATAATTTCAGGTGCAAGAAATATTCCTGCAGTAGCGAGTAGAACAATCGAGCCATAATCTCCTGGCATTGGACAGGGAGGGGTTCATAGCCGTGAAATTCGATGCTTTCACGAAAACTTTACTTAAAAGGAGAGTGCTCGGGGCCGTTGTTCGGCTGCCGCTATATTAATTATGAGCGGCAAGTTGCATATATATAGATATACATATACATATATACGTGGGATGGGTAGCCGAGTGTGGAAACTGCGATACACTGCGCTCGGCATCGAACCCGGAGGAGAAACGTCGGCCGGAGCGTATTGAATTTCAATTATTTATCGGGAACTCGCGCTAATTGCAAGAGGAGTTTCCGCAAGAAGCGGTCGCTTCGTCTTTCAAGGAGACGAGCCAGAGGGATGCCGCACTGCCGCAGGTAGACGATGTACGCATCTACGTGGAAGCAAGAAGTAACGCATCACGACAGACGAGGGTCCTTGGAAGTCGACACCAGGCTACCTTGAGACGCGAAAAGGAGAATCTCTCCGAGGGAGAGAAGCCTGCACTCCGCGCGTGCATACATATGCCGCTCGTATACCGGGTGCATCTAATGCATCCCGTTACTTAGTTATACATGTCTGTATCCATTAGAATCTAACGAGCTATAGCGATGCTACAATGTTGTAAAGCATAATGTTGTAAACTAAGATGGTATACTAGACAAATATGTTAGTCCTCTAAGAAACACTTTACGCAGGTTATGTTGGATTATCTGTTGCTCGGAAAGGGTATAATATTTGCACAGTTTCCCAAACTTGTTTATTATGGAACACTCTATAATTTGTATTACATTTACGGAATATTTATGTTACATTTACTGTTATTTGCGTTAAGGTCAGAGCCAATGATGATTACATTTTTACTTAATATCTACTATTGTTTGTATAATTAATTAAAGTATACATTACAACGGCTGTAATAATTCACCACGTGATACGTGTTCACATCTTGCGAAACAATATGGTTCTGTGAAACACAGTTTGGAAAATGCTGATATACTGTATATCACGTTCTCATTAATAATTTTGTAATACAACTCATATTGAATTATTAAAATTGAGATTGCATTACTGAAAGGGATATATTATTAAGGGATTGCAATTCGATACACCTCGTATATCTCTATGGAAGATTCGAGGTACTTCGATAGGTTTGTGGGATCAACAAGCACGTGGGTGTGAACGTCATCTTCGAAGTGAAAGATATCGCCGGCTGCTAGGAGTCAGACATACTTCAGAAGCGCCATGAAAACCGGATTACTCTTACTGGGAGGATACACAGGCTGCATTCTTACGAACCGGATTACATACGCACGTTTTGCCTCGCGTTTTTTATGACCCGGGTAAGCTAAATCAGTGTCGATCGTATGTGGACTTAATATCACCTCTTACATATTTTCGTATTAAACAGTCGCTTCCTTTTACGACACTACGATTGCTAAAGTTAGTAAAGCATTGTCTAAAATTAAAATTGCTACTGCCATCTTTGCTTGGAATTGCTATAATAGATCTATGAACACAATACTTGTTACTTAATATACAAGTTAACTCTAGCAAATACAATTTATTATTATAACTTGATAATACTGACAAGCTATTATCCTAGCTATATATCAGATTGAGCTGTCCAAGATAACTCTATTTGGATATTGTAAATAATGAAGTTTTCAAGATCGCGAAAGTAGTGTGCAGTTCATCAAGCACGAACCGGTAGTTCATTCGTCGACACGCTTCTAAAGGTAAGATCTTCCATCTGCAACTGTCTATCCAGTTTCATCCTTAACCTCGATCCCGCAATAATTGCAACAGCGAACTAACCTGATCATACGTGCAACATTTCCTATCAGATATACCGTGAGTATTCAACAGACTCCGCGAATTCCAAAGTATTTCTGTACTGATTCCAAAGACGAGAAGTCATGCTTTAAAGAACGGCGCAAACAAGTGGCACATTTAACTATGATCTATAGGTACATTCTCGCGATTCTGTAGTAATTACATTCGCAAGAAAGTGGTCAGTTAGTAAGGTAGCGAATAGTTTGGTCAGTCGAGTAGCCAAGCATTGGATCGTAGCTGGCAGTCGAGCCAAGCAAAGTCAAGCAAAGCCAAGCAGCCAGGTAAGCAAGGCTACACGAAGAGTGGCTTGCATTCTATAGGAATGGGATGCTGTCGGGGTTAATTGTATTGGCTCCCTCGGCCTCATTCTCATTCAATCGTGATCATTACCCGCCGAGAGCATCCTCCTACGTGTCACTCACACATTCTGGTCAAGAAGTATGTATTAGCTAGGTCGAAACATGTGTGGGAAGGTTTTCTTAACCTCGTGCAGGAGGCTCACCCACGCTGAGCGCGTCAACGTATCTCGGTCACGCGTGTCCATGAAACTCTCGCTGACTTGTATGAGCGATTTTGCGATGGTGTTGCTACCTAAAGAATAAGTGAGTTCGCATTCACCGACTTATTCTCTCGCAACAGATTTAACTAACAAATGTATAAGTGTGCATACACGTTTCACTCTGTTTCAGCTCTATCGATACAAATTAATAGTGCCTCCTCCACGATGGTAGCATAAGAATTGATACGTGGACTGAATGGAGACTCTGTCTTAGATTAGCTGGGGTGTTTCCAGGTAATATCATCCGGAGGAAAATAAACACGAGATAATCTGAATGGGTGAATTAAAATAGAAAGATGGAAGTACCTTGTCTGTTACATAACGTCTTGAAGATAATAATTGTAAGTTATGTGAATAATTGTCGGAGAGATACCATCATGATTTATTCGAACTGTAGTATTAAGTCTACAAAGCGTGAGATTCAAGGTTCACCGATGAATCTGCAATTCTCACGGCACTAACAAACGAATTCCATCGATTTCTTTCATTTTCAAGGTAATGGATTTTTATTCGCGAATACTGAGATATGTTTTTGTTAACAATGATACGACAGTGAAACATCTTTAAAACCTCTGTTGTTCCCAAACGTTGATTTCCTTTAAGCACCAGCGCCTTGTAATCACGAATTGTTACCATGGGATGTGGAATGGGCCGAAGTGTATAAATAAGATTCAGTCGCATGTTAACGTGGAATCGTTTTCGAAACCAATCGAATACCAAATAAGTACGATCGCGAGGTACCGATAGGCTAAACCGAGATTCTCCTTTTAACTTCCAATACTTTTCCTTCAGCAAGGTTAGGCAGCCTTTCGAAAATATGAGTAATAGTTTCCAACACGGCGGGTAACCACGAGAGTTCCACGATACGCGATATTCATAAATCAGGGGGTAGAACTTTTTGAGCTTTTCCTACGCAGAAGTACGCGCTCGACATCTATGACCTTGCCAATATGCCGGACTCACGTTCGTATGTTTTATTTGGTTTTATTTCACGGACGTTCGCAGGAGCTTTCAGACTGGATAGGTCGCCGGAGGATTTGCGCGCCTCGCTGAGAATCTCGATTTCCGTTTTATTTTGTCCCGGCCCGCCTGTAAATTTATAGCTCCTCCAACGTTTTGCCGCTCAACCGACGATGCGTGCCGCCTCTACAATGCCGAATTCCTAAGACGTGTTTCACCTTTCTACTATTGTTAGTTACAATATATTTCATCGTTCGATGTCCGTACGTCAATGCGCAAATATGCTTGAAATAAAATTAGTTATTTATGAAATGTTAAAAGCAACGCTGTTAACGATGCAGGGAATGCTGTTGCATGTGGTTCCCTTGAAGAAGAAGTAGACCTCGATTTTTGCACGGGTCATCGAATGGAACTTTTCGATTCTTTCGAGTTAGCACGAAGCACCGACAATCGCGAATGAGATTCAAAGGGACTATACCCGGTTGGTACCCGAGTCGAAGGGCTTGCTAATCAGAGATTTAATTGATACCATGGCAAGCACGACCGTCGCACACGAGCGAATACTCACACGAGAATGTCCGAACACGTATTTGCACTAATACGTCTCCAGGGCTATCGTACTGGGCAAAAGGACGGGGCCGTAATACATATGTAACACGACAGTACGACGGGATGGTGAACGAGGTTGAGGAGGGTAACGGGGGGATAAGGATAGAATGGGTTACAGGCTACTTAGTCTTGAGCTCTTCATTAGCAACGGTAGCCAATCACTTCCCCTGTTCCTTTGCAAATGCTCGAATGCTTGTTTCAATTATTGCACGCCGGTTTAATCTAAATTGTCATCGACAGCTCTTTCGTAACTCGTGTTCCCCGATGTTTCGTAGAAATCTCCTTTCGAACGTTTCGTTATAGTTTCTCTGATTTGCAACGTGGTAGTCAACATTCTCATCTCGGTAACGTATAATTATTCGAAGTCGTAAGCCGTTTAAGTAATCAACGGCATTTTAGTATTCCGGATCTGGTGGATCGACGATAAATATATTTTAATTCTGATCCTATGCAACGATAATCGTATCAGCTTTTAGCCTTTTGCTATGTCGGTTTCATTTAAATCGCGCGGCCAATGGGCATTTCGTATTCTATGGGTAGTGGCGCGGTGAAAAAGGAAATGAAGCGATTATCTTTAATTTTACGAGGAGTACGTGATACAATAACCAGCTAAATGTGCCAGGCGAATTAGCGAGGTATCTCGATTATCGATAAACAGTCTCGTCCAAGGTACTCGATAAAAGCACCTTAAAAAACCGACCTCTGAATTGGCGGCGATCAAACCTGAATTTATCACGAGAAAGAATGATTGCCCTCGTTCCAGAGACTCCGTGGCTTCTATACGACATTAGCACTTACCTGAAACAAAGGAAAAGCGAAAATTACATTTAATTTCTGGACAAGGTTGAAAAATAAGGCAGAGCGCAGCGGACGGTATAACGAGTACAGAAGCACATAATTAAATCTATTCCACGCAGCCCTAGTTTTTCACTTTTTTTCGGAGGAACTTTAGGCTCCCCTTATTCATATCAAATACGTCTTAATTTGCACACTGTATAAGGAATAAAGTAATTGACGCTTCACACGACTGACTAACGTGCACCTTTAATTCCGGTATTACATAACGAATTAAAGATACCTAACCTGACCCAAGAATGAAAGGCTCGACAACTGCTCCCTCTACATTCTTCATTACGGTTTTTCGATTAATTTTCATTATACTCTAACAGTAATATTAATAACAAATGATATAACTATGTTCCAGATGTATATCCCAGTCAATTAAGAATAAAATTATCAAAGGAAAAATTCCAAATTTAATTAAACAAAGCAAGCATATGATCCGAGTAGTGCATGAAGTATAAATATATACTAACTTACGGTCGCACTTTGTATTTAGCTTTTTGGACGAGTCATAGCTCAAATTGTAGGTCTCGACGAGTGTTTTACAACGCAATCAAATTTGGCTGTAGATGAGTGACCTTGCTTCCAAACCCGACCTTCCGCAATAATCATACAGCAGTATTTAATGTCACAGATCATATAAACGTTATATCGATTTCTATATTACTGACATAAAATGAAAGTACAGAGCGCAAGAATTATAATTAACGTAATAAATACCATCAGTCGTTTGCAATCGTCACTGAGTTCAATTAATCAAACGTATGACATTCCCTTCCAAATATCATTGTAAAGCCATATCAAGTATATGTGCATAATTTAACAATTATGTGATAGGAAGTTATCGCAAATATGATTTCTGATTACCACAGTGTTAATGAAGGGTGACATCACGCGCGATAGAATAACAATAGGAACAACTCGACTGTATTACTCTTTTTAAATCTCAGACTATTTTTGTTCCCTTTTTATATTCCCACTCCTTTCACATACTCAGTTCAGCATAAAGTATAAATATATACCATATTGTTGTCAAACAGTTAAAATTCATTAACTAACATTTTCATGTAAACGAGTTTCAGAGACTTTTGTATACTTTTATAATAAATATTTAAATATTCACGAAATAAAATATTTAAATATATAAAGCCATTTACATACCCTGACTCTACTCTCTAGTAAAATTGCGTTTATGAAATTATTATATTTGAAGAAGGAAATGGCGAAATTGTAGTTATTGATTTCTGCCTCTATAACAGCGATATTTATTTATAAAACACATGCATGTCATTCACCAGTTTTATTTTCACTTGCTCATACAATTGCTCCATTTAATTAAGCATTATCGACTTGATAATTCCACGGTTGCAATTCCCGTCATACCATTACTACGTCTTCGTGTAATATACTCTAACTTTACTATTGCAACTTTGACTATCGCCTATTTTGAATAGGTTCAGTGTCCAATTTCGCAAACTCGAGACACTGCAGAATCCAAGGCGGAAGAGTGACACAGGATACCGAAAAGCACGGTATAGAAGCGAATGTCAAGAAAATTGTATTTGAATTGTTGGAAGGGAAAGTATTTCATTATAGTTGGAGAAGAGAAAGGGAGTATGGTGTTAGGTTCCAGGTCCTAATCCCGTGTTACGGATTCATTAGGATCTCTTATTGTCTCGTAAAACCATTCCCTAAGTTGTATCGAATTACTGTAAGCTCTGGTGTCAATGAATGCGCCGAACGAATTAAAATACTATGTGCACAAATAAGAAATATAATGAACTGTTAATAGATATAATACATATGTATATGCTAAAGCTTTTATGTATATAATGAACACAAAGTTCATAATGTACATAATAGAACTCATGAATTAACATCTCCATAGTCATGACCGTGGATATTCTATTTAAGTAGCATCCAAAGGATGTGGAGATCAAAGTAAATATAATTATGCTCCTTCGCAATACAAAGCTCAACATAGAATTTTCCGGGAATAATGTTACGGAAATTCAGGAAAGTTCCTGAAACTATATCCTACGAAAATGGTAGCGCGGGTTTGAAGATTTCGGTGAAATCCTCTCTCGCAAACCCATTAGAGGCACTCGTTATTGTTAGAGAACAATCCGTTGGTGCGTACGGAGTTGGCAAAAGCTCAGATATCCGCGGTTTCATACCCGAGTGGTATCAAGAAGTTGAATGAACTCTGAGCATGCATCCGGAATTATCCTTCATTATGTTCACTCTACCTTAAACCCAACCTAGCATATGTACGTTGATTTAATCTCAAAGAAACAATTCCACGTATACAAGGAATACGTCATAATTATGAAAAAGTGACCGCGCTGTATTTAGAATACTATGGAAGCGGACGCTGTTTTGATTCGAAGCTTGTTTTTATAAGCCTACAACTATCTGTTGGCTCAGTGATATCCTACATCGTAGAATAACACTACGAATGAAACTATGATTTATATTATAATTTTCAATTTCGAATAAAATATTTAATTCTTATGCGGTTCATTCGATTACTTCAGATGCTTTTTGAGTAAAAAAATCTTGTTGCAATTAAGATATAGAGGAGTATTTCAGGCGCCTATAATTAACCGCATTTAATTTGTTTAATTACAATTAATTTACTAGATATATTAGCTTATTGGTATTAATATATTAATTATAACTAATCACAAGGTATTATTATTATTGATGATTAATGAAATATGTAGAAGATAATTATATTATTAAATAAATATTGAATCGATTGAGTTATTCATATATTTCTAATAAATTAAATTCACGAATTAATAACAAATAAAACGGAAGATATTCTAACTTATATCTCATACATAGTTCACTCAGTACTATAATTGTTATTAAAAGATAATTTTAAGTTTCGTGTCTTCATACTCGATGATACACATATCAAACAATAAAGGTAATTTTATGATTTTCTTTGTGCCTCAAGCAATTAATTGTGGTGAGAAATCTGGTTATATATTAATCGTTACAATAATATACGCAAAATATACGCAACCTTTAATTTCATTCGATACCCTCACATGTCCCGATGCATCTGGATGACCCTTATAGAGGAACACACACACACATAATTGTCCGTATTTTAAGGAAAAATCTAAATTTCGCTACTAACTGCGGAGTAATACGTTAACCGAAAGTAAGAGGAGTACGCAACTTTCGAGCGCTGACGACGGACTAATAATGCGGTGCCACTAATGTTTACTATTTCGAGCAACTCGCTACGTGACCTGCTACGACACTGCCAATTTCAACCGACTTAATATTAATATACCAAAAAATAAAGAACTTATTTCATGAGTTGCTTTGTACCGCACATATAAAGAGCTGAAGGATCTACTTCACAGCTGCTAACAAAGTAATAAGAAAGTCATTTTTTTACGAAGTCGTAAAACGGTACGCAGCAACGCTGATATTATGATTACTTGGGTATACGTCCGCTCCATTTTTCTGGCCTCCGTGAATATTAAATCCTAGGTAGATCGAGCGAAGAATACTGATGAAAATTTTATAATTTCATAGAATATATTCGTAGACTATCCTTGTTGTACGTTACCGTTAATACGTTTGAGAGTATGAACCAGTCGAATGATCTCTGAACTAGTAAATTCTGTAAGAGGCATCATTAAAATGCTCGTAAAGTACCCACTGGATTTGGATTAACTTTATGGATCGCAAAACAACGATATTTCTCTCGGCGCGGAGTGTTACCGTTAAAATACTTTAGCGGACTAAATCCTTAATCGTGTAATAATATTTCAGCGACTATCGGCGCTGTTAAGAGTGCAATAAAAAATTTTCTTCCCTCGGATACTGACCACTCGGTAGCCACTGGGCTCCATGACAATGGAAAACGATTGGGCATAGGAAGGTGCTCTCGTTTATCATGCCAGACTCATAAATCAGGGATGAGGCAGAGAGAAGAGCAAACAAGGTGCGCGGTGAGGCACTAAATAAAAGATGGGGACACGTATCGTATAAAAGGGGTGGGTTTTAAATTCTCGTAATGAAATCGTAAAGTACGCAGACGGAATTCGCTTTTATAGGTCTCATCAGCGTTGTCTGTTCGCGTACCGAGATCCCAGGGAAACCTGGGATGCCGGATATACATATAATGACCGCTGATGCAAATGTAGTCACATACTGAAATATACTGTTTCAAGTACCCTCATATTGGCATGGGGCTGCAGCATACAATATTCCAAATATATTGTGAAACCGATACAATGCTACGAATGCAACGATCATTTTCAAAGCGACGAAGAAATATGAATTTCATTATACACGTAGATACGATGTATGTATGTACCTCATATTATGAAGTTCACCTAACAATTAAACCATAAAATCTCATCTTTCTAATCCTTTTAATGCACCGATGACTATCAATTAAAACCATCAAAGTACTTTGATCTTGTTTCATAGAACTTCTAACAAGTATCAGTTACTTGTACCTAATATCGAGATTACACGTCAGGGTTTTATCGAAAGGGACAAAAAATCGAAAGCAGCACTTAGAGTCTAGTACGGTGAACGAGCACGTGTACAAGCCACGATAAAGTCAAGGTGTCGCGGGCATGTGTACCGGAGGATCGACAAAGACACCGAAAGAAACCTAAGGGAACCTAGTAAAGGGAAGAAGGAGAAAGAAGGGAAGAGAGAAGGAGGCAGGTGTTTTTGCGAGCCGCCAAGGTGGACATTGGCGTTGCTGTTCGAGACCCGTTCGGAGGCTGTTAGCATCCTTCGGCACGATAGCCGCCACGTAGTTCGAACATCCTTGGATCCCTTTGGATCTTCCACCGATCTTCTCTGATCTCCTCACACCTGGTTGCGTCTACCTGCCTAGGTGGTTTGTCCGCCCTGATTCTCTCACTGCACTCTTTATTCTTCCTTCTTCAACACACTGCTTTCCTTTCTTGTGGTTCTGCCTTGATTCTACGTCTGGGGCTACCTGTCTTGCTCGATCACCTCTCATTCTTCCTCTTATTCTCCTCTGCTCCCTTCTTTCTAGTCTCTTTCGTTAGTCCGCATTTGTTGGACACGAATGTCTGAACATTTCTCCTCCTGTTCCCTTGGTTTCTCGTATTCTTATTAAATGCCGATTGTTGCTCGTTATGCAGAATTTATGCGTAGATGAAATGCATGATCGTATCTCAAGGTATTTTGCAACTGTGATATGTGACTGCTAGTTAGTTCCAAATTATCTAACGTTGTTAAGGATGCAAGTACTTGAAGATATCGGATCAGTCTTCTTCAAAATAGCGATCGGTTGCGAGGAGGCGAGGGTGGATTCATTTGTGTAATTCAACCTTGGAATCTTGATTCATCCGGTACCAATGGAATCCATGTAATAGTTTCAATTTGCATACCTTGTAAGGGAGAAATCGATTATTTCTTTATCTTCGGGTTCTCTTGCTGATTGGAAATTGTCTTCGTCGTGATTTCCCCAGTATTATATCATTCTCCGGAGATATAAGATTGATGGCTGCGATGAGACTTATTCTTGTAATAATGCAATAAGAAATAAATATTTCTGGCGTTGAATGCATGGTTATTAAATATTAATGTCATGAATCTTAAACAACTGATATCTTGTTATTTTTCCAACTTTTATATCTCTTGCAGTTAACTGGTACTGATTCTGAATAAATGAGAAAATACGAGAAACGGTGAATTAAGTAATTTTACTTGATTACTTCGTAATACGCATCCTATGAAGAATTCTATTTGATGAGTGTTAGAGTGAACATAGGCAGAGGTATCTCGAAGTATAAAAGAGTTTTATTGACTGTGAATCTTGTACAGTTTCGATTTCTTTGATATAGACGGAATCCGTATAATCTATTCAATTTACATTCTTTACAATTGAAAACCAATTTCTTCCCCCTTTTTTCACAGTTCTATTGCGTAAATGGAAATTCGCATCGCCGTGATTACATAATATTACGTCATTGTTCACGTTGTAATGCAATAAAAAACAGTAATAAGCTACGTGTAATCAGAAGAATCACAATTTAGTAACATGCCAATTATATATTTGATTACAAAAACTGAGTAATGGAAAGTCTATGAGACCTGTTCTTTCTTATTATTTCAGGTTACAGGAATTTTCAGAGTCATTAATTCTTCCCACTTTTAAATTAAAATTTAAGTTTTGAAAAACACCTGTTAGATACGTAGCACCTTGATTCGAATATTTCTGAATGAATGCAATAAGATGTCTCATATTTCCATTTTATCTGGTTATCCGAAAAATTGGAATGCTCGCAATCTACTGTTTCTCTGGGAGCCGTCAAAGAATTCCATTCTAAAGGCTCTAGTAGTATTTCTTTCTGTTATCGGTTTTAAATCAGGCGGATCTAGGAGTGGGCTTTTCACCGCGTTTCACAGGCATTTATCGAATTCAGGATAGCTTTAGAACCTGTAGGATACGTAAGAGTACAAATTCACCTGTAAAAGCGGTTACCGCTTGGACAGAACTGATTTATCGAGCCAACCGGCGTCGGCTTCTTCTCTTTATAAACCTAATCCAATTTCTTTCTATCACGATTAGTTTATCCATGTCTACCTAAACTACTATAGGGAATCTATTGTATAAAAGCCGGGTGTGAAGAACACTCGAATTAAAGTCAGCAATATACGATGGATGCAATGATCCCCGAGAAATAATTGTACATAAAGAAGATATTAAAGCAATACAAACTAAAGAATTTTAAAATCAATCTAAGAAATGATCATCGATTCATTAGTTTCTGATTTATTAATTCAACTTGATCCCTACTTTTTCTTTTCTGCACGTATATTCATCGCATTGAATATAAATTTGTAACATTTTGGCAGAACCTTTTTACACTACGATTAAATTGTGTTAGAACCGATTTCATTTTAGAAACGTTTATTTCAGCTTTAGATGAGCAACAGAAATACAACAATACATAGAAATATGGGGAAACTTTATCGAAAATGGAAATATTAACACATGAAAATGCTTGGTGCAGGTTGAATTCAATGTTTGCCTAGACTATTGTGAGCTCTCAAAAACCTTGAAATTTTATCTACCCGTGAATAAGTGTTACATGTACACACACGAAGGCAGAGTGGCGCGCCATGGCGTCAAAGAACCCATGAAAATCCAATCGGTGATTGGCTGCAGTGCATCAGTATACGGCGTCGGAAAGTTTGGTAGCAATTTTTAATTGCAACACGTCAACTCTTCGTGATCGAGTCCGGCGGTTCGATGGTTTCGAGGTATCATTTTTTTATCCCACTGGTGGATTCAGCATCGCCGCGATTCGACCAGCTTCAAATTTGTATTTTTTATGGCTTCATGAAAAAAATCGGCGGAGGGTTGCTCCGACAATTGGAAACGTCGAAACGATTGATGAATGAACCCGTACGAACGATGCTGCGAGCGAAAGCTTTTGTTGTTTTGCAAGTTTACAGTTTCCTACTCACGCCTCTCCTAAGTCACACCATGCGTTATCGAGATTCTATGTGATCACGCTGTGCTCGTTTTGCTTTTTTGCCACCGTCGGGAGAATTGAAATTGCTTGATTAAAGGAAGATATGTGATGGAAGTCGAAACAGAATGGTTGATACGCAGATCCCATTGATTGATTTAAATGCTTATCGATGAAAGAGATTGAAACAGTGACTAGATCAAATGAAGTCGTATGGGACCTTTTCGAAATATATTACAAACAAATTCATAAATATAATAGTATTATATCTGCAAAGGAAATTCTCTGCGCTTAGCGCACAATTATTTTAAACGCGTGGGAAAGTGTATTAATCAAAAGTATATGATTTATTCTTTTCACCATCATGTTTTATCATCGGCACTCTTCGATATACATCGAAACAAATATTTTATCATCGGTATCTGCTGAGGAATATCGAAGGAAAGATGTCCGTCGATAAGGTTCATTTAGAACACTAAACTTTAAAAATATCAATAAGGGAAAAACGCTGCGGAAGCATGTAGAAGTTTGTTAAATGTTTTGGAACATGCGCGGTATCTGAAAGAACACGCGGAAACATTTAAGAACGGAGATTTTAACCTCGAAGGATAACCACGCTTTGAAAGACCTTCCATGATAAATGATGATATTCTTGGCAACATTTTTGAAGAAGACAGAATTAAATACAGTGCGTGCTTATGATACTTTTTACGTCAAATATGTTCAAGAATATAGATTCGAAGAAAAAGCGGTACTCCTGATAAACTTTCAACATTTCTCGGGAAGCTGTCAAGAACTTGATGTACTGCCGTCAATGAAATTTTTTCTTTGAACTCTACCGAGAGTGATTTAACAGATCTCGTGCCGCCGGCAATAGAAAAAGTGGGTATTCAAGTGCAATAAATTACTGCAATTACCATACACAGTAACCTATACGCGTAGAGGTCGGATTCAAGGCTCGTGAGAAAATAATGCAAGAATTTGCGCAAGGTGATCGAGTAGCTCGTCTTATAAGCGCCCGCATACTGTAAACTGGTCATCTGATTGGATGAATTTTCTCATAGTGTCCTCCGCCCTGTGCGTTGAAATTAGCTTCTTCTAGCATTATACGAGAAGGGTCGATTATCGACAAGTATGCTAAATGCATTGAGCCTCTTGTACCAGCAATTGTTTCATAATATTCTGTTAACATTATACATTTGCTTCGTGAAAATGGGTTAACGTCTTTGCTTTCGACGAAAGGAAATACTCTGCGATATTTTTATCACCGAGAGTTTACAGGCGGAAAATGATGAAAGTATCCTTAGTATTCAAATAAGTATGGCTCACGTAAATTCCATATATTTCAAACTAAGTAATGCTAAAGAAAAATTTGATTATACGTTCAATAAGTAATACGCGAAAATTCGGCATCATTCAGTGTATATTATTGAGAAGATGAATTAATTCTGAGTTAATGGAAAATGATATTCTTTTCTAAAAATGCAACACTTCCAGGAATTATATTTTTATCTAGACGCCAGAGAATGTGCATACTAATCAAAAAAGGCAAATTGCATTCAGGTGAACTAGTAAATTAGTATAATTTTCTGCGTTCCTTGTTGTTGCATCCTCATTCGAGGTCTTCGGTGCACCAAGGAACAGTCGTTTACTTCTAGGGGGAAATGACAAATGACGTGACATGAACAAGAACGATCACCTACCAAGGATGATACGCGATATTTTGAGTTCCCTTAGGAAGTGAAAGTGGTAACCGCGATGTCTAATTGTAAGCCGCACGTCTATCAAGTGGAAAGAAATAAGATCCTCCTTTTGCGAAGTTTCTAATTAAAGGATTATTATGTTCTATATCCAGCAATTAACGATAATGATTAATATGTTATGCCAAAGAATGATCGCTTCAACTGCACTTTTTTGTTTTAATAAGCAACGACAATAGACCAAAGGTTCATTATGGCATTCGTTTCCTAAAAGCTTGAATACCAGTTCCTAGACCGAATTGTACTATAATTTGATTGTTTCCCTTAAATATAGAACTCGGTTAAGGCATTCGCAGTTCCTACAATGGCAGTATATTTGCCATGACGGATTGCTCGGTCATTGAACGTGGTTCCGTTAAGCAAAAGTGCTACCCACGGCAAAGACCGGTGCAGACTAAAAAGCCTATATGCCGTATTTCCATCTCTGCAAGTTCTATGCTGTCGGCTTTTGCAATTTTCCTCCATCCTTCCCTCTCTTACGCTTTTCCTTCCTGATCTTCGGCCTCTTCCTAACGACGCAGTCGCGTTTTAAGAGGAAGGATGGAAGCGTGCGCGAATGGACAAAGGGAGATAGAGAAACGACACGGTAGCGCGAAGCACCGGTCGAGTTATTTTCACTGGTCGAAAGTAGAGTAACAGTGGCGGTGCCCTCTTACTCCGTGGATTCTCTTTTCCCTACATGTAGCGGGTGAACTGGATGGAAAATTCAAAGCGGTATATATTTTTAGAACGAGACAAGCCCATTAGGCGCCACCATAGTTGAGTGTCAACGGTTAAATCCTTCGGCTTGAAATCAAAGCCAGATAGCGGTACCATACCAACTGACTGAATCCCTCCTTCTGTGGTTCACTGTTTTTTATACCCCTCTCATTTCCTTTTCTTTCGACGTTACTGTCCCCTTTACTTTAGGAGTCTTCCTACGGTTACCGAAACGTAATCCCAAAACGTTTTACGATCAAGATGGTGACGTCTTACTCTTGCTTTATCTGCGTCAAAGTTTTCATTCTCGTTTCTTGAACTCCTTGCTCTTCCGTCCACCGTAGGTTACTCCGATGTTTTCATCAAGACGAATTGGACCGCAACCTTCGTTGGATCCGCCTACCCTGAATGGGGGACGTAAAATCTGGTCCTCGGCGAGCCTAATGTTTTCATTCCCCGTTTACACGGTACGGCAACCGCAATTTAATTTACGGTAGCTCGTTGGTTGTCACTAGAAATGCTCGACCGCAGAACCGCCAAGTGCTATGCGCATGAAACATTTACTCTGCATGAGGAAATCTCATGGAATCCAAGGACACCTTCGAGGATAAAACGTTCTTACTCACTACTCTCAATTTGTGGGAAACGTACAATAAAACAGGCCGGCTTTAAAACCCCATCTAAAATAACCCCATTCTATTTTATGCTAACAATATAAATATCCTTGTTTCTGTAAAAATAATACGCATAGGTATCCATTTGTCTAGATTAACTAATCGGTGCATCAGGGGTACAATGATAGCAACAGTTACCTATTTAAAGTGGTTCATAAACACGGCGCAGGTCAGATTTGTTTTAGGAAATTAGCTTGACAGCGACATTAAGACTCAAGGAAAGAATCACTGGTTATGTAAGTTTCTCCTCAACCCTGAAATGTCTACTTCGCATGGGGTGAGTCACTACGAGTTCCGTCTTGTTCGAGTAGGAATGTGCGGCTTCTAAATAGGAAGGCAAACACACATTGTGTTTCTGGCCCAAGCAGAGCTCTTTCTTCTTGTTTCAGTGGTTGTTGGATGACGACTCGTCAGTGTACATCGTGGACCGAGTACATTAGCAACCACAACATCGGATAGCAGGAAGGTGGAGGAGAAGGGTCGCTTGGAGCGAGACCGAGAGAGGCCGAGGAGGCTTTGACAGCTGTTGGTTCGCCTTTGCCTCGCTGCCTACCGCGGCTATACGATAGACAAGACACGACGGCTTGTTATATGGACTCTAGATGCTTTCTCGTTTCGAGTAACTTCCCAGGCCACTTCAAATGTCCAATCCATTTTGGTCCATGTCAGTGTTCCTATTCATTTTGAGAAATATAGTCGGCGAAATACGTGGGCGTTTTCGTTCTAAGCGACTGTTATTTGTGATCTCCTTTACCTTTAATCCTTTCAGCAATAAACTACGAATTGTGAACCGAATTCGATATAAATACTTATGTCACTTACACAATTGTACTTTAAATTGATTTGAATAATGTATCCGGTAAAATACTATAATGATTTTGTATTCTTTCTAATAGACCCTCTTGTTCGACAGTCATCGATCAATCGAATATTTTATAGCGAAGCGAATACTTCGGTGAACTCGTCACTGACACCTGTAGATCTTTTATCGATTTAGATCCATTCTGGCACGGTGGGTCCCTACTTCAATGTACTTTCATCATTGACTAGATGTAACATTACATAAGACATCCTTGACAAAGCGGATAGCAAACCTAAATCCACAACAGAGACGAATGTGCCTTATCATGCGAAATCAAAGCTGCGAACGTGCTCGATGATTTGATCTTGTTACCTGGACTATCCTCCCGCACTGGTGACACAATGCCGACTTTCACTGGTGCCGTTAATGGCGAAATCCAATAAATCCACGTGTCGGGGCGACGAAACACAATAGCATACCCATGTAACTTCTTCGTCGATGATTACAAATACCGCGCGCGTTATCGCGAGGAATCTTTTTCGTCGCTTACTCTAATTGGCTAGATGCGGGAACGCCTCGAAGACGAGGAAGTGAAAACACCTTCGTGATTTTTCGTTCTCTATCTCTTTTGAGGCTGAACCATTATTAATATCCTTTGGCAGCTCTATGACTCATTGATCCCTCTCTAGACACGTCCCTTGCAGAATCGAGGCTAGGTGTGTTTGGCATTCCTACCAGTGGGCAGATTGCAAGCTTTAACTAGATGCAAGCCGAGTGTCTCTTTCTTTCTTCGTCATATGGGTACGTGCTTGTTACGTATCCCATGTTCCACGTTATATATGTGTTCGTATATGCTTGCGCATTGTGGTACACATACAACAGTAACCGATTGTCAGTGCAAACGAGTTTCGCAACTTCACTGGAGATGACGTCATTTGGGACAATGCGCGCATGGTATGCACTCCTGGCACAGATTCTGCACGCCTCACGCCCGGCCTGTCTTAAGACAATGGAAGACATCCACTTCCGTCAATGTGTCGCTGCCTGTCCGTGGCTATCGGGGAACGATCGTTGTTCGATTGACAGAGAAACACCGATGTTCCTGCGAATCTACGGTATCTGCATTTGTACGAAGATTCGGCCAACAATAAGAAAGCGAATCTCGACCTTTAACAAGGTACTTTTATTTCTGATCGACTGTGGTGTTCCATACTACTTAAACTCTCTTGATGGCTGAACTACTTAAGAAATATTGTCGTATCATGGTGCTCATGTTTTAGGTACACGTGTATTAAGATCTATATAATGTCAGATGATTATTTAAAACCAGAATTTTCTCAAAGACAGGAAACAGTAGAAATGTTTTGACCCCGGTGTTGGAAGTATAATGTAATAGAGCGATTTGTGTTTATCATCCGTGCCTTCGTCGAGCGTATTTAGCGGAGATATGAAAGGGTTGACAAGTTGACAGTGACATCGGGCTACTAATAGTTTCTTTTCGGAGCTGTTAACACCGTCATTTCTTTCTCCGGGCGATATGACTACCAACACATCCCAGCATCCTTTTTTCCGCCTTCCGGCTCCATTTCAACGTAACTTTGAGATAGACCAGAAAAAGGATAGGTGCGTAAAAAAGCGAGATAAGATGGTGAAACATCAGGCTGTTGCAAGTTCCATCGCCTCGAGTTACATTATTATACGTAATACGTAATGCACGTATTGTCGGGAATAACTTCGAGATGGGCAAAATATCTAATAACGGAAAAATGAGAATACCCTGGAATAGAAGTAGAAGTAACTGGTAGGTGGTAGCTTCGGCAATACGGGCTACAGCATGTGTTTCGCTTCGTATTACCAAACGGTTTCCCAGATTTCACATCTTTCCCTCGTGCAATTCGATCCCGGTGTCTTAACGAGAAAGGACGAGGCGGGAATTGAATACCGGCGAATCGAAAACCTTACGACAACAAATCGTTAAGAAAAATGGTAAAGTATTCGGGAGATATTTCTTCTTAACTTGAATCATATTGTAAGCAACAAATACAATATAGTTAAAGCTTACACTTTGTACACCTACAACTTGATCCAATATAATTGACTTCTTGGAAGGCGTTTTCATAATAATAATAAAATAAATTCTCTGTCTAGGATTAAAGCCATTCTAGTTTTAGTAGAAAGTACATACCTACTCGTATACTAAACGGTGACTTAATGTCGTTATTTAACTCCATTGCTTAATGCAATTGGGTACTGAAAATGCTACTACAGGCTACCAATGTTTTCTATATATGGTAGTGAATGCTAATATTCAACGCAGAATATATGTATATGCGAATAAATACTCCCGTATAATCGAATCGGTACATATACATATAAGGCAAAGAACAAGTAAACCGTTTAATGGGAACTTTACGTAATCAATGTACATAAGTTATTATACTTCTACAATGTAATAGAATTCAATTATATTCCTTTTGTCCCGCTTGTTTGTTAGTTATCCCTTTCGTCCTTTGTACTAATTATATCTCATAATCCGTACTCCAATGCAGTATGTAGATTTCATCTTTAGAACAATATTACCAGGTCTGTTTCTGTTGTTGGCAATAAACTGTGCTTGTTATAACTTTGCTCTAGGGAATAATGAAAATCAGCTTGGCTTTGTAAACGGTACAGCTATTCAATATTTACGAGCTTATGTAATTGTCATGTTTTATATACTGACATTAAATAATACAATTATTTACTTACAATAATATAATCACTATCTAAGCATAACCCCGCGGTTATCCTTTAAAAAAACCAGGTATCGAATAAATCATAGTTTCTTCGCCGGGGGTTATTTCTGCCTAATGAGATAATAGAAGGTTGCGGAGAAATTTACTTGCGGTGTCCTTTCTCCGGTAGCTCTTTCACGACACACGACACGCACTTTGTACTACGGATTAGGAAAGGGAATACGCAATCGATAAGTACACGTGCCATTGGTCAACACATCGCGAAAATGCACGCATGTACGTACCTAGGTATATACCGAAAGGAAGACCTAGAAGGGCCGTGGATCTTTCGTACGTGTACTTGAATTTAGCAGAGGACTTAGTGGCCAGATCGATGGCTATTGACGCAATCAACCTACCAGCATGATCCCTTCTTTTGTCCTACACTGGTACCCATATGTGATTTTTTTCATCGTAATTCCCACAAGCACGTGGAAGAGGTGGGTATGGAAAGGGGGAAAGGAATTGGGGATTGACGACACGAGATCGAATCGAGGGACTCCAGTTCGCACTATTATTTATCCGAGCTGTCGACCGTCCAATCAGTCATGCCGACATATGCTTAAGTAAGATTACATTTCTCTTAATGCCCGTGAACGGACCGTGTATATGTCGGCTAATACGCGGGGAGAAGTAGTAGCAGCAAATCGAATAGAAAACTCCGAGTGGTAGGGATAGGAAACCAGGGTAGAGAGTTAGGCCGCCACTGAATGATGTATCGTGCTTCACGGGGTGGCTTGAAACTTTTTTTTCAGTTATCTAATGGTCGTCCTCTTGGCAGATTAGACTCAGGTTTGCTCAACTGGGACCGACCCTACAAAGATTAGTGGCTTATACTAGAGTATTAATGTAATGTTGTAATGCACCGTGAAACACGCATAACGAAACGAGCCCTCACTACGTTGAAGTACGTTCTATAAAAGGATATCATCTCCCTAATTAAAACGTCTACGACCACATTATACCGCATCTACAAATTCAAATACAAAGGTCATTATCATAATCTTATAGGATATAATGTTATTTCAAGAACTTATAAATTTAATGATATTAGGAGAATGCTAAATAGTAAACAGGATTCCGGGTTAAACATTTTTCAGGTAAGATACGGTGAAGAGAAAGCTGCTTCTCCCTTATGGTAACCAGGATCGAGCGACACTGCTGGTCATTCCCATAAGAGAAACTTGACCGCGACCTAAGTGTACACCGTAACAATGCGGATGACGGTGCAACAAAAGGAGAGCCAAGGAACTTGCGGAGTATCGATGTAATGTGAAATATATATCTCCGTCGGTGTAAAATATAGGAACACATTTGGTCACCCTCCCTCAGAAGCCGAGCAAAGTGTTTGATGTGCGAATCAGAGCACGTGTCACCGAAGTGGCCCAATGCACCTGGTGCGTGCATGCACACCTTTAGTTAGCTCACAAAAGGCTCCTAATAAATTTGGGCCAGGGGTGGGTCTATGGCCTACAGCGGGCTCTTTCTCACGCACTGCTACACCAATCTCTCTATCCTTCCTTTGGTTGTATCGTCTATGTCGTTTTTCCTAGGAAATTCATTCGGATCAGTGAACCGAAATCGGATTAATAGCAAAAAACCTAATAGACGTACGTACGGGGGATAAGAAGTTTTCAACCCCATCAAGTTACAACACAAATGCACAGTTGCCACACTTCTATATGTTTTTAGTGGTATGGAAAAATTTGTTGTTCTAAGAAATGTATTGAAGAAATGGGAGATTATATTGGGTTATAAACATTCATATTTAACTCTTTCACCCTTTTCCAATGTATGGATCCAAAACTCGTTGTCCTTATTACTTAGATCCCTTTTAATATGTCATCGAAAAAATCTTCATATTATAAGTGTCCCATTTCGATTTACATCGATATTGCTCGTTGAAAATTATGAAGGTATGTTCACTGAGTATTATAAATTATGAGAGAATATTCATTGATGCTAAGAAGACATTTTCTCACCGATCTTAAAATATCATTTATAATAGCTTGACGGTTAATAGAAGGATAGTTACGCGAAAGGAAGTAGGCACGTGACTATCCTTTCGCAATCGTCGAGCAACGATCGTCTGACTCGATTAGGAAAAGTTCACTTGTCCATGCCTATGAGGGACGGACGATTACTGGGATCGATAGCCAGTCCTAAGAAAGTCAATTCAACTGTTTCCACTATCGAAGAACTTACATTTTTTCTGTTGCAAATATTCGTATAGACTTACAATACCCCATATGCATATTCATGTACAAGGAATAATTTTAATACAATTTTTTCAAAATACAAACCTCTACCTTCTTTTCATATATTTTCTGTATCCTGTCAAGTCAAACGATCCTTGTTTTGATACCATCTCTCATACACGTCAATAGTAAACTGAAAAAAATTTGGGTTACACAACCACCGAGAAAGTTTCTTTCATCGAGAAGTTTGGAATACCCGATCCGTATTTATCTTCATTTCTCGGTACTTTTTTCACATTAAATTTTTATAGCTCCAAATAGCCTTAAGGATTGACATAATCAACGAGGTGGTAGCATCGAGCAGACCTCGTACCACCGAATTATATCACCCTTCCAATTTGAAAGTGACTAATTCCAATATTCGTGATGAACCTGATGATATGCAACACTTAAAGTATCCGTGACAAAAGAAAAATTGCTCTATCGAGGGTTAAACTACATGATGTTCTTATATTACCCGCGTATTAAACCCTCTTCTTCTGCCCGTACCCCTATATTCTTGGTGGTTCTCTTCACGGGAATGAGAGGTTCGGGAAAGGCAATTGTTCGCGAAACAAGGGACGCGTGGCAACCTGTCGATCACGAAACATTACGAAGATAAGAATCGCGACAATGCCGCCTCATAATTTCTTCAACATTTAGCACTCTTCTTCCCTCCTTAAAGGTTCGCCTCTGTTCCGAATCGAGCGTGTGGGTTGTAAAACGGTCTGTATACGGCTCTTCCACAAAGCACATACATGGTTCTTACATATAACCCGAGGCACTTGTAATCATTGCGATTACCGCGCGGTAATGCCGCCTTCTCTTAGGAACTTCGGATTCTACCCATAGCTCGGTTTAAGGTTTTCTTATCCACCTAGAATGTCCGCTTCGTGACTTTGATTATTCTCGTAGGTGTAGATTTTTGCGAGGGTGTACGGGTTCCGTAATCCGGACTTCGAACGTATTAGGGACGCTAAAGATGCACTTGCATCCATATGTAGGTACCGAAGGCAACACTTTATTGTTTACATGTAGTACGACTGGTGATACAACGCAATGCTATTCGCACAATTCGCGATTGTCTTCCTACGGAAAGATTGGGATTCCTTAGTGCTTACGTGGTACCTCGGTATAAACTAAGAGCTTCTGATGACATGATTTCGTTGCTATATTATCCGTGTAATTTAAATCTTGGGGGTTAAAAATTGATTCGATGCCTGTAACTTTATGCATTTCTAATTAATATTTCAAATTTGTATATTTCGGTACACTTTGCATATAAAGTGATATCAACAGTGTTTTTCAAACATCCCTTGATAAGTCGAAAGCATCAAAATTACTTAAAAATGCAATAAATTAATGTAACAATTTCAAAATGTTGGAAGTTGTTTAAAATAGCATTAATGTCTTTATTGATATAAACCCATCGAGCTTTTATTATGATGGTATTCCGAAACTGCCCATTAAATCCCGGAAGGCCATTGATTGCGACTATTTTAATAATTGAGTTTATTCTAGTCACTTAATAAAATTTTTTAATTTTTAATAAGAAAAACACTACATTAATTTCTGCGCTTAATATTTAGGTGTCTATTTAAGTACTACGGAAATCAATTAAATGTGGGTATTTGATGCGTAATGCACGTACTCGTGATGTAGTATGGCATTTAATATGCCCTTCGCCGGTCATAAATTTTGGCAAACACCGCCCTTTAGGGCCTTTCACTTTTCACTTTTACTCCTAATGTTTGCAAGTTAGACAGCGGTGGCATCGGGGACCGGTTTTGAGAGTAAAATTTCCCGTGTATTTACGTCCGTCAATACGGACGTATTTGCTGAAGCTGTCCAGGCAATTAACTGCGCTCTCGTCGCATTTCCGAGGACGAGGCGTTTGCATTTTTGTTTGCAAATGCGCTCGCAAGCGCGAACAAACCAGGAATAATGCAAACAATCCTGCGAAGAGAGAAATACACGCTGATACATACATGCGCCCTATCACGGTGTGCGCACGTAGATGCGACCGGAGGTAATTTATATTGTATAACCTCCGCTCATTGAGTCGATTAGATTGATTTATTCGTTCACTTATAATTTCCCATGCTTGTACACCTTTCTATTCGCAACTCACATACAAACACTTTTCATTTATTCAGTTTCATCCGTCCGACTAAATATATAGACAATAGTGATTAAAAATAGACAATTCGGATTATACACACAACTAAAAGACCTAGTCTGGAAATCGTGGTTTAATATTATTGTTGATAATCGCAACAATAATTTACATTTCCATTCCGAGATTATCCGCGCAAATCTGCATTATTGTTACTTCGTAACTCGAACAAACCAGGGACAGAACAAATAGATTTGACTCAAAGTAAATAACTGCAATGTTCGTGGATGTATAGATACAGGCTGTGTGTGCACATAAACGACACCATCAGAAGTCTATTAATACTGTCACATTTGTCTAGCGTGTCTGGTTGTTATAGAACGTATATTTGAGTAATTCAAACCTAGAACAATCGGGAATTGTTTGCCATTGTTCGGCTGTAATAGTCAACGCACACGTACATTTATGCATACCTGTACCTAAATGTAGGTACGTATTAGAACGACGATGTGTGTATGTAAATGCTTACATACATACATGTATGTATCCCACAACATAGTTCGCAAGTGTTGCAGTAATTTATGTGCACAAATACATTTACTTTCGCACATTAGATACGCACTAGGCGGGAAGAAACAATGTTCCATTTAAACATCATATTAACACCCTATGAACGGGAAAGATATTAGTATCTTTTTGTCTATGACTGACGTCGTAAGGCAAACCGGGTATCGATACCCTTTGCGTAGTTAAGGTATTACTAATACCCGATTTTTTAATATTTGTAATTGACTAGCATCTATGAATCAGGGTTCATTGTATTGAACGTGCACTTGTTCGATTGCATGTCTGCATGTTAGAGATACAAGAACTATAAGCAAATCTTAAATCGCCGATATAAATCTATTTAAACCATTTAATATCCTCAAATGTCTGTCCTTTTATATTGATGTGTCTCCTTCCATTATTTTATATCAAAAGCTTGAAGCTTTATATCTAAATCGCCAATGTAAATCTATCTAAACTATTTAATATCTTGAAATGTGCGTCTCTTCGTATTGATATGTCTTTCTCCATTAATTTATACCGTCGAAAATTGGCATATACCGGGACGTTGAATCTTATTAAATTAATAATCGAAAGCCGGTCCAGGAGCCATATGCGTTGGATCGATGATCCATTTAAACAGGGTAGTCTCCGGGTTCAAGAAGCAGAAGTAAAGCGTAGCTTATTCAACTTGGCTCTGTAATCACGTATACGTGCTTAATGGGAAAATAGACAAGTGCCAGAACTCAAACCTCGCGATATCTACTCGGGCGGAGCACGCATGGAGGGCTGAGCTCGGGTCAGAAATGTGGGGAGGGTGCTATTCGAAAGGGCGTTGTCTGGTCTAATCGCTTAGGGAAATTGACAAAGAGTCGACAACTGTCAGTGTGCAGCTGGGTCACCGACTTTCACTAGAGACACCCCATCCATAAATGCACACACATATGTCTTCGTATCTAAACATATCAGCAAAGCACTACATAGATATATCAGTCAAAATTTATGCAGACATTTATGCACATTTTTTGGAACAGTTATATAACATTAGATATGATATGATGCAATTTATATGTTCGGCTGAATAGTACGAATCTTTGCGAATTACACCTGATAGTTATTAAATATCTTGATGAAGAACCTATGAATGATATAATGATTAATGTTCTTGGTAATCATTTTATCACTTTCTAACAATGGTGGTGGAAAGGAACGTTACATAAAGTGCACATTGGTGAAGATATTGTAGTAATTGCACGAAAATTGTAACAATAATAAATGTAAAATATACTGGTCTCAGTCAGTTCAGAATTTTTCTGTTAGAATCACTGGAAGACGGTATGTATACATAGTATGCATAAAAATTAAAATGTAAGATTGCCTAATCCAGAATGTGTAAATAGATGTTTCGGCGTATATATATATACACAGTAAAAAGTAAATGTGTACATTGTACAATTAATTGCAGATATTTGTTTGCTATACATGCTAAACTCATCTGACATCTGCTTGCATCATGTTTCGCGGAACTACCTTTAAAAGAACATATTTCGCCCCCTAACCCTCTCTCCGTCGATGTAACAATTTCCTGTTTGAACATTCTATTATATCCTGACAGAATAGTACCTGCAACTCCGAAAGAAAAACTACCTTTTTCGGAATTGTAAGGACCTTCATTTATTTTTTATAGTTTCGCGAAAATATTAGATTTATCTGTTATACCCAACGGTATAGTGTTAACGAGCTTGAGAGTACGATTTATAAGGGAAGCACTCAAATCAAAATTTCACAGTAATTACGGTTAAGAAAATAAGATGCTTCTTGGAATATTTGGTATTTATAACTGTAAAGATATTGTCAGGAGGGGAATTTAATCTTACTAAATGTGTATCGTTTCCTTACAATCTCGAGTTTACTTCCACCATTTCAGGAAGTCGAAGACAAGTCGACTACTCGCACTTTCCTAAATGCGTTTTGGGAGCGATTATAAGCACTGGGAGTCGAGAGCTCAAGGAGCAAGCAAAACGGAAGAGCGTTATCTGCTTCTACTTCGATGGATATCATTTCACGGGACCATGAGCAACTCCATCCAATCATCGCCCCCCGTGAAAACCCTATCCTAACCATTCTTGCTCTCCGACAGCCCTTTTCTCAGTCCGACTCGTTCGTTTCCTCAAGTTTCGTCGGTTTACTCGCTCCTTCTTTCTTTTCCTTAACTCGCTTTGGTGCAAACTATTGATTTGTTTCATCGCCAACGGCGTTTCCTATGGTGAAACGTGAGGTAAGGGCTTCTTCATTCCCTTCCCTGGCTCGGGTAGACGTACAAACCACCCCCATTTTAAGTGCGGTAATGTCGTGCAATGGTATACTTTGCCACCCTACGTACACACATATACACACCAGCAGATTCGTCGTTAAATAATACGATACTGTACTTGTAATCCCTATCGATGTACTTTACAACCCACTCTCAGTACCCTGCTATTTTTCAGACAACTATTTTCTGAGATGCATAAACCATCACCCGCATTGACACATAGAGTGGTGGCCAGCTACTTAAGACTGATTGATAGTTCAGTTTATAAACGTTCACATCTTTCATAATTTGAGGGCTTTGTAGATATCATTCATACATAGTGTACTCTGCCGTATATTGCATCATAATATTGCAAAAATTTGATGTTTAACAATACGAATTACAAACATATTAAACATTTTTTGAGAGCATGTCGGGAAAACAGCGGACAACTATTATACTTAAGACCGGGTCGAAATTAAGTACACTGTTCAACGTATGCTTATATTCTGTAACAACAAATAGGTGGTTCTTATAAATTTGGACGCACTGAAAACGAACCTGCCAACCGTTTTTCCCCATCACCCTCAGTTTTCGAAAAAAAAACAATTTTGAAGAAAAGATTCTCTTTTGTTTTTGAACACGAATATATGATATAAAAGCTAGAGAGTTTTTATTAATTGCAACAAATTTTGAGGACTTTTAAGAACGAACTGATATAAAGTAGATTGAAAACATGAATTCCCAAATTTGTTTGGACATTAGCGAAATTTGGTGAGACATTCACCGTGCGCTGATTTTTCGAGATTTTTTTCAAATTTTTGTAAGAATCAGGACGCTGACGGGAATTCCAATTACTTTACGCGATAGAGCAGACATTTTTCTTTGAAAAGCACTCTTAATATACGCAAAATAAACTTTGGTGCGAAAACTCTCCGCGGCACGCCGCTCTCTAAATGGTGCTCGTGGAGAACCTCTGCTGACAATCCATGGTTTCCACAACACTTTGGCTTTTATTTACGAAATTAAAATCTGTTTTATCTATTTTTTAACGCTTTCTAAAGAAAACTGTCTGCTCTCTCGCGTAGAGCAATCGAAATCTTCGCCGGAAGCCCAATTTTTTTGGAAATTTGAAAAAGGTTTGAAAAATAAGCGCGTGGAGCGTGCGACGGTAAATTTAACTAATGTTTAAACATATTTGCAAATTGATATTGCAAATGTAACCTTCATCATTTTATTCGCAAAAGTCCACACAATTTTTTGCAAACAACATAAATTATTTTACTTTTATACTGACGTCAAAAATCTTGTTCAAAGGACAAAAAAGACGCTTCTTTTCAAAATTGAATTAATTAAAAACTGAGGGCGATGGAGGCAATCGGTAAGCGGATTCATTGTCAGCGCATGAAAATCTATAAATAATCACCTATTTGTTGTTAGAAAATATAAGCATATGTTGAACAGCGTAATTAATTTTGACTCGGTCTTAAGTAGTAGCCCGCTGTTTTCTCGACATGATTTCAAAAAATGTTAAAAATGTTTGTTATTCGTATTGTTAAACATCAAATTTTTGCAATGTTATGATACAATATATGGCAGAGTACATTCCTCAAATTATAAAGGATGTGAACCTTTATAAACTGACCTATCAATAGTCTTAAGTAGCTTGCGGCCACTGTAGGTGAGAGTATTTTGATCATCCTTACTGCAAACCGACTTTCTCACGTTATAGTTTTTATTCCCATATCTTATGTTGAATGATATTCATTGAATTTGTGAAACCTTCTTTATGGGGCTGTATTATCATATAAAGCACTGCACTTATGAAATATGAGTTATAAAAGTCTTTCCGCTGTATGGAAAGGTATGTCTATATCTATTTGTTATACGATACGAACTTGAGAAACTGAATTCAGCTAAGTATAATTACAAAGAATTGAAGAAGGCGAAACTATATTTTTTATAGAAAATGGGTGAATAGCTTACGATGACAGGGGTCTAATCATGGTAGTGGTTTTAATTCTTTAATTTTCTCTGAATGTGCACTAGAATCGAAAATAAGTGAAAACGAATGGGCCAGAACGACAGTAAGTTGGATGAGAATGAAAAATGTTTGATATCTCCTACTTGATTGCAAGGGGTGGATTTCGTCGCGGTGGATTCCCGGGGCACTTTGGCTCGTCCATTTTCAGGATAAGATGAGAATTACAAGCGTTCCGTTTCGGGAATCCTTTTTTCCCTTTCAGGGAATCTCGTCATTTCGAGAACACAATGGGAAATGTTCCATGAGATGGTATTGTCACCCCTCGCATCTCTTAACCCCTCTTCACCACAACCAGAAACAGGGTGTTACGTTTTCGTTCTCCAGTTATGGGAGGGTTGGCACACTCTTACACAAACATTTCGGCAGGTCGAAGCATTTTAGGTAAATTGTTTCACGCTAATGCAAGCCTCCCCTTTCGGGATGGAGATCAGCGTTTTGTATCAGCCCCAAATGATTGTCTGCACAGCTTCCCAGTTAGCTGAAGAGGGTTGATATTCGTATTGTTTTCCAAGACACTGTTCAAATTTGTAGCAACTACTAAAACTTCGTAAATTAAACGAATCCCGGAAAAGATGGTTGTGAAAAGAATTACAGAGTAATTTACATTATTATAATACTTCCATGTACTGCAATTATCTCGTTAACATCCTTTCTTTTAATTCTTCTTCTACCTTCATTTTAATTAGTAGTATTATTATTCATGTATACAAGACGTTGCATTACCATGACAAAAATGCGGAATATTAATTTCTATTCTGTCCATGAATTTTTCTACCGCAAATCGTATCTTATCACTCACATATCCCTAGTAGTCAATATTGGACGATTAGGGAATTTTATGAGCGCGTTGGTGGAGGGACTACACGAATCTCGATCAACCTTATCGTGGGAGCCGTTACAGGAAACAATATCTCAGAAATGGTTTCGCTTTTAGGGTCTTCGAGGCTACCACATACTCGCAAACAGTGATTCACCCTGGCTGCAACATTCGTAAACCCTCGACTTCGTAATTTAGTGGCTCCGATACGCCTCCATGTCGTTTTAGAGCTGATCCCTATCTCCGATTAGATCTTTAAATACGGTATATTATATTTTATACACGTACAAGATTTCATTTATTATCATATAACGTGCGCAGAAAACTAGAAGTATAAGTATTTTCAATCGAATTAATCATGTCTGAATGTAATGATACTTCATTGAATCTCATTTTTTTAGTAAATAGTAAATAAATTACTCGGCTGGGTCGAGATTGTGGATTTGATTTCCTGGAGATCAAAGATTTGTAGGGTTCTATCTATTTGATATGTATGTTGCGCGTTTGGCACGGATATAGGGTTCTAGGAGCACAAGGGAGCACGGTAAGAAATCAATCCCCTGGCAATATGCGCTCCATAGTCGATGTAAATATTTGCGGCAATTGTGTAAAGATCGATTTCTACGATGGCGCGTAACTCTATTACGGTTTAAGTGTGTCCTATGAATAATGTATCTCGGATAATGCACTTAATATCGTTGAGGTATCGGATATTTTCCATCGGACGAACCGCTGTACAGCTAACATTTCACTCTTTTTTATTACCAGGGGGGAAATATCCAGACTCTCCAGGTAATCTCTTTACATTGATTTTGATATAGATATTAAATACCACCCAGCAATATGCAAATGTTCATTAGTATGCGAGTATTTTAATACTGTAATAACACTTACGAAGAAGTGCTGAAGTTTCAGCATGTTTATGCTGCATAAATTCCAGAAATTTGTAAACAGTCTGACAGCTGCGAAGTAGGCGTACGGACTTCGTATAAGATAGCATTAATCTTATTCGTCCCTACGAAGGAAACTCTTCATCTCGAGTTTCGCGTAATTTTCAGACTCATGCAAAAACTAACATTTTCTTGGATAATATTAATTTCAAATTATAGACTAGAAATGATTTACGTAAAACTTTGTCGAAATTACTAAATTAGGTTGAGACCGGTGAGATGATCATTTTGGTGGTCGCCTAAGCAGTCAAGGAAACGTGTTGCTTTGTAAATAATTGAAGTTCATTAGGAACCAAGTGAAAAGTGATTGCAATTTGTTTGCCAGGAACGCTATTCAGACGATCCCTTAGGCTGAGCACGCAGGACCGATGCATCACTTACGTACCTTAGGACGTTTTAATATAGACAAGTTACGCTCGTTTATGTCTTCATAAGATAAAATGGCTGTCATCTCTTGGCCAGCAGTTTACAGGGCACGGAAAAGGAAAATGGGAATATATTGTTCTTTCTCTACCCGTATAAATTGATATTAGATGAATCACGTATATTATTAGTTTTATTAAATAAAGATATATAATATATAAGCCAATAAAGTCTCTCAATCTTCCTGCCCTCGAGTATCATTTAAAACATCTGCCTTGTGAAATAGTTACTTATCACCATCCACAATAATATACCCATAATCGAAAAAAATAGCATTTGAATATAATATAAATATTACTCGATGAAAGATCTATTTAAGTTTTGGACAATCTGAAAGATTTATGTAACCAACTCTGCGTTCGCATCTTTCTTCATTAAGCCACATGTCAGGCGCATACGGTACAAACGAACAATGAGAAACAATGCAGGAAAGCTAGATTTCTTCTTATATCTCGAAGAAATGAAATTACCATGAAGTCATTTGCAATGGTTGGAAGGCCGGAAGAGTTGCTGGAGATCCATAGGCGGATCGTGTTAGAGACATGGTTTGGATTAATGAAGAGGGACGTTATGGGAATGACCTTACTAGACTGCACAATTTATCAAGACTTTTTCTTCGCGAGTCTTGATGGTTCTAGAAATGCAACCACGACAGTTCATGCGAATGTCTCGAGTAACGAAGTTGTTCCTGACGTTTGCCTCCAGGGACATACTTTGAAAGTGCTTCGATGCATCACGAAGCAGATACAAAGCTGAATGTATAATATGCTGTTGAAACTGATAAAACAATTCTTGATTTGTTTTGCAAATTTGATATTTAGAAATATATATTTCATTATACTCTCTTAACTCAATAATTTAGTAACTTAGTAGTATTAGCACAAGTAGTAGTAGTTGTGATTAAATATCCTATTTTATTACAGGGCCTAGAATCAGAAATCATTGATTTTGTATGTGATTATATGAGCAGCATAATCGCATTGTTAAGTGCTAAAGAATAACAAAGTGCGTCGATGACGGACAGATCCAGAAAAGTAACACGATACGGTCCAAAGCGTACTCCTGACTAACGTACAACTAGAATGCCGACAGACTTTCAACACATCAGAAGAGAAGATCGCGAACAAGAGGAATTGTCACTCATAAATTCTAAGCGCAGACGGCAAAAAATCAAGCGGAATGCATGCCGAGGGAAGGGAGGATTCTAAAAAGCTCTCCTTCCGTTGATGCATCAAATGCGCCACTCGACTGTCATCTGCCTTCATTCTTCGGTGGTTCAATCGTCGCTTCGCAGTTCGCCCCTTTTCAGAAAGAGTCCTGCATCGCGAGTCAAGTCTCACTCTTTCTCTCTCTCTCTCTCTCTCTCTCTCCGTTACATAGATATACGATTTTCACGTACATACACACGGTAACCATACACTTCTGTATCCCAGAGTATCCAATGCTCGAAAAGTTTCTCGCCGTGGGGCTCTGGTTGACAGGCATTTGCGCCCGCCGAGAGAGATCAATTAGGGGAAATCTCGATAATGGCGTTTTGTTGGCGGTGCGACTCTCCCCTTTCCGGGGTTTCCATACGCCCTTCCTCTCACCCGGGAAACCGTACAGAGGAATGGAGAGGAATCAAACAGGAAATAAGAAAGCGTATATGTACGCACCCTTTGTAAAGCTCCACGTGTAGGAGTGCAGAGAGTTGCTTGGGTCGATAATGTTACGCTGGGTTTTGGCTCGAAACCACCGAGTCTCATAGGGGAAATCGTATGTACAGAGGGACAATAGGGATCGCGACCCTTTTAAAGGGACGTTAATTGGATCCCATCGATTTCGATCGTACAATGAGTCCAGATCAAATCCTTACCGATTCGAGACCGGCTCCTTATAGTCTTTTATATTCCCACTGTCTCGCCTTTTCTGTTTCTATCTTGGTTTCGGATTTCGTGCTTTTTCTTTTGATGATATTCTTTCTTAATTTTTCGATGGTCCCTACTCTTTACCTAGTCTGCCCTTGTAGTCTAGGTAACTCCCTTGCCGAAGTTCGAAGGGCTCTTGTTCCTTATGACCTTGGTTTCCCAACGTGTACCTCGAATTTCCACTTCCAATGATATTATGGTTCCTCTTTGTTCCCCTCTTCGGCACTCGAGGATACTTGTCGTTAGAGTTTGTTCCACCGAGAAGTGCTGTTTATGAGGGAAATTTACTATTTGCCAAATTTTATTCGATCTCCAAATAGTTATTGGAATTAAATGAATTCCTCGCAACAATATTATCCTTCAGGAGAAGTATACTTCACCGTGATCTATTATATCGATATAAAAAATAATCATCGGTATTGTGCGAAGTGTGAACCCAAACGTTCATTAAAACTTTCTCGAGGAGGCTCGTAGCCTTTAGTCGATAGAAAGAGAATTTAACGATCCCACGAGGAAGATTCAAGTATCGTGGAGATAAAAAGTGTCGGGTCAAAGCAAACGATAAAATTTGTATTTTTCCCTCCACGGTGTGCAATACAATGAAAATATTCGTTTCGGTATTCATGCGGTTCAAACCCGATAAAACCAATAACAGTTTCGGGGGTATATCACTTGCCGTGAGGTTTCGAGCGTTCAGCGCGGAAACAGTTTGATTATTTCCAGGCGAACAATGCGCCGGTACATTCGATGCATTCGCCGAACTTTCTCCTTCGAAATTACAAGCCCCTCGTCAATTTTATGGCTTCGTTCAAGCTATGCGAGAGAGCGAAATACTCCTGACGAAATGGGAAATGAATTCTCTCCGAAATGTATTGCAACGGTAACAGTATTATGTAAAAAGTGAGGGGAAGTGTGTTGTCAAATTGAGACACTGATTGCATTGTATGTTTACACTGATAAATTCGCCCCCTTAGCAATACTCGCAAACCTTATACAAATGATGTTTATAATACATAACTATAATTAATATAAATTACCCCTGTTTATAAATGACTACTATTTACTATATTCTAGTATCCCTAATAATATTTTAATAAATACCACATTTTAAAATAAGTTAAATATAATATTCCTTCACCACTTTCAGTTTCTACATGAAGTCCCTTATATTTTTTGTACCGCATTTTACAGAATAAAAAATACTTTCCAAGTGCAGACAATACAACCCGCACACGTATGGCTACCTTTATGGAATTAGCCCCTAATTACTGTAATGAAATTCTAGAAATATGGAAGCATATACCGAATGGATCAAAGGTAGCCCTCATAATACGATGTAGTACGAGACAGTGGAAAAACCGGTTTTTTACTTCTAATCATAAGTCTCCTTCTGTTAGTCGCATGCCTCCAGTTATATAATGCACTGATATGAACTGCAAGGGAAAACTTTATGCACGTAATAAAAATCTAACGAATCGTAGGAATGTAATGTAATTCGATTATAAAATAAATTTAAGGCAAATTGCGTGAATAAAAATAGCCTTTGTGAAACACATACCCGGCATGTTTCATGGCAATTCTGATCTTCATTCTAATATCATGAAGATACAAGGATATTATACCGTGGTGGTTGAGAAAATTGAGTGCTTCCAAATCGTATTGGTCACGGTTCTTAAGTTCGCCATGCCCACTTCGCTGTGGTTAAAATCGCAGCCTCTTTTTATGAACCGTGGAAAGGAAAGGAGAAAGGAGCGGGGGAGGGGCACGGGAAGGTGAAGAAGGAAGTGAGAAACCAAGGAAGAGATACCGATAGAATGGGTGAAGAAGAATATCTGTATTCGAAGGAAAAAGGAAGAGAGAAAAACAAGTGAGAAGTATCCATGAGATGTTCCAGCAAGTATTGGCTCTCTTCTTTATACTCTTCCCTTTCTTGTCGTGCACTAAGACGGCGATCCAAGACGCCAATTTTCTTCTCACCGAGGTGAATATGCGGGGGCACGAAAGGGATCGCGTGTATATCCCTTGTTCCTCTGCGAGTATACTTTCTTCTCGGTTGATTGTACTCGATCTGGTTAATACGTTCTCGGAATGCCGTGGAAAGTGTTATTAAACCTACTCGAGGAAATTACGAACGGTGCTGTGCAAAGTGCAAATAAGCAGTTAATGACGAGACCTTTATTTTCTCCGGAATAAAGGTATTCTTCTTAATCTAAAGTATCTGTGCCGTAATACATTGCGAACCGTATGAGGTGTAATTTATTTAAACCCGGTTGCAGTATATTTTCAGAACATAGTAAACTATTTAGACATTAGTTACAATTGTATGTTTTTCGGTGGACGTGACATTTTATGTCAAGTTAGAATATGGACTTAATGAAAATACTGGTAATGTGTTGATAAAAATATTGTCTTGAACGTAGAAAATTCTTTCCCGAAAAAATGTTAATTATTCTGTTAAATTGACCTCATATTGCACGTTGCATATACAAATTTTGCCGTTAATTTTGCCGTTAACTCACGGGAAAGTTCAAATGACGTCAATTGACGTCATTGATATTAATTCTTCTAAAAACAAAGACGTTGATCCGCATGACCGATATGAGATGTGTTATAATGTTATTATTAAATCAGGTAATAACATCATTTATCAGATGCTGACGTATATCACTGCGGCATTCGTGATTCATCCGACTCCCGTGTCATCGAATAATTGTAAGTAACCACGTTGGGACATTGCACCGAAAACCACATGGATTTAAAATATGGAATTTTAATGTTAAATTCTGTCGATTACCGAGCACATATACTTCAGGTCTTCCGCAGTGGCCACGTAACAGCAGAATGTTATCGTCATGCTTTAAATTACCGCTTCCAAATCAGATACAGGCAGCACGTGTTTTCGATCGAACTCACGGTGTTTGTAATGTATCTATCACATTATTACGCGCGTAGTCACCGCACTATTAATAATCGTCAAATCGAGAACTTCCCCTCGCAAATAGCGAGCCAAGTAATTTGAAATCTAAAATTGGAAAGCCTCGTGGGGTTATCCGTTTGAGATCCAAAACACCCCGTATTCGGAACAATTTCCGCTCGACGGATCAACGTCTACGAGCCAGAAGTTTGTTGGTGGGTTGGATGCTTACGCAAATCGTCGAACCGCGTGGGGTGGTTGTCGACATAGAAATCACGGTGGCCGCGAAGAGAGAACGGGAACCAGAAAGCTCGTAGACGACAAGCGTCGGCGCCGCACGTGCCGGACGACACCCTGACGCGTGGCCAGCACACGTGACCGGGAAACAGATCCCATATTCCATCTGGAAAATCTACCTCACTAGAAGAACTGTATTTCTCCCTGTATCCTCACTATATCATCATAGCTCTCTTTTTATTATTCAAGTATCAATACCCTAGTCATAGCGGAGAAGGATGTTACCTAATTCAATCAATAGACTGCGGAGGAAGATATGAAAAATGATGTGTTTCAAGACCGGAAATCATATTATGACAATATCGAATTTATATTTCACGTCAAATTGAATAGACAGGCGCCGTGAACTGATGAAAGATTATTGTTTATCGATGCTAAAATTTAATTAATAAAAAGTAAAGAATAACATTGACAATACACATTTAAACCGTCTATTGCCATTGTAGACATACTATAACCTGAATTAACTTAAAGAAATAGAATTATTACTTACACCATAAACCGTATTACTTCTCTTTAGTCGTTTGACGCAAACGGCTCATTATATTGTAGGATGAATCTTTACGGGTTTTCTGGAGGCTCGGTGGTATGAAAACTTTATAACACTCTAATCGGAGATCTGACGGCTATTCACGAAGCCGTGGCACGTCGTGCCGATTGGCATACCGTGTTTCAAGGTAACACCAAGAAAATTTGCGCTTTATGATGACCCGACGAATCGGCCTCGTGGTCCTTCCAAGACAACCTTGAAGTCCTTAATGGCCTCGACCGCGCGAGGTTGCTAAAGATAGATGCGTTATAAGAGTACGCATACTCTTGTGATACATCGCGGCTTGATTACACGTGGTTACAACCTCGAACTATATACCTTTAACGACTCACTTATCGCCACGTTCTGGGAGGTCACGATTTGGAACTGGTACATGTTCCCTCAGTCTCGAAGACTTTTATATTCTTTTCCTTTCCAGGTACTCTTGGGTATCTACTTTGTAGCAGGATATAATGAGGTTCAATTACTTTCCTTATTACTTTAAAGTATATCGCGGTTCATATGCGAGCCAATATCTTTCTCAATTTCAAGGTTTATTCTCCCCTTAACAGGGTTTCACGAAATTTTCTGAAGTCGGTTCGCAAATATGTACGATATACGGTGCGTTCAACATAAGTCGATCATTTAATATATTCTTATTATCTCAGTGATACGAGAAAGTGTCTAGAAACAATTATCTTATTGTTAGAGGAAATTGTCCTTATACATTTTTTCTCGAAATCGACCGTTTCTTCCTTATTATCAATTTTTCATATGATTAAAGGCTTTCGAGATATTTTAAGTGGTCCAATTAAGCAAAATATAATCATTCCACGCATAAAATTATTCAGAGACAGAGTGGATCGGCAGAATTTTATAGAAACATAAAAATATCGTTATTAATATAAAAATGACTAAATAGATAATAATCTCGTCATACATAATCCAGTCTCTCACTAGAGGCTGTTAAGCGCCATCAAATTTAATCATTCTCAATATTAACTTTCTCTGTGCCTTTATCGGATATGCGCTATTATAGGTGCAACCAGTTATGAACGTTCGATGTATCTGCCTACGAGAAGCAGTATACTGTACATATGTATATGTATGTATATACAGGTGAAATAACATCGATTCGTTTTATACGATGTACCTGCCGGGTAGCTGGCTCACCTCCGATCCACCATCGGTGGGTGTTTAATAACGTATTCCGGTTTTGACACGTAAGTACCAACTCGACGTGTATATGGTCACAGGTCCTCATGTATAATATGTCTGTACGTGGAGTGCACGCGTGTCCTTGCTTCGGCAAAGTACGCACACGTGTACCTTCGTATGTAGAGTGCGGTGTCAACAATTAGGAGGATCAGCGTTCGAGAACGTCCGGTGCCGATAACGTCTCTCAGGGCTTCAGGCTCCGTAAGGAGGGCTTCGGTTTTGAGGACGTAGGCCATTGGAGGAGGATCCGGAGGATATGTGTGGGAGTTTCGTGTCCGATCATTAGGGAGATCCTATCGGGATTGTAAGTCACTCAGTCACTCGCTCAATCCTCCACTCGATTACTTGGAAGAAGCCGGCCTACCGAACGATCGAGCGATTTCAAGCCATTCAGGATCACCGAACTTCTCTCGTGACTTTCACGCTACAGAAAACCTACATTGACAGCAGTACTGAAATAAGTAGTATGAAGGAAACATAGCGCGGCGAATGTATATGATTTACCTGACCACGCGTAGGGTTGTACTACTAGCTTAATTACACTGTCCAACAAATTTTGACTTTTTTCTGTGTTCTACCAACGAATAGGCGATTCTTATAGATTTCGATGTGCTGAAAACGAATCCGCAAACGACTTCTTTCCAGTAACTACCGTTTTCGAAAAAATCAATTTTGAAAAAAAAGGTACTTTTTTGTCCTTTGAACAAGATTTGTGACGTAAGTATATAAGTTAGACAATTTTTATTCATTGCAAACAATTTTGTGGATCATTACGAAGAAAATGATATGAATTACTTTTGCAATATGAATTTGCAAATATGTTTAAACATTAGTTAAAGTTGGCGAGACACGCTCCGCGCGCTCATTTTTCGATATTTGTTTCCACTTTCCGGAAAAATTAGACCTCTGACGGGGATTCCATTTACTCTACGCGATAGAGCAGACTTTCCTCTTTGAAAAGCACTCCAAAAATATGCAAAGCCAAAAAGCCAAATAAAATAAAAGCCAAAAAGTCGAGGAAGTCACGGATTGTCAGCAGGGGTTCTCAGACGCAACATTTATGATGCGCTCCAGTCAGGCATGTGTCCCCCAAGCGCTCACGTGCGCGCATAAATGTCGTGTCTGAGAATCCCTGCTGACGATCCGTGACTTCCTCGACTAACTAATGTTTAAACATATTTGCAAATTCATATTGGAAAAGTAATTCATATCATTTTCTTCGTAATGATCCACAAAATTTTTGCAATAAATAAAAATTGTCTAACTTATATACTTACGTCACAAATCTTGTTCAAAGGACAAAAAAGTACCTTTTTCTTCAAAATTGATTTTTTCGAAAACGGTAGCTACTGGAAAGAAATGGTTGGCGGATTCGTTTTCAGCACATCGAAATCTATAAGAATCGTATATTCGTTGTTAAAACATTTTTTTGTGTTGGCCAGTGTTATCAGCTGCGACGATGCGTTACTACGGTCGATTGCTTTTATTATTAGATATTTTGCTTCAGCGAAAAACTGATTTTCTCGAAGTATATTTCACGTTAAGGATTTAAAGAGCTGCATTGGAGGAAATGTAGTGACAGGAGAAAGTTTCTGGGTCATTTATCTTCGGCTTTGGTACCCCGGCGTTCTGCTTGAGTTCGGTAGTCCCACGGTGTCCGTAATTAAGTCTCTTGAGACCAATAGAAACTTCTACTACTGTGTCGTTCAATTCTCTCATTCTTTCATTGTCCCCCTGATGTCTAATTGCATGGTGTTACTTCTTTTACCAATTTCAGAAATGTAATGATATTGAGTATACAAAAAATGCACGAAGTAAGTAAATTGAACTTTTTGCTTGAAATGTCTGACTCGCTGAAACTACTCGCATTACCACAGGCAAATATAATATATATAATATACTACATATCTTTTTACATAAATAATACGAGTTGCGTGAATACAATCGACAGGTGTTGCAAAAATGAATTCTCCCCAGGTGCGGTTACAAAATTAGGCATTTAGTTTCGATGATCAAACTGTATATAAAGGGTAATATTAACCATATACTTTTATTACCTCAAGTGTGCGTTTTTCTATAAAATAATAGCATTTTATCCATGAAACCAGAGAGCAGGTGCAACTAAAGGGCATTCCACAGATACAATGTAAAAGTATTTTCAAACACGCGATTAGCTCATCACATATTTCAAGAAAATGTCGTTATCATTACCCCTGTGATTACCCATCACTGCTTATTTATAACCGAGTTAACGGACAGCAATGCTTTCAACGGCGGCGATATACGTGAGTAATAATTACGCAAATTGACAGGTATTACAAACTCATACCCTGTTGATTCGTGACTGCTCCCAGTCTTAAATTTCAATCTCCGACTTAAGTATCTCCCGTTTCTGTGTTCGTATACTATTCACGTACAAAGTTAGGATTCGATCATAAATCTCCTAGTTTTCATCGCTCCATGGCCATAAAGATCCCACAGATGCATCATCTTTATTACTATTACACGGTCTTTATCGACAAGTTGAATCGTAAGAACATACCATATCGGGAACAGGTACGAGCTGCAATTAAGCGATTTGATATGCATTCGAAGGTAGTAATTCCTAGTAGCTTAGAACATAGATTCCTGGCTCCTGTCAGCATGTACTGTTATTAACAACTATTAAAATCCCGATACAAATCACTGATTTGTCACGTAATAACGGTGAGTGAGGTACCATTAACATATCGAGCTAACATTTAGTGTAACATTTAGACATTCGAGCGTATTAAACAATTCGAGTGTTGCTGGACATTGGCAAAACTATAAATTTTTACCGAATAAAATCGTTAGTATCGAGTCATACCTTACGGTGAGGAAACGTGCAATTTGTTCGGCACATATTTCAGTGCACCGCCTTTTTGTCGTTATTATCATTCCGATTATTACCCGACGCGTACTATTTATCGGCGACAACGAAACGGTTCCGCGGCACTCGCGCTTCGTGGCCAATAATTACGCGAATCATCAGGCAGGACGAAGTATATACGGGGCAAGTACCGATATCGAGGGCGCCGTACTCGCGAACGCAAAGAGGGAGGATCGTCGATGTGCAATAAACTGCGGAAGATGTTATTTCGTTGTTCGGCATTGTGAATGCCGCATAAGGAGGTACACGGGTGAGATATAGCTCCCTGAAAGCGTTCGCCGTTATTAACCCCCAGTAAGAGCACACGGCGGGGTATCGTGATTGCCGATCGTCAGTGCCTATAGGGGCTTTTCGAGTGAATCATCGCGGTTCGCTGTCTGCAAAAATTACGATCACACGATCCTGCACATCCTTTTTTTGACCATTGACTCGACCCGAAACCGCTTCACGTACTTTATGTTCTGCGAATCGAAGACACAGTTATTGGCATGGGGATGAATGGCGTGCTCTAAACGAGTTTGTTTAAATTTATTGTTTTCAATTCTTTTAATTTCCTTAAATGAACATTAACCGCTTTAGTAAGGTAGGCATAAATTAGTTTGGTTATTAGACGACGAAGTATATAAATGTTCTGCAAACGTGCTTTGAGGATTATTTTAATATTAAATGTATGACTCAAACTGGGGTATAAAAACAGCTTATATTAAATTCGCCCAGGATATATTATGATGCGATGGTCCAAAGCAAACACAAAAGAAGCAATCTTCATCGGGTATTACTTGATAAACGATGGCAAAATTAGTTGCCCGGAAAGCTTTATTTATGGGTATCTAAATGCATTAGATGCTTTGATATTCAATTTCGCACAGTTCATCGAAGCCTCTGCGATTTTAATTCGCCGGTGACTGTCTGATCTTGTTTACGATCACATAGTAAAGTATCGAAAAGAAACCCATTTCAGACTCTTTAATTTCCCTGAGAGAAATTTTGGTATCATCGCAGCCTGGTATTGAAGGGAGCTTGGATATGCATAATGACTCGGTACTCGAACGGAAGTTGAAAGGAATCTATCTTGTCGGGAAAGTTATTAAGGCGTGCAGTATTCGCAAAATTAACTTTCTTTGGAGGTAGCACCAACAACCTCCTATATTGCATCAGACTTTAAAATTCGCTATTTGACGGCTGGGATACAAAGTATTCTCTCCGACATGATCTGCATCACTAAAAATCTCCCCGGGCTGGGATACTTCGTTACAAGCTTGCCCTCACTATTTTATTATTACACCAGCTCTTTCGACATTCTCATATTACATTTTACCTATTATTAGGCCTCTACCATACGATGGCATCAGTATACAAAACTGTATGACATTTAAATCAATGAAATTATCGATAAATTATTTACCTTGTTCCGAAGAGTATGCAGGTGATATTACGAAAGTGCTAGTATACAAAACCGATCTATCCAATGTTCTATCGGACCATATCTCCTCTACATTCCCTGATGCTATACTTCCACCACGTTCCTCCCTTGTCGTCCTACTCGCGGAATTATTAAAACTCGAAGCAGGCACTACGACATCGATATATACGTATATTTTACGAAAGCAGGGGGTAGAGTATGTGGGCACATATACCGGGTGGCCGCCGGGCAGAAAACAATAAAGCCGGGCTATCATCCGGGACGGCACTTCCACCACTTCAACTTCCTCCTCTCATCCTTTCTCGGAGCTTCCACTTTGGTCTACGAGCGGCGGGTGTGCGCTCTCCATTCAATTTAGATCCCACTTATGCTCTCCAGGCCGCCGTCCGTACGTCACTCCGTACGAACCACCGTACGTCATATTTATTCTATTTATTGTAAGCCGATCCCATCCCCGGGCTTGAGTTAATATTTTCCTACGAGATCGCGCTCTCGCTTACACCCCCTCCCCTTCGCTCTCCCGCTCACCGCCTGACTGTTTTTCGTTCGCGATCATCGCTTTAGACCGACCATTCGCCCTTTCCATCCGATATTTTTTGACCGGGGTTCCCGGGGAAACACATACGGTGTCTGAACGTATGTATATGTAGACGTTAAGCTGGAATTTGTCGAATGTTACCATATATTAATTTACTATTAATTTCCAAAGAAATTACAAATTGATATCGTTACTTGTAATTTAATATTATTTACTGTAACATGAACCAGATTACTTTATATTAAAAATGAGATTTTTTACAATGCGATTTTATATCGCACTGTAACAATAAGTTATATTTAATGAAGTACGTAGTAAGTTAGTTTTGTATTGCTGGTTCGCGTTTCAACCCCGCCTATTTCTCACTCGCGATCACTGCTCCCATAATTTTGTTTCTGTAGATACGTGTACGTGTTACACGTGTAATGTAAGATACGAAATCGCTCGTTTCCCGTGCAACATATAGTCGTTCATCAAGTGTACCATAAAATGGTGTAAGTTACTAAAATCGATGAGGTCTAGTAATGAAATCTCGTCCAGTGCTATCTCACTGAATGGCATTGATTTAGACATCAACTAATATATCCATCGATGAAATATAAGCTAATCTAATTTAATCAAACCCACTCGAATGATCGTGCTTCTGGCAATCAACTTTCGAGAAATCAATCCACGCAGAATACACGTTCATTACCATGGCAGCAGCTCGATAATCAAGCAGGTCATGGATGTTTGATAAATTTCTGTGTACGTGCACTGATTAATTACGAGTTAACGTAATTTAGTCTGATCAGGGAGTTACTGCTTGATTTCAATTTGAACTTCACAAAATAACCCAACCGTACCTAGCGCAGCTCTTCCCAGGGAGTTCTCCCATTCAAACCATATCTGGTCAGAAGTTCGGTACCGAGCTGTACCACCTCGATAAAGACGTATTCGAAGATAGGAAGCCCGAGATTGTCTTCTCTACCAATTAGCTAAATTCAATATAATTAACTATGCTATATTTACTAAGCAATCTCAACGTGGATCGTTTTAAACCAGCTCTAAGTCTTCGAGACCTAGGTACTTGTGAACATAATACTTTATACAACATATTCTTGCCTAAACTCTCAAAATGTTGGAAGATAAACGGACTCATAAAAATCATGTATTTTTGATATTTTTTATAATATGCAAGTGTGATTTGATGAAAAAAAATTACGCGATTTGACCGTATTTTCCAAATCTCTTGTCGATGCAGATGGGTTAAGTGAATAATAACATAGTTGTTACAGAGTACTGAGATCTTCAGTGGAATCGTAATGGAAGAAGAGTTTATATTCTTTATTACGTGCCCTCTATTCCTTAAATTGGTGCGTGCGTGATCGAGATTCGTATCAAGCAAGTCTTTAAGATAATGATTCGCGCGAATGATGCGTTATGCCACGTTGCACTTAGCCACGAGGTGCACCGCCGGTGGTAACAAGATATAATAATCACTGTCATCAGCACCGCCTCGTATAACGCCATTCCTTGGTCTACCTTGCAAGGTATATGTATCATACACATATAAACAGCTTGATACACCGCAAAAATTCCCTGAATGTGTATGAAAATGATTACAAGTCAGTTTACTAGCCGATTACAAGTTTCTGAGGAAGTCTTAGATATATTGCTCTTCTGATATAATCAAGTTCCTTGGTGCACATGTATTTAATCGCCGAGCCAATTGCTTTTACTAATAGATGGTATATTAAGCAGCAAGATTAATTTTGTATGTATACAAAAAACCTCCCTTGCCTTTTACGTTGTCGAAATTAATTACAGTACGTTAATTGATATTGATAGCGTAATTGAGGCATAATTTATGAAGTATAAATCCGACGATAGTTTATGCTATGATTTTCCTTGATTAATATTTACTGTATCATAAATCATTGTTGTAATAATCTTATTGCTATTATAGCACGTACGACCGTTTCGAAGAAGGACCAAAACCCCATGATCAGCGTTTTCCCGAAAACTACTTGACTTTTCTAAGGAAGCCGTTTTCTATCTTTACAGAAGATCCAATACGGATCAGAGGCAGGCCAGCACTGTTCTTAAGAGAGTACGTGAGAAAATTTTCGTTAGGAAGAACGTGGATTGCATTATATTGGATTACATTTTAAATACCGAGATTATCGGTACTTGGAGATATAACAGACGTGAATCGATTCTAAGTGAGAGACAGATGTGATTCGGTTCACAGTATTCGTATATCTCGATCAATCGTGAACGCTCACCAAAGTAACTTTACAAATTGCTAATCCAATATGAATTGTAAGCCGCCTTAGCTCAGTCGTTATTAAATTGCTAGAGCATTGTGTGCGCTAAAGTCACGCGATTTACGATGGAACTTAGTAGAACTCTCGGATGTTACCTAACAATCTCAGGTCTTTCATCCGGTGAGTCTGGTGTACAGGTAACTTAACTGCACCCGATTCGATAACGAACCGAGTAACGAACACACCGGTGTCCAGAGGAGGATTTCGTTAAATCGGATCATTTGTCACGTTCCTGGGAGTACCAGGGAGTTGTATCGCAATAGCTGACGTAGGTGCCGGCAGGACGTCAGATTGTATCAAGATTGAAACGGGGTCGGCGTTGATTGGCGTTCCACGATGCGTCTGATTCGAGTTGCGAGGATCGAAAGCACGCGTATCGAGGCGCGTCACGACATTTAAGTACCCTTCTCAAACCAGTAGCGGGCCAGCAGGTACGCCGAATCGTGGGCCACGTATCACCGATCGAGGAATTAAAATTGATTGATATTGCCACGCCGGAGGCAGACTCCAGGTAAATCTACCTCTACGTAGGGAATAAAGACATCGCTACCATATGCTTAAGTGGTCATGGAATGGACGTCACTTGATTTTCGAATGCCAACTTTAATGAAAACTCTTCCACCGTATGCGTTTAAATGAAATTATTTTTTAACTTGTCGATATTTCTTTTCATATTTAATGTCTGCTGTTGCGACGTGAAAATATGAAGCTGCCTATTGTCGATTATATCATAAGTAAATTATGGGTTACGGAATAATAAACCGTTTTAAACTTTAATTAATATGCAGTTACCACCCAACAAATCCATCGATATTATAAAAGGTCAATAAAACCTATGTGCTCATATTACCACATACTTTGATAATCGATAAGATCGTGCATTAGTTTTTCGGGCATATTGTTGATGCAGAGAACGTAGGTGGGTACCTGATAAAGTTGACCTCCCCATAAGATGAGGTATCCGTAGGACGATCCCTGGGTCACATCTTGAGTCACGTCTCTGGAATCTGTAATTGAGGAGGATAGGAATCGGCGTCGTTGGTAAAGCGGTAACGACCGCGAGCGATTCAACTCCGGAGCTCTTCTCGTCGTCGATTCGAGTTAGAGTCGTCCACCCTTTCGCAGTCCGTTCGTGGGAAACGTGCTTACGGGTGGAAACCTACATCTTTTTATCGGCTCCGTGGCACGGTTACGAAGGTTGCTCGGGGTCCGTTCAGATCGTGGATCTCCGATCTCCACGATTCTTGTCGCACAGATACGGATGATCGATCCGAACTAGCAGTATCACGATTAGAAGCTCGTCCTCCGATATTCAGTTACGGTATATCATAATTATCATTCCACATATATCTTATAATTATTGTGGTCCAACATACTTCTCAAGGATATAATGAAGTTCGCATATTCCATGGCAAATCTTTATATGATTCGATCGCATCAAATTCCTTATATGTTCCAATAATGAAATAAATAGTGGTCGTGGTATGTCTTCAGAAAAGGTCAATAGTTGTACCTTTTTTCTAGTTACCGGTCTTAAAGTCTCTACCTCGTACTCTTCAAGTTTGTGCTGCTCATCTGTCCGACTGGTACATCCGTTTGTCTAGCGGTCTGGTTGTGCCGTATTCGAGTTACCGGTACAGGCGAACCGTTGTGTCTCAGGCGAACTCGCTGTAACGTGCAATCTTTGCTCGGGCCGCGACTGAATGCCGGTTTGTTACGCGGAAGTGCATGCGCGATTCCACGAAGAAGACACAAGACAACGGATCGGCTGTCCGCGAACGATGACACTATTGCGGGTTAACGACTCCGTGAAAAACATTTTCCCCGTCGCGGAGGTCACCGCGTGCCAAACACATTTATCCATACATTTCCAGGTTCAAATATGCCTTTCTTCTTACCCAGACCCTCGTAGCCAATACACGTCATTGGTTAGTGAATAATTACGACAGAGACAATGACATAATGTCCGATTATGAAAATAGAATTATGTTGATGAGACTTGATTGGATAGTAATTATAATGTGGACATAAGTGATTTACTACTGTATGATAATAAGTTCGAGGTAATAATACCTTTAAGTACCAAGGTTGTGTACTAATGGTACTTCACGTAATTTAATCTGATTTTCCATGCGAAACTCTTAATGGTTGTAGTAATCGGAGGTTTGAAGACTTTTTTTACATCAACGGTAAGCGAGACGACGTAAAATCATATACGTCAGATGGAAATCATTCTTTTAATAAAGGTAGCGGCCGATACTGAAGTACAAAATGGAAATCATTCTTTAATCCATTAAGTGCTGTTGCTGTAACCGTAGATCGAGAGAAAAGAGTTTGTAGTCGATTCATTAAACGAACAAATATATATTGTCACTTTGAAACGAGCAAATGATACTCGAATGTACTTGAAAAATTCTATTACACCGTATGAATCGCTGACAGGTATTGAACAAAACTCCATTGTACGCCGGACGTATACCTATAATGGAAACTGATCGATGAATAAACGATGATATCGTGTGTACACACTAAACGTGCAGCTCGTTCGGTATATGAATGTTCAATATATTTCTAGTGGCTGTTACGAGTGATTGGCAATTATCGATACTGTCACCGAACTACTAATAAAACCGGCAGAGAAAATCATCAGCTTTCGAGCGCATACACGTCGTGGTGAACACGCAATCATTCATACGTCGATCTTCAGCCAACTATTCATTATTGCTCGTGTACTAGTTACACGCTCTAAGAACCTCAGTCAAATAATACCGCGTTAACATTATTTATGCTCGACATATTTACAACCTTAGAAAAACAGCTGTTGTTCCGGTTATTCCGTTATAATTTCTAGAATAGATCTATTTTTCTAAACAAGTACAGCTCGATATTTCCATGAGACTAGCCTGTTTATTTGCGTGACTTGCCAACTCGAGTATCCCCTTATTATTCCATCCACACAAATCAGGTTTGTAACATAACACCTCTCTATATCACCGGTTATAGTTAGATTATGGTGCCACATAACCATAATTAAATATTAAAATCCTGTAAGTCTTCCCTAATATTCAATGCTCCATTGGAAAAGTTCCAAAGGTATTTGCATCGAATCAAGTTTCAGTATGTTGGCAATCATGTCATTTCTTTCACAATCTCCGAAGTATGGAAGTAAACCGGTGTTGTGATTTATTCTCGAAGTATCGTTCTTCGGAAGGATCGGGCCACCGTTGTGGAGGAGTAGTAGCAAAAACTCGTTGATCGAAACGAGATCCTTGAGTCACATCCCGGCGTTCCGTTGATTGGTGCCAAGAAACCGGACACAGAGATGAAAGAAGAAGGAGAAGAAGAAGTTCGGTAAGGTGGGTCTATGTGATGTCTCGGCTGTGCTTAGCCCGTGTCAGGAATGTAATTCACACGCCGCTGGCATTCCGTTCCATTCCATTCCGCCCGCGGCTCCTCTTTTGTTGGTGCGCACCGCGTCACGACGTGCCGCGGCGTCCTTTTGCAACCGGCCACCTCTCGATCCTTTCGGCCACCACTCCATCCTACGTGCTGGTCCAGCCGGGTTTGCTCAGGATCGCGAATTCGTGGCTTTCTTGGCTTCGGTTAAATACCACTCGAGACTTGTCTGTGTCCTCCGTTTACATCGCCTTCCACCTTTTGGGATTCTGCCTCCATTACCGGGACGTACAAGAAACCAGAAGTACTCGAGATGGAAGTTGGATGGCTGATGTGACTTGACGTTAATTCCCGGATGATCACTGAAACTGGCCGGTTTCAGGTTTGATGGGTTTTTGCGGGAATTAATTCTGATGTAAATGTTATACGTATGTGATCCGGATGTTACATTAACTGTGTCGTGCTTGAAGCTGGATATTTTGGCAGTGTTGACCCATCGCGATCTCGCTGAATATACTCGTACATCGTACGTGTAATGCATTAGAATGTTGCAGTTTACATTAATTGCTCACGTGAGATATAAATTTCAAAGTACTCGAGTATCTTCGGGTATTTTGTACTTAACACAGGTCTATTCAATGGGCATTCAGAATTATTATAGCGGCATAATCTCTGAATCTTGATGAACGATGGGAATTGTTTTATATGACTGGGAAGCTAATTAAATGCAGCAATGTCACGTGTTGGAGTAGAAACCATAGCGGCATTCCTGAGGGTTCTTCTTTCGTGGCGATCTTGCGGCGAGGGTGAATAGAAGCAAGTTGGAACGTACCGGTGGAGTGGTACGGAACTGTATTTATTACGACGTTACTCCAGTTTAGCAAATTACTTACATGCTCCTTTAATCACGGTGTAATGCATGCTCTTGCCACATTCTTGTTCCATGTAATTCCACCGCGACTGTTGCTCTTGTACTTGCGAGGTTTCGTGCGCTCAGAGTCACGGCGGAACACGGTTACCTTTACTGCATGATGCACATTGACTCCACTAGCGATTACTCCACTTCGTGAATGCAGATGCGTTACGATAAACAACTTGTAACATGTACTTGGAGATGCATGCACAACATTCAATAGAACTGACCATTTGTACGTTACAAAGTACTATTTAATCACTAGTATCTATAATATTATAATATTTCCCATTTAAAAATTCCAATGTAGCCTCATGATTAATACATTAAACACGAAGAAATGCATTTAAGAAGAATGGTAATTGCGCGCATTCGCATAATAAGACTAAATATTTAAGACCCATAAAACGTTTAGCGAAATACATTGCGGAAGAATTGTATCAAGAGATTTGTCCCTCTGTAATATCTTAATATCTTTTTCACTAAAATATACAAATGATAAATGCGTACTGCAATGTTCAAGACATGCCCACGAATATAATTGCAAATGTCCGAGTTCCCGGAGAATATCTTAGGAGAGCTCTTTTCTCGTTTTGTTTACTCGGTACTCAACGGCACTTCCTTCTTATCCCTGTACTCTGCATAATTGTGGAAGGCAAAGAATCGGGAGGAAAGAAAATCAAACTGTCCTCCTTTTCTTCCTGTTTTCCTTAGAATCCGTAGCTCTTACTGTTTCAGGGAAATCAGCGCCAGCTAACAATTCCGTGCTCTGTAAAGTTCTTCGGTAAATACGGTAAGCACAATACACAGGAACAGATATATTTGCGTAAAAGGTGGCAGTCTGTAGACATTTCTCCCTCCCTCTTTCTCTTTCGTCTCCTTTTCGCTCGTTCCACCGTGCTATTTGAACCTTTCTTTCTTTCACCATTGGGTGAAATACTCTGACGGATGCCTAAGTGGCCCTGAACGTGCTGAATGCATTTCAATTTCATTCCCGTGATTACTCCTCGTTCAAATGATCACCGTACCCACCTTTCTCTTTCCCTCCATCTTCTTATTTCTTGTCTTGTTTCTCGAATTCTAAAGGGAATATTTAGCCCCTAGACGCTCAGACGGTGGACACGGAACGTGGTACGTTTCGCATAATAGAGAATAACACATTGTCCGTGGGACATTACCTTCTACCATTATGATCATCATTGCCATTATCGTTATACCCGGTAATACATTCGTTTCTCCGCCTCGACGATGCTGCGAGCCGACTCTTCCTGTATTCTGCTTTAGTCGGCGCCCTTTCCGGCCTCCGTCCGCTCTGGTTTTTCTTCGCGAAACCAGGAACCACGTAAAAAGAATTTCCTTTTCCTTACGATATTCTATTCTCGTAATGTTATTCATCCGCACCTTTTAAGGTAACGTGCCTTTCATTATTGCTGCAATTTGTACTCATCCACGTCGCAACCTTTCACTGACAATTAGTAAATCCTTATTCGCGATGTCTTGTTAATTTGCTTTTGTGCGTAGATTCAATTTAAACAAATATTGAAGTAAATTAAGAATTATTGAAATAAATAACAAAACTTGCATTTGTATTCTTAATGCAGACTATATTTCTTCTTAGAGGAGTTTCCATGAAGTTGCACTTTTAACCATATATTCTATTACTTTTCAGTTAATTGTGGATAGAAGCCATGGCGATTGTACAATAGTACTCACCGCAGTAAATAAGATTGCATGGGATGTACTTCTTTCGCAGAATTTAGCGCATGAGCATGATGGCTAGAGCAAAGTTTAAAGAGCAAAGAAGTAACGCGGATAGCGCGAGAATGTAAATTCGCGTCGCGATCTTTAAGTATCGATCGCGGATGAAGATAGTCGGTCGATCGAGACGGCAGTCCAGGCCTTCGCCACGAGTACCGATTTTATCTGGAAAGTATCGTAGCCAGATAAGCGTTGAGAATGAGTGTCGATATTCTCGTCTGCGATAAAGTCAATACTTATCCACTTCACCCTTTATACGTCTCTTTTTCGTATCTCTATGTATTATTTGATCTTCTTTGTATAGCTTTCATAGCTTTGTATAGTTATCACAGTTATCATTTTCATTTGTTCCTTTTATCAAAATAGGCAAGAAATCGTTGTAAAGTTCGGAGTAATCAACTTTTAATATTTATCACAACTTAATCAATGGCAGATATAATAAATAAAATCTGGTTAGATTAAACGATGTATCTTATAGTGTTGCGACGTTGGGACCGTCTTTATTAATTCACTTGTTTCTCTGGCGCAAATAACGAACGCGCGTGCAAATGTCGGTTGATTTGCAATGCCGTCTTAACGATGCAATCAATACGTCTTATTGGCGATTCGCTAATCAGAAGATACGTAGCTTGGGATGAAATCCGTGTGGTGTACCATGTTCCCCTAGTTAGAGTCTCTATTTACGACGATTGTCTTCGAATCGGAAAACTGATTACCTCGTTACTGCTATAATTGGTGTATATCAATCTGAATTGTAGATCAATTAATACGAAAACGTGGTACACCGCGTGATTTATGGATTTATAAGAAAGTTTGTTGAATATAAGTCATTCAACAACTACATGGAACATCTGGAATGCGTCAAAAAAACTATTGACCTGAAGAACAACCACTAACAACACAGATCAGCAAAGCCGATAAACTATGTGAAAACTTGTACAACTTGATAAACCCATATTCGGTTCGAAGAAAAATAAGCAATATATCGTATAAAAAATTCACACATTACATTTCTAGGATGAATATTGAAAACCTTTTAAATTCGAGATAAAATACTAAAAGTTTGTATAGAAATTTCTTGTGTATATTATTTCATGTGTATGTTATGAAATCCATCAAACGCAATGTGAAACTTTGTTTTCTTTTAGAATAATATTTCACTATTTTTATGAGAAATTCTTATCGAAGAAGGGCGTTACATTAGCATAAATAAGAAGTGGATTTTATGCGGTGGATTCCTGATGGATTACGTTTCGTAAAAGTAGATCGACGAGGTTCGACGAGGTTCTCAATAGTGTTATCGATAACCGCATCTGAGAGTAACCTCGCCGGCTCGCCAGGAGGAAGTAGAAAGAGGTCTTCATGGTCAGACTGCCGGTCAATGCAAGGGAATGTAAATTTAGCATACGTACGTGGGCGAAGCCCAGCTAACCTGGCTCTCCGTGCCACTCCTGTTATTGTCCCCCTAATATCAAAGACCGAACTACCTACGCGTTTAGGCTACTTGTAAACCTATGGCCCTTCTATAAGCTCTTCTATGAGTACCTAACTACGGATCAGCCGTAGACCCGAGTTTCTAGTAGTTCCTCTGAAAGGACCGCTAATTGCGTGATTAATTAGCAATACGATTAGCTGGATTCTTGAATGGTGCGGTTCGGTAGATTCAAGCGAAAGTTCGGTACGATTATTCGTGCCAAGACTCGATTATGATGCATTTATACGTGTTCCCAGTTGTGTAGTTAAACCTTAGATCTCCACATTGCACGTGTGCATATTGTGCATTGTTTCGCTTGTTCGAACGTCCGTACGCTCGTTCAGTCAATATATAGCGCTGAATGCTTTACAGGAGGAATGATTTGTACCGTATGCTTGTGAAAACTTCCGATCGGCTTTTCTAGGTATTGAGCTCCTTGACTTTATTTCTCGATCCATTCATACGGTGAACCGCCGGTGTTAAATTCGTTCGAAAAATCTCGTCGAAACACGACGGGTTCTATTGTCCAGATCGATTCCCTCTACCCGAATGCTCAATATCGTATTATAGTCAGTCGAATCTCCTGCCTACTCACATATTAGTAATATTATTATAGCCCCGTTATACCACACCGAAAAGCGCGTCTCTTTCCTCATATTTTGAAATGGTGTAGATTTCAAAGAAACCACCCGATGAATTTCATCCTGGAAAGCATGCTAAACGTTATAAAAAATATTTTATTATGAGGGCATGGTTTTGTCCCCTTTCATCATGATATTATAATTCACCACGGCTCTCATGATACTGCATTTTGACCCATTTGCCAGAACAAAAAAGAGTCGACGACATATAATCTTAGCACTTTAAGCGTGCTGTACATGCCTATTACCCGACCTAGTAATTCGCCCGGTAGTAAGAGTGCCATGGAAAAGAGAGCTAAAGATATTTATTACTCGCCTGGGCAAATATCGCAGGTATCATTCCATACAATTTAAAATAGCCAATTAAAATTCGACAAAAATCGAAACGACAAATCCATTTAACAAGTCACACATTACTATCAATTCATTTGGTGTGTACATAAAACAATAAGGAAACGAAAGAACGGAGAACGCAGAGAGGTGGTAGAAGAGAAAAGGTGTGTTAAATGAGAGAAGCACGTGCCCGGCAAGTGGTCGAAGCATTATTCGGACATGGCCTCGATATCGAAGGTTCATGCTTGACAAGGAATCCAACGCAATTAGGCGAGAGCCAGTAGGTCGAACGGTTCGGTGCAATTACTCCGCCAATGCGGTTACGCTATGCACTCGAGGAGAAGTGCAGGAAGAGCATCGTCGGAGACGGCTGAACGAACAAGCGTCAAAACAGCCTCATTAAGGTCATTAGCGTTCGACCGACTGCAAAGGCTCTCGCATAAGTGTAGCGGGAGCACACGGTGGTGGTGCATGCCTCTGCGCATTGTGTCTTGGTGCAGTATCGTCAAAGGACCACGGGGTTCCGCGACCATCGTTCCGGTCCATCGTGAACCTGCTCGACACAAAGCTCTTACTACATTGCATGCATAAGACATCTGCCAAGAGAGACCAAAGACGAAGAAAGTCAGCTCCACCTTTTTCTCTCGCTGCTCTTTACTCAAAGACTTCCGATGTTTGTAAGAGAAACTTTTAACTTGCACCACTTTCCTGGGTACTTCGTTTATGACATTCGAAGAAATTCATAAGCGAGATACATTTGTGAAATACTTGTAGTACATCATTCTTAAAATGCGGATAATGTAGTATTAATGTTGTATGTTATCCTTTATCGTTATTTCTTAACGTATATATTTCTATAAGATTATAATAACTCTCGAATTTTTGTCTCCTCAAAGAACTAAAAAAAGGAACTAAAATAGTTTTACGCGAAATATCGCCTAGATGGTTGTTATTAAATTCCCGTCATATATATATTTATTAAAACAAGCTTTTAGATGTATTGCGCATATTAAAATTATGGCGGATTTCGTATTTGCACAAAAGAAAGTGGATTCTGTACATAAAATGAAGGGGAACACTAAGCACAACAGTGTTATAATAAATTTGGAGCGATAAAAGAATATTGGAAATGTAAACATATTATTAGTAGGCTATATAGGTTATATATTTTCTGTCTTGATTTTAATAAGTCAGAAGCATTTGTAAGGTTAAGAAAACGATCGTTTGAGGCGGTTTCCTTATGCTTTGTTAAATAAGCATTGACTCGCTATTATGAGAATGCGTTGTTTAATTAAAAGACAAAACCGCAGGAAGGAGGTCGGTCTACCGACAAAGCTTCTTCGCGAAACTTGCAGGGGTCTCCTTTTAGATTCGAGAGGCTCCTTTATGTGTACTTTGGTGAACCTTTTAAATGTTTTACGTAGACGCGTCTCAAGTAGCACGTGGGTCTTGTGCCCACAACCGCATTTAAATTATCGACGTGCCGCTTTAAAAAACTGTCGTTCCGCACCGTCTTCTTCCGGAAGAAGAACAGGTATATAATCCGTTTAGGATAATTCGTGGGCAAAGGAACCCGGGATCCTCGAAAATCCTACTCAAGTTATTCGAGTTACCTGGAAGGCGATATAAAGCTTTCTGCTTACCACCCCTTTTGCTTCGTAGGGACTGGTGCACGCGTAATAATTTGAATAGGCCTTACCCCTGTCAAAACAACCCTCGTCCCGACCAAGAAGTTTCGTCTGTACCGAGGGGATTTCAGTATACTACCCACCGTTACCGTCCGCCTTTTTTATTCGGTTCGAGTATACGTACATAGTTACCGAAGTTATACGCCTGCAAAACAAACGGACTACAAAAATCTGATATAAAAGAAAGTTTGTTCTCAACTTATGATTCCAGCCTATTATTCCTTGCGGTGCAGCATGTATGATCGTTTCCAGGAGTACCTGCAGTCTCGACTTCTCAGACGGAAAGAATTATACAGGCTTGACTGGCTTTTGCATTATAATGAACTGGATGTATGGATGAAACTCAAATTATCATTTAATTATCTCTTTTCATACTATATTTTTAAAGTGTTTTATTCATACGGAAATAATAAATAATAAATAAATACTTATTTACAACACATTCCCAGCTGCTTTCATTTCAACAAAATTCTTATATTCCTCCATACAGAACTAATAGATGTAACGGATTATCAAATGCCCTATTTAATACAAAATCATTGATGATCCTGAAAAATGCGATCGATTGGTGTAAAACCACCCTTATGTATTATTGATATTCTTAGCCTGGAATCAAAGATTTATGAAGAGGTCACGTGAGAATAGTAAAACATGAAGTTGTTTCGAAACAAGTTATGATAAAACAATGCCTCGGAACAAAGACGAAAAGACTACGTAGCGGACATCTGGTCAGACACGGGGAAGACGGAATTATGGGGCAAGTTCCGGCAGTTAGTGTTGAACGCGAGTAATGAGGTATATTACTGCCTGAAGGCGGATACATTTAATGGCACGTATCGCGCCACAGCATGCGTCGGTTCTTTCGCGGTCCATCCTATCATAAATTCCCAATTCCTGGGGGCGTTCACCCACCATCCAGCCATTTTACACGACCTTCAGCCCGTGGTCCTTCGTACCTTCCGTGACGGTAACTTTCGAATAGCCGTGGAAATTCGAAACTTGGTATGTATCGTATTCCTTGGACCTCCATATGCAGACTGCGCTTCCATCGTGTTCCACCGTCACCATTACCGATCGTTACTCACATCCTGCACGAGTAACGCGTGCGAGTCGACTCGTTACACCGAAATACGCACACGAAAAGACATGAGGTATGACGGGGGTCGTCCTACACGAACGGTCCATATATTCCTTCGGGACGACCCGTTAATTGTACCCCCTTCTGTTCTCTCTGCGTCAACCTCCACCTATGGGTTCTTTACGAATCGTCTGTAAAGAATTCCGAGCTGACGTCACTTGTCAACGCTCTAACTCTTCGATTCGTTCTAGAAGATCTTATTGCAGACATGTAAAACGATCGCAGCAATGTTTGAAATTAAAATGTTCATTTGTTAAACGGGATCAATTTATTCCGATATAGAATGGAATTGTAGATTACTCTGACTTGTATGAAGTGATCCTTATACCATTTATTTTGGTAGTTTGTACAGAAGAGTTTAATTGCCAAGAGTTTAATTGACAATTCTAAGAAGATTTAGTTTAACGTGTCTTGTTCCTTTTCATAATGGAAATACTAATGGGCTGAAAAAGTTTGAAGAGCTTTCGACCATGATCTTACTACTTAAATGGAGTACATTACGTTTGGAGAAACAGGGAGGGTGAATTCCATTTTGTTCACGATAGATTCGCGGAATCCACCGTATTTTACCTGTCTCCGTGATACGAGTTTTGTTGCGTCATGGGAATTGGGAACGATCGTTTTCCATCGTTTTGCCTCGAAAATGCTGGTTGAGGAGGGTACAGTCCCGTCTTGCGCGCGGAATACAAATGCCCGTACGATTTGCGGCGCGCCCAAAATCCAGACGTATTTGCTACGCACGACCGCGTCGCCCATAATAATGCGCCACGATTTTAATCTCCCGGGTCTTATCGTGAATATGATCCCCCATGATCCACGAATCCTAGCACAACGGAACTTCGATTTCATCGTAACGGAAGGATAAAGAATATTTAAAAGGAACCCTCGAACTGTGTTAATTATTCTCATTTAATTGCATCCATTATGCACATTAAATAAAGAGAGTGTATTTTAATCGATGAATAATATACATCATAATTAAGTGGTCCATGCTATGACTCTAAAATAGGTGAAATCAATAATTGATTTAATAAACGATTTTGGAGCCTCAACAATCCCATAAATCAGAAATTTAAGTGGCGTGAAATCTCATTAATTACATTAATTCAATCGTTAAATTAAATCATGTATACACATCAGGCATTCGCCTAAGTACGGTGGTTAGACTTTCTCTTGGCCGGTTCTCGAAATCTGCTCAAGTACCGTTTGGATCCCGACAGCTGCCGAACTCGTTAAGATTCGCCTCGTTATCCCGGGGCACGCAGCTTTACTCGTTTGCACGTATTAATTCCACGATACTATCGGCGTGGCGGAGTTAACGCGCCGTAACGAGTAACCACGGACTATTTTACTGGTTAAAAATAACGGCACGATTTAAAGTGTCGCCTTATGCCGAGTCCAAGACTGTAACGCGTGGCACATATTAACCGACATAAGTTTCGTAGTACACGCATCGTCTCGATGCGAGTGCAATGAAAGAATGGTAGAGCAGTGTGTTAGCATGCGACATACGCAACGAAAGTGAGTCGCCAGACACCCGACAAAAACGCGCCAAGCGAGACTAATTGCGAGACGAGCGATGACAGTATTTGTCATGGAAAACTCGAAAGATTGCCTTGTCAGGATAATCCGTGTACTTCATGATATACACGATGTTCTCTTTAAAATCAGGATTAATCTATTCGAATTAATACACGTCGTATTGCTCTGATTACATTTTTACGAGAAGTATATTTCAATCAACTTCGTTATTAAGACGATCATCGGTATACGGCCGAGAGAATTGTTGAACGATATATAATACAATAAATGTAACATCTGGTAATTGAGCTTTAACGAGAAGTATAAGCAATAATATTTCTTATCGGCCATGAATAATATTATTATTATGAGCCTTTATGAGTATATCCTTTCGTAATGCGAGTATAGTAATAAAACATCGTTGTTAAATGGAATTGCTTATTCATATACACGGTAATAACTATTATCGAACTGAAAGCCAATTGAAAAAAGTGACCGGAAATTTTTCCCAGTAAAACAAGGTACATCCGGTTTACCTTCATTCAAATTTAATCACATTCACGCGCCGTTCGTGCTAACGAGACAGATACGGCTCGCCGGTCGCATTTAATATTTACCTGAGAATCATTTCCGCTCGTTTAATTAAAATGCACCCACCCTTACTTTCTTCGTCGAACGGCGATCGGTTCCCAGGTTTCGTACGAACGATGTTTACCCTGCCTTGATTTGCAACGAAATTAAATCGGTACACTCAATCTATCTCCGATTTCATTTCATCCTTTCAACCCTCCGATCTCCTTTTATTATTATCACCGTGAACTTGCGATTTCAGCTCACAAGATCATCTATATAATACTACCCGCCATTATCCTTAAATGATATTTCCTTTATTTCACGAGGAACATTATTTATAAGCGGTATAAAATTTCTGTGAATCGCATTCTTTCATCTTTTGGCGTTAATTTTATTTCTACAATATAACAAAGGAAAACGGCATGCTAAAACAAGAAGAGAAAAGTTTTATAATAAACTGTCTTCATTTATCAAATTTCCGGGACAAAATATTCATAAAAATTCTATTGTTAAAGAAATATATCCGAGTTCGATTGTAGTAGATTTATTTTTTTTTACTTCAGTAATATTACACATACAATAATAATAATAATTTAAGTCATAACGAAAGTAATTATTTTAATCGTTACAAAGAATACGCCAGAAATTGATTATAGTAGAAGATTTAATTTTTTACCTCAGTAATTTTGCACGTAGAATAATATAAGTCCCGAAGAACTTTCATCTGCATTGAAATTCCAAGCAGGCAGTGAATTATTTACCATGGTTTTATAATATTCGAAGGAGTGATTAAGGATTAAGGTTTTCGCGACATTCTTCTTTCACCGAATTACGCGAGCTGCAGGTGCAACCAAAAGAAATGTAGAAAATGTCCGGCTGTGCCATACATCGTTGTTAACTGGACAATGAGTTAAACAACGAAGACGAATTGTTTCTCTCTACGGTGCACTTTGCATTCCCTTTTTTCTACAGTCCCCGACTTTGTGGATTTTCATTAATTTGCTGGTACAAACTGTCGGATCGGAATCGGCATCCGGCGCCGCATCTTTTGACGCTCCACGGCAAGCATTCCTTCGTCGTACCTTTAAAGTGCTCTTATTTGCCGCCTCCAAGATTTCTATCTTTCGTGGAGCAAGAGAATAAATAAGACGGTAAATGTATATATTAAAATTACATCGTTTCTCGTAATCGAAAAAAGATCGTTAACATTCCATCAGTTATTGTCGATAAAATAAACCTACAAATCTTATTTAATCAAATATACGTCTCATACAAAGCCAGAATGCGCCTACGCACAAATAATAAAATAACAAATATATAATAATGAATTAAAATAGTAACAAATATTCTATTTACATTCAAATCATATAGTAACAAGGAAAATTGGATGTTCAGAGCTTAAAGCCTTCGAAAAGCCTTGCGCTTTATGAAAAAGGGATGATCATAAATTATCAAGGATTCTTGATAAAGTACTACTTATATTACTCATAGATTTGTTTAAATCTTTTAATATTTTTCTGATATTCTTTATTATTATTGTAAAAATTGTTATCTCATTTATATTTTAATTTTGTATACTTGTGTATATTAGAATTTTTAAAATCAATCGAGGAAAGTGGAAAAATGTAGCCAAAATGTATCACTTTATATATATATATATATATATATATATATATATACTATAATATTTGGTCTTAAAATTATAACTAGGCGTTTTTCTGATCAAATTCTGTAACATTATATTCGATCATTTTATCCTTTGTTGGTGTACACTATCGAGTCTCTATCTAAATTAAACGCCATGCTAAAGAATGTTAACGAAAATCAGAGAATGAGGTATTAGATCTTTGCAAATATCTAATTTGTAATGTGAGAAACGTATATTACATGGCCCTACCAACGGGTACATAAGTTTAAATGTATAAAATCTCTCCAAGAAACCGACGGCACTTTCCATTTCTGTAATATCAAAGAGGTCGACCGGCCCCTCCCACTTTGTCGTCCTATCTTCTGCTTTCGTTCTGTCTCTTCTTTGCCAATCTTGATGTCGTTGCGACTTGAACGTTTCGTATACTTCAGTGTTACGTCTACTTGCTTAGTGTCCGTAAAGGTTCAACGAGTTCAAGAAATAGAAGTCTCATCGTTACGGGGCGAGGTCCTTATGGAGAAGAGTTTTTTTTAACCTTGCATGATCTCACGCTAGGATGATTTCCGTTAAAGGTGTTATGTCGTAGGGTCATACAAACGATCCGTTTTATTCTCGGCTCTAAGTGCAACTATGCGTAGAGGAGATGGTGTATATCACAGAAACAATTAACTATGGAATTTATTACAATTTCATTATTAAAACGGTTAGTCTCACTTAATAATTCATTGTTAATTAAGCTGTACAGTAAACGAATACGAAACAGATGGAAATACTATTAATGACTTTAACTCTTTCTATAGAGAATATTTTATTAAAAATTCTTCTCTCTTTAGATTTCTTATACCGTGTAAATTTTAGTAACTTTCGGGTAAAATAATTATTGCTGAAGAAGCCGGTATAATAAAGAGGTACTTTTAAGTAACAATGAAGGAATTTTTCCTAAAAATTTGCATAATTTTATTACAGGTTTCGAACTCTAAATAAAATATGGTACCATTAATAACAAACAAGTAATTCAATTCTGTGATAGAATGTTATTTCAGTCGAACAAATGAAACAGATATTTTTGTGTCATAAAGCTGTTCGTAATATTCGTGAAAGTTGTATTTCTATATTCTGATAACGTTCAAGTTCCACTGCAGAGGCTTATAAATATTTGTCAATCACACCAGAATACATATTCCATTTTAAAGTTATATGTATTCTATGGGAGGAAATGTAATTTAAAAAATCATGTACATACGTTGGCAACAAATCAGGAATAAAATCATTGAAGAGTATGAGCCACTCTTAAGTCTTTCATATATCATCTGCTTATTATACCCGAAATGAAGAAGCCGAACTTAATTTCGGAATACCTTCCATGTCTTCTTTCCGATCGTGCAAATAAATAACTTGATTCTCGGGCAAGTACGAAATTTTAATTGCGTGGAACCATCGATTTAATTAAAAGCCAGGAGAAATGAACGGCATGTACGATTAGCCCGGAAACACGTAATCGTATCGCACGACAGAGAAACGAGGGATCGAAGCGGAACTCGTAAGAAGGAGAGAAGAAGTTTCGATATAATGAAGGCCGCCGCGACGGACGGCTTGCGAGCTTTATCCGAACGTTCCAATTACCAGGTTCAGATCGTGGATCTTCGGGTTTATTTGTACGTATGTAGAGCTATGTAGGTAGAAGTGTATCTTGGAGGGCTCGTAAGCCCAGAACGGAAAGAAACACGCGAATGCAAGCGAACGGAGGCGTACGCGCGCGCGATCCCGAGGAGCTCACGGACAGATAGCATCGGACGGGAGCCGAGGCATGTAATTGATTCAGAGTAAAACAATGAACCTCTATGTGGAATCGTACTGCATATATTGCGTGCACGTCTGAAACGATGGTGCCGGCAGACGACTTACGGATTCATGGCTTCATGGTGCGCGGACGGTGTTACCTGCACTTAAATATTTCCTTTCATGGAAGGTGTCGATCACGCTCTAATTTATATTATCCTCCCGTTCACTTTATCAAGATGATACCGCGCTTTCTCTATGCAGGTTTGCTGTGTTAATTACTTTAATGTAGTTTAACGAGGAATTTTATGAATTGCGATGACTCATTAAAGATTACTATCCGTCTACTCTGTGCGGCTGTTATCACGTCACCTTCATTAGCGAAATGAAATTCTGCGTTTTATAATTAACCTGCGAATGGTGTTATTTAAGTTTATTACTTTTACTTGGCGTGCACCTGAGAATGCTCCTACGCGGCAATAATTTAGAGTCAAAGTTGGAGTATGTTACACTGGTCTCTTGTTATTACAAATCCTGGGGCGAGCTTGTACGGTTGTACACACTCATTTTCAGAAAATGCATGTAAAACTTAATTTTGTAATAACGAAGAACATACCAGATAAAATCCCGTGTTACAAAAATATTACATTTCGTAAACAAATCTGTTTGGGATTACTAAAAAAGAAATAGTTAATTTGAAGAAAGCATGAATAATATAACACCGAAATTTGCAATCATATTATTGGAAATAATACATTTTTAAGAAAAATCGGACTTTTCAACGTTGATGAAACGATATATTGAAAATGGAGGTTGCGCCATTGCCATTTAGCAATTGAAGGCAGAAGTCCGGTTTGATGTACGATGTACGACAAACGTAAATAGAAAAAGCAATGGAAGAGCCGACTGGACAAAGCCGGGGCACTAGTATGGGCGAACAAAGCCGAGGGACTTTTATTATAATAATCTGTAGTGTGCATGCATGCAACCGAACGGCAGTCGCCTACTCTTCTCCTATGTCTCTTTTTTTTCTTTTTTTTCTACCCCCTTTGACTGACTACCCCTTACTACCGTGTGCAATCCTCTCCTTTTACTGCTCCGCGATGCACTTTATTGCGAGCAACCCTTTTTTGCCGCGGTGGGCTTACCGCATTCGAATATCGCGAGGAGAGCAACGTGCGGAGGTATGTTATGAAAATGCGTGTGTTCTTATGAACATACAAGCCGTACGTGCTTTTCATGAGTTTTAAAAAATTCTAAACGATGATGAATATACGATCGCCTCGTGTAACTAAGCGCCAAAGTAATTGTGCTGAAAGATGAGCAAACAGGAGTATCTAGATTTTCATTTGCCGTAAGACATGTACGAATTAATCACCCAATTAGTGTGAGAATATTAAATATATTATAACACCCACACTTTACACAGATTTTATATGAAATAGTTTACTTATAATGAATCTAGATATAGTAACATTTGCGAGAATAATACGAACTTTATAACTGGTAGTATAATAGAAAAGCATAATGGAAAATTTATAGCGCAATACATGTGAGAGCCGAATTAATTAAAGTGTTAAACACAACTGCACGAATAAATATTTAATAAATATTATTAGGTGTTTTCATATGAAATGGCGCATTTTTCAAAATGCTCGGTTTAATCATTCCCTGCTCATTACAATAAATAGGTGGTCCAAGAAATTTTATTGTATTCTGATCGTTGAAGTTTTGGCTACATTTTGTATATTTTACAATTTGTCAAAGCCTTTTTTATGACATAATGACGGTAAATATATGAAGTGAATTTGGCTCGAAATGCCTTGACTTTCGGAAAAACTTTTCTGACTAGCTGCAAGTGACATGTTTGAAAATTTTAGTCGTGGTTATTGTTAATTACGGTTTTTACCTTGTTTGTACCGACTTTGGGTTCTGTTCAAGTTCACGTAATAGTTAAATTATATTTCGCATAGAATACATAAATGAAACACATATTAAACAACCGCTATACGAAAAAAGATACTATGACCAGATTTGAGTAGTATGTTGCTTAAAGACTACTTGTAAAATTGAATTCATTCATGTTTTCTTTCGAAAACCATGTCATTGAGATTTCTGTGGTAGCAAGGCACAAGTAAAGGGAACCCACGAAGAAAAAGCATAACAACACATCTTTCTGAGGTTCCATCATTAGCGAGGGCACTCTTACGGCAATCCTTGTTTGAGGCAAGGATTTTAATTCATTTCTGCCGGCACTTACACGCTAGTGGAGGCGCGTGCTCTTACGCATATCAACCTACGCTCCCGTTCCACGTATAATTATGCCTAATTGTAATAAGGTAGAAGAAAGAACGAAAGCACTCTCTCACCGTGGACAAAAGATGGAGGGTGGCGTGTACTGAGTTTTCCTCATGATTCTCTACTAGGCACTGGGCTATAAAAAAACCGTTGCTGAACCCCCTTCTAACTTTGGTGCAACGTGTTACACGTATGTTTCCGCATTTTCTCACTGGGTACAGGGGAAATACGCACCTAACACGCAGCCTGTTGTACACGAGAGCTTATACGTATAAAAGAAGGCAAATAGTGACTGTGCAATCTATTAGAGCACATCTCAGCACTTCTTTCTTCCTCTCGTTTTCCAGCCTCAACATCTGATGACGCTAACGCTGATGAAAATGATACCCGGGGTATCATCCCACGGAAATATGTGCTGCTAGAATTGGTCATGCTTTACGTGATATTAATGCTGCTTCATTTAAGTCCATAGTCATCGAAGTTTATAATTATTTTCAAAAATATCAATATAGACTTTGCACTCTACATTCACCTTTTTGCAAATCAGGTGTTTCTACAAATTTGTTTTCTTGGTTAATTTGGAGTGCAAAACCTGTATAATGAATTGGTGTAAGTATCGCATGTTTCAATACTAGAATACCAGGTTTCAAAATTAGATTATCGTAAAGAAATAAGTTACAAACAATTATAATTTGGCCAAGATCGTGTAAGAACTATATGGACGGAATGGTGAATGATTCAATGTGTATGTTCATTTATTTAAATCTTGCAAAAACAGTTGACTTTATTAAGTACAACTATGATCGGTGCATTTACGTATCCATGTTTTGATATTATAACAAGAATTTATTAATTTCTATTCTGCTTTTGTTCACGAAACTTGTGTGTTTAGAAACTGCGATTAAAAAAATTGTTTCGCAGGGGTTGAAACCACCGCATAAAACCAGTAGCCCCATCTGCACTGCTTGCATTCAACCCAAGATGCAGTGGTAGCTGCATAAATGATCAAATTCAAATGCATTCAAACGATTCGTTCGAGAAGTATGTACATGGTTTTCTTCATGGGTTCTGTACAGTGGATGTACATATGAATGTAGGTCAACGTAGAAAACATCAAAGTAAGAATTTTTCGAGGACAAAGAATCGAAAACAGGTAGAGCGTTTGGCACCGGTTCATTAACCAGTGCAACCTTTCGACCTCTTCTTACAACCTAACAAAACGAAGCGCATTCTATTGCACCGGGTTCGTAGCAACGCTTTGAATCTCCGGTTTTTTCCGTTACCAAGAGAAAATACAGGGTTTAACTCTTTCGTACAGGTTTCTAAGCAACATCGTTTGAACGTTGCCTGCGTACAGTTTGAGAATGAAAAACGGAATGCTATATTAAATTCAATCTCAAACTCGAAACATTTGCGGTTCTGTATACTTCTCGACGCTCGGTATTTCTTTTTTTCTAGAAACTCGTCGTTCCCGTGGCAACTAACCGAATGAAGTTGGAAAATTCTCTAGAATAATTTGAAAAATTCTATTCGTATTTGTTACTCACGCGATGTATTGTATCCAGGAAGGCGCCGGGAACGTTGAATGTTGCAGCTCAAGTGGCACACACCAGTTTCACGTGTCTATTTGACTAAATTCTATGAATTATTCGACACACGCGTCCTGTATGTACGATTATTCTTGCACGAGTACACCTACGTCTACGGTTTCAGCGTTCATTGTACCGGCATGCGCACATTCCGATTCAATCCGATAACACGGTTTGCCTCGCGGTCGCGGTATGAAAGTCATCGTGACTAATTAGCGTAATGACGATCGCTGAAGAGTTCCGTGGCGTCGACGTTCACCGCAGAAATTATTGAAAGCTTCCGACGCTCAGCAGGTGCAAAACTATACTGGTTCCGTAACGCGGCGTGTTATTGTCTGTCTGTCAACAACGTGTTTGTGTGCCGAAGTATGGCGGGAATGTACGCGAGTTCGTCCGACATACGAAGTCAATCAACGAATGCGAAATTCACTGTAAACATTCACGGATGTATCTCGTGTTAAATGTAAATACATTATCTGAGTATTATCGTAGGACAGATATAGCTCTCCCACTTTAAGCTGTTTTTTACAAATGTTTATCTCTCAACCTTCTCACTCCTTGGCTCATTCTATTTCAAATGAAAAATTCTTCTTTCTTAATATTTCTGCAATTTGTTCCGTGAGATTAAGGATCGTATCGCGGCTCATTGGACATTTTTCGAAATATGCTAAATGCACGAAGTAACTTCATTATATTAAAATTTCAATTTAAAATCATATTGGCGTAGCATATTGAATTTTGACGTTCGATTTTAAATCGCGTTTCATTGAAACTCGACAACCTTTCCGTGCGACTAAACCGCTACAAGTATCGGTAGAGATACCCGTGGCAAATTGATGATCGATTTATTAACATTAACGGAATTAAACGCGACAGGTTGTACCCAGCGTATCGGGGTTGATCGATCGATGCTATTCTCGCGCTTCAATAATTTCCGTATGCGCTGGTTCTATAATACGGATTTCGTATGATCGAGGGTTCATTTGTACGTACATCTTCAGATATGATGTTCGCATGGCGTCACTATGCAAGGTGTACTCGAGAGGCAGGGTTTTCTCGTCATCGTTGTTGATTCCATACGCAGGATCATCGCGATATATTTCCATCGTTAAGGAACGCCTTGCCAGGGCATACATGCATGCGCGTATGAAAATTTATGCGCTATGTGCATTCAACAACCCCCTGGGTGCCAAACCTCTCTACTAGCGAGTGGTACATACGTAAGTGCGAACGTATGTGATTACATACGATGTACTTACGTACGACCTTTAGTACCTAGGGTTAGAGAACCTCGGTGGTGCCGTGGAATGATATAGAACAAGTCCAATTCCCGCGAAATCATTAGCGGAGGACGTTGTAAAATCAGGTCAAGTATCTCACATGACGCTTGATTACGTATTTGGCTTGGGGATTGAGAGCGTATTTAGAAGTGTGATACGAGACTATGCATGAATGGCTCGTACCTTAGAAAGACCTCGTTCGATGCAATTTTCCTCGAGGACGTCGCAAATGAATGTAATATAATATGAGTGTTAAATGTACCTACATATCTACCCGAGTTGAAATATGAAATGAGAAATTCCGTAATTAATACGTAGTAATAAAATAATATTCTGTATAAGATTATTTCGATTTGAAGACAAAGGTGTGTCAATTAAAACTTTTATCCTCCACCTGGAATTAATCGTGTCACTCGACTACAACCCTTTCGAAAAATACAACCCTTCCGCTAGGAATAACTTCCGCGGGCAAGACTGGAGATCGAAGCAGCTATAATAATTATTCTTGGAACTCGCGCGCATCTGAAAGTGGGAAAATTATTGCTATGTTGAAGTGAGTAAGCAAACCGCTGTATCTAAGGAAAAAAAAAGCTTTTCGCCGTTCGTGTGTTACACAGACACATTCGCGTTAGGCAGAGGCGAATCGCCAATAGAAGTTTCTTGCTCGCCGACTCTGCGGGCGATTGGGTGCAGATTACGGCTTTGTGCTATCGCTTATACCCGTTTCCTATGGACAGCAATTTACGGGTTATCACCGAACGGCAATAAACTTCGGATATCTCGCTTGGTGAGTCGACGTTCTCGTGGCTTTACGTGCGCCACGGAGATAGGTGGGACAGGGTGCACATAAAATTATTGCGCCCGCAGTGAAATATAGTTTGCAAAGTATAAAGTGTTAGAGTGACGCGCTGTTAAGATCTGGCCATGCCGACGAATCGTGAATATAACCGCCTGTGGAAAAGAGCAAGACCATACTTGGATTAATCTAGCAAAAATATTTCAACCGCTTTAAGTTATCCTATGTATTGTCCGAGTCCTGTATATGTGCATTTATGTTAATTAATATTCAGTATTTATTATGGTTTTTATGGATTAATGTATGTATTTATATTTAAATTTTGTACATACGATGTATTAAGTAATATTTTTATAATCAATCATTCTAAACTTATTTCACACCATTATACCACTGCCGTACTTTTCTGTCTAATACAAAAAGACCAATGGATTAACGCTGTTATTTGTATTGCATAATTACGTATTTAACTCGCTTGTTTAACACCAGCTGTTAGCTATTAATTAAGAAAAAATAATCAGTATTATAGGAAGTCATTAATTAATTGGTACCCAATGGTACAAAAATATCACGCACCAAGGAACCTGAGAATTAATTATTAAATCTCAAGGTTTGATTGCTGACCCTGGATGAACTGGTGACTTTGATCGATTCAAAAGATATACATACATATTTTATGTCGATTATTTTTCCTGCATGGTGAAAGAATTTCCTTCAACAATGACTAATTTTCGTATACATTTGGAGAGCAATAGAATAATTCACAAAATAACTTATTACCCGCGAATGAAACCCGCTTTATACGTTAAATATCGGTCGAAGATCAATCAATTTTATCGACTATTATATTTGCATTTACGAGCGCGAGATAATGGTACATGCATTCATGGCTGAATGAAATATTTTTACCTAATAAATGTATCAGTGTCTCGTACAATGAAACAGTTTGATTACTCCATTAAATTCTTTTTCTAGAAACTTCATTCCCACTCAAGTCACGATATACCTGTTTTCTAAGCAAATGTCAAAGTACCACAAACTAGGTATACAATGATCTAATAACTTCTGAGAAAATATATGATATATCAATGAATAAAATTATGAAATAATTTACACTGGAAGAATAAATGTTAGGAATTAATGTAGGAATATATTTCTAAGTAATCAGGGTTTATAGGGGCGATAGTGTTCGAGAGCAAGAAATAGAGAGACCGCTTTGGTACTTAATGTATGCATGCATGATAAAGGAATCTACGTGCACAAGAAGAGACGTTATTCGCGATGATCTTCCATAGCGCGGATCGTTGAACTATAAATCGTCTCGCGAACTCCCACGATCGGAGATATATATCTGCTCGTTTCTCCCTCTTCTCCTTTAACCCTATCGACGGAATACATTTCCTGTTTACTGTTCCTGCATCTACCGATGGCTTCTGCTGCAGCCGGTGCTAACCTTCGAGGTGCTTTAAAAGGTCACCGTCCAACCATGGATCTGTATCTTCTTTATGATTTACGGTACCAAGCGTGGTAATTGAGCGCTCGGACCTTCGGACCTCGTATACCAGATCGATGAATCCGTATTATCTGATATTCTCCATTGTTAACAACAAAAGCACGTGTGCAACGGCTAATGTATATTGAATTAAACATATGTACCATGTCCAAGATAATAATAGAGTCCAATATCAACACGATTATTAAAATATAATTCAATTAATCTTATATATACAGGAGGATTATCATCTCCCTTTAAAGCACTCGTTAGTGAATATATAAATATCATTCTAATTGGGAACGTCATTTAAAGAGTCTCACGTTTGATTACCATTTCCGAGAAAGCTATACATATTTAATACTGTATCGATACATCATTATCGTGATCAGATCTGATCCTCGGGACCGGTGTACTCGTTTAATTTCCCGCACGACTTCGCCACCGTGGAAGTCTCCCCGTCACATCGGGGTCGTTCGTTCCGAAGGAGACGTGCTCGATAAATAATTAGCACGGCACCTTCGGGGGATAATATACCCTTCTCCCTGATGTCGAGGGAGCGGTTAACAAGCGTAAAGGCGTCGTACCCAGTATCTTCTCCTCGTGCCGTGAGAGAAGCCTTTTCCTTCCTTTTCGTTGGCAACTTCTTACCCGCGTTCTTGCCGATTGAGTTAGATGCACCCGCTGCACCTTCGCCTTCGGCTTGCCTGCCTGCCTAGTCGTTAGCCTCAGGAGCTTCCGAACTCCCCATCCATATACACTCACCGTGAAAATATATCTAGTTACCCGATATACACTGCGACTATCGAACCAATGGAATTGAGTGCTTCATTACCATCTTAAATGTCGCCAAGCGTTTACAGAAACATAGTAATAATGTATTGTATGTTCTACATGAGGTGATAGCTGCATTAATTGAACTCCCAAACGATTGATGATATATGGAACCAAAATTCTTTGTGTCTTGGTTATCATGTTCAATACGTTGAGCGCCACGCCGAATTCCGTATTATACGATACCTCGCGATACGGCTCCGTAAAGTCTATATAATGTCGAAATAGAAAATTTTTTAAGCGTCCTACATACTTGGGTTACTTTACACCGTTATCGTAACGTTAAAAATATTGAAAATGTTACGAATATTAGTAACATATTTGATTTAAATTTTGATGATATTGGCATCGATGGTTTCCGCTGACTGCCATGACTTTCGACGTGTTAAATTACGTTGATTGTATTCAGAATTACTTATTTCACTATACGTTCAGTTACTTTTCGTAGAACGATTCTGAATGTAATTTAGTCATTTTCCAATGGATGATTTAATAGCGAGATATCTTGTTATATAATATCTCACCGAATAGCATGCACAGTTGTATGGCGTCAATTGCTATCGAGAGTTGAATCCTAGGTTGTTCCGTCACCTTTGCACTGTACTTACATAACCTTTCTCCCACCGCGGTATTCGTTTTCAGAATCTTGCATTTACACGTATCTCCCATGTGGATGTTGTACTTACCTAAAACAAAAAAGGAAGAAAATCGTTATTAACAGGTTTGATACATGCAAACACGAGGTGTGAAAGTTCACGATATATCCCCGTTCTTCTGTTTCATCCTCCACCTCGCATGAGAAAATTATTCTCACAACAGAGATATATCTAGTCGAACTTATGATTGCATGCTCCCATATGGGATATTCCGATACGCGAAACACATGATATTCCTGTCGAAATTGAGGATGAAAGTGTAATCATAACTATTCTCATAACTATAATCATAACTAATCTAACTCTCTGGTATATCACAGCACTTTATTCCACCAGAAAGAAAATCATCTATGATTAGTAAAAATAACATCGTTTTTGCGACGTTTAATAGAGACTTATGCTTTTAATTCGCTTTTTCCTGAAAAATAAAAATTCGAGATAATGAACAATAATGCATACAAGTTGCAAATGCTTCGCACGTTTAAAGTTACTCGGTAATGGTGTTATCTTCGTGTTAAAAGATACTCAATTTTCCTCGGAAGATTCCTGAGAGTAAGTGAGGAGGGAAGAGTTCAATTTGTCGGCTAATCGGTGCGGCCACGAGGTTAAATATCCGCTCTCAGTCATCCTGGACGTAAGTTTACGCGCAGGGCGCGACTAACTAGCTATTACTTTCTGATTTGTGAGTCGGTGCCGATGTTGAACACCAAGGTACATTGAACCCCCTTTATTGCCTGCTTTGGGCACTCGAATGCGGTGGGCACTCAATTACGATAGTGTGTATTCGAGATTATGAGAATATGAATACCTTCGAGAAGCAAAACACAGAATGCACAGCACGTGAAAATGAAGAAAACAAAGACCCTGATTCAATGTTAATTACTAAAGGAAAAGAATGTACAGAGTTATATATTTAACCTCTTCACGCCCTTAATCACATACGTGGACAGTTAATTTACGTCCTATAAAAAAGATATTTTCATTCGGAATACCGTTACAAAAATAAATGTGTAATATTTACTAAATTTGTTAACCAGAAAATAATTCCTAATTGTCATAAGTTGAATAGAAACGTTTCTTATATATTTTTTAATATCATAGTTCAGGTAGTGGCACTAAAAATTCGTCTCTGAAGAGGTTAATTAAGTTTGACATGGTTTGCAAAGAATTTAGTAAAAATTATACGATAGGATGGAATACGAGTCAAAGAGATAATTTGGCGGTGCATAGCAGATACCGAGCTGAGATTTAACGTTATTTCGTTACATAAAATGAAGTATTTTTCTGTTAAATTTGATACAGCCCTTACGGAAGAAGATACGAACCGAGTGGTAAAGTATTTATTCGCGAGAGCGCGGCCGGCGATTTGGTACGTCCAACTAAATCTTTTTCTCAGCGTACAGCTATCGCGATCTTCATCTCGCGTCATTTTATCAGTGTCCAAAGGCAGTATGCGTTTCGCACATAACTCTCTAACGTGGAGGGCTACTTTTCAACTTTTTACGCGTCAGAGTGCCCGGTAACCAAGCACATACGTTTTGCAACCTCCGTCGTCCGCGGTTTACGTCCTCGGTGATCTGTGTATGCATACATTCTACGTACGTATATGTAGATATGTATGCTCGTGAGAGAGAACGTGGAATGATGTATGGAGGACTCCGTGAGACCAAATGGACCCAGTCCAGAATTTTCGTTTTTCACGATCCCTTGGCGACCCTCTCGTCGGCGACCACCTTGATGGAAGATACGTATCTCCCTTGGAATCGTTACCTCACATACCGTTTTTGGGGGGAACCGCAGAAACTCAAACTCAAATCGATCCGTATCGATTTTTTTTTAATCCGCACAATAGTGCAGATATCATACTTCCGATCTGGTGGCACAATTGTTGTGATCTTCGACGTTGGATCGATTACGATCTTAATCAGAAGTACGTTAGTGATGTATCCGTGCATATCGCACTTTCCTGATCAAATCAAGATTTTATTAACGCCGATATTTATTATTGTTGATTTCTATGGAGGGTGCAATCGAGTATATTTCGTTGTGATACTAGAAGCTTTTCGAATGTAAGAAAGTACTGTACAATTTTCAAATTTTATGATTTCGTGAATAGTCTAAATTGCACCACACTGAGTGTGTTCAAGTATCAATCAAAGGAGAAAATGCAAGGTGCGTCAGCATACAGACTAGTGTGGCACTCGAATGCACTGCAGAGTGTTTTATCGTGACACGTAGCGAGTATCGTGGCGGATCTCAGCATTCAGAGAGATGCCCTCTTGAAATAATAGTAAATATGGAACACGAGCAACGGGTGAGATGTGCGAGGGAACCTTTCTCGCGTATATGTATATACGTACACGAGGCGCAGATTTATTGCGAATACTGTGTGGAGAACGAAATGGCAAAGAGGAAAAAGAATGGCTGAACGTGCAACCCATGAAGAGGTGGTTCAAGAAGAGACTGCTAGAGTGGGGCCCTTTTGTAATATGTTGATATTTAATGATCCTGGGCGAAATAGTTTACGATCGACATATTTATTAAACGGCGCTGTTTAAGTCCCTAACGTTTCATTGCCCCACGTCGAACTAACGAGCGATACTACTTCAAGTACATTCACATAGAAAACAAGGTAAAAGTTTTTTTGTAAGTCTTATCTGTATTCTGTAGCATCATCAAGGTGATACTTCTTCGGTAATTAAAATGCGAATACAATAATTTTTATTAACCTTCCTGGAACTGGAGATCACGTGCGAATGTAATTCAGTATTGGAACCACGGAAATCCATAATTCAGGATAATCAGGAATTACACCTGAAGTAATTCCAACGGATATCTTTTATTAACTTCTTTTAGTACCACGAATTCCTGTTCACGGAACGTCCGCCGTAATGTAGAAATGGAAGTACATTGGGAAAGAACGAAAGAGATGAGCCGAGGGTTGGAAGTCGAGATGGTCACGAATTTATTTAGTGGAGTGTACACCTTTAACCCCTTTCGTTTCGAGCTGATATACGGCCGGACGAAATAAAGAAGTCGTAAGGCCCTGGGCCAGCCTGGGCTCCAATCCTGCATCTTCTCCACAACCCTTCCCTCTCGCAATAGTACTCCTTTCCACCATCCTCCCTCTCATCTGTCAGGTATACGCTTTTGGAGCCATAGAGTTGCGGCCTTAAGATCAATTATTATTACCAGCCGTAATAAATATCAATATATCTCATATACCCCTACCGCGCTTCTCCCTCTCCTTTCCTCTTCCGTTCACGAGCATTAAAAATCCTTTTCTGCTATGGCTGTTTGCGGTCTCTTTGTGACGCACACCGCAGCAGACGACGGAGGTCGTCGAGTTACAAGATGCTTGTACACTAGGGTGGCCCTTAGTTATACTTGATGAAATTTTTTTTTTACCATTGTTTTACAATGTACACGAGTCTATGTTTCTCTTTGCTCTATTCTCCTTACTTCCTTCCTCCTCGTCCTATCCCTTCGTCCCCTTTACCGACTTCCTATCGCGAGGGCAGAAGGATAGTTCCTTACTGGGTATTATACTGTGATTTCTTTCGCTGGTTTGCGGAAGAGATCTATGCCCCGTTCTACTCGTGTTACGAAGGATCTAGTAGATACTAATCAGCGAAGCGTCAACTAAAGCAACGAGAAGTGTAAAGACATTTGTAAATATAATGTGAATCCAAGAATGAGTTCAGGCTATTAGAACGAGTTAGCATAATTTTAATAAAGCAAGGAAGCTGACAGTGCAGACTGAAGAAAGTAAGTCCAGACCTTAAATGCTCAAGCAGAGCGGCGCAAAGCGTTGGCAGTACGATCGTGTTCGATTACTTCGTTCGATGGCAACAAATTGTCGGAGAGCCATGAGATATATTATCCTTACTGTCCTCGAGGCGTCGAGGATGCGAGCGAATGCGTGCATGGAAAGGAAAAAAAATCAGGGATGTATGTGAGAAAGAGAGAAAAAGAAATAAGAGAAAATCAGTGGAAGGAAGGAGTCTTCCTCGTACCACCTTGTCTTCATCGTTCTCTTCTTCTTCCTTCGTGAACAGGAGCAAGAAGAAAGTTCTCCCTCGCGGACTACCGTTTTGCGCGCTCACCGTTCGCGGGACGAGGAGGTATGATGATATTAACTTAACATGCACCCGCATGCATTGTTATGATAATGTATTTAAATGTCAACCATATGAACGAGCAAGCCAGCCTGCAGAAGCGCATACGAGTGCACGCGTCTCTTGCACTGCGTTTTGCTTCTTCACGTAGACGTGCTGCACGTATACTATTGGATCATAGAGCCAAGTCTCCGTGTATTGTTTTCAGGTACAGTCGTAACAGACGATTTGTTCACAATTTGAAGCTAACTACAGTACGTTCCTCCAGACATCTTTTGTCGTAATGCCTCTAAATAGACGTTTACTTTAATCGTTCTGCAATATTGCAATCTAATTATAATCCAGGATTTTTCAATTATGCAAAGAATATAGTCATTTGCTCTAACTACTTTCATGCTGTAAACAAATCATCTGCTCCGACTGTACCCTGGTGCAACGCTCGGTGGTCTTGACCGGTATGAGTGGATAAGAACGCCAGACATAGTTTCTACTGAATAGACCAAACGCCGGTTTATATGGTGTTGATTTATTTCTTCTTTATACTTGACTGTTTCTGTAATGTATGGTACTAACGAAATATTAGTTTACATCTTACAAAGCAAGTTTCATCACTTGCTTCACGAATAGAAACTCCCATAAATCGGTGACAATCAATCAATCTCTACTAGTTTTTAATAAGAAACATAAACGCGAGGGAATTAAGCTAGTGGCGTCAAGCTGTTGCCGCAATATATAACAAGAATTTGTCATTTAAAATATGTATTTCTAAAAAATATAACTTAGAACTCTTTGAGTTTTTGTATATAGATCAGAGATTTGATCTAAAGCGACTAGTTATGATATTAGTAAAAAATACTTTAAAAAGCAGACAGTGCAGATTTTTATGAATTATTTGTAGACTAGGCATACAAGATATGATGTATGAATATTACGTGTCCAATAAATTCAGTGATATATAGTATACTATATATAACATGTTATTACATAATATATTATGCTATTCCGTAGCACGATACGGTTTATGGCGCTCTTGACCGACATATAATCAGACAAGCGGGTCAGCAACGTGATTACTTAGCATATGCAAAACTTGTTCTCTCGATCGGTTCGTTATGCTCGAATAGAGATATCCGATAATTTGTTCCTTCGTAATCCACCGGTTATCGGAGTCATAAATTTCACCGGCAGATTTTATTTCATAACACGTGGACGGCGGCTTTTAACTAATTTATGCGGAAACCGCCGAAAGCGGTAATTCAATGTAACCTTTTGCACAGCCGTATCAAGGTACGATTAAACGGATAAAACGGTTTAAAAGAGCGTCGTGTAATTAGAGCATTCGTCTCACGAAAGTGCATCGATCCAGAGCGTAAACCGTGATCAACGTGTTCCGTGAGTCTAATAAGAAAACTAACTAGAAACTGTTTACGGATTCCTCTGCAAATTCGTTGCTTCAACACACCAACTACATAACTTCACCCTTTCAGACCCCATAACTATCACCAGGAATTTAACATCGATATATATGCCCCCTCGTTGATAATCCTTAATTAATGACACATGTGAAATTAATCGATAAATATCGAAAGTCATTCCAACGCACCTTTGAATTATTATACGAGTGTAACTTCTTCGAACACCCTGTACATCCACGTTTCTTATTCCACCGCTATTCCAGTTAAGCTTCCACGACGTGGATACGCATAGCTAGATAACTTACGCACATATATGCGCATGCAGAAATGCATAAAAGCCTGGCGCCACCGAAGTAATTCCTTTGCGTTTCTTTTTGTCTTTCGATACCAGAGCTGATTAATTGGTTGGAACAGATTTGTACGGGTTTCTATGAAAGCGGATTGTGCGGTGTTTTCTAAGGCTTCAGAACTGTGTGAAAGGCACTTATGGAAATAGTTCATACGAACCTTGAACTGTGAAAAATTTAATTAAAATAGTTAACAAAATGCTGAGTTGGAAATATTTCGTCCTTCAATAATTACATCGCTATGATCAGTTATCGACAAATATTAATGTTAATTACATGGAGATAATAGACATAATGTTCCGAGTAATATATCAATTAATTTTAAGATTTAGAGTGTATTTTTATTGGTTTAAATTAAGGGTATGAATATAAATTGTTGCTCAAATATATTGACATTTTATTCATCAAGATGAGATATACATGCGAGATGCAGACACATTATATTATACTGTAAATTGGACGTAGCAATTAGAAGGAAGACTAATTTATTGGTAGTAGAATTGAAATAAAATCTGTTAGTTTCGATCTATCGTGTGAGGCATTAGTTAGTGAATGTTGCATAAGGGAAAATGGCTGTATACGGTGTCAAAGTTCGCGGCTAGGAATCATCATTATCTTTCATCTAACTGCGTCACGTAATAAGGAATCCGCAGTTCCAATATCTATTACCGTGACCATAAATTTCCTGGAACACCGCTAAGCGCGGAATCGTATTTCCAGTCGATCGCACCTTTGCCTTTTCCCGCACTGTCTTCCTTTTTTCGTAGACTTGTAATTTATATTTAATAATGAACCCGGCTCTCGATATTTTACCAATGTCTCACATTCTTTTACTCGTAATTGGAGTTCGGTGGAAATCGATTTCCTTCCGGTTATAAATGTGTCGTGAAACATTTTACCCCATTTTTAAAAATCGCGTTTATTGCCTTTCTATAGGTGCAAGCATTTTATTACATCATTCCAGATTTCGCGCTCAACCATGAAACATAGTTATGGATTGATTTTTGATATTTTTCCGATTGGAACAAATTTAATATCGTAATACTTCAATGGTTTATTCATTTCAATATCTAGGACGTATAACTATGTGATCACTTTTAGTGTCAAATAAATGTGATTCTTATTTTCATCGGAGGACAGGTGCCTGAAAAAATTCGTGTTTGGTGCAAAGGCATAACTTTGCTTCAGCAAGTGTTAAAGTTACAGTTCATTGATCCGCACGGTCTCCGCTTATTCTCCTGCATTTCAAATCCTGGACGCGTTTATGTATTATACAAAGCACAAGCGTACTCTCGTGGACTTAGAAATTGACCGACAGCCGACGTAGAGTCGGCGTGCCAAGACGGCGTCACTCCACGTGGTTTCTAATTCAGTTTCGGTTATTTACAGAAGCAGTCTAACATTTCGCTCTTGCAGAAAATTAGCAATTACACTGCAATCCATCCTTGTAACGTACACATCAAAGCTAAACTATTAGAATTTATTAAACAGCTGGGTTTATAAATTCCAAATTTAGTTTAACATTTTAGTTTAAGGCCGAAACAAGTGCGCGTAGTCAAAGTTCATTGATCCAAATAGTAGCGCCGTATCCGCGTCGTGTTTGAAATCTCAGGTTTATATATTATACATATGTATGTATATTATATACGTACGAACGTCTAAAAGTTTCTGGGCCGAACATGCAGTTTTAGACAATTTTAAGAACAAAAATTCAGATTATTTGTCCTATTTTGCAGAAAAGTTAAGTGGCCGTTCTAAAAAAAAATGTATTAAAAGAGTGACTATATTCAAAAATAAAAATTATTGTTTGATTCTATTATCCCTTTAACCGTTTGAGAAAATATTATAATTGTATTTCGTTTACTTCTTTATTTATAGATATCGAAAAAATTTACTCCCTTCTCGTCATTTTTAATGTCAATCGTGTTTCAAACGATCGTATAAAAAATGATATTTATTAAACGCATGAGCTTTTATTGCCTTTTAAAGACTTGAGATAGAAATTCAATGCCATATTTGTTCACATTTTTCGACGTGACGTGGTAAAAGCGCGATCGCGCTGCATGGAACGCAAACGGTTAATACCCTTGGGGCGGAAACTTTTGGAGCTTACTAAGTACGATGCACCGAGTTGTTTCCGACGGGAGAGGAGCTGACCGAGAAGCGGCGCGAGCCAGAGTGAAAATATCCGTCTCGGATCCGCGTGGACTCTAATTTCGTCGGGCGCCGTAGACACCACGCGGTCCATGGATCTATTTCCTACCAGCATCGTCGAGCCGTTACCTCCGAGAGCACGCCAATTCCTTGGCTACAAGAACATGCCAACATCTAAGAGGAAGGGAACTCGTGAAAAAAGGGGAGATCGACCAGCAATGACTTAGCAAATCCAACGTGTCTGACTACCGCGCCATAGACACATACTACTGCGCTTGATCGTCGAGTTATATCACTTTCTTCGATCGTAAACGCATACTACTTCTTATAAGCCGCTTATTCTAGTTGGCCACAGTCTTACTCGTGTAATAAATAACGAATAAAAATGACGAATGAGTTTTTTTCTGAATGCCAGCATGTTCTTCTGAATACCAGGGATTGGCGAATTATCTCATTCGAATTGTGACTAATTCGTCTCGCGTTTTTGTAGTGCGGAAATGAACGCGGAATGCTAATTCGAATAATGACGCGGCTAATTCGATTACTTATTGTGTAACGACATTGAATTATTTAGATCGACGGAAATAATTTAAATATGATAATTATGTATGGTTACATAAGTTACGGAAATTAACATTGTTGAACTACTTCAGATATAGTGTAATATAAAATATTCGGAACAGATCTTTCTTTTTATAATTCCTCCTTTCCCTTCTTATATAATGATTATCTGATAGGTGACACACAAATGGAAAATAATTGAATAATAAATAAATCAACCATGCCAAGATATTAGATAGGTAAATGGTATTGAAATAGTAAAAAGATATTCACATCTGTGACTCCATGTCGTTTTGAATTCAATGAGGTGACGAAGAAACGGGATAGATGAACGGTACTGTACCTAAAGAAGAGAAAGACAAAAGACTGAAGCTAATTGGCCGGCAGTGCCGGTCGACAATGCACCCGCGTGCCGCCACCGCCGCCGCCACCGCCGCCGCCGTCGGAGTTAGAGTCGGCATCGTGAGCTCGTTTTAATTTTCTAAACGTGGATAAAGACCGTGAGAGAGAGGCCGAGAGAAAGGATCGAGAGGAGGAAACTACAAGCGCGTGGTAGACGGCCACGTGGAATGCAAAATAGAGCCGCAAATCTACTGGCATCAAAGGCGAACGGGAACGACCCGGCTCGGCATTCCACGCTCTTGGATTGCAAACTGAGGCGAGTGTCTTTTGCGGCTTTTGCCAACCTAGACGGAAAATCGAAGATCCGTCCTAGTCTAATTAATTGCGTAACGCCCTGAGAATTGTGCGCGCGAAATACGAGAAGATTCAAGAGGTTGAAGAAGGCGGACACGTACTCGCAAATACCGATGTTTTTGTATGTCTCGACAGACAGACCTAATGGAGATACAATGATGATAATGGGATTCGATTAATTGTTGAATTCTGGAGGAGGATCAAGAGCTGCTTTAGAATGTAATTTTTTAGTGTAAGTCAAACTGTGTTAATATAAACTCAATGATTCTTCACCACGATATTGCAGCAAAATATAAAGTTTACTACATTGGTAGAGTATGCAGACAGTATGAATGGAATTCGTATAAAAAGAGGATTATTTTGTGCAGCCAAAAAAGTTGCTAATTAAGCGTCTGGTGTAAAAGTTGCTTTAGCTATAAAGTGTGAAAAATCTGTTTTGAAACACGGCCGCAATCAAAGTTCTACAATGAAGTTATCAATGGAGGCGGGAAAACGCAATAACGTGTTCCTACGGTCTTAAGTGGATATGAACATTGTTACACCGACCAATTAACAAACTTTTTGGTTCACGTTTCGGTGGAATATTTAATATGTCGTATGGTTATTTCGCCAATTAAAGTCGTTACGGGTGGTCGTTAAGGGTTTATGGATTGCTCGACGGGATAGACCAAGCAGAAAAATCGTCCCTCGGCGTTTCTCCTTTCCTCTACGCCGAGATTAAGAGTACCGAGTAAACTTCTAATTAGGGACCACGGTGTCCATCCTAAAGTCACTGTTGCGTGTTTGCCGTTCGCCTACCAGTTAGTTACGCTTCTCGATCATCGGACAAATTTATCAAACCGAGAAGAACAAGCCTGGGAAACAGTAAATTACACCCCAGTCTTAGATTCCACACGTCTTTCGAAGCGCCAATAATTTCTCTGCCATATATGTATTACAAAGAATTATGAAGAACAACCTCGTTATCAATATGGCTCTCTAACGTTCTCGGAAAAAATACTTTACACTAAAATTTGGACGTATTACTTAATAGTTAACAATAACTAATTAAATCATATAATCAATTAAGTAATACCTTTATGTATCACTTAACATATTACATTAAGTATACGTTGAAACATATCAAGTCATATACACAAAATGTTTTATCGTATAAAATACTATGAAGTATATTGATAACAAAGTTTCTAGACGGAAAGAAAAGTTTTCATGGCTGAATATACAATAAGTTTTCTGAATGGCAAGTGTTTACCTCCTTAGAAGTGTCTCCTCAGCAGTTTAAGTGGATTTATTCAGGTTCGTGATGAAATAAAGCGAAGAAGGTAGGCCGTGGTATCAGTGCGGGAGAGAGGAAAGAGGCGCGGCAACAAATGCACTGTCTGAGTAGGCTATACAGGTGGGGTGCGTCTTATGGCCCAGGATGCGCTAAGACAATTTCTTTAACAACCCCTGGGGCGAGAGAAAGGAGTTCCTTTACGCCTTGAGCCACTCATCGTCGGTCTTTAAGCAGCTCACCAATGCCGATGCTCGACCTTCTGAACCATGGCAACTCGCTCGAGGATGCTCATTCCTTAATTTGATTAACTCTATATAACTTAAGCTTGAATTTATCTACTTTTTCGTGGTAATGTAATGAAGCTTTCTTCTTCCCTGGATTACCTCAATGGATACCATTAAACACTGAGAAGTACGTAGTTAATAGGAGAATACATTGTTCCTCGATTAATTGTACATTTAAATTAGTGTGCAGCTTAACAAGTATATTATCGGAATTGCTCTATGTGTTGTATATTTAATATAAGTGGATTGATTGTTCAAGAAAGTGTATATGTTGCTCGGTTGATGTAGGTGATAGGTGTAATATTACTACTTCCTACGAAGTAACTTTTCATGCAGTGGAAGATTGCTGTTGTCAGGTACAAGGGAAATTGTAGTAGCTCGTGGTAAGGAGAGGTCCCACTCAAGGCATAGTTTCTTAATGGAGGTCTCGTCCCATAACAGCTGAGAGGATGAATAGAAACGCGGTAGTAATTAATGCACGTACGACTCGATTATTGTGTCGGATGCATCAGTAGAGGTTAATGCATCCTAATATCGTCTCTTAGGCAGAGACTGGGTGCAGCATGACCTACTCTAGGATGCGTATCATGAAGCATTATGTATGGAATATCCACAAAATTACAACCAGATATCATAAATATACATCGTCTAATCGAGGAAAAACAGACGCTTATAAAGAACACTAAAATATGAACCTTCGCATAACGCAACGGGAAATGCTCAATTACTCTCATATTATGCAACTGTTGATATTTTCTTTTTTATTTGATAGTTTAATAATATTGATTTCTTATTACTTCAAGTTAGTGAACATTATATTCACTTGAATACAGTGTTTATACTAAACACTTATACATGTGTAGTATATAACAATTGTTTACTATCCTACGAAATAAATAAAGATCTTCCCGAAACTTAATAATTCGGATCACTTCAGGATAAAAATATACAAATATCAATCTAGCTAGTTTTACAACATTCTACAGTATAATCGCTTGGCAGGATTTTATATCTATTCGGAAAAGCCGAACGTAATGGCAAAGGTTTAAAGGGAAGAAAAATACTGTTGGGCGGATCGTACGAAAGAATTCATTTGCGAAGCTTAAATTGCATTTTAAAGTCGAGGCCCCTACTGTTCAGTTCTACGTTCTCGTTCTGTTCGGGATCACGAGGGTGTTTTATTTCTTTTCGTTGGATCTGCGCCAATACGCCAATAAAATTGCTCCTTTCTGCAAGCCGACAATGTCTTCTTCCCTGTGGCTTCCGTACGGCAATCTCAATCTCGAAAGTCGCCTTTTATCGCCCCACAGTCCAGAACACGATGCACTCCCAGGACTCGGTTTAACCATATACCGTGATGCTTTTACTCCTCGCGACAGAATTATAGGAGTCATATCGTAAATCTGTCTGTAGGAAGTGTTCGTTTATCTTTTCGGTTGCAGAATTATCCGCCGATGTCTCGTATTTATATCATGGAAAGTTAGGAAGAACATCGAGCCGGATTATTTTATTTTCCAACTATAACTCGCGACGTATAACAATAGCAGTTTATAGAAAAGGTTGCATTCCTTCGATCTTACGGAATCTTAAAGGACGTTGCAATTATCCTATTACATAGGTCACCTTTAATTTCTTTGAATTCAAATTATTTGCATACGTCAAAGTTTAAGGTCATTTGTATTTTATTATTGGGAAAACAAAATAATATATCCATGTTTAATATATCACGGCTTTAAAGTAATTATCGCTACCTTATAAAATTGAGATTTAGGAGCACGCTACATTGGGATGCAATTGCATCGGAAATCACGTATATCAGGAGGTATTCAACATCGGTTTACCCGTAATATCTTATCGAATATTATTTACACGTGCGTGTACCGATCGAAACTTTAGGAAATTTAATCTGGGATACTATACCGAAGGCCCGGTGGGAAATGGCGTTGGAATATACCGGATATAAATTAGGCGAACTCTCCAGCCGTTTGACTCCGCCCTTTCCGCATCAGAATGCCAAGTTAGTCGAATTTTCCACGATTCTTCAGCCGGGGAATTTGAACTTGGTCTCCCTTCACACTATTTCCCGTCTGCTGGAGATTTACTATAGTTCGAACGTGCATGCTTCCTAATCTAAAGCATTCACTCTATCGAGCTTAAACTTTCTTAATACGCAATCTATTTTAATTCTCATAATTCCTGCGCCTTTAATATTAAAAAGTACTTATTCACGATAAGGTAAAAATAATATCGTGGTCAGTTGAATTTTCATACGAAGTTCTTAATTATATTATCGAAAATGTAATTGAAATATAATAGCTAACAAAACATTGTGATCGCACTATGAACAATTTTTGTAACTGGTTTCCACCTGGAGACATTATCAAGTATCATAATTAAAATATATACTGTTCAGTAAATTTGTAACAGATGGATGGATAATATTTATATAGCAGTTACATTATTCTTATACTTGCAATCGGTCATTTATATAGGTCATAAATAATATTATAAAGGAATGTCTTCCTTCGAAGTGAATGGTCGAAACAGGTGGTTTAAAGATCACAATCTATTTATGGTGTATTACACTGATTATCATAGTAGCTACTAGCATGGAAATATTTTATAGAAGTGGTGCAAACCAATTTCAATTGATTAGATCCGGTTGATAGATGTTTCGCAAGTGTAGTTGGCCCGAGAATACCGACCCTGACATCGATTATCCGTCGAAGAGCTCCGGGTGAGCATTGCAGTAGGACTCGTAGTTGCAGCGTTATTATACACGCGTAGTTAGCATTGCGGGTAATGACACACCTCTTCGAATTGAGGATGCTATTCGTCGAGTCTAGTTGGCCAAAGGTCCATCGTGCTCGCATCACTGATCTTCCTACGGTTCTGTATCGAAAGGGTTACGCCGGGGTGGGGGAATACTTGAGCGCGTGAAATTTCACGTTGCGCTACGCTTCTCGCAATGGCGGAAATGACTCAACTTATTCGTTCAATGAAATCTCCATTTAGATAGTAAACGTTACATGATCATTGCCGTAATAAGAAGCGTCAGAAACATCATGTAGATATTTACGTAAACGGTTTTATCGTTACTGTCAGACTGCATTGTACTCGTAGACAGTGTGTCTGTTACGATGTTAATTGCTATTATCATTGCCAGTGATATTATCTGTGTAAGCGATCGGTGCTTATTAATCTATCGCATTGTTAAAAGTATCGATTTCTGACGTTTCTTCTACTCGAGATTGTCGGGCTAGATGATCTACAATAACTGGCAATCGTTCAGGATCACGGGATCTTGAGGAAACTCGAAACAAGGTGAAACGGATATCTTAATGTTTAATAAGAGCAATGCAAGACATGAGGGCACGGCGATGCATTGTTGGCTGCATGAAATATTCTGCCTCGAAACGCTATTTACCGCGATTATGAAATGTGAGAGTCTGCCTGTTGCCACGACGTCGTCGCGCTTTCACGGAGATCGCGCTGCTCGAAACTAAAATCAACAAGGAATTAGCGTTCGTGCTTGGCCTTTTATTCGCCATAATCCACTAGAAAAGACGGGCGAATATTTAGAACGACACAATAGAATTACTGTAGTGATTTTATTTCTCTACGAATTCCTATTGTTCTTATGAAATGGGTACTGATATATTCCACTATTTTTTATTATAAATACTCACGGGATATAATAGTTTCGCGACCGTTTATATTACGAGTACCGTAGTCAACGTCATTCTTTTATTGAGACGAAAACTTTGGAGTGATATGTCAGTTACAAGATCCTTTATTAAAAATGACAATATTTTTTAGTATCGGATTATCAAAACGAGCATATTGTGGTGCATTAAAGTGCTGAGGTTATAATTAATTTGTACTCCTAACAAAAGAGTGGTTCAACTGGAAATTTAGAATAATTCATATTAATTTAAAGTCTGATCTCTCTTTCTTGCAAACTGATAACGACAATGATAGTATACGTTTGACAATTTTATAAGAACACTCGGTACTTTACTTGATAAACTTGTGTTCGTGGTTATTCGCGAGGTGATTCCGTGGTTTGGAATCGACCGTCATCTTGGTATCCGACCTTAAAAGTCGAAGCGCATTCCTACGGCGAGCAGATAGTCCTATCTGGGAGCTGGATATTCTTGCATTGACGCCATTAGCGCTCTTCTTAAGCACCGCTCGCATCCGTCGCGCGGCGCGCGCTCCTTCGAGACTCGCGAATAAAAAGCCCTGTAAGCCCGTACGGGGAAGAAGATCGAATAGCGGGAAGGAAGAGGGAATGAGAAAAGACCAAGGCGAAAACGCGCGCAAACAAGTCCCCACGATCACATACTGCCCCGATGGAAGAGATGAGGGAAGCTGGAAGGGGGGTCTAAGACTTCTGCTCGACACGACAAGTCGAAGAAACTGACTGCATTACTTAATGGCGTGCACAGGTAGCCGTTTACCTCGGGATTCCTTGCAAAAACCGCCAAAGTCGGCATCAGGCCCTTCATTCCTCCCTTTTACTATCCGTAACGTGCTCCTCGTTCTCTCGGCCAGTGATAATTATATCATGGTGATATAAACGTTTCGTATATGCTATTTGGGCTTAGGGGTGGTTGTCATTATGTGATGCACATTGTGTAGTAATCAATTACTTCGAAATATATATTTGGTCCTCGCTTTGACGTGGTGTTTGTAATAGTTGGACAATAATGTAGTATTATTATCCATTACAACGTTTATTTACTATTACTTAAGTAAAATAATGCTTTTGTAGGTAGGGGTATATGAATAAAAATATTTCGTTGAATACCGGAGCAATTATAAATACAAATAAAGAAAACCATTCAAAGTCTTTTAATCATTCTTAACGAACGAGTATAACGACTTTACTTGACATGATGATCAAAGTCGCGCTATAAAAGTTGCCATTATATCCAATTAATAGATGTTGAACAAAATAAAAAACGACTAAATGTGGACAAGGAACACGATCACGCGAACCGAGAAAAAAATAATAAACGCTTTTATTGGTGCTGAATAGGAACTTTCATGTCCTACATTTATCAGTAAATTCCTTTCGTCGTTTTACTAGTGACCTGTAAGGAAATGCTATTCAGTCCAGTTTCTCGGGGACGAGTATATCCGCGGGGATAGAAAACGATGGAGGGAACCTAGTGAAGCATCCGCGATAAGTTTCCGAGCTGACGATAGACGAGTTATCTTAATGGTCTGTAATATATACAGCTCCCTCCACCCCTCCAGCACTTCAGCACGTCTCTGCGATCAGCCACGGTTAAATGACTTTTACACGATCGCCGGATTCGCGACGGGTTCCTATAAATTAGTCCATTTTACGATCAAGAGATATTCAATAATAACAATAACAAAATTATTATCATTATGTCTATTTTATGGATTTGTCCAGGACGTGTTTATGAAGGTCATTAATTCGCAGGTGGCTACTTCCAGCAGCCATATCTATTCTTACGCATCCGCGAGGCATCTTTGTCGCCATCGCAAGAACCAATCTTCGTTGGATACTGGACGACCTTTTTACTTGAACTCTATAAAAATCTCTTGATGGAAACCAGATTGGGATTCCTTGCATCCCTGTGTACCAAGCTGAAGTCGGTGGTACATCCGCCCACGTTTCTATTCAGGAATTGTGTAGTTTCTTTGAGATTCTCCCCTACTTGTCCATTTACTTCAAAATAATAATAAATTTCGACTCTGGCACGAAATATCAAGGAGTTTGCGAAGATACTGTAAGACGAAGATCCCTCGAAGGGGGAAATGGCGGGGGAGGCATAGCCCCGACGGGACGACAGGCCCTAAAAGTACCCGGAGTGGGGATGAGGGTCCGTCGCCCAGCCGCCGAGGGATAACGCGCATAGAAGATATAGAATAGAGATCGACGAGAGATCGTAGAGAGATCGACGAGAGGTCGAATAGAGATCGACTAGAGATCATAGAACAGTCGGAGTATAGTTCTTTAGGAGCTATAGATTGATATAGATAGAGCTTTGTACGATAGTAAAAGCGATAAATATATACATATATGTATAGCGATTACAGACATTAGGATCAACCAACGTCGGTATAGGTTGATTCTTCTTATAATACTGGGCTTTGTTTTATATTCGGAATAAGTGAAGAAGAAGTCTTTACAATTCTATTTTCTACAGAGCCAACAATAAAACAGACAATTTTATATGGATTTCTTAATAAGAAGACATTTGACAATCCTTTGAGAACGCTGCATTTCTGAAGGCAGTTTGTCAATTCCACACTGAATCCTATAGTCACCTTTACAAGAGGCACGGTATATCATGGGTGAATTCTATGCCCCCACCCATAGGGGCAATAAATATTACTTTAATAGCAATATCAACATTCGGTATCAACAAAGCAGATCAAAACTTATACTTGTCACATACGATAAGCTTCCAAACGTCTACTCCTTGTAGCAAGGTCGATCGCCCATTGCGGAACTAATCGAGACAAAGATTTCATCGTGATATAATATTTCACGTGCATATCGCGGAATACCTTATTCGTACTATTCTTGCAATTAACTCATAGATCTGTTAGGTAATATCTTAGGAACCGTTAGTTACTAGAATCGCTCGTACTTACGGAAACAAATGGTCACATACGTTTTAGAAGAACGTAGGTAGAGATGAACATCTCCGACTTGGTAGCTGTGAGCCAAGACGCGGTGTACGGCAGCTCGTATCTCGATAGTATGCAGATGCGAGGTGCGAGCAGTTAGTTTTCGCAAGTTGACAAGCGCCCGATTTAATAGTGTCCACACCACTCTCTCTTTTTCTTTCGTCGATGCAGCTCGTGTGAAAGTGCAAAATCCATGAACACCTACACGCTCACGTGGCACACGTGCCAGAGGTGGTGGTGAGTCGGAACTCGCAACCTCACGGAGTCGTACATCGAATAGATCCACTATCTGCGGAAAACGAATCGACTGGCCGATGCATCATTTGCCGCGCCGAGCGCTAAACTTGTGGCTCAATTATCCAGGCAAATGCGTGTGCGTATTCGCGCGAACGTATCCGCGAACGTGTTTCTGCGTACACCTTGTGTGTGGGCGGTCCGAAGGAGCTGCTGAAACGTTTCGCGTATATGGGAACGGCAGCTTATTTAAACTCTATACGGGCCTTCTGACTAATAACGGATGAATTTACTGCCAGACAGACCTTTCTGTTTTAATGACATTTTAATGACACGTGTCTTCGATCCTTAATCTGCTTACTTGTTCGCACGCGTAAATTACATGATTCATATTACAGAGTAATTAATTAAATTTGGTCAGAATTAATTATAACGATATGTTAATTATGCTGATTGAATTTTGATACCGGAGTATAAGTACTTTAATTCAATACTGCTGGAATTTGTAGTACCGGTCCCATATCGTATCGCTGATTATTTCATGCTAATATTGTATACAGTTTGTATGGCTCGACATCATTATATTCCTAACAAATTAATTATATTTCATAATGGTAATTGTATGTCTTTCGTCAATACTTTATGGCTAATTAAATTATGATATTCTATCAAAATCATACACTTGCCAGTGTTCAGTTTGCGATATATTATTTATTATTAGAACTACCAGGATTGCGAAATTGAAGTCATCGCATAGAGCCTATTATTATCAACATCATGAATAAATAAACTAACTGGTAATCATCTCACTATTGAATAATACATATCCGCAATCTCATTAACTACGCAATCTTGGAACCCCAATGAAAGGTACTCCACGATATACTAGATTCGTTAGATTCGATGATAAGCGGAAAGTAGTGGTGTTCCTCTTTTCAACGACACACATTTGTCACATCGAGCACTAAATCAGTGACTCAATTATCAAGCATTCCCCTGTGTAGTTTATTACATTTGCATATGCATTCCACGTATGCAGTCGCCAGAAGCAGCTGGCCAAAGTCTATTAGAGATATGACAAATTATGTGTTTGGAGAGTTTGCAGTACACTTCACTGATATTCCGCAGTTAAAAGAAAATATTAAAAATTCTGGATCTTGGAGTTTTAATTGAATGTATATGCATACAACTTACTTTATTATTTTTATTACGTGGGTAATGATTTTCGGAACATCTTAATGTATGCAAATGATGTTGAAAACCGGAAATAAAAAACGTATCATATCAGTGAGCATTCGAGTGCAGCAATAATGAGATTTACTTTATAAATGGCGCATTGATTTTGTCAATATATCTGTTGAAAATAATGATATCGTAGTTTATCACTTGCAGGATTAAACTGCGAGCTTAACGCTGAATTATACAGTCGCACTTACGTACGTACTTATTCTTGTCTACTTAAGCATGTCTTTTAATACAATATAAGTAGAAGCTATAAGAAACATCTTCAAAGAAGTATACAAAAACTATACTAAATGGTGATCACTTCTACGAAGTTACGCTTCTAGAAACCCGTGTAATTATTTAAATTGGTGATCTCTTTTTATGAGTTCACATAAATATAGGCGGATAATGTTGTATTACTGCGTTTGGAATAGATGATATTTTGATAAGCACATCTTGTTACGTTATACGGCTGTCTCAAGAGTCGTACAAAAAAGGAATTCAGATACTTCGTTGATAGTAATTTAATCTGTTTGTAATATAATTATTACATGAAATATTAATCCATAGAAGTAATTACCTGACAGTATTAAATTTATATCTCAGATAAACTACGAAAGAGAACTGAAGTTACTGGCTCGTACATTTATTACATCGAATATCTGGTAGAAATGAATCGGCCAACGTATATATCATTTATCGTGTTGGTTACTAAACTTGCGACTCAATTATCCAATGAACTCGAGTGTGTACTTCTAGATATGAAATGTAATAAATATTGCGGTGCTACGATACCACGGGGATATAATAAAAAGGAAAATATTACGTCATGAAATTTACAAAGTGCTTTGTCAGAATTACGTATTAATTCATATCAGAACAGAATATAAAAAACATTAGTTTTTAAAACACCGATCCGTGATCGTTGCTTCGGGAAATGTAGGCCTGCAGTTTTTCATACTGTCATTATTATTTCCCATTATTTCCACGATTATCATTATGAGCGGGGCACTCATTACGCCGTAGAAAATTATGAACGCGATAATGCTATCTCGCGGTCTTAAATTACCGGTGCAATTATTTAAAAGGGAATTCCTTCTAAAATTCAGTGGCTGCACCAGCGTAAACTGCCTCACGACACGAAATTTATGTATACACCCCGGACAGCCAGGTGCGCGCGTTAAAGGGCGGTGCATTTACCATGCCTGATATCTAGTGGAAACGAAGTGGCTGACCGATACATCATTTGTCGCGGTACCCGCTAAACTTGTGACTCAATTATCGAAGGCACGCGTGTGCGTTCGCATTCTGCAATGCCAAGAGGTGAACCTGTCTGAAAGTTGCTGCGAGGAGAAGCTTGGAGAGGAAAGGTAACGATGAAAGAGAGTGAGAGGCGTCTTCGAGCACTAACTAGTCGGTTAGTTAGCGCCTTGGATTCACCGATGATATTCCTCTGGCGCCCTGCCGCGAGCCGAACAGTTATGGCACCTCTTCCAACGAACAACCGTAATTACCCTAACGCGTTAGCCATGCTCGTATTAATCCCTTTTTTCAAAACGATCAAAAGATGCTTTCTTCTACCCTCTTATCACCTATATCATATGATTTCTCATATATCTTTGATAGGCTCATGCGTCAGAGGTGCTATGCAATCACGAATATTACAGTGTATTGTATATGTTAGGCATTTTAACAGATATATATGTTCCTGAAATTATATTATTCATAGATCAATTATAAATGGAGATATGGCATATGGTAAAGCTATATGCAATTCTACTAATTTCAAGAAATTTTTATTCGGTATATGGTCGAGTCACGTTTCAGTCATGAATGTTCTTCGTTCAACTTATTTTATTCCGAGACCTTTTGAACTGAAATTTAAACCTGTTTCGCGATCACGTAAACAACCTCGGCACACCTCAGTACACGGTAATCGCGAGTCAAACTATTATGGCCGCGGTACTAACGACTATCTGTAATTACCCTAATACGTGTGGTAAGACTATCGGTGTTAATCACCTTATTACAGTGCTCGAATCGTCGCATCATATTCCTTTTAAGTCCCTCATCTCAAGCCGTTTTCCTTCATTCTCTACGACGTGCTACAGCAGCAAATTTTTGCGCGCATTGCCTCAGAAGTCTCTACGGTTTCAGTACCCTCGGTAAGCGCGTTACCTGCTGTACATACCTCTATCGTATCTCCTACCTTACGGTGGGAACTCGTCGAATGGTTTAGATACCTTGGAGAGGTAGTTATTGACTGTGTGAGTTCAGAAAGGGAGAATTCTCGATAATCATCGTGAGGATCGTTACCCGGAAAATCCTTTGACCTGTAACAGCTAAGGGCTCTCCTAGCGCCTTCAGATGGAATACGATATTATACACTGTTCAGAAAAATTACTTCTACCTGGCTTGTGATATATCTTGAATATTATGAGATTTACCAAAAGAAAATGTCGACTACGTCAAGATCACTTGCATTGTACAATAATCATCAAAGAACACTTACTCATCTTTCCTGACTACGACGAGTTTTTTTCAATTTCAGAATTGTTAAATACTTCTTTCGATCTTGCTTGTCTACTGATGCATTTACTTTTGAAGATTATAATATGTCGGTCAGTGTTTTAATGTAAATGCGCGAAACGCATTGGCGAGTACTCTTCGATGCTGGTAGTATTAATATACATACGGATGAGCAAAAGACACGTTAGAAGTCAAAGAGGGCGCTTGTAAATGTTAATGACAACGGTAGCTTTGGATAGTCTTCCACATTCTCTGATCCTGTACCGTTTTGCTGTATCTGTCCGTTAGCAGCCATGCAAGAAGTAAGGATCGCAAGGTAATGTGGAGAGGGAGAAATGGTCTGTTAGGTGTTCGGTGAAGAGAATGAGAGGATACGTGGTAGGAAGGAAAAGGGTTGAGAACGACAGCGCAATGTTTCAAGACACAAGAGCTACTTTTTCTGGACTTAGCACATTTTTCAATGCCTGTTGACAGCTATTCGACCTTCTTTTACGTTTATCTTCCCGTCTGCTTATTTCGTTTTTATTTCTTCTTTGGATCAGACTTCTCTAACTTCTGCCTGCTCGCCATTTTCGGCTTAGACTTTAAATTCGACTATAACAGGTTTTACCTGAATAGCATCAAACTGAACATTATATTTCACATAGGAAGAAGATATTTGATTTCAGTTATTCAGTACGTTAATTTAATTAGAACGTTTTAAGAGCATTTGATCGTCGGAAAGTGGTTTCTGATACTGAAGGTGATGAAGGATTCCCTGGTCGTAAAACATTCAACGCAAGAAATCGTAACGCCATATAACTGCCCCATGAGGCTCTTGTTACATGGATAGAAGCGCCTGGTAACAATGCGACAGTACTTGTTTGTCTGAATTCATCGAATGTTTTTCGTTTACTTGGATTTATGAGGTTCGATGGAAAGAGAACCCTGTGGATTGGCACATTAATTGCATATCAATACGGTTTCTCATATGAACCGAACGAGTTACCCCGTCGACAGGAAGCCAAAGAAATCCACGAAGGAAAATGAGCGCTGTGAAATAGTGGAACGATGACGAGCTAAAGAAGACCGTATCACAAGTTGCTAGATAGAGAATAAAATAAACAAGAAGGAAGACGAAAAGGAAGATACAGAATTTTTGTTTGATACTTGCTTCACGGAGAACTTCCATGACTGCTAACTGAGAAGTATCAGCAAGTGAAGATTGAAAGGAAGCAGCAAAGGGCAAGAACGAGTGGGTGCTAATGAAAATGTATCGAGGAAGGAAGTCACGGGCCAAGTGACCCCGAAGGGTTCACCTGGCATCGGTTGTTCTAGCCAAGTACGGTCCTCCGTGTTGTCTTCTTCTTTCTCTCAATCGAGTTAGTACTTCTCGACCTCTATCGTTTCGTCTTGTTCTTTTTCTCCTTCTCATTCCCGATTGTCTCCTTTGCCTCCGCGTCCTTAGTATTACGAAGAGAGTCAAGGCGCATCGCGAGACCTCAGATATATCCTGTGCCCGAAGGTGGTTACTTGGTTGGTGCTTCAGCAAGAGACCGTGCCGAGGCAAAGCAGCAACGGCCACCGCGCTATCTACCATCTGGCATAAATCAACTCAATGCTCGACTCTTAGAGAGATTCACCCTCCTCTAAGTCCATATTGCCTGCCTTCCTTTGCCTTCTTATCTTTTTTCCTCTTCGTCGACGTGTGCGAGGGGAGACCGCTATCCGGGCGATCTGCCGATTATTAATTCAACTCGCTTTCCACCCTGTGTGCACCCTGTGTACCCACGGATACCCTCTCTTTACTCGGCATCTTACTCTCCTTCATCCTGGTCCTTTTCTTTATTCCGGATTCACTAATATCTTCCACCGTGCATTCCGCATTTCGCAGAACTCCAGGTACCGATCACCTATCAGCAGGATCGGTTCCATCATCGACGAGGAGCTAGCATCTGTCCTGTTTACACCTCCGACAAGAAACTCGTGGAGGTCGATCCTGGTACTGGGCCGTGGATGAGAAGGGAAGACAGTAAGGAAGCCGACTTGTGTTCGACGAAAGAGAAAGAGAGAGAAATAAACAGTGAAAGAGAAACGACCGAGGGAGTCAAGAAACGAGAGTCACGGTGTTTGCTTGCTGGCGGGTTCGTTCCTGTATACTTTGTGCCCTTCGAGATACCTTGATAGGAAGGTACTGCACCGGTACACCTCCTTCTTCTCTTAGGCTTTTCGCTACCCGGTTGCAAAGATCCTACGAAAGAGATCAGGACAACGGGCGTAACAAAGGGTTTGCCCCTACACACGGTATTGGTGGCAGAAGAAAAAGATGAAGAAGGAGAAGAACCGGTGGTAAATACTGCATTGGCGTATATATACCAAGTGTGCACACTTGCTTCAGTACTATCGTCCTATCATACTGTAAGAAGAAAACTAGCTCCTTTACCAACTCAAATGCTTATAAATCTAACAAGTTACGAGCACGACGTTTAATAGTAACTCAAGTGATTCATAATCCAGCAAACACCTGGAGAAGCTTTTATAATATGCATTATAAAATACGAGATGAAGTATGTGATAATAATATTCTTCTCAATTTCTTTCAACTATGTCAATGATTTCAATCGTAGTACATCAACGGCTCATTCTTCCGAAGCTTGAGGTCATTCGCCGAAAAGGTTTTCTACATCTTCAAAGTCCAAGAGCGGCAAGCACTGCCGAAGGCAGCACGGTCATCATACCGCGGTTCAATGATGGTATCGAGAGCAAGTAAAAATCACGCGCGAGTAAATCAGTCGCCTGTCGTTTGCATCCTTTGATCGAATAGCAAAGGATGGGAGGACAACGAGCCTTGGTACGGTCTGGAAAGCGGACGGGCCAGTGGCAGCAGAATTTAAGCAAGTTTTTGCCCGGAACAGGACCCTGTCAATGCAGATGATTGGTGCGCGCGAAAATGGAACAAGACACCATGAGGCAAAGGGGGTTCCCTTCCTCTCTCCACACCTTGGCCACCATTTGTTATACGAGCCTCGTACGAAAGACGACGATGGCAATGATGCATGGCAGAGATATTGGCTCCGACCAAAACATCTCTCGAACTTGAGTAGCCCAATGTATATGCCTGTTCGCCGATGTACCGGCAGCATCCCTAAAGATTGTCGAACCATGCGATATCGCAGAGCACACGGATATCTCAAGTGAGGAACAATATTGAGTAAACCCGAACAACTACCTGCATTCAGTCGCATCTGCTTCGGAAACTTACAAATTGTCGCGTGCAACACGCAACGTAGAACAAGATTAAATATTCAGGACCACAAACGAGAAGTTGTTCATCCAGCAGCTTTGAGCGTCAACATTTTTCTAGTCCGATACGCTAATGTGAAAAAGTTCCGAAGAGGATTACCATTTAGTGAAATATAAATATTATGAATTATAGAAAGGAATGATATATGGGTCAATTAGAAATTGCTCCGGGCATCGATAAATGTATGTCGACATTCCAGAAATTCAATCAGTTTATTCATAACGTTTCCGTTATGAAACGGTGATTAATTAAAATCGTGTTATTGGGGAGAGACCTTGAATCCGTTAGGCACCCGGATAGGATCAATCACGCGAATTCGTTTTCGGTGAAATTGAATTTATACAAATTGTGCGGCATTAATCTTCCAGAGTGATAATGTAAGAACGAATGATTACATTGCTAGATTTCAAAATCGATTGCAAAAACGCAGCACGTTCTTCGCGCGGAATATTTATTTCAATCGTGCGAAACGAATTCTAATTATCAGTAAGCTTTTTGGTTGATGAACTATTTTCTAAGGTGACTAACAAAAATTAGTAAATAATTTTAATACTGTGAATACCGTGACCTTAGTTCTCAACGTGAACAAATCTTTCTGATTGAGTAACCGACATCGCCATCTCTAGAATATCATTATTAGACAAACGTCTTTAATATTCTACACTAATTATAGGTAAAATCCTTTGTAATAATTAATAACCCAATAACAATAAACCTCGCGAATAGAATAAATCTCAATGTGTGGAAGCATTTATTCTCACCCCATACCATACCTATCTAATTATCCTACAAAATTATCCAAGAGAATAGGATTGTTACATTAACAACATTCCATTAATTCATGCACTCCGTATTAAGCAAATTCGAGTTGAGATACTTCGACAAAGTTTACACTGCACTCATAGTAACTGCAGAGACTAAGACGTAAATTTGGTGCAACTATATTTCAAATGATCCTTCAGACGTTCCCCGACCTTTCCCAAAACTATGCCACTATCGCGACAGTAGTTACAGCCTCTTACAAATCCGACGCCCGTGCTGCTGTTAGGTTATCGTACTTTTACAACGATCAATATATTTCAGTTTGTCGGGGTGTATTACACGCAAGAGTGATTGTGCGTCCTCGTAGATTCGCGGGTAACCTGGCGACAGGCCAATAACCAAAAGAATTCTCGGTTCCTATTAAAAACGAGGAATGTCTTCTTACTTCTTCTACCCTCTTTCTCCTCTTCCTTTAAGCGACCGTATAATATCACAGTCTCCTTCTTCCACTTGGAGTATCTTACTTACGACGGAAAATATAGTTAAGGAGATTGGGGTTGTGCAGTAACTCGCGGCATAAACAACGAATCTCGTGAGTGCTGTACATACACGCTTTTACAGGTAAACGTTATTCAGCATGTGTAAGGAGATATAAAGGCGGGTAGGTTGAAGTGTTATTAGATATTTTCTTCAAGGCGATACGAGATAAAGGAATGCAATGTTACTCAGCTCTCAGATTTTCAGCGAGAATACGTACGTCAATGCTTACACCGAGAATACACTTTTTGCCTTATAAACTTCAAAGTGTCCCGCATAAAAGTATTTTATCCGAGACCATTTTAGATAGTATTCTTTCGTATGTTTCAACGTTAGAGAGTAATATTATAATTTTAATTTGCCAAAAAAATTATAATATCTTATGCCCTTAAGAAATGTAGTTTTCTATAGTTTCATTATACCGGTTAAAATAACGTTGGATGATTTACAAGATCTTATCCTTTTATATAGGAGAAGTAAGATCTATAGTTTAAGAACATGATTGTAAGGAATCCTCTTCGTCATTCTTCTTATCTCTCTATTCTCTCTGTCCGTTTCCTTTTTCTCCGGTCTTGTCGCAGTCGGTCATAACAAACGGTGGAGCGCGGAATTGCCGTTTAAGCGGTATGCTCCTTATATGATTCCCGGGATGGCGCCCGTCCAAACTCATTAATCGTAATGCCCCCGGATGGTAGGACGTAACGTACTCCCATGGAATTCTCTTCCGGTAATAACTGCCGGAACGTTTTTAAAATCCGCTGCCTCCGGTACGATGAATTCACGTTCCATTTCGTGGCTGCAACGTAACTCTTCGAGTGGCTTGTGAATATTACGCGGAATTGAGATAATACTGTTATCATCTACAAGAGACCGTTCTTTGGTGTCTTTTCTTCCGTTAGAACCACTTGATAGATCGAGAATTTCGAACAGGGGAGGATTTCTAAACGATGGACTCGAGTGAAACTTCATTTATATAAGCACAATAACTTCAATAAGCATATAAGCTTCAATCGTTTCTCTTCTAATTCACTTACTTTCATCCTTCGATAAACTATCTTCAATTCGGTACACTTTGTCTGATAATACAGAGGATGTTTTGAACATTGATAATGTTTCGATATTCATAAAGCGGACGAATAAAAAGTTTGGTCCTCGAAAGAGGATGAGCGTAATTTCCGGAAACGTAGGGAAGAATGTCAGAAGTGCCTTTTGGCATAATGTAAGAGTCTTCAATTTCGTTCGACCTGATGCTGGGACGGTGGATCAGTGTAAAATATGCAAGCACCAGGGCCGTAAAGTTTCGGCCTTAAAGTGACAGTCATAAAGTCGGTGCTTTATGCAGAAATTGAGATAAAAGATTTCATCTCTAACGTTTCTACGGAAAACAGGTAGTCTCTGGAGTATTAAAATCGGGAAATATCTACATTCATCTATCGCTGCGGAATTTCTCAGAAGAACCTACGCTACTATTTACTTCTCACCATGAAATAAAGATGAACTCTTTATGTTCCTTTACCGCGGTGTTTGTTCAAGTTGATTACATTTATTATAAAGCCACCCTGCATTTATGGTATCTAGATCCTTTTTCCATCTGGTTTATACGATGTATTAATATCAGAATATTACTTAACCAGTTCAACTACTCCGTGGTTAGACAATAAGATGTAAAATACATTTAGTATTCTAAAGATAAAAATATTAGAAAGAAATACAATTGTTGGATGTGAATCAATGCGCCCTGAATTCCATTACCTCTTCTTTCTAAATATTACTTTTGCCTACGTTTCTATTAGCTGTTTATAGCATTTCTAAGTGTTCTATTTCTGTTTTATATTATACATTCGTATTGTAAAGTCCCGCTATTCAATCAGGTTATTATAAATATGTCAATACAAATATTTACAGCAGATAAATTCCGACTTCCAAAGTTCTGTTAATAATATTCGTGGTTCTCCTTCAACAGGTCGTAATCTGATATTATAAATAAATCCACTCGATAGGCAGAGACATTTTCGGAAGAGAATATGTGGGTATTTGAGTGCGTCCGTTTTTTCTCGCAAGGTTCAGTCAGTCGGGGGCGTCGATACCGATTAAATTGAACATGCCGAAAGCTTCGAAGCGACGGACGGGTTAAATATGAAAGAAGAGGTCCTACAGAGAGGGACGGATGGGAAATAATGAGTACGCCGGCGTAAGTATACCCTCGGTGATGGCGCAAAGAGAGGAAAAAAGATGGTCAGCGGCCGCAAAACGAGAACCTTCTTGCTGGATATCTGGGATGGACTCCTGTCAGTTCGCACGTCCGTAAGCTCGAGCACCTCCTCTTTTCTTCTCTTCGCTATACTTCTCTACCTCGCACCACCACCACCACCACCATCACTTCTGCAACCCCAACACCCGTCTTTTTATTTGATAAGAGGATCCACCTTGAGGCAATTTTCACAGTCTCCATGGCCGCACGAAACATCGTTTTCATCTTAAACGAAATAATGATTCTGAGAGTAATGCAATGAACTTCCTTTTCGTGGAACAAGGGAATATTTTATGATTATCGTTTCAACCGCGTATTATTTCCTATGCACTCAGATTTTGAGAAGACAATCTCAATTATTCTGAACCTGCACTCAATTTGCAGAAATTCGATTACTGTACAGTATGGCACTTTGGTTTACTATAAAAAGTTTCTTCCTATTATTTTAATGCTAGTATCATAGTTTGTAATATCTTGCAATGTAACTTACATCAAACGTTACTGACGCTGGGCAATTAATATCTATATTAAAAGGTAAAAGAAGAATATTCTAAATGGGTATTATAAGTCACAAGAACAATCGTATGGCAAAATCCGCTAACTATAATACTAATCTTTACACTTCACGCTTCAAGATTGCGCGTCCCGATATTCATTCAAGGGTCTGACAACGATTAATTGCCACGTGCACTCCTTTCTTTTCATGGTGCAGTAAACAATTTTTTTCAACACGATCGAGGTATCAGAGACTGTGTGAAAAGGGAACACATCAAGAGTGGCACGAACGCAGCTGACTTTGAAAGATCCCAGCTCGTTCTTTCGGTAATTTAAAACATCTAAAGCCCATTATCAGGAACGATTATGATGTGAAGATATCGCCGTTTGCACCTGCTGTGTCAATGCTCCTGTCTCTACGGAAGTGAACACGAATTGCGGTACGGAATATCCTACGCGAGGGTTTATGTGCGCCAGGAGTAAAGCCGTCCGGAGTCGCGGTTGCGGCCAGAAGAGAGATGAGGTGTGGAATATTTATGGTCATTCTAGGAGCAAGCGACAATGGCACCCCATTGAACTACCGTATACAACTTCCACCTGTACTTCAAGTGTACTTCACCAATGGAAAAAGGAATTCTAAATATACCCCCGTCTTACTTGTACTTCGCGGATATTGAAGAATAAATTTTCTATAATATTATATTGGATTTTTATTACACATTCCCCGAACGATAATCATGCACCTCAGTGCATCAATATTATATTCTAAGACTATATCGCAAGATAAGTTTTAGTATCTTGGTATATCAATCTTTTTTATCCCACATAATTAATAGTGACAGTCGTAAAATTGTGCCGGCAAGAATTAAAAATATTAATGAATAATATCGTACATGAAGATGTCGATGTAAATGCTAAAAGCAGAATGAATTCTGTGAAGCTTACAGTGCCTTATGACTGTGCACTTAGTTTGTCCAGATCGCTTAATAAAGAACGAGTTAGATTACTCTTACGAATAACTCGTATGACAAATGACGAAAGAATATAAATGCAGAATGGCCAGTAGTCTTCTACGAAAGAAATATATCAAGCTATATAGAAGACTAATTGCAGTACATTAGAAGGGTGGCTCGACGTTTGTCTTTGTGACGTACAAGACTTCGGTATCTGCAAGCTTTTCTCCCTTCTATTCATCCCTTGAATCGGTGGCGAGCTTTCCACCCTCCTTCCCTCGTCTGACACCTCGGCTTACCCCAAAAACACTACCTCCAGAAAGTGATCCTTCGACTTCGGTTAAGCACTTCAGAGATAGCTATAGCTACTACTTCCCCCTGACATTTTTAGGTTCTGATAAAATGTATTAGGGCATGTCAGATAAAACTCTTCATGGTCTCAAGAAACTTTGGAGACTACGAGCAACGTAAACTTTGGGGGAAAGTTCAAAATATTTCTCGGGTACTTCTTCAGACGATATATAACAATAAACTTATATTCAAACGATAATAAATGTCGCGGAATGATAGTAAAGTGTTGTATCATAAAGGGACACAAGATGCAAGATACCGATGTTGATCGATATTTATTATACGAAAAAAGGCACCCCTGGAGTTTCTTGAATTTAAAGCTAATTTTATATTGCCATATATCGAGAAAGAGAGGCACGCTACAATGAGGAAATCGTTTCGCGAAGAAACTTCAATGCAAGAGGTCAGGATAGAACTGACCGCAAGTCATGGAGCCATAATAATGAGTTATGTCGATTGCAGTAACGGCAGTAGCCGCGGTATTATTCACGGCCTTGAAGAGCGGAATTTGGAGGACGAGGAATTACACGTGCCGGTGCAAAATACCACGTACGCAAATAATACTTACACGTTCACCAGGTAGATATTGTGGAATTACTTTGACCAGGAATAAGAAGAAAACTGATGTGCATCAGCGGTGCTTGATTTCGATGAACTGATTTCTTAAAATCAGTAGCATATACCGGTGGTTATTTTTATGATATATCTTTTCGAGACTAATAAAATAATATAAAGCAGTTACCACATGAGGAATGAAAAAGTTAATCTTCCCAATTACTAATTGTCGTACCTTCGAGTGGCTAAGCTATAACTTCCACGGTAGGTCATTAACGCCGGCTATTGTTGGCTCTGCTGACAATGTGCATCTTGATATCAATAACCAAAATCAATAGAGCGATCCTGTGGACCGATAAACTGCCTGTGGACGTTTAACGGACAATAGCTGCCATACTGAGCAGTATGTTACGTGATGCGGTTGAGGTATCTACTCAACCCCTTTAGTTATGCTTGTCCCAGACAAATGAATATTAACGTTTTGGAATTTATAACTTGCATACTTTTGGTTAAACCATGAAATTCGCTACATAATTCTCATAGCCAACGAGATCCCTACGATAGGTTTACGTGTTAAGTCATGTAGCCAATATGGATCTATTCTACCAGAGAATTGTATTTTAATAATTTTTATTCAACTTTCCTTTAAGTATTTTCAAATTATCTTCGGAAAGTAACGGTACCAACTAAAAAGGAATAAAATGAATTAACTCAGTTGGTGCACTTTGCTGCTAATTAACACGAGAACTACCGAACATATACTTACACATTGATTTATATATAAATTATGGCTGGAGGATTTAAGTTAATTAATGGATTCAATTATTTGCTTTATGTATATCAAATAAAAATATATTCAATTTTAAACAATACGCCGAAGTGTATTTGAATAATTTAATTAAGAAAGAATAAGTTATTAAATCAAGATGTCATTTTGACCCCTTTGGTAATTCTAGTGTTAAAGTGTTAAACTGCTACAACAAGGAAAAGCATGAGATAAAGTCTTAATTGCAATTCATTTTTGAGGAACCACTGCGATATGGAGATAAATATGACATATGTACATGCAATTGGAAGAAAAGAAGGGTTTCCGTATCTCGAGATTCTTTGGGAATTTTAAATTCTCTAATTAGTACCGCGGATCTTATCCATCGGTTTATTCCTTGAAAGGATTCTAGCTCTCAAAATTAAAGCAATAAATCTTTAATATCGTAAAGACACCTCGATCTTCAGGTGCACCTGATAATATCCCATGTTCAAACGGGCTTATGCTAACTGGGATTATGCGTGGTATAAGGTACGAGAGGGAGAGAAAGGCTAAGACGGGAGATAAATTGGAGCTGGTCGACGTCGGTTACCTGATAAAGTTCTCCGCCCCCGCAATTTCCGCGTCCCTCGGCTAATTTCGCATGCGTGCGGCAACGGTAAAGACCGAAGGCGCCGTTTATTAGCTGAAATTAGGAGAGAACTTCTAATCTCCCTATTTGCCTCTAAGCTACTAGAACAATCGTCTCTTCTATCCTTCCCCCGTCTACTATTCACTGTGATTTCTTCTTCGTTACGGCAAAGTACTAAAGCTTTATTCGAACTCTATTTTTGTTTTCATGGAATGTCTCTGCGAAAACTTCAAGATCTACGAACTCCAACACCCAAGGTATTCATCAATTGAAAATATTACTCTTTACATTAATCAGAATATTTATATATTTTATTATCGTTGATCAATTTGTTACTCGTCCGATGAACATTCTTTCCTTTGACTTTCGTGACAATTGCGGCTCATAAGGTGAAATATAGAGAGAAATTTTAAATCTGTTGGTTCAGGAATCTCAAGTACGGTCTTATCACGGTTCATATAGATTTCTCCACTCCTTAGTTTCGCGATCATATTTTTATCCGTAACACACCTTTGCATATATTGCTGAGTCCATCGCAATCGCCATCCAAAGAATATTCCTCTTGAGACCATGTAGAGATGGTTTACAAAGCCGAAGATTCGAATTGACATAGACCAAGATACGTTTCCCGCGGTAACTAAGATACCTTGTGCTTATTCGTCTCTCGGCCATCTCTTTCCTTCGTCTTTCTACAATCTCACACGTACCACTCCGAGCAGATCGTTGGAAACCTATCTCTTTTCCTGTACGCGTTCGCCGCTCATAAAACCGGCTGCACCGCTTCAGGAATATAACCCATGGGATAGCACCTACGTTCAGCAACACAGCCTCTTCGTTTCCTTACATTCTTCCGCGAGAGCTTTTGTCGTCTACCTACCCGGCAATAATAATTTCCTTCCAAGAAACCCAGCATCGCCTTCGATGAGACTTTACGAGATCGAAGTATGCCCGGATCAGCAGATGATATAGTTACCATTCACTTCACTCTTATCCGAATCTGCATGCACTGTTTCTATCTTATCATACACAGTGGCAATTTATTAAATCCTGCAGGATTCTGTGCAAGTATTGTTGGCACTCATAATAAGTTTGTAGGAATGAAGATATTTGAGCCACTGTCGTCATCCTGGCTATTAGACGATTTAGGCACTCCTACAGAAGTGTAACAGTTGGGAAAATTGCAGCATTGTAGTACCCACATTTAACAGTAATTTTATCTTCTCTTCTCTTTGCATTCTTCTAAGAGCCACTTTTAGCCTACCCACGTGGTAATACTATTCTTTGCAAGACTGAAGTAGTGAGACCAAACTTCTGCCAATTGTTTCTCTCTTGTTACAGGTTTGAGACTTTCTTGTCGTTGTGATAGGATAGACGTTTCAAGGTATGAATCCTTGATTCGTAATAAACTGAGTTTCAGGATAAAATGTTTCATAAATTACGATAATAAAATGATGAAAATTAAGTAAAGCCTACTTATTATATAATTCTGAAAGTATTCTTTTAACGTTTGATATGTCGCGGTTTACTATCGTAAATAAAATTCCAATGATTTCACATGTTGTTTAAGATTATATTTTGAAAGCTAGCACCATTATCTACCACCAATCAAGAATGTAGATCTAATGGCATAATAGAAGTGTACTTCGTGGAGTAGAAACGAATTGGAAGTTACTCTGCCGGATCATGCATCAAAGTTAGCATTCTCTTTGTGTGTGTACCGAATCTCAACGTAGCTTTACAAACGGGAGAGGTCGTTTAACATTTGCTATGCAATCGTTTGCGTCTAAATGGTATTTGTCTAATTTGCTTTGGTAGGCAGACAGAGTGGTGACCGTAGATTTAATACCGCTTTGAGAGGTATCGAGCCAACGGTAGCATGACTCTGCTACTCTGAGATTCTCCGTTCAGCTCTCTAAACATAATTAACAATCACCCAAGATCTATCAAACAGCCCGGAAATTAGTGTACATAGAGTCAAGGTATGGTATCCACGAATCCTAGTTGGCCTCCTATGACTGTCTCTCGGACCAAGTGCTTTACATTTACACGTTCACCAAGCCAAGCATATCTCTACCAGGGCCAGCTCGCGTATCTGCATTCTGGTAACCGAATACGCGTTTCCTCCAACTTCGCAGTGATGTCTGTAGCACGCCTTCCGTTTGCACGAACTACCGACCGAAACTTGATTGGCGCTTTGGAAACGATAATTGCCTGTTTGATACCGAGCCTTGAATTCCAGGATGTTCCACCATATATTTACACGCCTTGTTAAGAAAAAATACTTTGTTTTTAACTTCACCACCGATTCCGTATTACACGTGATAATACGCCGCGTCAGAAATGGAAATACTCTTGACGACCACTTTTTTAACGTGGATTTTTTAATGCAATCGAAATCGCATACCGCCTTATAATACCGGCAGTGCAAGAATGCTCAAACTGGAAAGATGATTTCAAAGGGTATGCGAATGGATCTAAAAGGGATGCTGATTTTTATCGAGTTCTAATAGAGACTTGATCTCGATGGACCGATACCCTCGTAGGAAGGGTGATACGCTTGGTATGCACATGCGATACGGATTACGAATCGATGCATAGGTAGTTAATGCGTAGACTGCTCGAAAGCGGGTTCCAGCGGGCTTATTCTCCAGGTAAGTATGCCGTAAGTACGTCTGAATGAGATATCTCGGGCCACATTAATTTGCCAGGATCGAATCGGCTTCGAAGCTTCCGTGAGCGCTTTGCTCTCCAGTGAATGATATCTCATACTTGATCGAGCGTTCCCGGTGCTGCAAGCCTTTGCGCTCTCTCTACACAGTGTACAACATACAAACCGTACACACGTTTTGTACACACGTGATCTCATTACGTCGCGCGATCGAAGAGACTGCTTTGCAACGTAACTCCCTGCTCGTGCTTGCTGTTGTAGCCTGCCACCTGAAGCAATAAATACTTCAGGTTGACGGGCATAGATTGTGGAGACAGTTCCGTGTCAACTGGTTCGAAGGGTTGTCGATTCTCAAAGTGTTCGGGTTGCTTCCGTTCCACCGAAGATACCGCGTAATGCCTCGTGGAAAATAATTTATAATATACATTGTGTTTTACCTGCCACACGTTTGCCCGGCATTCTTCAAACGTCATTCTGCATGCACCAGTGAATTACTCAGTCTGGCTCTTACGAGGAATCTATGGTTGTCCGCAAGGTACTTGCTCGCCGATGAATTCTTTGAATACTCTAACACGTATTATAACCGGTTTTTCATTTAGATTTTTAATGATCTCCGAAAGGTTACTCGAATAGCAATGTTTTTTTCAGGAAGCAAGTACGAACCTCGCAAATTGTAAAGCTTTATCGACAGTTTTATGAGCTCGCGCATTATATTGTATTGCGAAAGTTATAATTGGAATTTTTATCGGGGAACGAAACTCTCAAAATGTTAAACATTAAATGTGTCACCGCTCGAAACGGTTCGCTGGATTTTACGAGTAGTTATACTTTGTAATCATTCACTTGGAATATAAGTAGCGGAGTTCGATATTAAAAAATTTCTCAGCCAAGAATTTCAACGAGTAGTATATACGGCCAATTGCAAGCCCAACTGCGGTAGTTACATTACTGGGTAATCGTTTTCGATTATTAGTCACTGATCATAGAACTTACTGTCGACGAATTTACATATATTTGAACTTCTTGCTCGAGAATTGTACCGCGCTCTATCTTATGTATAAACAATAGTGCATAATAACTAGATAACAACAGGTATCTAATATTATTTCACTTCCATTTATCTCTTAAAATATCCGTTGAGATTAGGATTTCTTATTACAACGCTGATCACAAATATAATTAAATGTCAACATCAAAGAACATTAATCAAAGTAATTCAACTACAATTGCGTACGTTACAAATGCAGCTTATTAAATGCAGTAACCTTTTCTAATGTCTACATACATACATACAACGACTATGTAAGGTGGAATTTTGCGGATACAAGAAAATAGCAGCATAAGAAATGTATCAGATAAGGCTCCCATCGGGAATAGTTGATAAAAAGTCCTTTAATGTGAAATTAAACGCGATTGTACGATTGCCGAGGTACAACGTCGACGATTAATCTCACGCTGCTGTTTCTCTAACATAAATGGGACATATCAGACAAGTTCTCCGCTAGTCCATTAAGAAAATCTTTCCATCTGGGATTTGAAGCGCTTTCACGTTCCCCGCATTGCGCCGAGACAATTACAACTAGCAGAAACAACATCGGTGGCAAGTGTTATCGTTATTGTAACATTCAATCTTTATGTCCCTTGGGAGTCAGATACCTCGGATACCTTTCGAAGTGGACCATTAAAACAATCTATCGAGTTAAAACTTAATTCTCTCACGGCTCTGACAAATTGCATAGACGACCGTACTTATTATCACCATCCCGTGTTTGTAGTTTCGTCTTTGTATTCTATTTACCAAGATTACATGGAAACAAAGATCATTCTTTGTCTTAGAATTAAGAAGAATGAAGTGGCGTGGCAGATATACAGAAATAATTATACACGAGAAAAAATTGACGAATAAGAAGTATAAAATAAGAGCTTGTAATATTCATAATAAGCCAAGTCAGAACAAGGAAGTGATAATTTCGCGGTGAGAAAAATAAATGGCTATAAAGAGCTGTGCCGATCACGAGGATGGCCCCGCGGTTCATTTCGCACTGGGAAAACAAAAGTATACGAAACTGTTCCGCCTCGGTGTGTATTTTCTCAGGTACTCATACGTACACGTTTAATGGCACATCGTCGTACGTGTGTGTAGGTACGAAGGGATGGAAAGAAGAAGGAGGAAAGAAGTACCAGCACAAGTCGGTGGTGTGTATCGAGGAGGAGAGGAAACGGAATGGCCGACCGAGGAAGGAAAGACGATGGTGTGAGAACCAAGGCTCGTAGTGATTTCCATAGTTATTCGAGATAGCTGGCAGAAAAGAGCTCTCGTGGTTACCCCCTTCTTCGACGAGTATCCTATCATTTCGTAGTAAACCCGAGCTCACCCTACTCTATGTATTTACTTATAACGGAATCTTCGGATTTATATGAATCTCACGATTTGATATCCCGAAACAAGTGTTTAGAAAACTCGAGCAAGAGTTGGATACATATTTACCTCTATTAGGAGTCAAGTAGAAATAAAGTACAAATGGGAAACATGCTGATGATTGTAGATATTATGTGTTACATATCTGATTTCGACTAGAAATTTAATTTTGTGCTTTAGGACTTTCTAATGCCTGTTGAAATTGTAATAAACTAAGGTCAAAATTGAAATTGCCATCTAATGAAATGTTATGTTTGTAGATACTAATTAAATAATATTACTATGTTATCTTACAATTAGTGTCTGCTAATTGGTGTCAAGTTTGCCACCCCTGTGTCCAGCAATATGGACGTTGGTACCGTCAATATAGGGAAACTATTGTTTCTTCGTAATGATGTTTGATAGCATATCGGATATTGTTCTAGAAGGTGGCTCCCTGGAATCAATGATTCGCCGAACTTTAACGCTGTCTGAAATTGCGTGCTATCAGGTAGAGTTCAAGGAGAAGCCGCGAAATATGGCGGATAGGGGAAGTTCGACTCGGGCCCGGTGGGCTTTCGTCGTCCATCACGTATAAACGATTTAAACGTACCGAGTGTCAGCTCGTAAATATTATAATTATGACATCAAATATGGGGAGATCTTTACACCGTGTAACGAGGCCCGCTCAGGGACCGGAATACGGTTAACTACCACCTGCGAAAATACTGTCCGAAACGATGCACGTGGAGGTAGAATCCGAAGAAGTGGAGCGGCAGTTTCGTACTGCCAATAAGAAGTCCGCCGAGACTGACCGGATTGGAATGTTTTGTCCGCTCGATTTGTTCCGTTTAAAGGGATTAACCTGTCCGTCGACGTTCAATAATTTGGCCGGCTTCACTTCGAGGTTCCTACCTTGGGATACGGGGTTGAAAATGAGGGGACGACGACCGCGGGGAAGACGTTCGCCAATTTGTGCCCTGGTTATTTTCAATGAAGCCCGTACTTGACGTAACCGCGCGTTTGAGGTGTTTTTAAAGGGCTAGTTAACACTGTATTCCAATCTCGTTTAAGTCTCGGAGGGGAATGTCGCAACTGGATTTTAAGATTTTAACACTCCCGTAACTTTTCAAATTTACACCGATCTTTGTTACGAAATATTAAATGTTACATAATGTAAAAACAAACTTTATATTCTACCTTCAGTTATTATAGAATGTGGAAATTACTTCGCTAGAATACAAATGAATGTCTTCTAATGAGTTTCAGGTGAACAGCATATGAGGGAATATGTATACAAAGAGAGGGTATAATGTTGAGGAACTTCCAATTTTTCTAATATATCTGTGTTCGACCACATAGGATTTCCACACAAGAGTTATTATGCAAATGTAATTATAAAGTTTGATTAGTTAGTCTCGAGAGACAGTGTCAACGTCGAATGTTATAGACACTGTGTATCGAGTTCTCTGGACAATGCCGAAAGTGCAGGAAGGAGCGAGTGCCAGCTATATATAACCGAAAAAACTCGGGTTAAAAATGAGCCCGGTAGGTAATAACGATGTTAACGAACTTCAGGGTGCATTGCCGCGTTATTATCCACTTCGATACCGTTACACATCGTAACTACACTGGGTTTTTTAATCACTAACATGTCCGTTACTTGTCAAAACTGAAAACCTATAATGAGTTTTCCCAGGCTCCGTATCGTTCGCCGATTCTAACAAGGCGCTAACCGAAGCAGCATCAAAATAATTAACGAGTTATGACGAGCTTATAACGACACCGCCGAAAAGCAATATCCCAATCGTTGCATCTACGATTACAGTAGTTATTGCTAACTATATTGTTTCGATAACCAAGAATATTCATTCAGTTTAAAGTACAAGATTTATTCCAGCCTTCTTGTTTCGCGAAATAGGAGGTTGTATAATTTCGAACGAAAAATGATATTCATATAATTGGATCTTACATCTTATAGAGTAAACTTTATATATGTACATTTATGTATTTTATGTATATTTGTCGGGTAAATTCAATTATACGAACGATATGTTTGAACTTATTAAGTACTTCACTTTTTGTGTCTGTTTCTGTTATGGTATTTGGTGTATCGGAGAAATAAATTTCCTGTAAAAGAAGAGTGTAAAAAGTTTAATAGTAGCCTGAAAAAATTTGCCAAAGTATTTGGAAGGTTCGCCCACGTTTCTCGATCATCGGCGGGACACCGACCACAGCATACTCCGTCCACGGGGGTATGCGCGCCATTCTTATCTCGATTATAGTCGGAGTTCACTCGGGGGCCGAAATACTCCCCGAAGTATTTCATTATCGAGATCGTACCACGGTGGGTAATAAAATTGGAAGGCACTTTCTCGTCCCAACTTGTTCGAAGAAGGGCACACTCTCGGCCGGTCCACACGAGCTCCCAAACATACGCATACAAACCCGTACACGAAATCCTCATCCCAAGAAATAACGAACAAACTTCGGATACACTACGCTGGTGGTTTTACGACCGTGACAGGAGCTAGTTCACATGACAATAAAGGCCAGAACTAGAAAAATTCCTAAGCAGAATCGACCCAAAATATATGGACAACATAGGAAGTCAATGAACAAGGATAGAAAGCGAAGCACTAAATATTAACGAGAAATGTTGGTACCGTAAGAAATAGTAAAAGAGGAATCTACTAATAAAGATCATATATGTGGAATAAAACAAAGAGATAAAAAGGCAGACGATGAAGGAAGAGAAGTATAATCAGAAGATGAAAGCCTGGAATGCGAAAAAGTGAGAAGAAAATATATGCAAGTGCATATGCCTTTAAGAGAAAAAGAGAGAGAGGGTGAAGATTGTCATTCGAAAAGGTAGAGGAAGGAAGAGGAAGGAGGAGGAGGAGAATGGTAGAGGGTGATCGAAGAGGTAAAGAGGGTCCAGATGGAGCTGGTATGGAGAACGGAGGTGCCGTACGGCCCACGCAAACCGGCCTCCGCTTTAAGGCCCTCGGGGTCCCATACTGCTCTTCTCTTTTCATCCTCTTCTTCCATCCATGCTATGACCATCTACTATCTTCAGGGCTCTGTAATACCCTGGCGTTTACGAGTAAGCGCCAGTAACGTACACACCTACGGACCCACACCATCGACTAAAGGGTCCACCGACCTGAGAGTGTGCGTATAACCGCCGGCAAACGCATCTTCTTCGATCATATTCCTTCCTTGAGAATTATTGGCTCTGCCACGTATGGGGTGTTCTTTTGAGAAATGCTTTGCCGATGGACTTCGATATGAGGGTCCTTTGCGGAAGATACTCTCGAGATATGCATATGAATTATAATCCTGAACGAAAAGATCCACCATTCTTAATAACATGTAACTCTGCACGAGAATACAGATATTTAATTTAAAGCAATTGTTTTATATCATCGTAATAGTTCGGGTAATTAGTGTGTTGCTTAATATATGTATGTATTAAGGTAAATTAAGGTAAATGAATTATATTGTGAATAAAACTTGAACTAAAAACGCAGTCTAACTGACTCGCCTTGAAACTTCATAAAATTATTCGAATATGCAAGACCGCATTGTTTGAGATTTTATATATTTATACTTTATGTACATAACGCACATAATTGAAGCCATTAATTAACTTGCACCTTCTAGTCATAATTTATGTATAAATAAATGTATAACGTATGATCGGATACGTGTTTCGTAGTTTTGATGATAATATTTTTCAATGTTCTATGTGTAGTAGCAAATCGAGCATAATTCTAACGGGTATTGTAATGCGTGAAATTTAGGTATCTTGTTTATTTTTTGTTACGTTATGTCTGAAAAGCGTCTTGTAAAATTGTGTCTTATCTGATGGACAAAATTGTCGTGGAAGATGTGAAACGAATATACGATTTGGCACAGAGAACGACAGGGTTTTTCATCGTTTTTCGGTTGCCACACTATTCTCAAATTCAGTCGCAGGATATTCATCGGTCTTCGCACGTGCTCTCAGTAGTCCATTGGGAAATTTGTGAGATTAGGATTTGGCACGCGTCGAACTTAAACGTAGATGTGCTGCCAAGGCTTATACTCTTAATTCTAGGCAATACGTGAAACTTTTCGTCGTAAGACCAAATTTCCTCGACTATTTTTTCACAGGTCAGGTAATATAATCTCGTACGTGCTATAAATAATGTACAGTAACATTCAAGGTACGTCAGGAATAAATAAAATACATCGTCCCCATGTCTTAATGAACTTCTGAAGTAACTACGTATATCCGGCTTAACGAAGCAGAATGCAATAATGAAGTTGCAACTATCCAAGAGTGACATGTGATGTAAGGATGGTACGTTAATTAAAACTACGGCGCATACACAAACTACTTCTACGGTAGTGGTTACACTATTTTATAACCACGTTCGTGTAATCCGAGGAACTTCATCAACGACGATTTCCCTCTCGTTTGTATTTTGGGCACAATGTGTCTCGTGTAATGACTGTGAGTATGGGACTTAATATCCCTTTAGCGATGAAGAAGAAAGATATGCCTTCTGTTCCTTGCGATCGGCAGGTAGTTTGATCGATCAAACATCGAAGTTTACCGGTATCTTGCTAAAGACAGCCTCATCACATCCGAGTAACTCAGGAAATAACTACTCAAGGAAGAAAGAATACTAACGAAAGTGAAGAGGACTAATGAACCACGGCAAATGTGAGGAAAACATGTCTGAAGTTTACTAAAGATTCTCTCAATTACGCGCAATAGAATTCTATTGGAAATTCGTTTGGAAACTAATCTACAATTTCTATGCGAATCTTGTAATTGAATGTAATGCGGGTGAAATATAACTTATTTTTCACAATGTATGTGGGTGTACCCTTTATAATTACTTAAGTGGAGCCTGAACATTTTGTACTATTTCACTAGTATTTTGTTTGAAAGGATTCGTTCGCCAGCAGAAATAAAAGAGAGGAACCCACTTTCCTCTATATATTCCACGTTTTCACGATGACGTGTTAAACGATCTCTTGCAACTGCCTACGTACTGTGCCAGTAACGAGACACAAAAGAAGCGTATATGGTACGGTTACATACGGGTTATTCGGCATTATGCTTTGCAAAAGGTAGCCGAGCACTTGACTCAATTTTCGGAGGCCTTGTTTCGTTCTATATGCACTTATCTCCTGCATATGGAGGCCCAATTCATTTATGCTCTAATTCTCACAAGGGTCATTAAAACTTGAAAACAATATCTGCTCGAAGGAACCTGTTCATTTCAATCGAATTTTATGGTACCGCACATTTAGCCGTGGAATATATTGTATGATTAAAAATACTCACACTCAACCTAATAGACGAAAATATTCAAATAAAAGAGCTCTACTACAATTATTCGTTAATAAATATTTTTTATGCTTTTACTGCCAGGAAATAAAATAATCATTGAAACGTTCAGGTTTACGAGCAATTATTCTGAAAGTAAGATAAAATTATATTGTAAATAAAAATTATAGGTATTCGATTACCGCGACGTGCCACTTCTTTATGGTGGAAACGGAAGACTGAAGGGGCGTACAGAAGAAGAGTATTTATGGTACACCAAACGAGCGTGTCGTCGGTGAAGCTCCCCGAATACCACCCAGAAGATGGTCCAGGGATGAAACCAATTTTCGACGGTGTCTATATAAATCAGATCTTGTTACAAGCACAGGTACCGTCAGCAAGTTCCGCTGCAACGTGTCTGACTCGTTCGTCCCTTTCCCCTTAAGGACTGAGCCGGGAGCTCGAAAACCCTACTTGCCGAATGGCCTTTTAAACCGAGTTAAAAAGGGGGTCAATATTTATTAGACGGTTTCTAATGAAACATTTTAAATGCATGGAATTCACGGTTGTCCCTCCCCGACTGCCACGGGACTCGCCCTTCGCCGATCCCCTTTACAACTCTCTCCTTTTCTTGCACTATATTCCATCCTCCTTCCTCTAGTATTATCTTCCATTGACCTGACATTAAAAAGCTATGAATCGTTTTCTCTTCAGTCTCTTTCACCCCAACAGTATGTACACTTGGTTCGTAAATCGGGCATAGGGAGTACTTTAAGTGGATCCGTATTTATGCACTGCTAATAAAATTACGATTTCATCTTTGCACATGAAAGATTAATTTTAAACGTATGTCTGAAATAATGAGTATGGATGTCTCTGTAGGGATATATCGATTCTTTATATAACCCCTAATTGTACCAGGACATAATTTATCTAAACTTGTGTCTTGTACAAGGCTTTGAAGTTTCGTAAAGTACATATTATATTACCTTGGAATGAAAAACTGGCAATCTATTTAACCGTGTCTAAGGAGCGCTTACTGTCAACCACAGTTGGGATTATAAAGTCAAGTCTACCTTATAAACAATTGTCTCAAACCCGTGGTTTCTTACCAAAGCGTGTTAAGCGAGAGGAGCGCAGTATTGAAATGAGCCTCGTTACATTTATTCTCGGTGTTAATAAAACGTCACTTTGGTTTTATGAGTTAAGAAGCACGGTATTCACGGGTAACGTGTACACAGAGAAAATACCGACCATTTTACGAGTGGCGCATTTTTCTTGCGACAAGGAACGACTCGTTACTTCTCCCATCGACTCGTTTACGCGATGCATAAAGAGCAGATTGCGAGAGGAGAAAAGGGATGGAAAAGTACAGCGGTAGTGTCATAGGACCAGAAGAAACGTGAGATATCACCTACAAGTAGAATGAACAATGCACAGCCCTTTAAGGAATTTGAGAAGAACGGGAGACCTTAGAATTTCCATTTGCCCTTTCCCGTTTCTTTCTTCTCGTATCCGAAGGTAGACAAATGTTTAGGAACTTATCAGCATTATTTCCTCCTTCCCTTACCCACCACTGAGGAGATCTAAATAAAGATACCAACCCTCGGTGAATTTATATCAACTTAACTACCCCTTTACAATTGAAATCTTCATCGCATTTCCCATTATATCAAACAGTATAATGTAGATACATAATTATAATTGTACAATGTAGTACGTGTAGTATGTACATAATATGCACGTTTCGAAGAAAGATTCATTAATTTAAGGGTACGTAATAAGCTTCCACAGCAAGATTTTAAAGATAAATCTCTTTGATCTCATGCATGGATTCATAATTCCCAAATGACAGAGGGTAACAATCTCAATTTAAGGTAACACGAGTGTACTGAGAAAACACAAATAAGCTTTGTTCCAACTACGCGAACTTCTTTGTTCGGTAATTTTAGAGTCGGTAAATATGACTGCAAAAACGAACGAAGAATATAAACTCGCCGAGTCAGCGGGTTTAACGATGTCTCTTCGTGCTATAAAAACGTTCGCAATCGGTAATCCCATGAAGCTACTAAAGATATACAAGGTGGAAGATAAGAGATTAGTAAGACGGCAGCAATAATCATTATGCGAATATCATTAATATAAAGAAGAATCTGAGGCATCTGAAATATCCGACTGCAAAGCTACTTTAAAAAGTCCCCACGATAAACATTGCCCGTTAAAGCTACAAACTAATTCCACTTCTCTTGCAGTTATTCTCTCTTAATTAAGGTTAACATCTTACTGCATGCACTTAATGAATTTCTGAATTTGCCTAATAAAGTACGACGAAAAGTAAATTACACGAAGAGTGTTTAACACGACTAACGTATGGATTAATCCTTTATTGGAAACGTATCATATAAAATGTTCGAGTAGAAGTAATTCCGAATAGCAATTTACGGTTCGCTAGTCGAGTGAAAAGGGAAAGGAGGATAAGTCTGAGTAGACAGGAGATAGTAGCCCCTCGACGATGTCTTCTTCCTGGCTTCTACTACTAAAGGACGACATTTTCCACTTTGGTACCTCGGTAAGTAACTAAGTATGTAACTAATCACGGGCGTGGTGAACTCCCTTTCCCTTCCCTATCTTACCACTTGACTTTCAACCATTTACCTTCTTCGTCTGCGAAATCACCTTCACCGTTCCATGTCTGGATGCTTGTCTCATCGGCTTATGTGTACCTGTAGATGTGGAGTAAGGGCCTGCCTTTCGATTAATCTCCGCTAATACCTCCTTGCTACCTCAGCGCTCTCTTCACCCCTTTCGCTCGGCAGCCACTGTCTTCCTTCGACCCTGTGTCCTTGTTACCTTCCTTCGGGAGTTAATTTAACCTCGGTGTCTTCTTCCCTCGGCCGAATTTATCGATTAGTAATGCTCCACACCAATGTAGATTGGTAATCATTTTCACAAGAACCTTCTTCGTGTGAATTTTAGGAAAGTAACGAGGCGAAGAGGTGATTGGTATTTAGAAGTTTTTCTTGATCCAACAATGAAGTAAGGTGTACTTAAACAATCGACTTAATCTTTATAGGACGTAGAACAACAGAGAAGTTTAACTGTGCTCCGAGTGTATCCGTTGGCAATGCAAAGCATGAGTTTCAAAGAATTCCTAGCCGAACTTCGGAAACTTATCCATCGGAAAACCGATTAGAGTGAGCGTTTGGTTAACACTCACTGTCGTAACCTAAGCATAGTTAACCTTTGTGACGTAGGGACACAGAGAAGTTTGTCCAAGCCGCTGTATGTATTCAGTACAAACCATGGAACCGTCATGCACACAAACCCGGCATGAGATTCGTGTGCAACATTAGCGTAAGGGAAGAGAGGAACAGGGACTGGTTGAGGGAGTTGAAGGCATACAAACAGAAACGTACATAAGCGCGCACGTATTCCATGGCTGTTTGTTCTGCGGTTCAACCGTAAACCCGCGTCCTCGTCGGTTATTATTCCCAAATTCACGAAGTGAGCCCCGAGCCCTACCAACGATCCAGGAACACCTGTGCTTCCCTTGGAAACACGTGCCACTCGACTTGACACGCGTATACACACCCACGCGACGGGAATGTATTAACGAGGTGATAATTGACACCTGGAAAGGGCTTGAATTCAACTTGACAAATGTTTGCTCAAAGAGGAGCAGCTAGAAAGCTGGCTTCGTAGTACACGTGACTTGATATAATTCAAAGTAAACGCTCGAAGGTTCGGCGATGTTAGTGTTACGAAGAACTATCGTGTAGGCTATTGATTATTCAAGAAACTGTGGAAAATAAATTGAGTGATCATCCTTGGTAGATCTCTGAAGTGTGACAGGTGTAACTTAATATCTACAAATGTACTGCTTTGGTGCTCGATGATTAATAAATAGCTATCATGTATCAGGTATTCCATCAATATTTATGTACAGCAATTTAACTGTAAGTTCTAACACGAGTTGTCTACTTTCAAAGGTCAGGAACAAGTTCATATGGTATCGATGTTATTAATGTACCACGTGTTCGGTAGTTAGTAACGATATTGAAACGATTGATAGTTATCGAATGAGTCTCCCTCACTCTCGATGTTAAAGGGTTGATATATGCTAATTCGATAAATCGAGCGAGCAGAGAATTCGCAAAACCGATAAATTCAAGCGCGTTCCTTCGGATAAACGTCGCAGGTGTGCAGCCAAAAAGAGTGCACGAGGGAGCATTAATTGACAAGTCGCGTCACCGGAACGGAAATTCGCGATAATGCCGGAGACCCACCGTACGAGGAGTCTAGAGAAAAAGGAATAACAAATGAATTCCGTGGGCCTGAAGGTTTTTATCGAGCACGATACCCACGCTCGGTGCTTTGACTCGTTAGCAGTTAGCAATAACATTCTTTATTTTTATCATATCTCCGTGATGTTGGCTCCGTGGCCTTTATTTGGGAAGGAACACGTTTTGGTACTCGAGTCTTAAGATGCCTCGAGATAGCCGCGCGTGTTGCCTGGACTCTTATATTGCGGTCACGATATTACCTTCTACAGGGTGGTTCAGGAATGAACGTGTTGGGGAGGGGTTAGGGGGAGGGGCGGTAGAAGGCGGAGGGTCAGCTTGCCTAAATGAAATTCAATATGAAATCGAGCGAGCGTGTCCTTTTTTATCAAAATTTATCCATTTAATAATCACCCCCTGAGAGTGGTAGAAAGAAAAAGAGGTGGAACGAATTATATGGGGCTCTGTTATATCTTCTCACCGTTTAATATATTTATCTTCGATCTCTACGAGTCGCCTAACGATGCGCAAACCCGAGAAGATAATTACTCTTAAGAAATGAGCACGGACACGCACACTCTCAACGTTGTATACTGACGTCCAACACGACATCAAGATTAATTACATTTTCTTGACGCGACATACTTCTTTTCCGTTGTCGAAGCTAAACCTGACGGTGTCCTTTTTAGCGGACGTGTCGCCTGTCTTTTGTACGTCCAACCAGTAAAGTAGATAAAAAAGCGGCAAAGTCACAATTCCGTATCCCCTATATTGCCATTACTTCTTATTTTACTACGTTCTTCCTTTGATGACTCCTTCGTTACAACGTACGAGTGCATGTCGAACGAGATTCACACGTGTCGACGCACAGGAAACGGGGAGTCGACATTATCGTAGCGTTGACAACCGCTCAATTATAATTGAATGCGTCGAGACTCCTTCATTTTTCGAGTTCATTCAAATTCGCGAGATAAAGCAAAACGCGAGCATCCTCGACTCCGTGGTAAGGGGTCGCGACCAAGGTGCCAAATCGTTTAATGGGACAACCTGTTAATACGTGACATGTGTTACCCACACCATGTGGCCTTTCATATACATAACCAGTTATGTTGCCTCTCGGTTGTCCCGTTGAAATATGTACACTGTGTGCGTCCCGGCATTTCGTCCCATCGACACTCACGCGTCACTTTCAGAATGAATGTTCAAATCAACAGTCTTGCCCTTTAGAATCTATTACAACGCCACGAATACGTTTCACAAAATATATTCTAATTCGAGGAAATTTATTATAAAAAGCATTATCGGTTATCTTACTCATTACCATTAAAATAGTCATGTACATGATAAATGTTCTATATAAACACTTCCGTATGCACTTTCGGCATCATTCAACCAATGCTCTGTTCGACAACGCTCAACATTGAATTTTAACACGAGACACGTCCGTATAATGGGGAGTGGCAGTAATAACGCGGCACTTATGTGAAAGCGGTTTTTGCCAGCGCGGCGAATCGACCGTGCGCAAATCATATCGTATCTCGTGATCGTTAGCACCTCGCCCTTTCCCTTCGTTCCCATTCTCTTTTAAAGTGTACAAACCGGGTGGAGGTATTCTTGTAACAGCCACCGAGAGAAGCATACACGGCGCGTATACGCGGCAGTTTTGCTTTAATGTGAGTCCCAGGTAATCGGGGTGGTACAATCGGTACCGGCCGTCGGGCACACCGTGCCTATAAGTCACAGGAAAATCAGGCCCCCATAGCTTGCCAAGAAAAATGTAAGCATTATTGCTCGATATCGGGCGTATTGCCGCGGCAGCCGCACCGCGTATATTAAAGGACATCGTCCATTTACATAACATAAGGTAACCATAAGAGTACAACCTTTCAAGTAATGCACGCGAACCGGCAGGGACGTATCGGAGATATTTCCGATTTAGCTTTAATTAACCGAGAAATCTCTAATCTCTATGAGAAAGAACAACGTACATATTATGTTCTATTGTTATGTTCGAGTAACGAATGCCATAGTCTCATTATGCAGGAATACGTATATTTAAATGTAATTGCTAATACCATATTCTCATTATTCAGCACGGTGTACGTAGACATAAGTGAAATTCATGTCCGATTTTAGCTACAGATATCCTGTAATTAATTACGTTGATTGTACAATAGTTATTTGATAGATAAAAGTATTATGTTACTACGATCACGTTACAGTGGTCGTTTCTAAAGCTTTTCACGTTGCACTTCTGAGTCTCTTGCATAATTAATATTTCCACCTTATTAGTGATAACGAAACTACCTTGTACCGTGCCTTCTATTGAAGGCAGTATGAAACCTTTCGCGATTGCATAACCGCCCTGTCTAGAAGCGTAAAGATTCCCCATTGGCTAGAGAATTAATTAAATCTTTTAATTATAGCCCCTCAAAGGGTCTGATATACATTATAATTAAATTACGTAACGGGAGCTGTTGGCGATTTAATATAGAAGGTATCGTAGCGAGCTGCACGGCCCTGTATGCACTACGAGAGATGAATCTGAGAGGCGCATCGTAGGTGCGTGCGACCGGTGCGTATAATGTAGAGGTACGTGTGCGTGGTGGAGTGAGCCGCACGGTGTATAAGTGGGGAGTCATAAATACCGTATTTATTGGGTTTGTAATTGTCGGTAATTAACATGCGCTCACAGTGCACACGGGGCCCTTTCGCTTTCTTATTACCGTGTCGTACCTCGTTACAGAAGACCGAGTGCCTCCGCTTTGCATACGGGCATCTCAATACCAATGGCGCTTCCTTTCTCCCTCTTCGTTTCACTTAGTCTCTTCTAGTATCTCTCCCTTTGCCTCTTACTCTCTACCTTTCCGTACTACTCTTCCTTCGGGGTGGTATTCGGCATCGATCGACTTATCGATACCCTCGATCGACGATCGGCACGTCGCTTAGAAGCCAATGCTAAAGTATATATGACTCGAGAAATTCCTGTAAACGAGGAGAGTACTAGTATCCAGTGAGTTTACAATGTTATTTATCCGAGTTCCGAGAAAAGCTTCTTCCACGCTACAATATTTTCATGTATTTAATTACATCTGTCATCTTCATTCTCCATTGCCCCGTATATTTTTTTAAACACAAAGGTCCCTTTACTATAAAATTATGAATAATCATCTATTAATCTTATATTTGTTATGACAAATATTAGAAATTATTATGACGCTTTTTTCTACACAAATTGGCGACTTTGAAATTTTTGCGATTTTTGAATGTATACTCCTTGAGGAAAGTAGAAAGTCTTTGGGTACTTACCCGATGCCAATGGGATTAAATACAGGTCCGTAGAGTTTATTGAAATAACGTAATTGAGTAGCTTGCAAGGAAACTGGTTATTCTAAGTTGAAGTTCTATATAAGTTCGGTAGTTATCGCAATCAGATAGGGAATTAGCATAAATCTTATTCGTGCTCGATTCTGTTTTCGTCTCCCGGTTTCATTTTCACCTCGTTATACCGGCAGTATCCCTTTAACTTTGATGAGCACACTCACCGTACAGGATCTCCGGATTCTAATAAAAGCAAAATTGCGTTTTTACCTTGTTTCATTGAAACGTATCTCGGGATAACTACCTCCATCGATCGTTGAACTTCATGTACAGATAGTAACTTTGAGGCGCCACGAGAACCAACGACCATTTATATCCTCGCCACGAATTTAAAGTTCCATCCATTTGGGATTCGATTTCAACTTCGCTCGTATAAATTCTCCGCTAAGTGGAGGACGGTGATCTTATTGTTAGTTAGGGAGATAAGATCCTACTACATGTATATATCCGTGCACTACGAAAACTTTTTCGTTAGGTTGGCCCGTTTGTCTTGTTTAATCAATGAAACACGCAGTGCACTTCGTCCTTTCTTTATTCCATATTATCTGCTTTCATTCTACCTTCACCTTCGTCCGTGTTCCGATAAAGCGAAAGAATCACTTTCCACAGACAATCTTAGTTTTCATCTTAGTGTACGCGAGGAGAAGATTTGGTACATCGAGCACAGTTTAGATCCCCATTGCAAAAAAAGTGTGTCTTGCAGGAAGTGCAGCTGGTACCGATAAAGCATGCATTCTATATCCCACCACAAATGCAACCACGTATTTCAACTTCCTTGCTTCTTTCACCGTCTTCAAGGTGGCCATTTAGCCAGGAAAATTTCTTTTGTGTCTTCTTTGATACTGCGTTTACACTTACTCGCTTCAAGTATCTTGTTCTCTTGGATTTTCACTTTACGTACATTGCACATATTTCGAAACCACGAAGAAACATCAAAGTATTTGGAATACAAGTTGTAACGATGAAAATATGATTGCCGAAAAATAATTCTTTAAACGTTATTCGACTTAAACTCATTTTCCATTGATCCTGAGTGAGGATATAATTACATGAAATTCGTTTGCAAGATCTCAAAGCTAGTTTTAGTAAGGGAACATGCTTCTAAATACCTTTAATGAGATCGCTTGAATTATTAAAATATATCCACGAGGGAGAGCATTAGATCGAGTCTGATTGTCAATTGAAGCAAAGTTTAAGTTTGGTAGAAATCCACGGGCAGTCATACACGGTAACGGTGGTGGTAGGGGGGTGGCAGAGGGTTTGTACCAATTTGTAGTTTGTTCGTTGTCTTGGAGGTCTTTCTGCGTGCCTTGGCAGGCTCAACTGGCTGACAAGGAGGAGTACAGGTTGGGGTGGTTCTGGTGTAAGTAAGCAAACGGGCGACTAAATAAAGGGATGGATGAGCTCACCTCTTCATTTCGCGGGAGTAGATTTCGTAGTCGGTAAGGGGTTCGAAAAGTGGAAGCAGCCGGAGAGAAATTGATGTTAGCCGTTTGCATTTATTATTAATACGTTCATCCTCCTGTCACTGCTCTGAACCTGTCAGCCAGGGAGTTTTATCCTCCTGTTTTAGACCCTCTTCTCCTGTCGCCGCTACCGAACGTTTCGGACAGACACGTACACCTTCTCTTTCCCTTTTTCCTTTTCCGCGATGTCAATCTCCGCCGAGCTGCACCATCGATCGCCTCGAGAAGCTACTTCATTATTTAAATGGAGTTGACTTGCCGAGGTTCGTCCAAGATAAATGTCATTACGATTAATTCATATATTTATCGAAGTATATTCGCATAACGTCACATATCCATTTCCCAATAAATCGTGAATTATGGAAAGTAGGACGTTAAGATTGCATTGTCGGGGGAATAAAATCTGGACATATTAAATATTCATAACTAACGGCCTGAATGATTAACGTACGAACGAAGCTGATTAAAAGTAAATATGCATCCCCTCACTTGTATATTGCAAATTGAAATTGTCATTAAAACGACGTTCTTCCATTACACTAAATCAATATTTATAAACTGGAGAGGGATTGCCATGTGCTATCGTTTTCGGGGGAATGAGAGGTGCGTTAGTTTTCACTGTCGATTCATTCTATCCTAGTTCACCTGGCCTCACTACTAGTGTTTGCTGAAATAATAACGAACCGATGGCCACTCCGGAAATTCGATAATTCCTTTCCTAGAAGCACCCTTATACAAATACCTGGAACCCCGTACTCTATGGATCCCTTACCTTATGTCAGAATCGCGGATAGCATATGGGGGTCAATTTCGAGGGTTATAAAGAACGTCGGAAGAAAAGATTACTTCACGACAATGTCGGTCCAATCCCACTAATGCACGTGGCTTTGCATTATACAGGGACTCAGAGATTTCTTTGTGGCTTCCTTCATGGGGATACGAAGAGACGTATCCAGAATTCTGGCACCTCTGACCGGTCCCTGTCGTAAATCAAACATCACGGTACCCCTAAACACCCTAACCACAAGGTCACTGATTCGACCCTGCTTTCTTCCCCATAGAACTACTGTTCTACCATAGCTTCAAGAGGATATGATAAACCTTCGTCCTTATCTTATCGATCACATGTTACAGGATGAATAAAAGGGGATAAGCATATAGTTCCTTATATACTTCATTGCTCGTTGGATATTCTGCTACAACGGAAGTGAGATATTCTTGATAAAGTATACGAGGAGTATCGATGCCCATTGATGATAATGTTTCTCTTTTAGTTTGGAATACAATGAAATACAGGAAAATTCGACTTTACACACTCGACACATCTGTATTCATTTTCTATATCGGATTTGATATGCTGGTTGATAAAATCGAGGGAAAAGAGCAGATACGGAAATCGCATGATTAATACGATCCGAGATGCTTCTATTTACAAGCTATTTGTAGACCAGAATGTAAATCAGCCGAGAAATACATATGACTTCGATTGCACCTCCTACGAGTGTTATTACATCATGGATGTCGGATGAGGAATAAGATATTCCTGATAAACGATAAGGTATCTCGATGTATGAATAGTAATTTGCTTGAGTTTACATCGGGAAAAACCTCGTAGTACATCTGTTCACTTAAACATCTGCTATTTAGACGTACATTTTTTCATAGCTTCTTCATCATCATTGTCTCTCAATGCAAATGTATTCGGCTAAAATTTCAACACTTACAAACACCATTAATCTTCGACATAATGTATCTATTACACACCAACGGGTAATTTACGATCAAGCCTCATTTTGAGGCCCGCAAAACTAAGTTATACCCGATGGAAGATAAAACAAGAATCGTGATGTTTCGATGGTAATTTTCTGACCTTTACATGTAGTTAACTTACATGAAAAGATAACTCATTGCGGGCACCTGGGGATCTATTTCCTCTCCGCGATTTGATAAACGACCCGATAGAAACAAAAGGGAAAAACATATGCGGGAGTCACGATATGTCGATTCCTCGTGAACAGATTGTATTTACGAGTTGAATTCACCGCGATTTCATCCTTCCTGTTCTTATGGCTCTTCGTTTCTGGCTCCCAGTCAGAGTAGAATCGGCAGTAACGTACCTGCGCTTGACATTTCCATTCTCCGCCTTACCAGGAGATTTGTTTGAAATATCGTTTATGCTCCTCGGCATCCGGCATCCTAGCTGGATTAACGACTGCAACAGGTCGTTAAGTCGTGCGTCATAAAATGCCGATATTAGATGAAAATCGAGAAATGTTACTCGTCGAGACACCGCCGAATCCGTGGTTCGATACGCGCTATCCATTTATGCGAAACTTTTTTTATGGTATTTATTCTATGTGCGATGGGGTTTACTTTTACAGTCTAGGAACATAAATGTCATAGGTCAAACTATAAATTATTTTCTACTCACATGGATCTTAATGTCTCATGACAATGTTCTCAAGTTCACGTTTTTTGTATGTCCAGGTGTCAATGGCACAGAATATTATTAAATTTCTCCATTTTTATCTGCATGTGTTTTTGTATTCTATGCTGCTTATTTGAATAAACGCACTTTATAGCTATATGATTATATCCATCATTAATTTGTTAAAATTGAAACCAATGTATTTCATAATCTTGATCTAGTAACGTAAGGCAGTGTCTTCTACTTATTTGTTGCGAAGTACTTTACAACACGCAATATACTGTTAAAAGATTTACATGAAATTTCACACACAACACTTGTTCATTTCTTGCGGAACACAGTTTAGGGAATGTTGCGGTAAGATAGTGTGATAATAATACTTCTTGTAGGGCAGTATTTACATTATGTTAATTTTTCGTCTCCCCTTAATCGGGGATGCATTGTACACATAACTATAAACATTTTCATGTTTTGCTAATGATAGATACGTGTACTCAAAACAAGTGAACTGAGCGACAGCCAAAGAGAATGGTATTATACACGGATTTACCCTGAGGCTCGACATCTCCTTACGCCTCGTTAGACGCCTTGTTTCGTATCTTGAAACGTACGTACGAATATACGTAATATCGCGGATTGTGGTTGGTAAGCTCGTCGCCTTCATAATACGATTTAATGGCCCATTCTGGCTCTCGGCCGATTGTCGTACAAAAAGGATTTGATTTCCATCCCGGCATACAGCCGCTACTTACTTCAGAACTGAGCAAAGAGAATTTTGATGAAGTAGTTACTTCGAATAGTTGGCCATATCTCTCTAGTAAAGCTCGCATTTACAACTGCCATTAGATTTTAATGCATCACAAAATACTGGTAATGAAGGTTGTAGAAATATACGTAGCCTTGAATGGATTTAACTTGAAACGATAGTTGATAATGTTTTGTACAATATACTTTTAATGTATGGTCTAATATGTTAATGATCTTGCATAGAGATTGAATACTTTCACATCAATTAATGTTCTGCATAATGAGCGCATAATGCCGTCCACTTATTACAACAATATTTTGTAGCTAATTGATGCAAATAGAGCCGTAGTAATGCCTTCCAATTTGAATTGTTAATCATCGTGCGCGACCCACCGGCGGTTAATTATCATGTAAGATTCAATTGAGTACTATTGCATAAGCTACTATGAATCATATTTTACGACAAATGAATCTCCCGGTATTATATGCAAACTAAGATGTACCATGTTACGTGTAATTTTACAACTAAGATTTTTACATGACCGAGACTAGAAGGAGAGTACATGCACCACTGAGGTAGTCAATAATTATTCAACAACCGATGGAGTAATAAATCAATGACTAGTAACTAAACGACAGGGACAATGCTCAATGACAATGCTAGTGTACGCTGTACACAAATGCACACAAATTGTACACTACGTGATCTCCTATTAAAGTCTCATATACCACACGCCTATGTCGGCGAATATTAAATTGATCAAAAACTATTAGGTTGACCAGAAAGTTCATGCGTTTTAATAATAATGTATAAAAAGCATATGATACTATTAAAAAATATAAAGTTGAACAGGATTAGGAGTTGAAAACACTCCTAATGGTATTAATCCTATGCACATGTTAATACAACGAAGGGAGCTATAAATGTAGCAATTAAGATAAATCAAATATCAACAAAGAAGCGAATTCCACTTAACATGACTTAAAAATCCACGAGTACATTAATGCAGCTGGCCATTCCTCCGGTTGTACTTGGTCTATCATTGTACATTGTTCAAGAGATTTGCCGGTTTAGAACTCGTTAAATCGCATACGATTTGAGATTGGCAAGTGTACGTGAGGCACGTAAGCGGAGTGGCACGCGTGACACGCATCTCATTGAGGATAGGTCATGGAGTTCGTAAGGATCTGAACACTTTGTGCTTATGTACGTTTATGGTATGTCCACGATGGACGTATATACAGTCTCACGGAAGGCAACCGGTAATGGTCCATGGTATCCATGGATTGTTAAACCCAACCCGTGCTGCATTACTGCATCTTACGGCGCTATCGGTGCCGTTGGTGCCGTTGGTGCAGTTAGCCGTTGAGCCGTCAACGATGATACACGACACCTCTGATGCACGCTCGAACTCCAGGTGAGGTACTAAAGCCACCGGATATCTAAGGGTGATAGACTGCTTTTCCGTGCTCGCTGATTTATTTGAATTACTGTTCCTATAGATATCTCTACCCTCATAAAACTTCACGATAAAATCATTTCTCGTTGTAAATCAGTTGGTACTTATTAAACGTAATTAATGGTTTACATTGTGGTAATGTAAGCGATAATTTATGTGCTTTTTATGTGAGCAAGCAATCTATGTATACGTCATGTTTAGTGAACGCTGATGTATAGCAAGTGTAAAATGATGTTTTTTCAACATTTTCAGGTTCATATTATTATAATATACGCATGATTATATATTAATTTCAAATAACAAAAACTTTAATATTGATATGGACATAACTATTGCGGGGAAGTTAGTTGAAGCGCTTCACTGTGCGCGGCAGCACTACCTTGTGACGGTTATATTTGAAGGTAAGAAGTGGGAGAATCAGTATGGCGCAGAAGCGCGTCGTCGGAACGTCGATTGTGAGATTCGAGAGACGGTTTAGTGCCGCTTCTAACGCCGTGTTACGAAGACGAGTATTCTGTTGTTACCATTACGATACCGGATGTCTGCAAAACTTTGTCAACAATGAGGTATGTTCACTCTTTTTCTGCATTCTGCATAATCATTTGCCCCCGGCATGGTTATGGTGCAACATGTATAACTGTACAAGCTACTTTGTTTACTCTCTGAAAAAACGTGATGCTTCAAATATCATAACATAAACCGTACTTAATACAGCAGACTTAAAACAGAATAATTGAATGTATTTTTAATACAATTTTTTAACTATTATAAGTACCTTCAATTTTAAGTCAGAAATAGGTTATATGTGGACTGACTGACCGGCAACGTACTTGCTTGCAGCGCTCGAGGTACGCAGATCGCAACCACGAGTGCATAATTTTTTTATTTCTGCTTTTTATGAAATTGGTAGTTTTTGAATATGATATTGCATTAACTGAAAAATACGAATCGAAATTTATTACTAAGAACGTACATAACTCGATATTTTTTTCTTTTTCTATTTATGCGCGGTATTTTCAACACTGGTATATTTGACACAGAAAGATGACGAATGAACAAAACATTTATATTTGAACGTGCATGCAAAATTGAAAACACGTATTGCATGTCTGACGTAGTAACATTTAAATTACTATTTGTGTATTTGAATCCTAATTATGCTTTAAAAGTAGATTTATATGTTTCTGACAATCTAAACGCTCCGATGTTTTAATCTTCTAACCGGAACAACTTATTTCCATTCATAGTGTACAAATCCATAAAAGGGGGTGGAATTGCAATATCTATTCTGTAAACATAGATTAAACATAACCAGAAAGAATCATCGAATATAAAATGCCGTTTACGGCAGACGCTGCAGCGAGCCAGATACAAGAGAGGTTAAGAAACGTGTACAATTTGGTGCATGAAGTCGAAACTCAGCGTACACGTTCCGAGCACAATTTAAATAATATAATCAAAACTCACGAGAAAGTGACCCCCGACGACAAAGTATCGCCATATTATCAGCAAAAGTTGAAGAATCTCTACAGTGCAGCGGTGACCGATGCGCAACAGGAAGAGGAAACACTCCGGAAAGCACTTGGGAAAATAAATGAAATCCGCGCTATAAGAAACGAACGGCGCATACAGGCACGAAATGCGGGAAATAAGGAAACCATAAGGCGCGGTGCCCTAATGAAGATGTTGTTGAGTACCGCGCAAACCCTTCCTCTCTATGTAGGCAAGGCACCAGGGGCTAAAGCACCTCCGCTATGCGGTGCAGTTCCAGCTGAACCCACATACATCGCGAAGATGGGCGATATGGTCGCTGCTCTTGTTAAGGGATCCGAGGAAGAAGAGAACTGGATACTCGCCGAAGTCGTACAATTTAACCCAACCACGAATAAGTACGAGGTCGATGATATCGATGAAGAACAAAAAGATAGACATACTTTATCTCGAAGACGAGTTGTGCCTTTACCTCTAATGAGAGCCAATCCCGAGACTGATCCTCATGCACTTTTCCCGAAAGGATCTATAGTTATGGCACTATATCCGCAAACGACTTGTTTCTATAAAGCTGTCGTAAACCAATTACCTACTACTGCAACGGAGGAATACGAGGTCCTATTCGAAGATGCAACGTATGCGGATGGTTATTCACCGCCGTTGAATGTGGCACAGCGTTATGTAATATCGATTAAAGAAAGTAAGAAGAATAAAAGTCAATGTTGATGGTAATGAATTAATTCCATTTGTACCTGTTTATGTATTAAATCCCTGTTTGTACTGAAATAAATGTTCCTTATATTTGACAGTGGTTCTTATTACTCGTGTTTACGTATTTGTATGGACACTTCATTCCTTAGTCATAAATGTCTTGCAATATGTGTCTGAATATATCGTATATTTTGAGCTCTCGTTTCGGTATAATTATTCGAACGGTATGCATCTGCATTTCCAATGTGATCACACGGTTTGTTGTTGACTTTGGTTCCGAGCGTTGGCCCAAGGAAATAAGCACGTACTGACAGTTAAGGTCCTATTTCCGCGATACTCCTCGTCGTCAGAGGTAATTGGCGTAGATTATACGACGATAATAGCGGCATCCTTATATACGCGGGTGGACCTTAACCTGGTCTTGGCTGACCTTTCGTGAAATCGGTTCTCCGTGACTTTCGACGAAGTAATTTCTTCCTATACGGAATAAATCTTCCTTTTCATGTCGATGCGAGCCACGACGAAGATAGAGGGAAACCTCGGCTATGGATTCTTTTCAAGTATACGCGAGAGAAAGGCCAGGAGTTTGATATCATGGTAGAAAAAAGGAATAGGAAGGGAATACCGTGCAATAATTGATTCCATAATCGCCGGCCGCCGCCAGACATCAAAGTGACTCGGTGCCAAGAGGCAGTCCACAAACGACTGATTGTACTAGCCAACCCTCATTCATTATTTAACTTAACTATCCCCGCATAAAGAATCGTGGAAAAATATTTTGATTTTATACGATGTCTTGCACTTTATGTCTGCTGCATTCCCTTTTTCATCATTAATTTTTATTAGCTTCAGTATTGTCGCTAGAATATTTTAAAAAGACCGGTAACAGAATAGAAGCAGTATATGTTCTTATGACGTAACTGCAAGAATTTGTAGCATTTAAAGCTTATGCAGTAGTCCAAATTAAAATGGTCGCGTTTACCAACATTCGCGAAACAACCGCACATTGGGGACCGTTGTCGGTTGTTCTAAAGCCAGCTCTTTCCATTCCCAGATAGTAACCACCATCGTGTCGACAGAAGCCATTCGCAGTCGTGGAATTAATTCAACTGGCGATTAGCTTTTGTGACGAGGGAGAATTCAGGGTGAAACGGCTCTCATACGATTGTACCTACGTACACCAGAACGTATGCATTCATGGCCGTGTCTGCAGAATTATCATTGTATAAGTACAACCAAACTCGAGGGAATGTGTGTTGGTACGGTGTACCTAATACAAGTGGACCCGAGGCAGGCGAGCTACCGGAAGTCAAGGCGAACTTGTGTCCGGGCACGCGAGCCGTCTTTTCCACCCCTGTTCTATAGGACGAGAAGTTCTCTTCACCTCTTTCCACTACCTTTAGCAGGAACCTTCTTCAACGTTACCTCCGTTCATTCGTTCCACGTCTCAGTTATCTGAGTAATACCTCTTCTCCAGTCTTCGCCTCGCATTCGTACTTCTTTCTTTCTTTTAGCGTCACTTGTTTTCTTCTCCCACCACCTATCTCACTCTTTTCTCACATCGTCCTTTCTGGCTTTCTTTTCTTCGTACAAGCCGATCGGAGCAGGTTCACTTAACCCTCCGGTAATGGCGCGCTGTATTTTTCTTCGGTGCTCGTAATTACGTCCGTGGTCTCGCGAGCATATTTTATTTCGTTTCAGATCGATCGGTCCCGACGCTGGTATCTGTCACTGCCCCTTTCCACCCCGGTCGACGCTCTCTGGTTCTCCAAAGCCCTCCGGCGGCCATTAGTCTTCCTTTCGATAAATTGGTGGCCGAAAGTAGTGTTGAGATGTCACCTTCTCGCCTTCACCTGTCCTCAACCTGTTCGTTTCGTTCGTATGTATGAGGGGATAGTTTTGGGACTTGCCTTGTATCGATTAGTCCGAGTGTTTATTAAATTCTCGATGACTGTTGAATTTTTAAATCCATCTCCATATCATACGAATCTTCTTATTTCACGTTTCATTATTCAATCAAGAAGTTCCCCGAAGTGGAATATAAATCACCCCGTACTCGTGAAAACGAAATTTATTCGGTTCCAAGACCTCCTTGGATCCTCCCGTGTTATAGATAGTTTAATATCGAAGACAAAATTGAAAATCATTGGGAGTGAACAAAATCGAATATGGTAGAACATGAAGAGATTAACTGATACTTTGTCTGTTGGACGTCCTCTAATTTTCATTTTTTAATTAATACACCATTCACGATAGCGTTTACGAGAAAAGGTCGATAGGGTCGGCTAACGATCTGCCAATCTCTAATTCAACTTTCCCTCGTAAACTGTCAAAACTCTTACACGACGTGATAATGAGTTCTGCCTACTCGATGGAGAAAAGTCTACATGTTAATAACAGTTTGCTTTGAATCGGAGGAAAAGAGAAACAAGAAGAGTGCAGGTAGATGAACCTGGTATCGATGATGAAGAATTCAACCGACAAAGTAGCTCTTCTCATGGACGATCGGTTTTCGACGCATTTTAGCCTCGTTTAACCGCAAGCAGAGGCCGTCGAAATAAACTTCGAGGCGTTTGAGCCTGATTCAATCTAAACCTATTGGGTCTCGGGTGGTGCAATTTCTTACTTGAGACCACAATCCAGTGTTCCGTGCACCAAGCACCGCCACTCTTTTCCTCCGATACGGCAACACTTTAGACGAAACGATAGTAAGCCATAGTATATGTAGCTGGTTCAAGTGCCACGTACTTTTAAAGTACCACATCAAGACCCACTTCGAGCTCCGTGTATGCTTACGACTTGAATGCGATATCGCGAGGGAAATCACGTGCCGTCATGTCCCCAAGAAAATCTCAACCATGGTTTTCTTGAATAAATAAAGCTCACGCGCCATTCCGTTATCGATCCAATCGTATAAACCCGTTTACGTGGATTACTAATAATCCAACTTAAATTAGAAACTTTGATATAACTTTTCTCTTATGATATTAGTATACGAATAATTCATGTAAATGTTGTAATATGTAATTAAAAATAACACCTCTTTAACGAGGTTAGTATCAATTGCTTTTCGTAAAATGTTCTATCATTAATAAATGAAACTGGTCCCTTTATAGGGCGAAATTAATTAAGAATAATTAAATCTATCGCTGTTAGAGCTTTCATTGAAATTATATCTCACTCTTGTTCGCTATAATATATAGTAGTTTATTCAAGTGTGCACAAATAACGTTCAAGTCTGTGGCGATGTTGTAGGATATGAAGTACAAGACTGAGGAAGAGGTTGAATAATTCGTAGGCGGGCGGCTTCGCGTTAATTAATTGCTTTTGCCAATAAAGGTGGGGCAGTTTAAAACTTCCTTCATAATTTAGAGTCATAATCGGCTATCGTGATCGTTATCGCACGGCATAGCACGATCTTCGCGGAAATTAGCGTACAGTTTTAAGACTTTCCGGCCTTATGAGAAGGGATGTTAATTTTGCAAGACTTGAGGATGGTGACACTTCCGAGCTCTCACTCGCCGTAACTGATAAGCCCCATAGATACGATGACAAAATCTGTCTGTTAATCTCGTTTGTTTTCGTTCGAAAATTATTTTGTTTAAATAATTTATTACGTTTCAACATCGTAGTTCGTTATCTATGAATCAGCTGGATAGTGTTGTGTACTGCGATTAAATATTATATTCATATTCGTGAGGGAACGTAAGAGTATACAATTAAGACGTGATTCTGAAATAAAGAATGATGGGATGGTTGGTCACAATTCAGAATTAGATTGATGATCAAAAACACTTAATGACTGATTATTCAGGAATTATTTACATAATTGGATATCTCGATAATGAACATGTAAAATGACGTAGTTTTAAACGAACTTAGTTTATAGTTTAACGATATTTCGGTTGGATAAAAGGGAAGTTTAATTTCCTTTGACTAAGGAAATATTATTCAGTGAACTTGCAATATTAGAATAAAGCTATGAATAGTTCGTTCCTAGTTAAAAACTACATTCATAATCGAGAACCATTGTCTCACGTTTACATGTCCAGTCACTAATTTCGTATGACCTCGTAACTAGCATACGATAATAACGTCAATCATTATCATATAAAGCCATAGGATATTTTATCAAATTTGTACATAATTTAACGACATTCGGGTCGAAGGAAAAAGAGCGAAAAGTATTTCAGAATTTAACAATTTAATCTCTACTTTAGTTAGTATTTTTTGCGGAGTTGTAAAACAGTTACGAAAGAGTCCTTCTGAACTGAAAGGCAGGTTAACGATCAGAAATTAACTTCTTATGTTTCAAACTACCGGTTGACCACAGTTATGGATAACATCCACGAGGGCATTCTAAAACGGATGGCCGTTCGAGAACTTACTTATTTCTAGTACGTGTTCCAAGTCTCAGTGGGTCAGTGGATTCAACTAGGCTGCCGATGATTAATTTCGAGCTCCCATCAGCGATATTACTTTTTAATGCTCTACCGTTGTCGTGGGAATTATAATAATTAGCTCGGAGCCCTCGAACCCACCTCGCTCTATGAGCAGCTCGAGCTCCCAACCGTGTCGTCTGACGGTATATTCTGATTCTACTTACACAAATACAAACTAACTACCACTTCTTCTACAATTCTCGAAATTTGCATGCAACACTCAAATGTCCTAAGAGAGCACACAAATACACTGTCAGTAGGTTATCAATGTAGTTGTTAGAAAAAATGTTGGATCTACACGACATTAATTTTTAATGACTTCTGAGGTATTAATTATCCGATGTTCATCCGGTAGAGATAGCAGTTGGTTGTAATTGAAATTACAATAATGGCTTTGCAAGGTACGTACATTTTTAAAGCGGTTTAAGTATTATCGCTGTGTGCGCTCTTTGATGATTATTAAAAATGCAGAAAACTGAGAGGTACATTATTTTTCTTGGAAAATATGGATGATTTTAATATCTTGATATTTATGAAGAGCAAGATCGGCTGATAAAATATTTTATTAAATATTTTCTTACAGTAAACCAATATTCAAATACATATATCTGTGGTCTACAAACTTCCTGTCGGCACTTCGTATTTGACTTTGCTTCAAAGTAGTCAAACGAAAGTTACGATCTTGTGTACATACTTTTGCATATGCAAGTTCACAACAGTAGCAAGAGAACTGTACACTGAACACCGGCGATCCAAAATTGCAATTTTAATGAGATTTATAATATTCGCCAAGGAATTTCATCTAAAGGTTTGAAAATACTGTTCGCGGATGTTTCCCATTTTTATACCACCACTTATATAAGGTATTTTATATTAAGAGAGAAAATTCTTCAACGGATATTTCTGATAACTACTTCGATGGAATAAACATATATCTGTTAACATATCTGTTAAATGTGCGCTAATTACTATTTATTATCCTATTCCATAATGAACTCCACTACCACAATGAAGTAAACGCATCTATTGACCTGCATAAAAAATGAACACCATTCATTATTAATTAATCGAGTCGACTTATAATATCTCGTATGATCTCGTAGTCAACAGAGATGTTTATATCATTGGTACACTTTTAGGATACGATTATTTAAACATGTTCATCCTTATTATAAAATTCAGTACATAAATGAACTTCCTCCAGTAATAATACTTCTTCCACAAATAAATTACAATGAAAACTAACTACCAAGATTCCGCGTATTAATAGTTGTCTGACAATTAAAAAACCGCACAGAATGCAAGAATCATAAAGGAAAGAGTATTCGCGTTATCGCTGTTCCCACCTGAGAAGAGTATCTTTGGAGTGTCAAGATGTGGATGGTTGCCGTATAATCAGGAAACTTGAAGGTGGAAGTGACTTTGCGAAGTGTTCACTGCCCTATCAAACCAAACGAGCGATTCTAGCCGCGTTGCACGAAGAGTACGAGGAAACGTGCGCCTCCGTCGGTGCAGTCTCCATCTGCTGACTTCACAATGCGTCGGATAATAATATTCCATTATTATATTCAAACTGGAAGGCATAGTTCCGCCAGCAGTGCACTGTCTTGAAACGCTCAGGTGAGCCGATTTCATCGTGCACACCATCGCGAAAAGTTCTGTTATGATTTCACTGTACGCAGAATCTTCGAGGATAGAGAATCTTCCAGCGTTCACTACAGCTTCTTGAAAATATTTGCCTAAAGGCAGCCGAGTGTAGTTTACTCCGAGAAGTAGGGTTCAACTTATCTGTCAAGGCGAATTTACGAGACACCAGAAAATATTCAGATCTCTAACTTTGTTCCCGCGAACGAATATTTTCTCTAACAAAGCGTATACGAAATTTTGAATATATATGGAAATCGGACTGTCAAACATTTCTTATTTAGATACAGACGTTGTATTAGTGCCACATATCGGTATAAGGATCCAATTGAAATTACTACGTAAGCATACTACCTACCACTGTCATCTATCATCTACGATCTTGATAATCAATCAAGTCGTATGGAGTATACAAGAAAGAATTTGTTTAGATAATGACATTCAATGTAATTCTATAAAAAGTGTAAATGTTGAAAAATTTAGTGCGGCTCGAAACTTCTAACGACATAAAACTGATCTCGATGGCACTCGTTGCGTTACATTGACAATTACATTGTCCCTCTTCGAGCCCTTAGATATTTTCTATCATACATCATCCAGTTAATCCTTTACGTCGCGGAGAAGGCCGACTGTCAATATTTCAAAGTTGGAGAATATGGGAGAGAAAAACGATCGAGGTCCGAAGAGCGATGGGTGGCGCGCGCGATCCTGTCGTTTCGAACAAACGATCGGAAGAGGTAGATCGCCGTGGATCGGTCAACGCAATCGACGCTTGTATTCTCGCGGGGCTCGTTCGAAGGTAGCCGCGGGCTACCCGGTGAACCCAGCCTAATTGAATTTCGCATACGAGCACCGCGACGATTCGTCATTCCGGCGTCCAATTTGCCGCAAGTCGTGCCACTCTCTTTCAGTCCTTTCCTATCGAACGACTACCGTGTCTTTCATCTTCGTCTCCCTACTGTCAACATACATACATTTACAAACCTGCGTATGCCGATATCCGGGAAATTGTATCAACTGGTTCTTCCGCGTAAAACAATAGTTTCCGACCTGGATTAGAAGTTTAGAGTTCCCACTATTTGCAAACTTACCTGAAACAGAAAAAAAACAGAAGTGTTATTACTGTTCAAATGTATCTGTTACTATAATTTAATGTAGAATAGGATGGAGGTTAGAATTATCTGAGTAAACAAAGTGGTTAATTTTTAATATCGTATAAAAATCATTTAAATTTGTTTGCGTGGAAAGTACTTGATCGTAACATTTAATGTTATGAATTGCTTATGTAGTTTTAGTATTAATACGCAGCTTGATATCACAACAAAGTTTCCGTGATTAAAGCTTCAGCATTCTATAGTACGCATTTATTTTTCCGGGAGTTCTCCCAAAGGTAGGGTTAAAATAGCTCGTAGTAATAACACACAAACAGCTGGTATTCTGCGTAAATTGTAATCGAGCTAAGGATAAGAAACGTAGCGTTCCGGGGCCGTTGTTTCTCTTCGCATCGGGTATAAGGAAATAAGGGAAGGACAGGCTTCCTTCTATTAAAGGCAGCTGTTTAGGTTCTCACATAGATTAACTCAGGTAGTTTCTGTTCTGCTACGTCTAGGAGACGAAGCTTCAGGCTGGCAGGAAGTCGCTCGCAAACTCGATGGCAAATTGTCGAGTCTTGCCTACTCCTTTCCACTTTCTCTCTATCTCTCTCTACGTCTCTATCGTTTCCATCCTCTTTGTTTCCCTTCTGATGGTTCTCTTATCCACACTGAGTCCTCTGTATCCATCGGGAGCTCGCAAATCACAGGCTGCTGGTACGCTACGGCCAAATTATCCGGGAAATTCTGGGGCGCATGGGCGTACGCAGACATCCTTCTTGTCTATGTAGTATGTACGACTTGCTACGATCAGGATAATCCTTATCTTGCTACATATCCGTTGTTCGAGCGTCTTGGAATTCGGTGCTTTCCATTAGTCAATGGGGGAAGCTGCAATTGATACTGCTGACTAAATTACTTGATACACTTGGAATACCATTAAATCAGAAAACTGATAATTATCATGTTGTCGTTTCAGCAGTAACCTGAGTTATCCTATCATTAATTATATTAATATAACTCACAATATAATACACTTAGGATACTAAGAAATATACTTCTGCCATCATTAGAGGATAAATAATATTAATCTATGAATAATTACATGTAGTCTCTTACATAATGCCTCTAACTACGGATACTGAACATTTTAAAGAGATAAAATGAAATCAATGATTTTTAGAATAGTTGATAAACTTTTTCTTAGAATTCATCATCATAGTTGTTAATTTGATATAATAATCTCAAAGTAATATCTACTTGGGAGAGAAGTATCAGGGAAATTCTTACCAAAGTTAAAGTACTTATCAGGATACTAATTAAAAGTGCAGGTAACTTCGGAAGGTTTAAGTATTGGAATTGCAATTTTTATGTCCAGCTTGGGAAAATATAAGGGTGCTTTGAGCGGTGGGATAGAGGTCAAGCATTTCAGAATGTAAATGGTATGAGAAGATTTAAGCGTAATACGGCATAAGCCACTTCTATTTCGCCTTTTTCCGCCTTGAATTCCTTAACCGCTGTGCTCCCCAAAGAAGCGGCTCTGTGTTATTTAAGAAAGTATTCCCCTACTTCATCTCGTTGGAGTTACAAATTGAACCACCTCACACTTCAAATTTGTAGGTAAAGAATTCGTGCCATTTAGTTTCTCTTTTCTTTCGCAACTCCTTTGCTTTTTCCAAGCATTCTTGGTCCTTTCTCCGTGAGTTTTCCTTTTGATGTCCTCCAAGCTCATGACTTTCAGAAATTTTCCTCTCGGCTATCTCCTATTCTAAGTTTCGCGTTTTACTGAATTACAGGTATCTTTTTCATTAACTTTCTTCCCAGTCGATAGAAGTTATACTTTTTAGTGTTTTAGACATTTTTGTCAAACCTTTGTGCTCATTTTACATCGGTGACTAATGAATTATCGTTACGTTCGTTTATTAGGGGAGCTGAAGTTTGGTCGTTCATTTTTAACCGAGTGTAAAATACAGGAAATAAATTTACGAGTTTGATGGGAAACAAATCAGCTATGTTTCTTTGTTGTACGTTCGTTTAATATGCCAGTATATATCGACAGCATTATTTGTCATTCAGACACGAGTCGACAAGAATCAATAGTCTGTCGACACCTTTACGAGGGTGCAATTTCAAGAGGGTGAGTGTAACGAACGAGGGAACATTGCCGCGCTGCTAGATTTCTACATCCTGCCACTTTACACAAAAAAGGGTGACTTTATAGAGTACGATGAAGTTGAGGACAATTAAGAAATGAATCAGGAAATATTCCCAACACCGCAGACTTGCTTTTCCCACTGAAGTAAAATATGCGTTCAACCCCAAATAGTTCTATCACCTATCTAAATAAACCAGCATGCATTACGAGAAACCAATTATTATTTGTAAAAAAATACACGCCTATTTAAATAGACTACAATCATTAACATTGAATTAAGTCTACGACATTTCATAAAGTTTTCTATTTGTCTTTCATATTCACTGATTAAGTAATTGTCCTAAATTTAATCATACTGAAAAAATACAGCGTCAAGGAAACCAGCGAAATTAATTCCAATATATCTGTCAGGGATTTGAATTTAGTAGATTAGTGCTACCTAGACTTATTCAGTGACAATTCGCAATATATTTCCGCAAAATTTGTTATATTTGTTGCCTACATTGGAAAAGTAGTTACTGAGACTCAAGCTTTCATTTAATGCCCACGGTGATTTAAATCGCATTGATTTGAATAATTTTTTTGCGAAACGCACTTTGGGAAACGCTAGAGTAGGTGGTAGCACGTGACCTCCTCTCAATAGAGGCTTCTGCTTGTAAAAACGCCGTTACAGGTTTTCACGAATGCATATAGAACACGTACGCTTATGCACATTCCAGTGTGCCACTGTAAATCAGTGTAAATGCCAAAGTGACGGCCGCGAAAGGGCGAGAGACGAACGTCATTAGCTACGGCGGAGACGCCCTACCTGTTTACAGACCAAATACGAGAGCGTGGCATTTGCATCGCTTTACATAAGCAATGTTTTTAAATAAACGTAGCTTTCCAAGTTGGTATGTGTTTCTGCAACAGTATGTGAGCACGAGTGTACCGGATACAGGATCCACTTTCCGCAATAGCAACCAGCTGCTGGCTCTGGAGTTACCCTTCCTCTACTTTCTATGCCTCTCTCAGGGAAAATGCGAAAGGGCTCCGGTGGTTTGTGTCAGTGCTCGAGAAGCCTAAGCCCTTCTCGTTATCAAACTGTTTACACGCCAGGAATATTGTTTACACGAAAGAAACCGAATGCTGTTCGACATCCAGGAAATCCGGAAAACATTGGCCTCGATGTAACTGAGGGAGTGGTTGAATCAACGGAAAGGGTCGAAATGGTTTTTCGAGGTATACTTTGCGTTAGGTTTCAAACGATCTGAAAAAAGGGGGATGGTTATTCTCCTTGATCAAGGAGATTTTTCATCAGTGATTACACTGTATCGAGACTCTCTCGATGGTTTTATTGGAATCACTTTGAGGATATGAATTATAATCCTGAATTACCAAAATGCCATTTGCGTGGAGAGGTGTGGGATGCTTGCGTGTTTGCGGTACGAGTAGAACTGAGTAAAGAAACATGAATATATTAGTGGATATACGCACTTCTTCCCGAGGAATTAATTATTTTCTCTTTCGGTAGATATTTCTATCAATTTTTACCTCTTTCGCGAGAGGATGGATTATTCACATCGCCACGTTTATGATTAATCTTTTCATCCTTTCCTGTATTGCGTGGAACTAATCAACGGTATGAAAAAACAAAGGGATATCAAAGCGATTTTAACTGAAAGTAAATCCCCGTGCTTTTTCCGGAATTTTATGAATGTTTGATAAAAAACATTTTTAATATCAGCTACCATATTTCAGCGCGTAAACAATATTCGTCATATGTACAGTTATATGACTTTTAATAAATTATCATTTCGACTGATGTTTTCACGTATCGTTTCTGCCTTACAATTGGATTATACATATTCATAACTATTTAGAGGACAGAGAGTTTCGGTACCAAGTGACTGGGTAATTAAGAGCCATGACTTCCGAGAAACGTTATTCCGAAGCCCGACATTAGGGGTGTCGGACTCCCGGCGTAAGGATATAAATGCTGGTAATTTGGAGGTCCTCGAAGCCTGTCCTTTTTGTCCGGAGATATACACCTCAATACAACCAAGCCGGGTAGGAAAGCAGTGGAAGAACCTGCTGCTGCAAAAGGGACAACGAGTTAATTCGCCGACTGCCAGGATGAAGTACGCCGTGAGACGATCGTTGTCCCGCGTGCTCGGACCGTCAGCTAAGGGGGAGTCTCCAAGGTTATTTGTATTAATTAGAGAAACCCGAAATTAGTCGTTGCCGGGCGGTCGTTAGGAGATTCACTGACGCCCACTGGACCTTCAAATACACTCAAGAATTGCTTCCAGAGTAAAACGATCTTGAAAGAACAAATTCAACGAAACTCAACGGAATCCTGTCAAAAAAGTGAGGCCTAAGAAGTGGCAATTATACGTCTTACCCTATTTCATTTACTGGAATCATACTAATACATCCTTCATTAATCACCATTGAAAAAATCATGCGTCAAATTACCTTCCAACCGGAACCCTAACTCAAATATAGGACATTTTAAAACCTGAACTTTTTGTAGTAAACCTCGAATGCCCTTCCATTTCCTACAAGTAACAGGCTTCTTCCTACTGCCGCGGAAGAAATCCTGCATGTCTTCCCGCAAAAAAGAAGAGGATGAGAAAAGGGTAAACAGAAAATCGAGAGAGAGGTACGAAGCAGGAAGAAAGGAGATAGAAATCGGAGAAAGAGGCAGGTAAATATACGGAGAGCGGATAGAGAATTGGATCGAGTAGGTTGAGAATCAGATCAGATCGGTCGTGGGTGGCATCGGCGAGGACGATGGTAAGCGGGTGGGCTGCGGTAAGCGCAGAATCGTGTCGCGGATAAAGTGGTACCCGTCACTGTCTGTCAGCTGCCCTTGTACTTTCTCTCTTCTTCATCCCCTTCGTCTGCGCGTAAACCGTATATTGGCATCATTTCACTCATCCCTTTTTTCCCTCTGCCCTTCCTGTCCTCTGTGTGTTGTATTTATTGTATAATTCACGGCTGAATGCGTGCAGAAGAATACCAACAAAGTTTGGTTATCAATAAATTTTGATGTTTATAATTCTACCAGTTAATCAGGCGAAGAATCCATAGATTTGATGGGCTATCATTCAATTAGATATCAAAAGTCAATATCCGTGAATACTGTATTTTTATTTTCGACCCCGATTTAAGGTTTTATTGGTAATGCCCTACAAATTGCGAATAATAAGAAGTAGGTAAAATAATCAAGTCATACGATAGTTTTAAATCAGATGCAATAAGATTCAGAAAATATATTCGACATCGGAAATTTATTAATAAACTTTTTAGGATACTAGAAACATTAAGAGAATCGATAACGAAGACAGACCGTGTTAAAGCAAATCATTTTTTACAATCTTTAATACGATAAATAGTTAATTATTTTTAATACTTTCTTTCTACATCTATTCTAATAATTTCTTCGAATTTATTAACACGATAAAGAAATTACTCGTTTCGTGTTTATACGTCGCTGGTATATGAATTACTTTACTTTATCATAGATAAGGTTCAACTAGGTCGAAGCGGAGATTGTATTCCGCGATATCATCAAATTGTCTTCGTTGGGTTATAACATTGTATTCTTTAACAATGTCCTCTCTCCACGTAACCTATATCTTGTCGAGGGATCGTGCAATTTCCTAATATCCCGACATTTTCAAACAGTTAGCAAGCGTAAGAGTACGTCGAGCAGCTCGTTCTGGTTCCTCATTCCCCAACCATAGTCGCCAGTCAGGGGTTGACGTGGACCGCAACCGCTTCCGACACGAATATTCCATTCACGATAGCGTATGAAGTCAAATCAAGGATCACTGTCACTCTAGTTGGAAGAGCAAACGTAATAAAGGGATGTCTGAAGAAATTCGAATAGACACAGGTAACGATCCCCGCCGTGAATACGCATTAAAAAAAAACACTTTAATTAAAATATGACACTTGAATATTAAACTCGCAGTAAGATGCAGGAATGTGAAACACCCTCTTTTATTTCTTCGTCATTGATATAATTAGATTCCACATTAATGACTCTTATATGACGAGTACATATGTGGTTTGAATTGCAAGTATGAAGAAATAAAACTAGTATGTGAATGAAGCTCAAGGAATAATTTACAATTTTAATAACATAAAGGATCATAAATTTTCAACGGAACCAAATGGGAACGGAGAATATGGCCTCTTACTTACTTCACTAACATAACAGTTTATAATTACATTATAATAATATTCAGTACGCACAGTATAATAATAATGTAATTAATTCGCTGTATTATATCATTCTACAGTATTAAATCAAGTTCATCATTTCTGCCAATCTCATGTATACTTCTTCCTTGAATAATTATTTTTAAATCTTACCAGATAACAATAATAGTAGAATTAGGAAGGCGAGGAAGAAAGGGGTGAAAACTGCCAGGTTTCTTACTGTACTATTAGAATACGATAGGAAACTTGATGAGTACATACGAACGGAGGGTTTTTGCCGCACGTACCGCGATTCTACGCAATTTCTAGCTCATGCATGCCTTTATATATCCACGTACATCACATTGAAGGGTGCTGGTGTATGTACAGGGTGGTACATAGTTGGTAGTTATGCACACTTGTTCATACTCCAGCAAACGATAGCCGAGGAAGGCCGGAGGGCCTGTCGGAGGTGAGAACAGTACATTACCCTCGCTCGCGTATGCCTCTTCGACTCCTCGACTCTTTTCCCTTCGTCTACCATTCCACACCCCCGCCCGTCCTCATACAGTTTCTACCGCAACCCATATACCTTATCTTCTTCCACGGTTCTATCATATTCCTACATTTAGAACCAGCGATACATACATACCCATCATTTTTGTTATTAATCAAAGCTGAGAAGTTTGGTCTTATTTGGGGTGGTATTACATACAGTGGGGGCCAGGTGCTTACACTCATACACAATGGACTTTGCTGTATATTGTATGATAATATTGCACAAATTTTATTTTTAACGATACAAATTACAAACATTTTTAACATTCTTTGAGATCATGTCGAAGAAACAGCGGATAGCTGCTTAAGATCGAGTCCAAATTAATTACACTGTTCAACGTATGTTTAAATTTTCTAACAAATGTACGAAACCCTCAAATTATGAAAGGTGTGAACGTTTATAAACCGAACTATCAATCGGTCTTAAGTAGGTGGCCGCCACTGTATGTAGTTACACTACCGCTCGAAAGTATTCGAACGACGACAGAGTTTAAGAAGTTTGTACAATTCGGTTATAGAAAAGGATTTGCATTCGCATCTGCTGTTTAAGATCTTAGATAACAACAAATATTAGTATCAATGACTATTGTGCATTATTCTAATTTTTTATTTATAATTAACGCATTCCTGGCTATTAAGATACCATCAATTTATTATTTCATATAATTTGTTATTTTTATTGTTTAAGATTTAATATTATTAGTTCTTAGTCTAATAGCAGCAGATAGATCGTTTTAATAAATTGTCTCCACCCTTGTTTAGCATAATGCAATTTAGATCGCGCCAATTAATATCGGGTAATTCGGGGAATTTAGAATGAATTATTATAATTGGTATGCGAGTTTTCGCAGCATTTTGGTTTCCCTGACTGTTGCATATTTCATGTTAATATCAGATATTTTACGGCGCGAAATGGATATGAATTGCTTTCCTCCGTATAACGTTATAATAAACGATATAAAAGCATTACCGCTTAATCAATTTCGCTCTTTCTGACAGTTACACATTTAACGTCACATTTTTAATGTTCATTAGTCGAGCGATCATCACTCCCATTACCAAACCCCGCCACTCCTCGGAAATGCAAATAGTCATACCGTGGTATTTAATTTAACATTAATTAGTTAGATTGCGGTTGATGAATTATTAATGCTTTATCGGATGGAATTACGAGGTGTCAAACATTGCTTGTTCGAAACATGATCTTTATGATTCTATAATCGCCAGGTACAGAAAAAAACAAGGTGTCGGTCGCAAATAACAAACGCGACCATCAAACGCTTGACATCGAAACAATGTTTAAATTCAAAAAGCGAAAATAAATTCCTTAAATGATCTTCTTCAAACATTAAATATTCATCTTCCACGATGATTTCTAGCACGAATGAAGAAATCATTGTTATCGAGATAAAATTCATTAACTAACATTTTCAGGTAGAAATCGCGGCTCTCCTAATAGATGGATAATAGAAAGTTACAACGATAAATACAAAGAAGGAGTTTAGGAACAAATGTAGTTAATGGATTTTGCCACTATAGCAATGAAATGAGGTATGTCAGTGTTAGATAACGACTGATATCGGCCGGCGCCATCGTGGGTGGGTTAATAAAAGGGGGGTCCAAGGGGAAGGCTAAGGACGATTCCATGAGAAAATCAAGGTTCAGTTAGGACAACATGGTACTAGGTACCCTGGCAATGTTGGAGCCGTCGGTGAGAATGATGTGAAGTCAACAATAGCCGTCCGGTTGTCGGTGATGAGAGAAAAGAGGAATGGTCCATTAGCCTGGCTGTCACTCAACTAGTTGACTGGATAGTATGCATTATGTACACACCCACCAAGATGTGTATCTGCACAATGTGCCACGTAAAAACAATCATGTCCGTGTGGTGGTATTCTGTAAAAGTATGTGTAGGTAGTCATTTATACGTCAAGTATAAGCACGGCTTTAAAGAATTATTTTACGTTAAGAGGTTAAGCTAGGAAGAAGTTAAAAATGAATTGCTGACAATTCGTTTTTTAATGAGCTCAGAAATAAATAACTTATTACAATTCTTTAAAGAGATGATAGAGTAAAGTTAAATGGAATCTGTAAATAAACTGTAAACATGCAGAAACGGCAGATGCAATTATTATTATTATATTACTCGAACAAGTTATAAATATATTTGCAGTATAGATGCCGATATTACTCAAATTCGAATCAAATATATCGCTAAAATTTGTAATATTTATAATTTTTTTATCGTTAAAATAGCGTTGTAAAGTAACTAATGTATCGTAGAGCGCTTAAAGAGTTTTGGTTTTAAGCGTAATATACACGTTACGGACGCGTATCGCAAGGTACCGTATAACATGGATTTCGGACCGGCATTCAACGTGTTAAGGATTGTCATTAATTCCTCGTGTTTCTTATTTCTTTGTAAGTTTCCCTCAAATGGAAGAAAAACTTCCCTTGCACTCAGATCGATTCAGTCCGTGTTGAACATAACATCGAAAAACTCATGGAAGAGCGGTAGAAAAAATGTGAAACCTTTTACTTTATTGTAATTCACGTATCGGTTAATCCGTACGATTCGGTAGCTTGTCACTAATTAAGTGAAACGAATGAATGAACGATTAAATAAAACTAGGTAGAAAATTGAATGGAAATTTCTGAAACGGTACGAGACACGAGACGAAAATTGAAACGTATTAAATAAATAGATACCGGATATTACTAATGTCGCGGGTAGCTTCAATTTCGTTGTAATAATTTGTACAAATAAATTACGTAATTAAATATCGTGCTCGAGGTATTAAATGCTAAACGCGCTCCCATTGGCGCCATATGCTGCGTGCGATATTTGCAAAGTCTACGGGGAGTACGTTCCTCTGATAGAATCAATAATTAAACATTGCCATCATTGGTTACAGGTAACCGATTTTAGACAGATATTTATTTCCGGCTATCAAGAGTTCTTGTGTTTAACAGTATGATTAAATTTGAATGATACCGACAGCCATGCCGTGCCATTGGATGTGCAAAATAAATAAACTGTTCCGCGAATAATTAACAAAACAATGTACAATTATCTGTGCAAATAAAAATATATATAGATCGAAATATAATAACGAAGCTTTCTCAGATGAAAATGAAATATTGGCTCGATTAATTAGCAAGGCGAATCTCGTCGAGCGAAACAAGCAGAAGCGCTAAAGGAGAAGTTAATGCGAAAACAATAAGTAATCGATCAGAACGTAGATTACTAGGTTGAGCACGGCGCGCTACGAATTTCCCACGAAAAGAAGAAATAGGAGGAAGCAGGCGTTGATTCAAAAAGTTCGTGGAACTCTCGCAACCGCACCGCTCCACCCTCAGCCAAGTGCAGACTGAGATGTTTTCTCATTTAAGGAAAACTCCAAAAGAAATAAGAAATACGCGGAACCAATGATATTCCTTAAAACCCAGTTAAGTTGAATGCGCTGCAGATTAACGCCAGTAAATTGCGGATATTTATAATTTGTTCGAGTAATATAATAATTATAATTATACCTTCTGTTTCTACATGCTTAAAATTTATTTACAGATTCCCTTTAACTTCAGTCTATCATCTTTTTAAAGAGTTGTGATAAGTTATTTATTTCTGTGCTCATTAAACAAATAATTTTTAGCACTTCATTTTTATTTTTTTCCTAACTTAACTTACGTATAAATGACTACTGTTTTAAAATGTTTACAATTTATATGCGGATTCCATTTCATTTGATTGTATCAGCTTTTCAAAGAGTTGTAATAAATCATTCATTTCTGAGCACGTTAAACAAATAATTCTTAGTCATTTTTAACTTCTTCTTAACTTCTTAACTTCCTAGCACATAATAATTCTTACTTCACTGTCGTTCGTTCTTATATTACTTTAAATAGCATTGTCTTCCTGTCAGAAGTTGTATAAATCGCCTCAGAAATATTTCCCTACTTTCTTCTTATTAGTAAAATTATTAATCATTATATATTTTTAAAGTGCATTTAGAGTTCCGCGGTTTTCCATGCAAGTATCATATTGTAAGGGATTATGAGAATTAATATTCATATTCTGGGTCTCGTACGGCAATGCTGTATGATAAAATGCGATTAAATCGTATAAGTTACCGTACGCCAACATGTCGAAAGACTTTCAATAATTCTAATCAGACGAATACTCAGTCGGCCCGCATTTAAAAAGTAACATTCAATCCGCTTTTTAATTAACCGCGTTCATTATACATTCCACTAAAGTACAGCTGCGTTCAAATTATTTCATTTTCAATTTAAAGTAAAGCAGATAGAAAAGATCGCACAACACGGCTCGCGTTTTTTAACGAGTAGGGAAGCAATTTTTATTGACAATGGAATTCATTCAACCGGATGACTTGGAAAAAAACTTTACGTCTCAAGGAAGTCGGTATAATTCAGTGAGTAATTCGAAGGGAAGTAAGAACTCGCAGGAAAACCCACATTCATACGTCATCCTCATTCAATGATAGGAGTTTAATGAGGTCAACGTGATATGCAGAATATACAGGGTGTTTGAAAAGTTTGGAAACGGTCGAATATCTCACAGGGGACGCATTTTCTTTGAATACATTAAACGACAAAATTTTAGGATTTCAGTCGGCTTCTAAGGAGGGACCCTAAAGAGGGCCTCAGTCTAAAAACCAGTAGGCCATATCTGGATGCGAAAAATCACGCGGATCGCGAATCTGTGATAAAAAATAGGGAATCTCATTAAAAAATGTTGATTCAGGCTCACAGGGACCCAAACAACGGCCCGAACCCAAAATCAGTGAGCTCATCTAATAGCCCGATTGAAATCATGAAACTTTGCCACTTAATGTTTTCAACGAAAATGCTTCCCTGATCAGATATTTTACCGTTTCAGACTTTTCTAATACCCTGTATATTTAAAGCACCTTGCTTTATCATATTATTTATCTAAAGGTCGTTGCTTTATCATATTATTGATCTGCAGCTCGTTGCTTTATCATATTATTTATCTAAAGCTCGCTACTTTATCATATTATTTACTTATCGTCCGGTTTCACTGAGCCGATTTTAAACAAGTATTTAAATATACAGGGTGTCCCACCTAACTTGAGCACCTTAAATATCTCGCCCATTTTTTACAATAGTACAAAATGTCAGAGGAACAAAATACTTGGTTGGAGGGGGTAAATGTTATTATAGGTAAACAATTTTCCTAAAGCTCATATTTTTCGATATTTCATTGACCATTTTTTAAATGGGAATATATATTTCCATCATAGTTACACGATGGCTGAGGTCAAAATGAATCTAACAACATATAATGCTGAATCCAAAAATTCATGATACAAAATTGTTACCTATCATAATATTTGCCCCTTCGAGTTAAATATTTTGTTCCTCCGTCATTTTTTGCTATCATAAAAAATAAGCCAGATATTTAAGGTGCTGAAATTAGGTGGGACACCCTGTATATGATACAACGGCAACGAAAGAAATCCGCTGCATTAGAATTCAGCTCCGAGCGGAAAAAAATCTGAGGAATGCTGAAGATGCGGAAGGAACATGGATTTTCACGGTGGATACCTGTCGCGCATACTAAGAGCCAATCTTATTAGGCTAACGCGCAAGCAACTTTTGAAGAAAGGAATTAATGCAATTCCAATTAGCCGGACCCGACTAGTCGCGTAGTCGATTCTCGTCGGTTTTGTGCTTCTTTAGAAGAGACAAGCCGCCAGTCCAGGAAAACAGTCACCGAGTACCGAGGCACGTACATCCGAGTCGAGGGCCGATAGAAAGGAACGGGTAAGTAACTAAGTAAGTAAAACCTAGCGAATAGCTATGGACGTGGGAGAACTAGAGACAGTGGAGGATGCTAAGGAGAGGACAGAAAAGAGTACGGAAAGAAGGATAGATGGTAAAGGAAATTCTATGGGAGACACAGCTGAAAGGGAAGAAGAAGGCAGGAGGGATTTCAAGTGAAAGAAGAAGTGAAGGAGAACAGAGTTACGTAGCGAAAGGGCTAAATGCCAAGAAAGAGAAAAAGACAACAAAAGCTGCGAGGGGGTCAAAGAAAGATGGAGTTAAAGGGGGAGAAAGAAATTCTAAAACAGAAAAGAACGTATGAAAGAACGAGAAGAAGGTAAAGACTCTAAAGTTGTTGGAATCCTTTGGTTCCCTGTCGAGTGGTACAGTCTGGCCTGCTTCAGTAAATCGCGCGATAATGTGAAAAGAAGTTCCAGCAATGCTGCAATCCAATCGTCTTATTCTGTATTAATTAAATCCGATTACCTTCTGATTAACAAGCATTTCTTTGTATTTCGAGAATTTTAAGTGAATAACTCGCAGAAGCAATTTAACTTCAGGTTGGATTTAAATCAGCGGAGGACTATGCGACCTAAATTAAGTAAATCTTTTTGCATTCTCCAAAAATACCAATTCATTTTATACTAATTGTAAGTTTGGATTTCTGATATTTCTTTAAAATCTCTGTTTGCTAAATGATCTTAATAAATAGCTTATCATGATCCCTTCCGATTTAATGCACCAATACACATGACATAGCAAATAGACTTCAAAGTGGGATTCGTGACGTGCGACATTGTCAAATCAGGAATTAGTAGTTCATACCATAATTATCGACATTCCTGGCTCATTGATCCAATATAAATGAAGAGGACATCTCCGATCTCGGAGCATATTAACTGCTAATAGATCTAAAGCTAATCTTATGTACATGTATTACATACTAACCACACTCTGTAGCTAATCGAGAATCCGTTAAGTTGCCGTCAAAGGACCCTTTGGTGTGTGTGATATGCCGATTATATCGAATCTATTTACATGTATGCAAGCATAATTTATATGAATTGTATGTGATATATATTCTGTATATCAGTTTGTAACATACAATAAAATTTCTTTATTTATGAGATACACGACTAAAATCCTTCTTTTCCGATTTGAGAAATTAACCCTTTGCGCTCCGACTACCAATCTGACTGTCACAAAAAGTAAAGACGTTCTACTCGAACTACCAGCTGTACCCTCAACATATTATCTTGTTTTATTATACTAATGGAAACGAATGCGTAGCTAATATCGTTACTTTGATAAGATCCGTACACATATTCTCTACCTGCTACTATTGTTTTGTGAAATCGCAAATCGTATTCGTTGTCTTTTTAGAATTTTATTATAGTTTCCTGGAATCCATTGGGCAGTGTACAAGTGCATTCATCAAGCGCTTTAATATATTATAAGTTCGTCATTTGAATAAATTAAATATTTTTTGTTCCCTTACTTATAAATATTATCCTGATTTTATTGTTATGAAAATGTCAAAACAAATGCTCGCTAAGCAGCAATAGAAAAACTGCTGCATTTTTTTTAAATGGATTGTGATTTACAAAATTTACCTAAACGTCCTATACGTATGATTTGTATATTACTGGAGTATGATAGATATAAATTATTTATTATATATGATTAATACTGTAAGTACATTACCCTTCAAATAATATCAGAAGTCTAAGGATTCATCCTAAGTTGAGAATTATAATATATCAAATTTTGAACGCGATAATCCGCACCCTTTCGCCATGTTCCATATATATTTCCTTTCCCCTGCCAGTCTGAAGAATTCCCTCGGTGGTATAACCGTCACGATAACGTTCTTAAATTTATTCATCCCTGACTTTTGACTCTTTCTTCCTCCATTCTGGCCCCCCTGGAATCCTCTTGGCACTTGGGCTCCATCGGTGCTCCCGGTTTGAATACGAAACCAACGTTTCACGTTCCTGTTAAACGTATTCACGCACAGCCTACCGATGCACGATGTATTCGCAATCTTCGAAAAAATATTAAAGTAATAGCTTTAATATTTAAATAAAAAACATCACCGTCACGTTATATACGTAATGTTACCCGAGCTTATTCACGCCCGGATTTTCGTTCTCATTTGAATGGAGAATGTGTCTTCCTTTCTTCCACGCCAAGATACCGGCGGAATATTCACTTGAAAAATGTACGCGAAAGGGGATATTAAAATGTTCTTTCCAGTGATCGCCAGAAATCCCATTAAACCGGTTTGAATCAAGGGGTCTTAACGATCGGACGGGTAGATTCTAAATGTACGCCGTGAATTTTCTTTCTGCTACTTGAAATTTGAGCGCTTAATGCATCAACTGGAATATATTTCTTGAGGAACAAGATTGATTACGTCGTTATCGTCATAAGCCCAGCAAAACTTAGAATACCCGGATAAAAATCTATATCCTCGCAACACATCCGTAGAATACTGTCTGACGAGTTGGCAGACCACCAGTAACTCCTATAAATTCGATCAGATTTTAATTTAATGCATCTTGTGGGGTCTAATAACTTAACGCATTAAGTCCGTTTCATTCGACAAGCGCTTCCAATCGTTTCCTTTGCGTCCTGATTTACAATCTCCGTCGACGAATTAAATTTTTGAAGTTAGCTTTCAGTCACAAGGGGACCAATGAAAATGTGTTTAGATTTCGATGTACGAATTTCTAACTTCTCATATGACTCTAGAGAGCCGTATTTTATGATAGATTTCATAAATTTTCCTGTCAGTTCACCCCCGTGAGTTGGTACTTGGACAATTTATTTAGCCAGACTGAACCACCAGTGTCTGTATCACATATCCTATAAGCACTAAAAAAGAAACTCTTTAATATAATTAATAGATGTTACTATAACTGTCTAATTTATTTACTACATTTAATATTGCTAGCTCTAATGACAGGTGAGTTCACCGTTCTCGAAAGTGAATTCTATTATCTCAATCCATGAAAATAAATCTAATTAATCCATTAGGTGGTTCTACGTTCTGCAACTGACATTCATACAACAGACCCGTATTTCCACCTGCAAAATTAAATCCCTTGCAATTCCCTGACTCGTATCAGCGGCGTGTCTACTGGATGGACGTTTCCAACAAGGCCGTAATTTCAGCACGTCGATTTCGAAGAACGGAAAGCACGAGAACTTGATGCAAATAGCCACACGAAAGGCGGGCAGCGAGCAGCGTAATTGTGATGTATGAAGTTAGAAGCAGATGCACGGAGACGTGGTTTGATGGATGAGAGGTCGGGGAACGGTGCTCAGCAAAAGTCGAGAGAGCGAAATGAAATAACGCAGAGTGGGGAAGCATCCGGTGGAAGACAGTCAAGGCCTTTCTTCGTATTCCTTCCGTTTAAGTTCGACAAGTTTTTGATACATCTTGCGAATAGATGCATACGTACGAACTAAAACTATGATTTCGTTTTATCATTTTTTTTTCTTAATGTGTTCGATAAAGATAAATTATGCGCATATTTCATAACAAACATAAAAAGACAAAATGCTTAAGAGGTGTACAGTATGTAAAAATAATGAACTATTTAATATCAGCTTTAAACTTCAAAACACCATTATGAATGTCGTACATGTTTCCTTAAGAAATATTGCTAATTAATACAAACCAGCAAATATTGAGGAGTTAAAGTTTGCAATTATACGAAAAGTATATATCACAACTTTTCTCCGAATACTTTATCGTACTTTCGGATCATGAGATATTACCGGGTGCAGCATCCGATTCGTCGTTGCTGCACAGAACGGACGGTGAATATTGTGATTTCCTGAGAAACGTGAAGTCTCAGGGGTACCATCATTCGGACTGACGACCTCGATATATCGTCTAACCCTGGCGCTGTTTATATCGTAAGGGAATAGGCGACGTAACCGCAGAACCGTTACATGAGCTACCCTCTGGGGTACCACTTGCACCAAATTGAAACTGGTCTTTGCATTGGATTAACTCTTCGCGCTTCTAGTCTCGCAACTTCGTTGTGTCGTACCACCAATCCCCATACGTTCTTTTATCATCTCTTATGTTCCCAGTATTCCCTTTTCATCTAACTTGCTCTTCCGGATCACACGTTAGATCTCGGGAATGGGCACCTGGACAAAACCAAAAACCGTCGTGGGAATACTTGGTTATATTGACGAGACTTTCCTAAGAAATGCATGAAGGCAGCAGAGAAAAAGTACTAGTAGCCAATTGTACTTTCCACGTTTTATCAGGATAAGCAAAGACATTTGTTTGGAACATTTTCCTAAACGAAATGTTTCATAGGATCTTTTGAAGTTAAAGTTATGTGCAAAATTGAAAGCAATCTTTCTTGTAAATATAAATGTGTATGTTTCAAAATTCTTATAAACGCAATTTTCACGATTTTTGTTGTTTCGTTTACGGAAGTGGTGATATCGGAAACATACCATCCGAATGAGTACATCGGAATGCCGTCATGGTATGCCCAAAGCGTTTATCTAATACCGCCCGATTTGCCGACCCTGAGAGTGCGAAATTCCCCACTGGTAATTCCCCGTAGAGTCTCAAATCTCTGCGCTGTAAATTAAACCACCCTTCGATCGTGTATTTAACTGCTTGTCGTTTGAATCCTTCAATAGTATCTTTATTTCAAAATATAATGGTAGAATGAATAACAAAATTCCCAAGAAAAAATCAGGCAATCTCCACCTTTTAATTTTCTATCAAGCTATCAACGTCTAAAATGAATATTAATTTTGTCCGAAATAAATGGAATGCTTTTAAGCTCCATGAAAATTTGTCCAATATTCTGGATTAATAAATGTCTGACGACTTTCGTGAAACCCGTTGACACAGGCATCATTCATTCGTAATCATCCATCTTCTTTCCGGTGACCTCAAATGATCTTCCATTCGTCATAACGAGAAGTTGGGAATGATGAAATTTTTTTTGAAATCAGGGTTTTCTTAGTGTGGTAGGTGATAGACGGAACACACACCGTGCTATGATCTGCTGAATTTTCAGGAAACGGAGTTACGCGGACTATACGTGGAACGCCATTAGCGTGTACAATGGAACGGAACCGAACGCAACGACATGCGGAACGTATGCATAGCGTAGGTATCATTTGGCTTGCACCGCTGGAAGCATGTGTCTTCATTAGGCGTCGGGTAGGGGCGGCGTAGTTCCACTGAATCACATCGGGAAACCAACCATCGTGGCCTGAATTAAGCGCTAAATGCATCCCCTACTATACCAACCCGTTCAAAACCATCCCTTGCTTTCTCTTTCTTCCTCTCGGTACCTACTTTAAACTTCCTACTTCCACCTCCTTGCCGACGACCTCACCACCCGAAACAGAATGTTCCGTGTTTTGCATAAGGGACTCATGAATGTATTGCAGGGTCGTTTGAATTCAAAGTATGTAATAGAGATCTTCCGGTCAAATCTCAGCTGTCGACATTGTTTTTGATTCCCCCCACATGATATTCGACTGCTTAAATATTATTTGCTTTGGAATGTTTTAACTGACATTAAGCGAACAGCATTTTTCATTCAAGTGATATAACCAGTTCAGCATGGCCATTGACAGCACGGGTAGTTTCAGTCACGTAGGATTTATAAAGCACGTTCGTGCAAATGATGGTCAGAAATATAATGACGGGGTTGACCGTGGCTATGCTCATGGGATTCCTCCGAAGTAAACTGAATCATCTGGATACTTGATTCCGTAGAACTATGGAAGGTGCATTACACGCTCGTTGCACCTTTGCCAGGGAACTCAGGGAGCCTTTCCAAGAGAAAGGCTGCTTTCCCGAGTGGACGTGATACGCGCTTTGAGCCGCAGCCAAAACTCTCTCCCCGTTGCGCCTCTCTGCTCGACTTCTTCGCTTTATATCCTCTCGTTTACCACTAAATCACAGTTACATCGCTCGTGCATTACTTGCTGGCAGTATAAACGTTACGTTGCCTCCATACGGTCGTGCATTTTTTCTCAGAAAATAAATTATCTGCCAAATAATTGCAACTACGATACTGCTTTATGTTCTACCTACTAAATTTTACGAGCAGGCCAGCTTACTCGACAACCCACTCTATGGAACAACCCCTTTACCTTGCGACCGTTTACCATCTCCTTGATCCAAATTTCATTAAACCAACCACTCCTATCTCTCTCCTGGATCTTCTTCGAAGGATCGGTCTTAGATTTTACGAGCATCGAAGCGCAGAAGCGCGAACAATATGGACGGATAATAATGCGTGTTTTAAGTGGATCGAACACGGCTCAGAGTGGATTCACCGAAGGGTGGAATGTCCAGATTATATAACGACTCATTTCGGTAGCTCGTAACTCGAATTCGAAGGATTAATTGGGGCTGTTACTCTGTCCTGGCCAGACGGGACCCGAATCGTGTTCATTCGAGGGTACAACCCTCCCTTACGAGCATGAGGGATGCAAACGCTCTCATTCTGAGTTGCCATCGTTCACGGTTCAAACTCGACGACATCGTAAATATTGTCTTGCTTTTATGCAACTTCGAACTACCGTTACAAATTATGTTTTATGGTCCACGTGCTCGAACGCGTCGTGAAAAATCATTTTTACTGCCGCCCGAATTGAAAAGAGCTCCTCAAGTTTCATGGCCAACAAATGTCTTGTTTGAATCACCGATCTCTATGTGGAAAAGTGTCTAACAAATACATACAAGCCGAAGACATACTAGTACTGTTAGTGTTTAATAAAATAACATAAAGGAACGGGAAGTTTCAAATTGAGCATCTTTTTTTTTTCTCTTCACTGTTTATCCTTAGTATTATCTTGAAGATATTATCGGAACATATAACGAGTGCAATAGTCTATAATTTGATCTAGGGATACATCAAGATTTGAAAATACTTCTGGTACTTTTTACTGAAATTGGTACTCGAAACATTTCGTCGAAATTTGAAGTACATAATTTGTTTCTGGCTTGGATCACGTCGATAGTCCCCTGTTTAAGGAAACGCGATAACCGTTAAAGCTCGTTCGAGCAAAGGGGAGATTTTAGTGATGTTCCGGATGAATAAGGGAATGAGAGAAACACGGAGGGGGAAAAAGAGAGGAGGGGAACCGTAACGGTGTACCAGTCCGTGGCAAGGAATAGATTTAATTCCAAAGTAGATTTACCCCTGTAGAGGAGGCATAGCTAGCTGGAAAGAAAACGATGACGATAAGCTTTCGTACTCGAGTTTTTCGTCGTCTCTCACGTTGAAATTCCACGATCAAGCAAGCTATAGGCGAATAAACCTCCAACCCAGCCACTGATTCTACGGGGCGACGAAGCGGAAATCTTGAAGCTTCCATGCTCCGTGGCTCTCCTTATCCTCTATCACTTCGTCTACCTACCCTCCGAACCACATTTTTCTTCTTACATTTTTCCCTCTCTTGATTCTCGCCGACCGGAGGATATACGTTCATTTCTCGGAGCGTGTCTCACGGCAGAAACTTTCGCGAAAGCTCGGTCGTTACCGAAGAACGTTCTGCTCCCTGCTTGAATAATTTTTCGATTCGTGCGGAAACGAGCTGATTGGTACTTCGTACCCATCGACTGACGAGAAAAGTGTTCTTTATGGTGGCTAATACTTCGTTAGCAGGTACATTGATTCACACAACGATCTACAGAACGCAAGTGGATCAACAGAGATGACTCATATGAGACACGATAGACATCCATATTGGTGGAACCTAAAAAATTTCTGTATTTTGAAGTGCTTAATTGAGATTGCATGTACCACAAATATAAAAACTGTTGATACTTGATAATTGATAACTTGGATGGAAAACACCGCTGAACAAAGAAATTGAAAGGCGGAAGTTGAACGAAACGAAGAAGAAGAAACAAGCGGAGAAGAATTGGAAGGTGGACGGTGACAGAGGATGAGGATTCGAGTCGTGAGCCAAGCGAGCGACGAGCCGCTTTGTCCGGCGTCCCGGCAATCCGGAATGCGGTTTCGTCCGGCAACGAACATTTTTATTTTTCCCTCGCAGTTTCGGTCTTTTGCCCCTTGCTTTGTTCGCGTTTTCTTCTCTTTCCTGAGTTGAGTGTCCCAAAGAAAGCAGGAGATGCATGCATTCCGATGTTCCCCTAGAGAGGGATCCAGACCTGTGTTCCTATTCCTTATCCTCCTTTAACTCTTCTTTCTTATCAACTTCGTTCTTCGGATATCTATTCGTGATCCGGAAATATAAAACTCACCCTCACATAACTTTTGACATTCTTACGAGGAAATGAAAGAACCCTTTCTTGTCAAAAATGCACATGTCCTGGAAGATATCGGCAGTGAGTCCATAGAGGTTTCAAAAAGTATGTGGCTTACATTTTCGATGATCTTTTTTCGCATAAATATTGGAAGTCTTTTGAAAAATTCGATTACATTTCCAGAGGAATATCTTATGTCGATCATGGGGTAATAATAACGTTCTCAGAAATTATGCAAACGATCGTTTAGCTTGAATATAATCTCGGAGACCTAAGAAAACAATGTGACTTATATAACGAAGAATTCAGAATTAGGAATGTCACGAGGGTTGTGGGATTTATCGAGAGATCAGGTAGAAGGGTGGCATCGAGGTGGGAGCGCGAGATGGAGGGTTGGGGCCAATTAAGTGGGCAGCAAGCCGCTATCTCTCCTGGCCAGCCATGAGACTACCACGCACCTCATTATAACCTACAGGCTACGTTATAATCCTACCCGCGTTACAGTATCATTCGTAGATCTCTCTCTCGCTCTCTCTCGGACTCTCCTCCTCGATCGTTTGCCCTCTTACTCCACTCCCTCTTCCTATAGTTAGAATTCCTGTTTCGGATCCCATATAGAAGATCCGAAATCGGGACCGTTAATACGGAATTACATTCCATTAACGTCCGGTAATGGTGTTCTTACGCCTCGAAGAGCTTCAACGTAATGTAGAGTACGTGCGTAAGAGTTCCAGTAGCTCGATGAAAATGAAAGTGGCTCCGTGTTTGTACGCGTAATTGAAGTGAATGGATATAGAATGCGTGTATTGTCTGATTTTAATGTTTGTCCGTGTAATCAAGGAATGTAATTGCGCCCTAAGTTGGAATAATGGAGATTTCAAGTAAATGGAATGATTCGATGAAGTCGCTCCTTTGTGCGAGTTATCGTATTCCCTAGAAAAATTAGAATTTAATATACGTATGTGGAAGGACGCATTGTTTGGTATTTTTCATAATCTCCCTATAAAAGTAAATCTGCTCGATAGCAAATCTGATTGTAATGAAATCGTCCTTGGTGAACACGAGTTATTCCTACAGAATTCATATCTAGCCAGGTATAAAATCCTGTATTTTGAAAGATATGAAGGGAGCACATGAGTACATCTCATTCTCTGTGCCCCTCCGGTGGTGCGTGCGTTTCCTCTTTGTGAGGCTTTAATTAAAAATATTAATAATGGCACCCTGCTCCCCCCCCCCTCTATATATATATAGGCGGAAGAGAAAATACCGACTGGCGGACAACAAATGAGTTTGGCGCAGACAACAATGGCCACCGTATGTGAGTAATATTCGTTCGAATATTAAACCACGTTCTTTTTTTCATCGCTTGTGCAATAACGCTCCTAGATAAAAGCATGAACTACGTTAACAATAAAGTGACCCACCAGGCTTTGTTTCGCTTTGAAAATTATTGCGAGGTCTAACCGCGTATTGGTGCGGGCTAATACGTCGGGCGATGCACAGCAATAAAGAAGCAAAACTAAATTTGATCTAATCATCTACATACCATCCACGAGCAAACCTTGCATGAACTTTTATGTCAAACTCCGACAAAATTAATGCATACGTTTAATATCGCAGATAACATCTGAAATCAAATTACGTCCAATTTACTGGGACGCTGAATTTTTGCCGGTTTACGGAAACATAAATTTCGTATGCTTTAAAATGTCTTTACATAAGGGATATAGTGGTTTGCGTACACTGAACTTTATAAGAAGCAGGTAAGTATTGAGTATTTTTCTTGATGATTTCTTTCAAGATGTTACAATAGAAAATATTTTTTGCTGTTTGGAAATTGGAATGTGTATTCTTAGCAAGAAGAAAATTGAAGATGTCTGTCAGTGTAAATATAATGCAACTGAATCTGACTGCTATTTGGTATACACTTTTATGATCCGCTGAATCTGTTATGCAATCTAAATACCAAGCGGAATAAATAGGGAAGGACTTTTATTTCAGTAAACTAGCATGACAGAGAAATGAACCCATCTTTTGCATTATAAATAGAATATGCTATAACATACATTCCTGTTTATGAAATAAACAAGATATTTTGGCACTGACATGAAATTTTAACTTTTTATTGTTATACGGCACATTCTATTTTAAGTAATAAATTAATGAATTAATAGACGAATGAGCCTTTACATATAAGTTTAGTGTAATAATGTAGCCTGGAATGACTCCAATGTCATTCACACGAAAATGACTACGCGATGAAGATGACCCATATTTCAATGACTATCAGATATCGATTCCACTTTCTCGTGGTAATTGAGAGTTCGGATCAGTTTGCTTGCAAACCATTCATTCTATTTTGAGAGATAGGTCGAGTGGGGCATTTGATTCATAATCGTTGCTCGAAGAATGCATGTCGATACTTACGAATGATTACCCGTCGATTTAACACAAGCGCTTAACTTCGGAGCTTAAATATTCATCAACAAATCTTCACGCTGCATCAATTATTCAATAAATTGAAATGAAACCCAGAATTCTTATCTTCTACATGGCTATTATTACTATTCTACACCATGCTCCATTTATAAATGGTTCTCAGAAAAGAAAAGAAACGAGAACAACGAAGTCGGAAATGAAAAGAGGAGGGCCGGGAACTTAATGATTAGCGAAACGATGAAGGTCAGGAAATCGCATTGTTGTAACGAGTGGTTCCATCACCATTGTTTCTGATCTTCACCCTTCCTTTCATCCCTTAGTCTATCTATCTCTGTCATACCTCTTTTAGTTCCTAGAAAATACCAGAGATCGCTGATTCGAGAGCAAGGATACTGTTGCAGCCTCCTCTCACGTGTATACTCGAATATACCCTCTCACGTGTATCGGTATATCCAGCACAAACGAAGAGAAAGAGTGGGCCGGATATAGATACGCGAATATCAAAACACGTAAGTGTACGTACACACTGGAATACGAATGTATGAAGCATCCCTTCACGAGCAGGTCCCCTCCACACAGTAACAAAGACAAGAGCAATAACGGTAACACAACAACACACAATACGACGCAAATCCGTTGTCGGAAATACGTGCCCCGAATCTTCATAGAGAACAGGATACGATATCTGGTTCCCTGCCTTTGCCAGTTTTCTAAACCGTGGTCAGGTTCCGCTTGCTCAGCCTATCGATACCGATTACGTGATACTACTCGTGGATTCCTATCACGAAGAGGGTTCGAGAGAATCCGGATTAATACTCTTCTCCATTGCTCATTCACCTTTACCGTCTGCTACTCTGGCCAGGAATTCTGGCAGATTTGAGGTTAGGGCCAAGGAAGGAGGTAAACGGTATGACGGAAGCGAGGGATTCCTTCTTAAAAGAAAGATTTAAGGATCCTGCTATGTCGGAATGAAATTTGATGACTGATTTATGTCGCGTATCCCGCGGCAAGCGGCGCCGCGCGCGAGCATGTTTTGAGAGTTAAGAGGATTTTGGGATTATGGATAATTGATAACCATCCGGAGTGGTGCCCGGGCGTAAATCAGATTAAAATAAGAAACTAGACTGGAAAGGATACATTTTTCAGGTTGGTAATTTATTTATATTTTTTTAATACCGTATTACCCGAAGGAAATTGCACTTTGCAAACATAAATTCTTGACACGATGGACACGATGATTTTATTCTTAAAATGGTTTTTTCATGGTACCCGGTGATAATTTAAAGACGAAAATGAGAAATCGTGTTTGTAAAGGAGAATATCATGGTTCTGAGTATATATAGGTCAATGCAGAGACGTCAGGATGGCTGGTACGGTATTACTATTCCGTCTGATTTTCTGGACGACGAAGTGGGATAGATGCAGAAATTGCTCGAGGATATCTTTCGAGTATTCGGCTCTGAGTAGGTCGTAGCAAAGATAGAGGTAACACGTTCACAAAGTTTTAATGATGTTTATACAGAGCTTTCGCGGTGCTTTAACTACAGAAATTAACACCTTCGATCGTCATGTCGTGACTCTTCATCTCGAAATATGTACAACTTAATAGAATTAATCAACGGAAAAAATTCTTTCAGTCTTAAATCTGATATTTTATCTGTAACTTAAAAAGTTGCATTTATTAGATCGTGAAAAAAAATAGACTCGGAACAAAAGCAGCAGACGTCATAAAATATGTATAAGAAAAGGCAAATCTGATATCTAGTAAACTTACAATTGATTTTTCTGGTATATATCGCCATTTAAAATGTAAATTTTCCCGATATTCAGACTGCGGCATCTCACGTTTTCCCATTTCCTTGAACGCGTATTCTTATAGTATGTTCTTTCGTCTTCAATACACCAGCTTTTCCAAACAGATAGGAGAAATACCCTTGAACTTGCGTTGCTTTTCATCCCTGATTAACTTTGATTCTAAATATGTAATGTATAATACGTATTTTTAGGGATATTTCCTTTGTATTTATATATACCTACTTTTTAAAAATATTGTACTTCTTCATTCATATTGCAACAAATCAAAATCCGTATTATATCAATTTATATTAGCAGCACAGTTCTTTTGATTTAATTGAGAAAGCTCTAAATATAGTGTTCTTCTTGCACGAACAGTTAACATATATATATATATATAAAAAAAATATAATTCATAGAATAATAAAGTAATATTAAATAATAATTTACTCATATGAAACATAATAAGCCTCACATCATAATAAGAAAAGAAAGACACGAGTAACTTCGATTACGCGCGACGACCTCATTATGAAAGTTCAGCGAACAATTAATGTTATTAATGAATACAACAGCCAGAAGAACTTTTTGACGTTAGCGCAAGCGGAGGGTGTCGGTGTTTCGACAGATTAATTTATGGTTCGGGAACTCGGAGGTGGATGTTAAGTAAGCCGTGGTAACGAACGACTTGATATTAAATACGTGCTGAAGCGGAGAGACTGTCCCATGCATGCACAGTAGCATGAAACCATGTTCCCTTGCACACCTACGGAAGTCTATGCCTTTAAACAGGTTGTAATATGTTCTGTGCAGAACATTGTGAACCATGAACGCCTGTAAAACTTTATTTGCAAAATAACATGTCTCGAGTATTCGACGTTTTAACAATTTTCGCTGGAAACTGTTGTTAAAATACCTGCATTAGTCACGTAGATTTCTATAGTCGTTTTCAAATGTTGAAAGTTCCTATCGAGGAATGGTATATTAAAATAAGAGTTCACCGTATTAAATGCACGGGAAATTCGCATAGAAACGTACGTTCCATCGACTAAAGGATTTCTGGTCTACGACCACGTTTCACTTGCATTTATACATCCGCATGCTGCTGGAGACAATAATATTTTACGACACTCCGTTCGTTCACCTCCAAAAAATCTCATACGCGGAATTAAACCAGATATCAGTATTAAAATTCATACCGGTTCTTATATTCTTTCGAATTTAGTTTGGCTCAATCAGCGCGCGAGGTAAACTTTATATGCTGAATTTTATAGTTTCCGTTTCATTAGGAGTACCAAGTATTTTGTAGAGAATATAAAAGATTCATGATAGCATATAATAAAGAGTGTTATTTTAAAGTTAGAATATAAGTAAACAGTTATGATGTCCTTTTTGTGCGTTACTATATGCAGTGTTACAATCAGATACTATGTATAAGGTGTTACGAGTCGACTCCCCTTTTGGGATAAGGATAACAAAAAATGTTGGGCACGTGGTTGATTATGCAGATTTTTGTATTCATGAAGGCCCAGGAAATATATATGAAAATAATATTGGCGGATCGTGAGGAATAGAAGCGTTGCACCTGGAAGTTCGTGCATAGACTCTGGTTCATTTGAACCTTCCCTAAGGTAGGTTGGAACTTGCCAGAAAGTTGCCGCGTTATTTCTCCTCCAAGCGATATTCTCGTTACCTGGCCATTCGCACGTGACCAGGAGTTTTAATCCGGGCATTTTTATGAGACCGTTTTTACGGCACACGATTCTCGCATCTCGCGACGAAACGTCTCTATCAGAGGTTCATGGAAATTTGAAGTGAGCCCAGCACATGCCACGATTCGCACGAACCCCTTTACGCTCCTCTTTTTTACCTTTCATCCTCCGCATCCCCCGGATTCGATGCACTTCCACCCCGTATGTGACAAAAATTGAAAGTGGTTTACGAGAAATGAGATAGCATTTTGCTCGCACGTGATGGACGTAGTTCGTTTGAATGCATTTTGACAAATGCATTTTGCTTTCCTTTGCTTCGCTTCACCCCGACGGTTTCTAATAAAGGAATTCATGCGATATTATGTGAAATATCAGAATACCATTTGATAACAATACAGCTAGTTACAATTATATAGACGTCTTCTGTAATTAAGCTTTTGGCGTATTAACAATATTCTCACGCGCAGTACTTAGACTATTCCTTCGTACAGCCATTAGTATGAGCTGGTAGTACGAAATAGTTTGTAGACAGACAATATAACGAGAGCAGAAGCTTTAAACTACAATTACATAAGCACGTTTCTCAGGTTCTACAGTTCCTTGATGACTTGCTTAATCATTGACATTTCATCGGGAATTATAATAAATATTCGAAAAGTCGTGATATTTTTGAAACAGCTAAGCACGTGATGAATTAAGAATTAAATATGGTATTTATTAATAATTATGCACAACTATCCTTTTCCGAATAACTCATACAATAAAACCTGTAACATTACAACTATCAAAGCGGTCAGAATGTCTGATCTGCAATTTATAATAAAATACGTATTGTTTTTTGTACATAACCTACATTCAGTCGTAATTTATATATAAATAAATTTGTAAACTATAACTGAGAATATGTTCGGTAATTTCAGTGTTAATACTCAAGATAGATAATTACAAGAGGGATTAAACAAAATCAATGTAGCATGACACGGATCATGGTATGTATTGGTGAATTCGTGACACGCACAAAATCTGGTGATATATCGGAAACGGTTTACCAATGCTTCTCTGGAGATACATATAAAGTTTGCGTTGACGTTCCACTGTAACCAGTAGCTATGTATTGCGGTTAAAGAGTTATTAGTCCATTATATCGGACGAGTCCATTGCCTATTTGTCATGAGCATTGACAAAATATTACCTTATGAATATACCATTAATGTTACTGGCATCCGTAATAAATGCATAAATTCAATCGATTATTGTTAGAGATTCATTCGGGTGGTGCATGCTTGGCCAGTGATTAAATTATGGCTTCGACTTGAAGTGAAACTGATTTCACCGGCTGAGATAGTGTGCGACGAACAGTAATGAAGACAGATAGAGATAGAGAGAGAGAGAGAAAGAGAGCAGGGGAGCCTGTGGTGGGATGGGACAACAGGCTATCTGCAATTCAAATTTCAACCCCTTATGCTTACACCCCATTCGTCCTTTTGCATCTGACCTCCTCCACCCGGGGATTTCAAATTAAATGAATACAGATACACAAAACTGATACGTTTCAACCTTTTGACTCATTTCGGGGGGTGCACGAGATGAGTATATATCGTTGATTTACTTCACGAGAAACCTAGTATGATGATTATAATTTCCATACTGTTTGAGTCTGTGATCAAAGTGGGCGCATGATTTTCTATTACTTTCTTTTGTCGGTTAAATTACATTAATTACATTAATTATATTGAAGTTGGGTTCGTTAAGACCTCATACAATAATTTCCAGCAATTATTTGTTGACTGATGAATGTTTCAATCGTTTATATTTGTGCCAAGCTTTCTTTCGGTTTGATCATTAAATAATATTTATCAACTCTCATAAAATTCTTGGTTACACGATGTGGAACAGGTTTGACAATGCAAAATAAATTCACACGGAGAATGAACATCGTCGATAAACTATCGGATCGTTAAATCCAAGAGTGGTGTCGACGAATCGTCTGCATGTTTAATAGCTTTACATAATAACTCTTTCATGCATTAGCCGTGGCGAGCGGACGTTATGGCGGGGCGCGTTTTTCTCATGGCTTTTTAAAGCGTCCCAGCACGAAAAGGGAAATCTATTATTTATGCGAGGGTGACCCGACGGTTTCGGAGAGTTAATGTTTCTGCCAGTCGATTAATCCTTCGTTTGAAAATTATAAGAGGTCCCACGGCAGTGACGACCCGTGAAGAATCGTGGGGTGCATATTTGAGCGAGTGTTCGACGGTGAGCACCATCTCCAATTTTTTATTCACCTTGAAACTTCACGGTTCCTTAGACATCCCCTGTGAATTCCATGATAATCGAACCTCCTGTTTCGGACACTTTAACTTACAGTGCTTCGAGGATAAATATTCTATAAACGGATGCGAGCCACAATGAAAGCAGATCCGCCCAATCAGATACAAAAACAAAATCGTTCCTATTTCTAAATAGGTATCGTTGTTACACAGGTAAGATTCATCAACTAATATTTACACGTAAAATCACGGCTTTCTGATTAAATGGATAACAAAAAAGTTACACGAATAAATACAAAAAAGAGTTTTTGAAAAAATGTAGTTAATGAATTTTATCTGTATAGGAATGATATTTGCAAACTATTTATATTTAGAGCCCGTTATATTGCATTGTATTACAATAAATCAGGTTATCTTTGATTAATTAATTAATTTCGTTTACATACTCGTAGGTATTAAAGAAACGTTTAAGCATCATTATACGACATTTTAATGCAAACAACACTTTTAATGTAAAATGTTTTATAGCATAATAATAATAATAGCATATAAGCACCATTCATAATTTAATAATGCTTAAATCATAGAAATCACTCGACTCTTTATACTTTACTGTACAAAGTAAAAGCCAAGAAGAGTAATTGGAAAAATGGAACATAATGACAAAGTAAGTTTTGTTACGGATTAATACGCTTGAAGTTTAACTAAACCTAATTATTTACTTATGAAGACTATACAAAGTAAAAGCCAAGAAGAGTAATTGGAATAATGGAACATAATGACAAAGTAAGTTTTGTTACGGATTAATACACTTGAAGTTTAACTAAACCCAATTATGTCCACATGAAATTATAATCTAATATTAACCCTTTGTACTCGAAAGGCGACTCTCAGTCGCCATTCTGTTCCTTGCGGTAATTCGAGTGGCGACAGAGATGCGACAGTAAGATGTCTCACTTATCTTTTATTATTGAATTTTAAATCAGCGACAACTGGAATAAATCCTAATGTCGCCTCTTAATCGCCATTCGAGTTGGCGCACTAAACCGAGTGGCGGCTGAGAGTAGCCTCCGAGTGCAGAGGGTTAATTATAATAATATACAAAGTTTTCCGAACGACGATATTTTCACCTCATAATTCCAATTAAAAAGTTATATAATATAATATAATATAATATAATATAATATAATATAATATATTATTATTATTATATATGTATATTTAATATAAAATTCATACATGAATACGATTTAAGAGTAGAAAATCAAATTTATTATTTGTGCCACTGTTTTAAATTTTATGGCTCGCCTGCAGTGTAAAAACACGTCCAGATTTTCCAAACAATGCAGAACATTTCATCATATTTGCAGTCTCAGCAGTATTGAGTTTAACATTTAACCGGTTATCGTTCGATTAAAAGTTCGATTTGATCGTAAAACCAGAGTTGATCGATGCATAGAAAGGATTGACTTGTTAGTATCTAGGAGTACAATGTCGTGTCAGAACATTTTCCCGAAGCTTGTTAGCCAGCGAGTCTAACGACCTGTCGGAATGGGGGTAGGTTTTACCGAAGGAATATCGCTCGATTTGAAATTCAATGCATAAATTACGATATGCGTGACAGAAAAGTAAGAGTACGTCGATCGCCTTACCTCGCGAAAAAGATTGCGCGCATTATGTGAAAACCTTACCCAAGTTACTAGCTATTCTGTTCTGCTACAAAGCCATTCAAGAGTTTTTACGATTTCTACTTAAATATGAATGGCAGCAGAGGTACATCCGAGGAATACGAATTCATCACAATTTCCAGACTCATTAATTGAAGATTATCCTCATTCACGTGAAATTAAGGAGACATTTTAATATAATTACTTCCCATTCAAATAAATTAACTTAATGCTTCTGTAAGATTGTATAGAATACATACTTCCATTGCATTCTACCAGGCTTTCCAATGATTACTGTAATATACATTAGCTCTAAGTGCTGGTAATTTTCTGGTAATTTATATCCCTCATAAAGAATGAAATATTTTCTATCAAAATTTAGTACAATAATTGAATTTCACTAAAATCTTTGAAAAAACCTTTGGTGTACATGCGATCCTCGCGTACATCATGTCGCTGTTATTATGGATGCTGTATAAAGAGTTGTTAGCAGGAAGAACTAATAAGTTCAGCTTCAATTCATTTCCTACCACGTATATGAAAAAAGTCAGGAGAAGATGATGCTCATAAAGTGGTAAAAGAAAACATTTTTTAATACTGGACCACGGTATGACTTCAGTGGTAGTGATACCTTATATCTTTCCACGTAAGTGAAATAAGAATTTTCTAACATAAATCCTTTATAACCAGCCATGTCTCTGTGACAGTATCGAATCAGGCAATTCAATTTCCACCTTTTTTTCACGAGATCTTTCTTTTGACACAGTACTTTGTACCTTATTAAGGCGAAACGAACGAGCGGGATGGTAAACTCAATCTAGAAAAGAAACAAGATCCAAGTAATCCGAGAGTAAGGAAGTAACATACCTGAAGGAAGAGAGATGGTTCCTTCGAAAATAACGAGATGGTTCGCGTGACAAACAAAGCGGACGCAGAGCCGTAATCATCGCGTAATGATAAACGAAATGGAGTTAATAATGGGAATGATAATAGAGCCAATCTCATGGGATCAAGAGCGCCACATACTGAACATAAATAATGGCGGTAATGCGGATGCACCACGGGGAATCCGGTTAATAACATTTTTCCGTGCAGGGATATTGTAGACTTCCACTCTTTCGTTCTAACTCTTCCATGTTGCATGCTGGCACTTATTCAGTATTTAGTAACACCTGATACGTTCTCATTAACTAATTGTACACAACTATCGTCGATCCTCCGTGGAGTACTAATGGATAATTTTCATATGCGATCGAATTGATTTCATTATTAATCAATTTGTATTTAATATCTCACATATTTAGCAACGGCAGCTAATAGTCGAACCAGGCAACATTAATGGATGTAAATATGTGTTTATGAAAAAATTAAACGCATTAAAGCTATACTATATTCTACATATTGTGCATACGTTACCTGAAGTAATGTAGATATAATAAAACTCATAAATTGTAAAATATATTAAAAATTCAATGTTGCTAGAATGATATTTGCCAGTCATATAAAGTCAATTTTTATTACGAAGCATCGAGTGCAATAATTTCAATGAATTTTATCTTTTTAAAAAGCAGATGTTGACTTGCATTGATTACATTCCATTTCTTTGAATGAACCCAGTGCTTTACTTGTCAATTGCATTTTTATTATTCTTCGATTAACATAAGTAATATCACTTAGTTTTAATTAATAACGTTCAGCAAATACCTGAGGCGTCGAGGCTCATCTTAATTACAGAGTAGACAAGTTGATTACAATGTGACACTTTGAGGAAGACATTTAACAGGACTCGTCTGAGGTGGAAGCGAATGACTTGCACGAATAAACTATGCGCATTATCTAAGACGAAAGCGTGAATTTCGCAGCCGGTGTTACGATAACAAAACAACGAATATCATATTCCGACAGATAGTCGATCCTCGTGTCAAGATTAAAACTTCCGATTATAAAATCCCTCCTTTTTGTTCATTCTTATCAACCGCCAATCTTATTCGCAATTCAGTTAAAGTGGAAAAATGCAAATCAGATACTCCGAGGAGTGTCAAGTATTCCGACGATTCATTCTAATTAATGCTTTTTCGTTATCTCTCATTGTCGCGAATAAATATGCTGTAATTAGTTACATGGTACCGGGGTACCGTGTAAAAAAGTGAGGATACGACGCGTGTATTGTATTAACATCGAAAGGAAGTTATTGTTATTCGAATGCGAACGCACTTTCGAAGGAGGGGAAGCATGAATTTTGAGCGCACTCTGCATGCCACCCGTAGCGAATGAAGTAAGGTTTTCAGTACGTCCATAATAAGGGCCTCCAGGCCGGGGGCCCTGTGGAGTTTCTTTAACACTTGTGCCTGTCAACTACACTCCCAATTCTCTACCATGAGTTATTCAGCAAATTAGATGTAATAAATGTTCCCGAGTCAACGCACTCGAGCTTCGCAAACTACAAAGGGGTGCTGTTAATTCACTCGTAGGCGTAACTTTTGATCGAACTATTTTCCATTCGGTTTCAACTCTCAGCCCGTTTTTCTCACGCAAATGACACATCATTTCTAATTTTTTAACTTGTATCAGATCTACGTAGTCATTTTCCGCTCGAAGGCTATTACGGAGGCAATAGAATCAAAGAATATTATTTATTTTTCAATAAAATCACCCTTGATTTCAATACATTTTTTAGAACGGCTAATTAACTTTTCTATGTCACTGAATAAATAATTTTAATTCTTGTTTTTAAAATGTTATAAAACCGCATATTTGTTGGAATATTTAAATGAAAAATATTCAAGTTATTTATCTAGTATCATGTACAGATTTAAATGGACAAATATCTAAGCAAATCTGAATGATTGTTAAATATTATTCGGATTACTAATAATATAATAGAATAAGACAGGTAATCGAGAGAGTATGAAAGAATTTCGTTTTATCTATACTAGTTTCCCGACGATTTAATTAAGTGTATATGAATTATGCAAAAATGCGAAATCTTCTGATAGTCAAACAGGCTCGTAATACAAGGTATTAAGATAAGTATGACGTTTCCGTTCTTTGTAATGTGTAAAATATATGGTGGAGGGTTTACCCTTATCACTACTTCATTAGAATAATTTAACACTTTGCTGATGTCAAGGAATGGCAGACGTTTAAGAAACATTACTGCATGTAATTATTATGCGAATGAAGCTACATTGTAATGCAGTCAAATCAACATAAAGTTGACCGTACCATAATTCCTCTGCATGTAAATATCAATGAGATATAATATTTAAAACTTTCATTTTTAATGCGGTTTCTAGATTATTCTTTTTTAAGATGGATTTTAAATAGTCTCTATTTTAAATAAAATTCAAATATTGGTGTCACAATAATCATACACGTATCTTATAATAAGCTCAAAGACCAGGCTCAGAAATAAGCCGAAATAAATTCAAAGTCTAGTAACTTACATCGCTTACTGAATTATGGCCAATCGAGAATTACCATGGAAATTGTATGTTTCTCAGCGGCGAATTATAATGTGAGTCAACAATGCGGATTTGCAAATGTCCGAGGACGCCAATTCGATGAACGGCATATGGTGTGAAGCAGTTCGGTGACAAGTATCTGTGCATGGTCAGACGTTTCGAAAGCAGAGGATCGTTCCGGGTATACACTATGCACTGGCATTAATACTGTATGTGGGAACGATGTGCGTGCTTGCGTAAGTACGTACCATGGGTTGACATTAATCAATCCATGCATTGATCAGAGCCGCAATGTCTGCGCTATTATATGCATGATGCACCCTTCCATGGATCCTATCCCGCGTATTAAACGTTAACGTACTACCTCCTAGTGTCGACTGTGTTTTTGGACCGAGAAACGCTGAATATATCGGTGTGTCAGTTCATAATGAAATAATAGATGAGCAGCAATGTCTGGGATAATAACGTATTGTCAAAGGGGTCTAGGGATAAATAGATTTAGTGTGATAACGATGGATACCTAGTTACTAGCCAATATTATACCACTGCCGTTAAGATGTCATACCAGTGACTCGATATGCAAACCGAATGAGACTTAATTGACGGGAAATCTATTTCAGTATCCAACTTAATACTACTCGATACAATACCACGCTTATTTACGATTGGTGTAATTAAAATCAATTATTGTAATTGCGATAAGACATGATTGAATATTGGGTCGAGAATTAAACTGGCGCTTCCGGCGATATATTGTATGATATTGTATTCTAATTATATAGAATTTCATGGTAACGTTGAATTTCTGGCGTTAGCAATCAAATTTGTGTTACAGACAGACCGCGCTATTTGCAATAGTAATGTATTTCAAGCGTCGGTTTATCGGAAGGAGGATTTAGGATAATTTCGGCTTATCTGAAGGAAATGGACGCGCCAGTGGTGACAATAAATCCAATGTGCACGCATTAAGCTTTAATGGGCCGGTACGGATAAAGAAACAAAAAATTAGGCAGCCAACGCGATTAAACGAAAACAATACTCATTAAATTCCTTGTACAACACAGTACGAACCGTTCAGACTTTAGTCATAATTTTTTACTAATCAAACATGCGAATTTATAATAACAAGTAATTTTCTAATTTCTAATCCTACCTTAGCCGGCTTACTTTACCGAATAATATACTCCATTCTTGAAAGAACAATGAGCCAACAAATTGTAGATAATCCGTGAAAATTAACCTGTTAATTGGGAAGCCCTGTCAAAAAATGACATCACATGGTGCTTTCAATTCAACAACAAAATAAATCCGTGCGACTTATTTTGTAATTACGACGAATAAATGGGTTTGACTGTTCATTACTAAAATTTAAACGTATCGAAATTTGAAAATTATGAGCGGGTACTTGTAATTTAATTCGTAACCTTCGAGATAAGTGTAAATTCTAAATAAAATCATGTTGACAAAATATACTATAAACACTAACATACCACTTACGTTAGTCAAAATGCATTGAAACGTTTTGAGATCGAAGTGTAACGTATCTAAAGACTCACATTTGAGTTATGCGGGTTCTGGTAAAGAATCCCAAAGACTCACATGTGTGTCATCCGTTTCGAATGTATTAATATCATAGTTCAGATAGTGGCACTAAAAATTCGTCCCTGAAGAGTTTCACATTCTTTGCAAAGGATTTATTAGAAGTGCGAATGTGTTACCAGGTTCAACATATCTTGATAGCTCGAATTCGTTTGTGATTCTTCTCAAACTCTCTTAATTGTTTGGGGGGATAAACTTTGACACTCTATTAATAAAATCGGCCATACCTCTCACGGTTTCTTAATCGATTCTTGTCTAGAACTGGCTTCGGACGGAAGAGGATGTAGAAAACGTCCGAGGGATGCAATGGGAAAAGGGATGAAAGGATTACGCGGATACGTTAAGCCTCAAGAATCTCCCTTCGCGCCTGGTTATACCGACGTCCACCCACCTGTCCGTCTCGCCGTGATACCCGTCTGACAGAGGAAGGGAAACACGGAGATGGATATTCCGCTAAGAAATTTTCTATGGCTATGCACCTCCGATATATCAGTTTCTATGATAGCCCTAGGATCAAAGAGAAATCTTCACTACGAACTAGAGATCCTACGAACTCTCACTTCATCGCCATTTTCTACTTCAAACACAATATAATAAATTAACAAAGAGAATTCTACTAGAAGTGCAGGCAGGGATGTACACCATCGCTCAAAATTGTTGCTGTCTTAATTACCAGGGATAAGCTAATTAGGAATAAAATAATAGCAAAATAAGCAAACTAGTAGTCATTGATATTAGTATTTGTTATCATTTTATAATTGTAAACAGTAGATACGAATGCATATCCTTTTTCATAACCAAAACCTGCAGACTTCTTAAACTCTGTTGTCGTTCAAATACTTTTCAGTGGTAATGTTAATATAAATGGCTTGCTGTTTCAAATGTTTGATTTCGTAAATATCGAAATTTCAGTTATAAAAAACTTTGAAAAACTCTGTACCTCGCGTACGTGGAAATGTTTGTTAATGAATTATACCTCTATAACAACGATATATTGTTGTTATATATGTTTTGCAACTTTTCCATTAAGAAGTGGAAGACTTAAAAAAAGGTAAGAAGAATCTTTTGTATTTTGCTTTGGATTTACGTCTGTTTGAAATTTAGTGGCGCATGTATTGTAGATGCCCGAAAGAGGAAACTTCTGTCATCCCTTCGGATAAATCTTGGAATATTTTCCATTAAGATTTGGCAGATTTAAAAGAAAATGGAAAGTTGAGTTTCCTACAGTTTTAAAATGTATGGAACATGAGTCTGTAAGTGTCCCATAAATAAATGATTATACTAAAAAAGAATTAAACCAAAGGTATATTTATTTAAATTATTCATATTCAAAGCAACTTACTAATTCCTCGAACTCATCAGTTACGATCATAATCATCCTGGCATACTAGGCGCATTTGATTCGTCGCATCACGAAATATATTTTCTCTACATGCTTTCATATCGCATGAAAAAAAACAGCAGGGACATGTATTCGTTCTAATCATCGGTACTTTTCGTAATGCCAAATACTTGCAACGTGCGTAAAGTGCATAAGTAGTTAGGCCATTACTACAAACGAGTTATAACCATCGTTTGAAGAACGCAATTGCTTTAATGGCTAGGGGGATTAAAAAAGTCTCAATGGAAGAATAATCATCCTCTTCACCGAGAATACCACGAAATTTTTCAATAATGAAGGAAATAATTATGTTCTTTATTCCCTTTAGCCAAAGGAAAATGTTTATGCTTCTACTAATTTTCTAAATACACGGTCATTATCGGTTTCAATTCTTGATAAGGAAAAACATTTATAGATCGAGGAGGAAAAACATGCATTAAATCATCCGTCACGCTGCTCGGAAAGGTAGAATTCGGTAAATTCTTAAAGGTGATCGGCGGGGAAATTTGAGTGAGTAAACCAAGCAAATATCCGGAGGGCCCTAAGGGTGGAGAGGTAAATCGGGTTCAAATCAAGTGGCGGTAAATGCCTGAAGCAGTCTAAGGCAGGATCTACTAGGACGAGAGGAGAGATCCGAAGAGAATATCCTCCCGGACAGAGAAGATCGGAACGAGAAAGGGATTGAATGTGTGCGTGCATCGAAAGGAAAGACGCGGATAGCGAACGACAAGGTTAGAGGAGAGTGTGAGGAAGTAAGAAGAGTTGGCGTGGAGCTCTCCGAGTAAACTCCTCTTTTTCTTTAGCTTTTTCCCTGAGAGTCTGCCTGGGCGTTTTCTCCGATCATATTTGCATTTTAGTCATGAAATTTGCCTCGGGACCCGTTATATCCGTTTACTTCACCGACTCACTAGCACCACACATGCTATCTTATTGGCCCCTTTAAACCATTCCTTCATCGTTATTGCTGTCGTAGCAGTTTATCGTCTGACAATATTCCTCTTATTTATTCGCCTATAATATCTACTACCCCTGAAAGGCGTGAATATGAAATTCGATACAAATGCTAGTTTACGATGTAGACAAATATGAGGAATAATCCTCCTCGATATTTCTGCGCCGATAATGTAAATATCGTAGATTGAAATAGAGGAATATATTCAGCAAACACTATTGTCTCAAGCTTTATTCTGAAAGCTTTTAAGAATATGTAAATGATCGTTTACGATCGATATAATTTCAAATCGTGTACAAGATAACAAATTGATTCTACGTAGAGAGCCTGGAAGAAATGATAACAGCACCTGGAGGACAATGCATTGTGTGAGTTTAGTCAACCGAGAATAAAAAGATCGAGCTTTCGGCGCTTATCGGTGTCGGCGGAGACACTGATAAAATAATTTGACGGTGCCTGGGTGCGGATAATGGGCGGGTAGAACTGAAGGTGAAAAGAACGTGGAGGAAGGAAGGGAGTAGATGCACAATAGAGAAACGATCCCCATTGTGCCGAACGGCTTTACTCTGCTTGGGTTCACGGGACACGCGACTGATTTTTACTCCTGAATAAAATTATGATAATAACGAAGGCAGCCAGACCCCTCCTGCTATGCGTTCCTGTTCACGGAGTTGGCTTTGTTTCGGCGGCTTTTTTCCTTACCCTTGATTTTTTCCCTCCGAATAAACGATAAGGTCCTAGACGATCAACGAATTAGAGGCACGCAAACAAGTAGACAGTTTCAGGAAGAAAAGCGGAGTAAACGGAAGAAAGCGCTTACAACTTTTAATAAGAGATACCGAACAAATCAAAAGGGAATTAATTGCTTGTTTACTTTGATTTTTTCATTGTCTAAATATTCTTTTATATGTTTATTTCCATTTCTTTCGAAGGAAATTAAGTTTTACAACTTCTTTTATCATAATTTCCAGTCTGTTACTATTTGTGGATTTAAATTAATAGTTACACGTAGTACTGAATACATGTGCGGTCCTCGATGAGCACATGCAACATAAATTACGATAAATTCATTCTACTGGTAATTCAGAAGCTTATTTATCAACTTACTCAGCGATTTACTAATATTTACTAATAGCTCATAAACGAAACATTTAATAAACATTCCAATAATTTGCACGGGCATAATTGTGCATACTTAGCCGAGGTTAGTTAATAAACTAAACCGATACCTTTTATTGAACGATCGTCAACCACGTCGAACTCTGTTAAAACGAACGAATACATACAACGAATACAGATAAAGAGGCACGGAAGAGATAGAGAGACAATATATTTATTCTAGTATTCTAAAGCCGAGGCAGACGGAGAAATAGGGAACGTGGCCAATAATTATTTGTATTTGAACAATGCCGTCGCAGCTTGATTACTAATGAAATTGTCATTTTCAATGATAGCGGCGTAATGGTAGCGAAACTAGTGGCTCGTTGGTACTTTATACAAATGCAGGATGCGTTTTACCTCGGTAGACCGGAACGAATGGCGAGGGGATCGAGGGGATGGTGTGTGGAACTCTAACCGGTGTTCATGCTAATAAATGTACAGGCATTACTGTTTTCATTGTCGGTAATGCTTATCATATTAATTAAGCAATACATTCGACGGATGTTTATAAAGTCAAATTCATTAAAACCGGTCGCGCGATAATGCAACAAAACAATCTTATTAATTGGAACGCGTATCTAAGCATGTTGAATATACTGATTGATAAAAATTTGTTTTTCTTGTAGGATGTTAAAAAGTTGTCCCGTTGAATAATTAATGTGAAATGTATGTATTCAATATTCGTTGAAATACATACATATGTATATATTCAATATTAGAAATGAAGAATGAAAAGAAACGAACTTCTGATAATAGAGTAAATTGTTTTGCCGGTTACAAGATACCTTAATCAGGATTTCTAATTAAGCATGCCAGTGTATAGTGGAGACTGTTGTAAAACGCGGATAGTTTTTCTTCAACTCGTTAAAATATGTTCGTTTTATTCCGGGGTTTTAACAGTGCTACCAGATATGCAGTCCGAGCGAATTATCCTTGAAAATTAAGTCACGAAGTAATTACTATTTTTATCAAAAGCACGCACGGAATAAAGCCGACTTATCAACCGGCCAAGAATTTTCCAGAGGTTGCCTCTACGAACGCACGTGATAACGTTCCAGTCCGTTAATGAACTTCAACTAAAAACTACCCCGGCTAGTGCTCTAATCGCGTAACGTTATACCATCCTCATTAACCTCGTTAACACTGTTAACTTCATTAAGCACAAAGCATTGTTACTCTTTCCACCTGGACTGCAGCCTTGTAAAAATGCAGGAAGGAAGTAACAAGGAAAGAGCGAATTAACGTGCGCCAAGGGATGAAAAATATACCGGTATAAAGGCATAAAAATGCGTAGGTACGTGGATTTCCGGCCTTTCTTGCGGGTATATATGCGCGTGGCATAAGGCCCACCGACTTCCAATCCCAATTACTCTTCTAACGGATAATGGCCGGATAGTTGGCAGTAAGCCTGGGCTCGCCATGGCGGCCGATTAATTGAAAGGTAAACTTACCAGTCGAGTATGGCCAGACTTTCGAGAGGGCTGCAGGGAAACACGGGGCGACTAAGTGAGAGGTATTGCCGGAAAGGGCGAATCAACCAGTCAAGAGGAGGATATAGACCTTGGAAAAAGGAGTGTAAGAGGAAACAGAGATAGAACCAAGGGAGAAGTTCAAAGTGAGGGGTTGAACATCTCGTGGTAGCACGCCGCGGCGAGACGACCGCTTTGGGAGAGTCTTCGGAGAGCCAATGATTCACCAGGACCACTTACCTGAAAATAGAAAAGAAACACCCGGTTAGCTAAGCTAATACAAATAATTGAGAGAACGGTGAAAGTCGTAACGAGTAACTGTATCCTACTCTACGAAATGTTCCCTGATAGTTGCTGCACCACATTCTCAACGTGAGATTCTTTCTCTCGGTGAAACACTTCCTTAAATTTATGAGACGAGGGAAATGGTTTATACAACGTTGGCGCCGTGAAAATTGAATTTGAGTATAAACCATAGATCTAGGGTGTCTTTAAGGAAATAATTCGCTTTAGCCTTGCAATGTATATGCTTATTAGTTTTCATGGTAAATTATTATTCTTATTTGACAATACGAGAACACCATTATAACCCAAATCATTCCGAGTAAAATGATATATAATATGAAAGAGTAAAACTTGCTTATGTATTTTTTAATGCATTTTGAACAAAGGTCTGTTGACTGCCAGTTCCAGAGTTAAATGAAGATGTCATATATAATAATACTCGTTCTCTGATGAGGATAGTAATTAAACTTTGGTGAAGTTTGGATACTAAAATACTATTAAAATTGATGAGTTCATGTTTATTCGTGTATACTTATTAAATTATTCAGCAAGCTGCATATTTTGGATATTAAACCAGATTATAAGCTAGCATGAATGAATCAGCAAGAATGTTGATAATTCCTGTACCTATGCAAAAACGAGAATTTTAAATACTACGAACTTTCCAATTTAATAATCGAGTGAAGAAAGAAAAAAGACGTTGAGTATCCAACATAACAAACCGAAGGAAACGCGTAATACCGACGGTGACCAGTTGCGGTGTTTACAGCAACATGGTCTTTGCTTATTCGTACCGCAAACGCGTTTCCTGCTAGGTAGATGCAATAATTATACAACTTGAAATTGATAGTTGCGCCTTGGCTGCACGAAACGATTTCAATTTTACATCATCCGGCTTGGAAGGTTAGTTTTATCCTTTCTGCTCTATTTTGCATTCTTTGCATCTAAAGAAGAACCGAGGATGAGAGGTGCAATTTAAGATCCCTGTATCATCTATCTGAAGATCGATCATTAATTAAATGAAACCCTTCTACATCGATTAATAGATACCCTCGTTGATTGTTTTCATTTCTTTTCTACATGTAGTCCTGTAACGAGCAACAAAGGGTTGCTTACAAGGGGCTTGTTGATGAAAGAATCACAGACCTGCTACCCAATCACGTTCGGGCTACGAATGTAGAATAAGAATACATTTAATGTTACGAGAACGGGAAAGAGTGTGGGAGAAATCGGGGAACACGAAACGATTAATAATGGTAGGGGGGTTGAGATCTGCTCCTGACGGCGAATCGCTTCTTGCGAGACGGAACCCCTCTGGCCGGTCAAATTATAAGGCAGGTTTAGGGAACGGGTAAACTGCCGTGGAAAACCCTACAACTTTCAGATAGAAGGGCTCGCTCGATGGTGGTTCATTGCTTCATCACCGTGTTAATTATTGCTTCATCATCACCGGCTCGCCCTCTCTTTTAATTAGATCTACGCATTAACTGATTTTGGAGATGAGGGCTTGATTATTGCTTCGTAATAAATGATAATAGATAATGCGGAACTGAACAGGCGTTAATAAAATGGTTTTTAAATGAATGGATATTTGCGGTTCTATTTCGAGATATATTCTTTTGGAATAGGTTTGTCTATTGTAGAACTTATAAAACTGTATAACATTATATCAATTTGCTGTATCTAAATGGTATATTTATTGTGACGCATGTAGATGTTGATGTTACTTGCGTAATCGAACGATTTTTGTTTCGAACTGATTGAATTCTGTCATCTGAATATTCATCGGCATTATGCTGTATTGGGAATGCGTATAATGTTAATCACAGTTTAATGGGATTACGCAGAATTAGCCGATGACCGTTTTTAATAAGTACCTTATTGCCAAATGGCGTTATTACGAACAAACATATTTAACGCACGTGCGTGCATTACGACCGCAATCTAAATTTGATAGCTGCATTATCCATTCGATAAATAATCTAATAGAACCCGATCTAATAATTCGATAATATTAATAAAATATAAGTTAATTAAGCGATACAGACGTAATAAATCAGTCGCTTAATTAATTATTGACTCGCGATTTTACGATATTTCGCCGGCTGACAGGAATTCTAAAACCATATTTAAAAAGGAAGGATTGAATGGAAAAAGGGAAGGTCAGTAACCACATTTTTACCTCTCATTTTAAACTATAACGAAAGTCTCGTTTCACTTTCCGAGTTCTTTTCTTCAATTTTCACTCTCCCTCTCTTTCTCTACTTTAATGTCGCCCGTCTCCTCCGGCTCGGGTCCCTCGCCTTAAAAGAGACGAACGAGAGAGAGAACATGTGGGGGTGCTGGATCGTAGGGTGCACCCCGTTAATTACCGGAGTTTTAATGAGCAGAATTGCACCCTTACTTCGATCCATCGTAGCCTCCCGTACTGAAACTCTCCTCGTTCGATACTCACGCGGTGTGTATGCATACCGCCTATCTCACACTTCCACCTACCGATATCTGTGCCGTTTTATATTCTATGCTACGTTCGAGGTAAGTCCGTTTCTCCCCACACGATGAAAATAATTTCGCAGACAGTGGCGCTCTTCGAAACCGCATTGTTACGATTTTGTCGGGGTTGGCGGAGTGCGTGCGGCCGCGCAGATGTATCAAAGTGCACGTATCATTATTTTTAATTAACGATACCGTGCTTTCCGGCTCCATGAAAAATATCATCGGACATATTAACGGTTCCCGGTTTTCGACCGTTAACGATGCTTTAATTTTAATGAATTCGAATTTCGCAATGCCACGGTGTTTCTACCTCCACACAAAAACCAGTTACAACATCCCAGTTTTAAGCTCGTTATTGTTACATCGTTGCGCGCAGGAAACATATTAATAATCTGGTTCGAATATGACGCGATTGAAATTCATTTGGGATCTCCTGTCACTGTGATTATCAGTGGAACTTGTCTAACTATAAAGGATATGAAGTGTTGAGATTTGTTTCCCATTTAAACGAGTTTATCGGTGAATTTTTTTCTATATTATTCATTCGAGCAGGTATCTACTGAAACGAGTCTTGATATCTTTGTACGATAGGACACGCGATAGTCCGAGCTATCAAATGGCCATTGTTATCTCTCGTCGGAGTGCGATCCATTTTTGACGGTTAATGGAGTTTCAGCAGCGTGTATTCGCGAGAGTGAGATACGGATAGAGAGGGTAGAAAGGGGTGAAATCACCGGTTGAGGGACTCGCAGGGTAAGTTAAAACCGGGTGGATAGTGTTTCAGTCAATCAACATTCCAGAATACTAGTCTATTTCCGTTTCTTTCCGATTAAATCGTCCTGGTGTGTTCCAGCGAATAAGCTTGCTCGTGTCACAATTTCTATCCACGCGAGAGGGTCAGGACGTATATATCCGGTAGCGCGAAATTAATCGAGATTCGATCCCATTCGAGGCGACGCAAATTGGAAACTACCCTCAGAAACTAGTTCCGCATAATTTCGATGGGAAACAAATCACGACTCGGTCGACGACGATCCTCTATATCCAACAATACTGTCGGTCCGTACCATCCTCTCCCTGATACGCTTCAGGTGGGCATAAACTTCGTTCAATTACCGAGACATATTCTGGTGAATCGCAAACACAGATTTGATGCTCCCACAGTGACGAAAGTTTTGATAGGCTCCATTTCACCGATGAAACTTTTTCCAAAATTAATCTTACATATAGGATCTATCTATGCGCATATATACCTGTATCGTGATGTAATAAATAGTAAGCTCAAAAAAAATTAATTCGAACAATTCACGATATTAAACCAACACTCGCCGAATCCATAGAATTCGATATAATAGAGTTGAAAAAGAGTATGGTTTTTCGCAGCACAATATAATTGTGAAAGCTTTTCGTTACCCGAGCCCTCTACTATTTACTTTTTCATCGAGAATCATTGTAACAGCCCCGAACTGAAATGAACCTCAGTTAATTTAATGACCAGAGTACACCAAACATTTACTCTGTTACTTAATCACCGTACAAATTATACAACCAATTTAGTAATTATTTAAAATAAGCTCTGTTTGAGAATAAAACAATTTAACTAAATTGCTCGATATAAATTTTAAATATCAACTAATTCATTTGCAGGCGTTCAGAATCTCTGAGAATAATGGAATCACTTTTTCTAAGAATTAGCCAATAATCAGAAGAGGTCTAACGCAGGTACGAAGAAAAAGCAAGATATTAATTCATGCGGTCGTTAGCAGGTCACTGAACCCTGAACTCTACTACGAGTTGTAGTCATCATCGTCTATGTCTATGGCTACGTCGTCGTCGTCGTCGTCGTCGTCCTTGTCGAACGAACGACTTGGTACGAAGCGCGTACCTATTCATCGGAAACGACTGGCATATAAACCTATGTGTGCCTCCATACCAACATAATTCGCCTCACACGTACACGGAAGGGGTTGAATCCAGGGAGGAAACTGCAAAAGGGAGGCGAGAGTGCACCGAGAGGAGCATATGTGCATACGCAGAGGAGAATATCTGGAGGGTGTGAAAGAGTGCGGGACCGTGCGAAACGAGACGACGACGGCGGCGAGAACGACGCGCGCCGCAGGGACGCAGAGAGGAAAAGTTGATAAAATGAAGGTGGAAAAAGGCTGGAGGTACTGTAAGAGTTGGTGGAGTCATAGGAAGGATGGCATACACCCCAGCGTAACCCGGCAAAAGCGGAAATGCATGCGTGCGTCGATTGTTCTCACCGTGTGTGCGTACAAGCCTCGTGCCTGCCACACCGCGTATATCATATCGATGGACGAGTGGTGCCCTCCGGAAAACGATCGCGCTTGCTCGTTGATCATCCGAGGATACCGAAGGGAAAGGGAACTCGTTTCTCTTCCTGGACGACCTTTAATTATCGTGAGTCCTTTGACACGAGCGATCTTCCCTTTCTGCTTGCGAACCAGAATTGATTCTTTTGCGGAAATCCTTTCCCTCTGCTCGGTACACAGGCGTAATATTCCGCGAACTTAATCGAATTGAATGGTACTTAAAAGTTAAAATAACTATAAGATTTGTAGCTAAGTTTGACTTAATCCATATTCCACGAATTCAGCTATTTTTTTATAGTTGTGGGAGGAATATAATATTATAATATGTCCTGTTAGAAGTATATTTTCTTATATTATCATGCATTATCTCATAAAAGAAACATATTTTATCGGCAATAAACACATCATCCACAATGATCTTATATTTCCATGAAGCCATATCGTTCGTTACAATGTTACATAAAGTTGTAACCGCACGTTTACCGGGTTACACATTGATTGAGAAAGTACCGAGAAACAATTCTGTGAAAATGCACGAGTACACTTGCATGTGTATATTATAGTAAGCTATTTAGCAGCATGTTCGTAGCAATATAATCCTCCGTCTAGAATCAAATGATAAACTTTCCATAACAACAATTACAAATTTGAACTGTTAAAGCGAACCATTGTATAATATACTTGTTTATTGCAAAGCACAATCGCGAAGTCTCATTGAGCTTTTATGAAAGGGCGGAAATACGCCCAGATAACTTTCATATCACGAAGGATAATCAAGGAAATCTCATACCTTACATTCATAAAATTCTTGTTACAAACGATGTTAGATATCCTTTATGAAAACATATGCGGAATATGAAATATGAAAACATGGCAACAGCTACCCAATAGCACTTATCGATAACTAATATCCAATATATAAATCGTACTCCTTCTCCAAGCTACTTGCAGTGGACCGTCAATAGGATCAAAGTTTTGCAAAAATTGATCAGGAACAAAGCAATGAAACCCACGGCAAATATTTGTCTTCTCGTCGTTACGTTCCGGTACCCGGAACCTCCAGTAATGAATATTTTTTTTCAGTTGTATACGCACGTCTGTCGGGTTTTCAAACAGCCACCTCCCGGCTACTTTTCAAAATAACCGGTGCGGTCGTGTCACCGAATATTGGCATGATGCGAGTAACGTATTTTTCATTTCGCGTGCAATCTCCACCCCTAAACGTACACCCCTCCCTCGGAAAAATGTTCCCGGCACTCGTCAAAAAGTTTAATTTCGCCATCAATGTTGCGCGAGTCGCGAATTAAATATAAATCTTCGTTTCCTGCCGGTCCATCGTAATCCGTAAAGAGATGGACATATTTGCAATATGCGTTTCTACTTCCGATAAGTATCCCGAAATATATTTCACCGTTCCCTTTCATATTTGTGACATGCAAACCAATAACGAAATATATCATTTTCAACATTTTCGACAAAAAATGTCCTCTACGATATAAATAAAGAAAATTGATAAAAGTCATCTAGCAACCGATTAAAAAGGGTTCATAAATATCCAGGTTTGCTATAAGGAGCGTGTAGTTTTCCCTCAAACACACGAAGAGCTAAGCAGAACTCTATATCTCAAATGCAGAATCCCTGGGATCTAAGTGGATTCTAGTCCGTAATTCGGCGGTGTGCCATCTCATTTGCATAATTGAAACCACTCAAAACAATTGGACGTGGATTAGTCGGCTCGGGATGAAGCCTCGGGGGTTTACCATATTCTTATATCTAAGAACTTCCCGTTGACGTTTCGAGGCCACGGAAGCGAAGGAAGTTTAGGATAAGCTAGAAAACCGTAATGTAACTAAAGAGACATGGACTACTATCTGCATAAGAGCCAAACTATAGGGGGAAATAACTTAGAAAGTATTAAGAAAATTGCATGGTTTCCATGCTGATATAACAATATTTTGATATATATACTCTCTACTTCTTTGTAATCTAAAACTATTTAAAAACTATGATTTTCATTGATTTCATATGGTTGAAATTACTTTTACCATTAAAATGTGAATAATAATTTTGTGTATATTCGGCATCCATAAATAGCTCGCAATTCTAAGATCATTACGATTATCTGTAATGATGAACTACTTTTGTAATTATTTGGAAGTCATCAAGCATATTATCACTTTATAACGACTCCTAAACATTAATATGATTACGTAATAAGTTGGAAAAATTCTACTTCTACAATACATTCCCGTCTCGTTGTATATTTTTATAGTCCTAAAAAGTGTTGTAAAATAGTAGAAACTAGCGAGATCCTATCAATTACATCATTATTGTTCACCGGGGAAAAGCCCCCCTCTTCTCGGTTCCCTACTTTCTAGCAATACAAATCCCATTCCTTTCAGGAGGCACGTTAGAAAGCATTGTTACGAGGTAAGGGTTGCGACAAAGCGTGGGTGTCTCAAATTCTGAGCGGCGCGATCTAAAAGCAGGTTGCATCGAGGTTGCAGAGAAGCTGAACGACGAAAAGAAAAGACGGGAAGAAAGGAGAAGGGGGGTAGTGCACCGACGGGATCTCTCGTATGTATACAGAGCTATGTACGGATAGCAGAATGCAACCCGATGGTCTGAGGGGGACGGTGAGTACGAGGGAGTTGAATTCACACCCCCATTCGCACTCTCGGCCACGCACACGATGTCGCATAGAAAAGTGAATGTGGAGGAGAAAGGAGCATGGAAACGTAGAGGAGACGACTAAGCAGACCAGAGAAAGAAGCTATGGAAGAGAGTTAAAGAGACGGGTAGAAGTGGTAGGGGACTTGCGTGCATATATGTGAGGTAGTATCCAAGAGTGTATTGGTGGGTGTGCCAATTTACACGCGTTTTGTTCTCGCTATGACAAAAGGTGCGAGCGGAAGGTTGGACCGAGGGTGTGTAGTAGCGGGTGGGAGAATAGGTAACAGGGGGAACGAGGAGGGTGTAGAAAGAGAGCACAAAGATTCAACATAGGAGGAGAGAAGCTTCAGAGTGGTTGGTTGGTCGACGCACAATATTCTGGCACTCTGCTAAAAACGGAGACAGCGATAGGGAGGAAAGGTAAAAGAGAGAGATTGAACTCCCTCTATTATATCCTGTAGATTTTGCATTCGGACGGGTTGCCGGATCTACTACAGTCCGCCAGCTGTCTGACATTGATGCACTCGACGGATGTGAGCGCAACTTGTTTTCAGAGATTTCTTATCAAATATTCAATAACCAGGTAAACGATTCAATAAAAAGTGATCTGCATAACATTATGCCGAATTTACAGCACTTATTTCCTATTTAAATAAATTTCCCTTAAATAAAGTGTTACGTAAAATACCATCGTTATCCTATAGAAACAGAGTTTGGCTCACTGCGAGAGAAATGTATGAAAAGTTGCGGCATTTGGAAAGTATATAATATCCCTCGGGAATAGCGAGTGCGGTTGACGAGAACTACGAAAGGACGACGCTGGAATCGGTAATCGATTTCAGTTGACCGCATCGTTACCATTACGGAATAGAGAACTTCAAGAGAAAGAAGAAAACGGCAGGGCGTGACTGTATTTACGATGCAGCATAGAGACAGGGGGTAGTTCATTCGGCGTGACTCGCGAAATAAATCGTTAACGTGCCGATTTCACCTAGAAATGTTCCCGGCTGACCATTGCCGATTATGAATTCTAGTCACAGTTACAACTCAGTAGACCGATGTCAGATTCTCGCGTAGGGGTTTTGCGGGTCATATAGTACACTAGAAGCTGATAAATGGTCCAGGGGCGAGGGTGGTGATACTCAAAATTGCAGAACGCGTACAAGCTGTTAGAACCTTAATCTCAACCGCTTAAAGTTTAACCTTAACATCTATTTCCGCCTGACATAGAATATCTAATAATCTTGCATTAAATTGTCGCAAAAGTGGTCACGTTGAACATTTTCTCATTCATTTTCACTGTATCATATATTATTAATCTCAGAAGTTAATGAATATGCCCTCCTTGCATACTACGTTTTGCCAACATACACAAATCGTATGTAATATTTTTTACACACTGCTACTTGTAGATGTGATCTTATTGTTATTAAATGTTTCATCAAATATAGATAATGTGATATCTTTTTTCAATATTATAGACAAGGATATTAAACGTTAACATAGGTATTGTTACTCACATTAGTTAAATTATTATTCTTATTATTCGTATAACGATATAACGTAGCATGCAGAAAAAGAATGACACACGGGGTTGCTGTACCGGGATTCGAACACCGGATCTTCTGCTTGCCGGGCAGGTGCTCCCAATTGAGCTACCCAGGCCGTATGCGTTCCTTCTCTCCAAATTGCCTTCTTAAGCTACTCAACTCCTACAGATATAATAACTACGAATCTTATTAAGATTGTTGCATACTGCTCATAAAATAATATACTTTGAGTTATTTCGTTTTGTAGACAAAATTATCACCACTTATTTTCCAGCTTTATAACGTGTTTGATTGCACGTGTCACTGTCGAAACAATAAAACATAATAGAGTGCAAATTGCTTTGGCTATGAAGTTAATACACCTATTTGCTCTTAAAAGAAGAGATGAAACATTTTCCATTAAAAGTGAATATATAGATGTTTCTCTAACTATAAATTCAAACTAGTTTTATGCCATTTCTTTTGTACCTCTTCACATAGGAAAAATGTTCCCGGGAAGCACGTAGAGGTAGTTCGACAGATATAAAAGTAACCTTATGTTTCCGTAAATTTAGAAACGTAAACGTCGTGAAATAAAACGCCCTAATGTTCTTTCATAATGGACAAGTTTATAGTATTACGTTTGTAGGAATTAAGATAAAACCTTAATTCCAAAAACTTTGAAGAATACTACAGATGTCGAATATCAAAGAAATTAACGACCAATAGTAATCTAAGTTTTGGCGATTCTCAACAATTTATGGATAATAATTCGACGACCAAAAAAGACACTTATAACCTGTTAAAAGGGCATTAATATTCAATCAGTTATTAAAATTCAAACGAGAAACTGAAGTTCCAAAGTCACACATCTTAATGATCATAATAATTTTTACTAAAGAATGAATTCAAAATGTTTAATAAAAATGCGTGTTCCATTGAATGACCGTTTTAGTTTAATTAATCGTGTAATCTATACGTACACCTCGTATAATCCGCGACTTATTCCACCGTTTGTTAGTGACGATAGCTTTGAATCAATCTTTTAATTTCACAGGAAATGAATTATTTCCCCTGGCGCAACGTGGCGAACGTACGCGACCGGGATTCGCGGTTGGAGTAATTGCACCGAAAGCTAATAAACCAATTCGTCTTATTATCCGGGAGTTGCAATTACCAGCTGTGCAGCCACTGCGTGCCAATGGCTCGTGGCGGAATGTTGGTTTCCAATTTTCCTACAGTTTTCGAGCTCTCACGTTCTAATTTATAGCGAAACGCCTGGGAAGATCGAAGATGGAAAGTGTAGGGCTTACTGGAAAGGTGAGAATGCGATAGGAAAGCAGAAACCGGAAACTCGATGCTCAACGATAACTTTTTCTTGTTCTGCTGTTTACGAGCACTAAAACTAAAATCCCCGACTACCAAAAAACCTATAATGTCTTTCCACCCACCATCTGTTAGTTGTTTCTATGCTATAAAATCGCAGTAATGCTGTAATCATCGTTGGATTTTCCTCCTGCGATCCCCTTTCGGATGGATGCTTTATCACCGCTGATATCATCGGGATTATCGAATGAATTAAGAATCATCGTAATTAGACAAATTAACATAAATAACTTTAAATAAATGAAATCCTAATACAGGTGTATCTTAGTAAGGTAGAAACCAAGTATTTTATAATGAAATACGGTAGATCTTTACGTGGTCGAATTAATAAGTGTAAGAAGAAGCAAATTAAATAAATATCAATCAGACGTAATTAGTTTTCATGTACACGTTTCGTGTGATTTCATTTCTCGTGAAAAATAGGTGGGTGTTTCGTGACGACCTGAAATTTCATGTCGGAATAAGAGTGGTAAATTAACGTACGAGTTTAGAAGTTGCCGCGATAAAGTGTCGACTTCGATGTCGTGAGGATAAAGGATTGTGCCTATTAACGCCCAAGAAAATCGCGCGCTAGTGAAATGTATGGCACGGAACTACAATCTACAATACCTTCTGCATCGCAATCATGGGTGGAGTATATGACATTTGACCTATATGACATAATCCGAATAATGAAGAGTGATAGAAGGAATGAACATTAATCGACTTATAATACCTGTGTATAGTCACACGTAACATAATAGATTCGAAGGAATGTATGATTACCCTGATAATTTAAATTATAATACTTTGAGGTAATTGTACATTTTTCATCTCTTAACACGTTGCAGTCCGTGGCGGTCACCGGTGGGCGCTGATGCCAATATTACTAACATTCAAATGTATTGCTAATATTCGTACAATTTTCAATATATTTAATTAAAGTCCATCGTTGTGATAACAATGTTTCATAGGGCGCTTAAACAGTTTTTCCTTAAAGTAAAGTATCGTATAGCATGGATTTCGGCGCGGTGCTCAACGTGTTAAACGGGAGAAGTTACTGCTACGTACTTCAATTATGCAGGGTGCTCAATAAACGGGACTAAGATTTTAGGGGATTATATAGTAGCTCTCAACCAAAGGAGTCAAAAATGCCTAGTCATCGCAGGTCCCCAAAGCAGTCCTCTCGACGCGAGTATCGAAGGATCGTCAAGGGTCAGTTCGAAATGGCTCCTTGCAGCAGGACACTCAAATGCATGCATAGACCGAAAGGTGAGTTAGTATTGATTCTCCAAAATCCCAAAGTACTGCACACATTACACCTTACCCATAATTAGGAGGTAACAGTAACTAGTTCGACTTGCAGGTTTGGAAGTAGTAGATGCAATTTATCGCGTGCAGTTAACTCTCATTTCTCTACTTCCTTGGGTATCCCGTGGTTCTCACTCTCATTGCTCCTCTCCTAGTGGTCCTCCTTCACAGCTCGTGGCACGGCTTTCGGTGTAGTTACCGAAAACCACATCCAGGAGAGACAAGTTTTGAACACCCCCATTCCCGGGCAAACCGAAGCCCTTTTAGTCTCTTCAAGCCCGCAACTACTAGTCTGTCATCCTAACTTCGGTGCTTGGCCCGGTCTCCAGGGGGGAAGTGGATACTTAGTCGAAGACTTATAGCAAACTTGAAAAGTCGATGAACCACGAAAGGAAAATTTATCATGTCAAGAAGGTGCGAATGACTGTCAAATTCTCCGATATTCACACATCCGGCTTACTAATCTTGTCTACCATATAACATGTACAACGTGTTTCACCTACTTTGTGAAATTAAGCATGTTAGTTGATGTGTTTTATCTAAGCAATTCCCTTTTGTAAGAAGGTAATCATTCAATAAGGAAAGACACTCATTTGGTACAACGATTATTAAGTCCATAGGCAACATCGTCTTCTTGTTTCACTCTGCAGTTCCCGATTTCGTGGAAGTGAATCGGCGTAGGAAACCCATATCCTTTTAACGAGCTCGATCGGAACAGTCTACTGTGTTCGCTTTAAAAAGCCGAGATGGCTTTTATTCCACTGTCTATTGAAGCTTGGCCTTCCTCCGATTGACTCTTCTCCACCTTGCTCTTCTTGCTCGAAGGCGAGGTGAATCGAACCGAGAGATATTGACTCGGTCCATTACCACCGTGGTGGGTATCTGGAAAACGCGACTAGCGAGACGACACTTTTTATTTATTTCCACTGCTATGAGACTTTTCCCCTCGTCCTATTTCATCGGTCCTACTTTTCCTGAGTTACTTTTTTAGCCACTGACACTACCAGCAATCTATACATCGGAGTCATTGCCTCCGTTGCAATACCTTCACCTTCCTTTACTTCCATCGAGCTGCTTCGTGACCCGCGATTGCTCCCTGAAATTGACTCCGACATTTCCCCTTCTGGGGTTTATTGAAACTTCATCCGTCTTCCGAGTTAGTACCGGTCTGCACGTTCCTTTCTTTCTTCATCCCTCTGTTTTGCCTCTATTCGAATCATCATCACTACATTTCTCTCTCTTTCCTGTTTTGGGACCAGCACGTCGATTAGCACTCCATTTCAAAACTCATTTATTTCCCGATCTGCGACAGCATACTGCGGACCTGACAGTGCGATGATGTGGGGATATGTGGATCAGTATGCACTGCAGAAAATTAACTCTTCTCTGGGTGACCTGAAATGATGGCATTCGATGTCCCACTGTCCGATCTATCTCGTATATTGCCAATCTACCTGGATATGACCTAATAACCAGTTCCCTTGCATCACGTATAACATATCTAGTTAAAAACTCGCAATAGTTTCACCAGTCATACATTAAGAATTATAATATCCTATCCTAATTTCTCCTCTACTTACAAGTTTTCAACTGACCAGAAATTATTCTTGCATTACAAAAACTAGTGAAATTTAATTTCGCGCCTGCATGCTACACGGCATTCTACACCAAAGTATATTCATTGAAATATGCAAGATGAACCCAGAAAAGCTTCTTACCTGAAGAAGCAACGGTCACTGTGGTATGTCGGTCGGCGAGTCGATCTATAGCTCTGTAAGAATTCCCGTTCGAAACTGATCGTTTGCGGGTATAAAAATTGGAAATACCTCGAGACAGGTACGATGTAGAAGCGTGGCCCCCGAGGGCATGGATATACGTTATCGTATCTAGCCACGTGGAAGAAGGAAGTCGAGGACGTAACGCGCAGAGTGCAAAGGGGGTTGCTGGTCAGGGTAAGGGGGATGAAGAAGGAGTGTTGGATATAAGCGAGAGCAGGCGAACGGCAGTATTAACTTTATAGGTGCATTGCGGTGGTCCCAGGCTCTTGGCTGGCTGGTTCCTAGTATAAGGGATGCTTGGCATGGAAGTCACGCGCCCCGACAATTATTTCACCCCTCTACCAAGAACTTCCTACCTATACCGGCAGCTTCCTTCGTCCTCGTATTCTACTTATTGGTAGATGTTGCAGTTGTAGTAAAACTTGCCCGGGTGCTACTCGATATATCGTCCCTCAGTGCCTACGAGAACTTCAACGTTAGTTAAAGCTACTAATCTTTGCACATCTGGCATTACATAGATTACTATAGCAATCATCATGATTACTCGATAACTCACATTAAATTGCTTATACTTGTATAAACTAACGTTACGAAGTTCTAGAGTCATCGTAGTTAAAGTACTAGCATTGTGGCGAGAGTATTTAAATTATTTTTCAAATAAGACTGTACAAGGAATTTTGTAACACGGTAATTGGTTTTGCGTGAACGATAGCTGGCTGGTAATTCGGTGGATGGTCCGTAAAAATACCGGTAAATCACACTTGAGGAATCTAAATTATCTTCTAGCAGGAACGCAAGCTCTATGGTCACGGTAGTGACCGAACACTGGAATTTATCGAACCCCTGCAGGCAAACATTCCTGGCTGAAAGTATTCCGCAAGGCAATGCAAAATGTGCGACTATACCTTGTTAAGAATCACAAAGAGTACTATCGTGTACCATCATGGTAACAAATGCATAGATTTTGAGGAGAAAAGAAGTGCATAGGATTCAAAAATATTCTGAAAAGAATGATTAATAATCATGACGAAAACAATATTTATCTATATACAAATTATACGCATTCCACTTCCGAGATCATCGGAAATAATTTCGTTCTATTTGTAGAACTGAAGATGATTTTCAACATATAACTTCTCCATTAAGGTCGGCCGTTCAAAAATATCCAGTGTTTTCTTAGACCCATCCAATTTCCGTTTATTCCGGTTGTAGCCCAGTGCACGTACAACCTTTACGTTTGGTCTCTTTAAAAAGATTTCCCGTCTTCCAGACTTCCGCCGTTATCATCGATTCCTCTCTTTCTCTCTTTCCCTGACCGAAGTTTTTTATCAATACTCAGCGCACGATAGGTACACGATCAAGACTGACCAGTATCGATCCTTCGAATACAAAACTGCGAGGGTTTCTGAGAAAGGTAGCTAGTTACGGGGATCACGTTGGTTTCCTTCAAAATGTGAAATATCGCTGAGGTAAAAAAAGCTTGAACTTTATGATGAATTATGGTAAACTGTCTTCTCGGAACCCGATACAATATAAATAATTCACTAAAACCTGACATAACATCGGATAAAATTTATTATTATTTTATATTTCTTCATACTTCTCCCCTAAACGGCGAACAGCTAGAATACCAAACTAGTTTATTTAAAAATAATGATATGAATAACATAGTAGTAATTATTTCCAAGATAGTGGAAGTCTTTGCTACCATGTCTATTTTTGGATTCTTTCTTTCTTTATTTTTGGGGCAAAAGATGAACTATACAAAAAAAAACCAACGTGTACAGTAACTAAGTGCAGGAGGTTAACAGGGAATGAGAGGGTTAGCAATTACTCAACTAGAATTATAAAAACAAATAGGGTCGGTTTCTGGGCGGTCATAGTGAGAAGGTGGGCAACGGTAAGCGAGGATTTGGTTGTTGGTGTGGGTCTGATTCAGTACCGGGACTACGTGGGCTATGTTGGTTGGTTCACATAAATATGAATGCGCCTGCGGCTCTCATTAAGTCTCGCTGCCTTCATTTATCTACTCCTTCTACCAGCCTTGTTCTCGACTTTTGCCTTCTATCCTAGGACATACAACTACTGGAAATCTTTGATGCCTCCCAAACTTGATTTCTTATTCCAAACCCAAAGCATTTATTCTCCTTTGCCCAGATGTCCCCGTTCAAGCCAATGGTAACTATAAAATGTATAATTCATTTTGGTTTCATTACTATTTATCACGGGATTTACCATATCATGCTCTACGTTGATAAATCAAAAAACAGGTATCCAACTAAAATACTAATTTAATTAGAGAAGCTTCTCATTACAACCAATAATGTGTCTATTTTATCCGAAAGAATAGCAAAGTATTTAACTCACCCTAGCTCAAAGGATTTCCATAAAATGTTATGTTCCCTTGTCGGATTTTGTTGAACAAGCATTATGGTAACAATATTTTTATTAGGACTTTAGCTATGGTGGCTTTGCCTCTTACTATGATAGTATTATATGATTGCTATTTATGTTTGACCCGGACACCCTCCAGACATACGTAAGGTGCCATCGAATTTAGTCCTTTCTCTACCTTTTTTCATTCGTATGGCGGCTTCCGCTTTCTTTCCCACCCCGTAAGGAGATTCGGTAATCCCCTCCTATAAATCAACGGGTATAGTCTCATACTGCGAACGAATTCTGAGACGATTGAACGTTTCCCCGGAAGATAGGCTCGAAATATAAGTAGAAGACCGTGTTGGGCAATATGTCCTCTCGAATACTACTTTGGACCCTCATTTTACGTGTTCATTTCGGTAAACGTTTTCCTCGAGTTCAGCCTTTATCACTAGTTCTTAGCATCAGTTCCTCTTCAAGTAAGTACTGTAATTCCTATTTGCTGGGCCGCATACGAAATACTAATACTTGGAATAAGTTTTATGATCGTATTTATAATATTACATGTATACCGTACATAAATATTGATTGATAATGAAAACTAGTACTTTGGAAATAACTTTCATCTTTTATTCGTGGCAATTGTATGCTCTCCGGGATACAAAAGACAAATTTCAGAAGGATATTTCATCGAAACAAAGTAAAGAGATTCGAGTGTTCTAGAAATGAGCGCATTTCAAACTATAAGAAATTCGAGGTAAGCGAGAGAGATGACAAGCAAAGCGGATCATAAAAAAAAGCCGCGTGAAATTTGTATAATAGGCGAAGGGGGCATCAGAATCATTCCTATCGAGATGAAAAGGAACGGCAGAGTGAGAATTCGCAGGGAGCAGACAGAAATGCAAAGTATTAAAAGAAAAGGAGGAATACGCTGATAATGTTGGAAAGAGGGAACGTGAGGAAAAACGTGAGGTTGGCGAAAAAAGACTTTTCAAAGGACCCTGGGCTCAAACTTAGCTTTCATCGGCTTATTGTCCGCTAAACACTGCAGTCGCGCTACCAGGTAATAAAAGGATTTCCCCCTTTCGCGAAAAAGTTAAATAAAATGGCAAAAAAGGACTGGTCAGGGACCGGGTGACAAAAGATGTGCTTCGTCGTTCCAGAGGTGGAGGTTTCGGAAGAGGGGAAATAGAGTAAGGGTAAGGACAAGGGTAGAGGTACGAGTTAGGGTGCAAGAGAAACCGAAAGAAGGAAACAACGAGAGTGAAAAATAGAGACCGAAAGGAGGAAAAGGAGAGGAAACTAAACGGAGGACGAAGTGGGAAGGTGGTAGCTGGATGAAATAAAACATCAGGAGGTGGATGTTCTCTTGCTCTATCAGGCGGTTAATGAAAAATAGCGACACCCTCACCGTCTCCTGTCTCCTGCTGTGCCTCGAATTGCTTCCCCGTCTTTCTTCTCTCCCTCTCTCTCTCCCTGTCTCTGTCATCCCTCCTGCTTTTATCTTCCTCATCGTACTTGATTCGCTAACACTCTCTTCGCGAAATGGGTTTTGCGTGATTCCATTGCTTGTTCGCCGGAATTTCTGCTTGGATTTCACGCTGCGAGGTCATATTACCACACCCCATTGGGCTACGGGGACAGTATAACCCTCCTTAAGCGTAACATTCTGTTTCTCTTACCCTCTGCGTATCCTTATACGTGTTTGTTCTATCCTTTTCATTTCTTCTTTCCATATCTTTCTTCTCAGTTATGTTTTATCTATGTACACATTATATTACTCCCATAACAGGATATTTTTAATTAATGCTTAGAATAGCATTCTTAAATTTCCTTGATGGTATCGATTAAGCAGTAATTAGCGGTGAGTGTGTTCGTTAAATCTTTTTGCAGTTTCGTACGTTGTTTTAATAATTGCCAAACAACACATACCCGATGAAATCGATCGAATATACGATCCATTGTCTTTTTTATCATCACTGTTATAACCCGTTCCTGAATCGGTTGAACGTTGAGTGTGATGAGGCATGATTCATGTAAATCGAGCACGTTGATCATCGTTGGTAAATGTTACTCTAAGTTGGATTTGATATGTTTGTAATACCTGAATCATGTCTGGATGATATTTACATGGATGATAGTATGATGTTTGCTTTTTATTTGGTTCGTAAAACTGCAGTTCAAACAGGGGTTTATTTAACAGCGGATTGACCGCTTGGTTCCGCTCGGGAAATGAAGCTGCGAAATTTTTTGTAGAATAATGGTATGTGCACCAGTAACGGTGTTTGCCGGCCCGATATTTCCCGTGTTACCCCACGGACACCTACAAAATCACTTGTTTTGTAATAGATATGGATATTGATACCGCAAAACAAATAGTGCGTGAATCACCCTCATACGTCCGAGAGAAACGACATGCTCTTTCATTATTAAAACAATTTGAGAGTATCGGATAATCCAGAGAATTAATTACATAGTTATACACTGAAATGTAATTAAGCAAATAACTGAAATCTGACCTCTCCATTTTCCTCCATACACGTATTATAACATGATTATACTGCAATAAATTTATAATTTTCCTGTGAATACTCCGGTGCAAAAAGTCCCATTAAATAAGCAATGTGGCGCGCAACATGAAATATGCAGGAATGAAACAAGACTTTCCTAAGACCGCAAATCGGTAACTATCCAAGGAAGAATTTATTACGCAAATTAAAAACACCTAAACTTTGGATTGAACTCGAAAGTGATTGTAAACAGTGCCGGCGAACGTGTACAAACAAGAACAAACACGTGTCCAAGTGGATATTCAACTCATTAAAAAGCGACCTAGTTTATATCGATTACCACCCATGGGATATCGCCGAAAGAAAGGTGTAAAGGGGTGGATGAAGGAAGAGAAGTATAATCAGAAATCACAGCTTGTAAGCGAGAGTCGTTAGAGGTCCCGGGTGGCGTACTTCAGCACACTACTGTCTTCAGCCAGCGTCTTCATCCCCACGAGTCTCCTCGACGCTGACGAGCTTTTCTTCGTGCCGCATCTCAATCGTTTTCTCCCGGCCTCTGGTTTCTCTTTCGGCCTCCGTCATCCTTCAACCACCGTTGTTCCTTGCCTCAAATGCGCCACCAACTTATTATTTTCCATAGTACGCCGCCATCCTGACTTACTCTCCGGTGTAATGACGTTTCGAGCGACGTTGAATGCCATTCAGAGAAAGCACCGGGTATAAAAGCATTTTATCCAATAAAGATTTGTCCCATTCTATTCTTGTCAGTTTTTCTCGACGTTCCTTTCACTGCCTTTTGCCATTGCGATATATGTCGATTATGAATAAGTTCTTATAAAGACCCTGTTAATTGACAATTATTTATAAGTGGATGCTTTATATCTTCTAATGTATGAAAGGGATGATAATCATAATAATTAGATAGAATAACGAAACATTTAAGAATAATGTAAAGATACCATTCTTGTGAAAACTGAAATGTAGGATTCATATAGTACTATAATAATTAACGCACTTAATGTCTGTCATACACAAAAAGGTATTAATACCTTTCCTGCACATCGTGTGTTAAGATAATTGAGAAAAATCTCTGAAACTAACCACTAGAAAATACAAGAAGGTGATAACATTCCAATACAATGTGAATAATGATGCAGCCGATATGATAATGTTAAATTGTTCCTAGGAAATCCGCATATAATGGAGCAACGTTGCATTATTTGCCGAGTGTATTCCTATTCATTTTCCTTGATTTAACTGTTTATTTTAACGACAAGTATCATTAATAGAATACTTACTACTCTTTAGCTCATCCGTTATCGTTCTCCGCGGGGATTTCGAAATTTAGCAGCGTTTATAATGATGTACCTTAGTCGAGGTGCGCGGCGGAATGGAAATTCGAGGAGCAACAAATCGAGGAAACTACCAGGAAGATAATGGACCTGCGGAGAGACGACGTTGCGCCACCGGGAAAATAAATCAGACCGCAGGGTCTCTGGCAGGGTTTAGGTGCGACGGAAGTAGGGTTCATGATCTATGGACACCTCACCATTTCCGGCCAAAAATCCATTATATATTACACTTAGCAAGGTGCAGGGACGCGTCCGAAAGTTACGAAGGCTCTCTGCTCCCCCCTCCCCCCTTTCCCTCTCACTCTTCCCTAAGCCGCGACAGGCATAACTTTAATCGAGTTGTCTCGAACTACGGCGCCGCTGACGGAAATGCGTAAATCTCGCAGGGAAAGTATTCGAGCGAGAAACGCACTGAGGACGTTCGAAGAGGTCCAAAGAACCCCTACGAGGAGAAACTTTCTCGTGGGGGTGATACTGACGAAGCCGCAGATATACGGCGCTCGAAACTTGTTTTTTTTGTTATAAATGTCTTGCGACAGACTTTCTGAACGTTTAGCGAGCATTTCCTGCCGGGAAACGGCCGAGATTTATGGCTGAATCCAAGATCTTCTACAATTAATCTTCTTACCGCATTAAATCCAATTATAATTATCAGGTAGAAATATACTTTCCATGATTAGAGTTCCTCATCTTGAATATTGCTTTAAGAGGAGATTGTATGTAATGGATATGACGCATCACAGATAATGGTTGGATCTAATGGTAAAGTATAATCGGTTTATCATAATGAACAAGGAGGGTCTAAGTAAAAATATTTTTCTTAAAAAGCGTCCCTTGAATATCCACCCTGGAAGAATCAGCAACGATGGGGAAGGAAGCGAAGAAGATGGGAAAATTTAGTTTGCCCACCCCTTCCCCCTCCAAGTAACCCGGCTAAGCCGCTAATAAGGTTCCGTTAATACTCTGGTCTTACCTACCCCCTATAATCTATGGATGAGTACCTCTTCATGTATATTTGGAAAATTTATCACCGCTAGTATCTTACGCCTTACGATAATACTCGTCACGTTCAAGTATGACGTAATACTATCAAAGTTAATGTCATTCCACAAATTGTAAGTGAGTCTGCAACCATTAAAATAGAAATTAATCTACATTCATTTCCAGGACATTTAGCATGCTTTACACGGTGTGTTAATTCATTCTATAATTTTCCCTTAAGATATCAGGTCTTTTTACTGGCATTTAATGTTTTATAATAATCACTTCGGCGAGGCAAGCTCTGTATTCTTCGATTAAACCGGTGAATGCCTAGGGATTTATATTAATCGAGGTATCTGCGTACCCACTAAAACCAAGAGGACAGAAGGGGTTAGTGATTGATTTTAATTTCGAAGCAATTTCGGACGAATACGAAAGGTAGTCGAGCAGCATCGATTGATAAAATTTCTGTATGTCAATCTGCGGCTGACACACTCAACAGTGTTCTGTCATATTATAACGAGCGGTACCGGCAAACTTTGAAATTTGTTTTGATCATATAGCCGTGCGCAGCTTCATTATTTACCGTTCACAATATATGCCCGACTACCTCACCCCCTCCCTGGTTTCATTGAAACTTTTAATTAAAGTCTGCAAATTTACGTTCGGCCAGACGTGATTCCGTTAAAATATTATTTCACAATTTCAACGCAATCGGCCGGCTCCACCGGCGTTTGCATGGATTTAGACTAAATACGTGTCACTCAGACTGGGTAACGTTTATCTACTCTTTTTAACAGTACCGTAAGTCTCATTAATTCATTACTTCCTGCATATGACTGCCGTTTAATAGAAGATTCATGAAACATGAATATAAGATTGCCACAGTATATATTTACATTTGTTCTTAATGACATATCGTAATATGTTCCATACAAAATAATAAAATAAATAGGACTGTATAATATATTCAGCTGGTATTATGCGATATAATGCAACCGCGCCTCGATTTGAAAATATTCTGTTGTTCCAGCAAATTACACAATCTACTTGAGTCATTAACTCTCCATTCCAAGATTCGTTCCGTCGAAGGAAATATTAGTCCCGCGATAAAGTGAGGTATAAGCGAAGGTGGTAAATACGGTTAATTGCAGGTTTCACCATTTCCTGGGTTCGGGACAGGGAGGTTATCTGACTCTCAAAGTGTAGGTGGAAACTTAAGTAACTACGCATAATTTACAACTCCGCGTGGTGCTCTTTGTTTGCTGCAACGCGCACATACTTCGCAAAACAACGATGGATACAGCGGTGTACGTGTATCTTCGCGGTTATTCCGAAACTTGCGCCAGGATTAACTGAGCGACAAACTCGGGGAGTTACAAATCTACACCCGGCTGAACCCTGTGCTCGTAGCAAATCACCCTTTGACATTTCATTTTGGTTTCGAACATACTTCTCTTTCTCTCACACTCTCTTCTCTGGTCACCTCTATCACTCTCTTTCCCATTCTTGGTTGCATCTCTCTGATAACATCGACAAACAGTTATCTACAGAAATCGCAATTTACTTCAAGAATGGACGACGTGTAGCGGGCTACGTTGAACGAACACCACGAGCCAATCCAAATAGCATGCCGGTGGCATTCCCTCGTTAAATGTATCCCTCGACAGATTGTATTGGAAGGTGCACCTCATACCCGAACTTTTAAACACTTATCAGTGTGTCAGATTCCACTCGTTGAGTTTTCCGCACAGCTGCGTCCACGAATCACTGAGACTTGAAGAAATGTATCAATAGTGGCGAAGAAAAAGCACGTTGGCAAATAGGAGAGAAGGAACGAATCAAAACTCAAGGGAGAGGGAGAAAGATGAGGATGATGAGAAGGAAAAACCACCGATGCCAAGGTAGAAGTGTATACTCTAGACGGGACGTCGATAATCCTGTTCCATGTCAAAACACCCTCTTGCTTTCCTTCTCCCTTCCACTTTTCCACTTTCTTATTCTATCTCCGTTTTATCCCTATATTCTACGAACCACCCCTACTTCCTCATCCATTTTTCTCATTGCTCCCTTTTCCTCGTCTTCTATACCTCTTATCTTTATCCACGGGAGCCGCATCATCATAGAGCTCTGCGGTAACCAGGCTGCTGGGATACCTCGCCCTGTCTCAAGACTAACACGAAAATATTGCAAATTGGTGGTCCCCGACTCTTGCTGCTTTTATCTAACCACCGAGAGTCCAAATGGAAAGAGGATACTCTTTATCAGTTGTCTCGATGACTCTAAAAGATTGGAATATTTCAGATTATTTTTAAAGTGTATTTTCAGGGCATTGGCCTTTGCGGATTTCCGTACGGACGTGGAACAACTATCATTTATGTCAATCTCAGTTTTAATAAATTTATGGTTGTTTCTAAATGCAGAGGTTTTATACATTTCGTTATTATTCATTAACAAACTGTTGTTATCACGATTCATGTAATCAGAGATACGTATGTATATTCCGTTTCGAATTTAATTACTTATTGAATCTTGCATAGTAACTGCCTCAGTGTTATATTTTATGTATCGATGTCTATAAAATAATTCCGATGAGTTTTATTGATAAAATGATATATGTAAACCGTGACGTTTTTCATGCAGGAAGCATGTCAGCTTTTAGTTAAAGTCGTTAATTGAATTTTTAAACGAGTCTCGAAGTACGAAAACGCAATCGCATTGCCAATTTGGGGGCCTTCCGCAAATACAGACGGAAAACAAACAGGATAATATCGTTTGGTTTCAAAACGTTTCTGCCGACCTAGCTGATTTGCGAATATTACGATTAGTAGCCGATGCCCATTTACTAGAGAGTCAATTCGCATCAGATCTAGTTCCAAATTCAAGGTTTTCAGCTAAACATTTGCGGTAATACCTATCGTACACTAATAATAGTTATCATATTAATCATATGATATCCTACCTCGTCACCACATCAACATTCCCCTAATCAATAAGGTTGTTTCTAATCAGGTCCACAAAATAACGCATAAAGTACATGATCACTTCCATCGATTCTGTACAATATTAATCAAAATGAATGCTGCATATTCAAATTTATACTACAACATAAATCATAGATATAAAAAATGTTTAATTAAAACGTTTTCTGGAAAGATCGTTATGATCAAAAATAAGAAAAATATACAAAAATATTTGCTTATTATGTATTAAGAGGTACTGTTTTTATAAGAAATATTTCTTTATCGTCTTATCGTCCTTAGCGGAGAAAAATGTCGGAAGATCATGAACCATAATTTTCCGTCAACAAGCATTATTTCCGGCAGTAGACTTTCCACGGTTTACCACGAAAGTACATCACGCGTTCTGACCGAGAAACAGGAAGGACACGAAGATAGAATAAGACGGGCGTAAAAAAGGGTCGGGGGGTGTACTATCAGTGGATACGCGCCGGTGGTTCGAGAAACGTAAAAGACGACCACGTCGACTGCACTTTAATCTTTGGTACGCTTTGACGGTTCTAATAAGTTCTACTCCCCCACCGCTCTAATTTTATATCCTCCCAGTCCATACCCCATTCCATACCCCATCTACAGTGACGTTATGAGTTTCTTTAAGGTTCCACTCCTTTTCTTTATCCGCGTAGACACGGAAGGGACGATGGAAGGGCGTAACGAAATTTCTTCGCAAGTGGAAAATAAGGCAGGACGCAGGATAGAATGTTCCGGGTCTCCGTCTCCACCGAAACCAGATCGCGGTAATAAAGTTTCACGATTACGCGTAAAAGCGAAGTACCGCGACTCTCTGGATTATGCCGATCCTTTAAGCGAACAGTTACAACGAACGAAAGTATAAAACGAAGATAGTGGAAGATAACGATATTTAAAAGAATCTAACAAATAGTTGCAATGAAGCACAAGTAATTTTTCCTTTAATTTTGCTTCTATGCTTCTACCGTGTTGTGACAATGTATATTACGTTGGTGCAAAGTGCCTAATGTAATTATTTAATTTGATTACGTAAGAGGCTGTTTGCGGTACACATGTATATGCCTTTAATGCTGTCAAAGATTAATTATGAAACCACCGAATAATGCGGGCAGGTAGAAGTGGTATACATGGTTTAATTATATACTTAAATGAGATACTATGAATCGTTACCATCAAATGTAACATACAGGAACATAATCTGATCATTCGCCATCGATCGAACTATCATATCACATTATGAACCACTGATTCTCACGTATGACAAGCATTTGCTGTTGGCAAATTAATGGAAAATTAGTGCACGGGTATTAACTATGTTCGTCGAATAAATACGTCGAACAATTGCACGGTATACGATGATAATAATTTATAAAATAAATAATAAGCTGCAACTTCGCCAGTTTACACCATCAAACTTTTAAGTATAATAATTGTTTAAATTTCCCGTGGAATACAAATAAGAATCGTTGAAGGTGTCCAGGGTGGTATTTAAGTCGAAATCACGAAAAGGGAATCGTAGTCAGCGGAGAGACCGTTTTGGGTGCCATTGTAATTGGCACGCTTTGTGAAATCGTCACGAGAGCACATGGTGATCCCTCTCACTCTGCTCCAACAGTGTGCTGGGTTCCATTAACGACTAGGTTAAAGGGAACCACCGAACTATATCCCTCTCCTTGTCTCTCTTTTACTCACTGTCGAGTACTCTCCCTTTTAACATCTCTCTATCTTTCCCTCCATCAGTGTGTCCTCCTTCCTCCTGGTTTTCCATCCCCAAACCCTTTTCTCCTTTCAGTCTGGCGCACCACCTCTTGGTTTCTGGCCCTCTCCATTGCAATCAGAAAAGCAGCCGCGGACGTGATTGATGGTGGGTCCAACCGGGAAGCGCCTAGTCGGCCTCTTTCAACATTTATCCAACCACCTATCCACCCCCGATCTTCCCATTCCCTTTCTACGATACCCTCTCCACTCACCTCTTTTCCTCGTATTTCCCCTTTTACGTCCGCTTTTGTTTTTTTCGTTTTGTACTCGACAATGTAACCCAGAAAATGTCTCCTTGTGGAGGGAAACCTGTTTAAACGGTCGACAGGTACGACAATCTGTCGTCGCGCTTCGGTTCAATCGTGCATGAAAATTTCGATTGAACCTTCGATGCGAGCCCGTGATCCGTTTAACGCGTCAAGCAAACACGTGGCTAATCGCGTGTTAACCAGTTAATGCGACTTGTCATTTTTCGATCAACTGGTTCTGCCGTTACACGAAGAAGGCACGCAATTTGAGTATTATAAATATTAGGTAAATTATGTCAAATTAGGTTAAAAACAGTTGTGGAATTTTCTGAAGAAAATATAGTGAAAGTACGACTAGCTTAATGTGGAAATGAGTTTAGGAAACGTACGTGCTTCTTGGTTTCCTTAATGAGCTTTGCAAAGCAGAAGATAGCAAGAGGCACAGCGGAGTTATCGAACATCGGAAAATTAATGGAATTGGGTTTCTCTCATTTCCAGAGGAAAACCAATTAGTGCCATTTGCAGATTTCCGGAGTTCCTAATTCCCGTGACCACCAGTTAGAAACAACACTGACGGATGGTACAATTCGACCCATTCATTTACGACAGCTATTCGGCACTTTGCTCCTTGCTTTGAATTACGTCAATATTTACAACGAAATTATTTCCTTAACATTTCCAAATTCGAAATTGGATGCCATTTTTTGCGTTCCTCAGCTTTTCACCGATGTCTGTATTGATATTTAATTGCGATAAGTATATTTATACTTCTAATGAAATATACCGCAAGTTCCAGAAGCATCAGGAGACCTCAAAAAATAAATATTCAAAGTTAGTGCTAGGAAGATTGACGCCTATAATTAGTTGCAAACTTATTAAAACTTGATAAGTATCACCGTAAGATACACATCGTGATTTGTCGAAAGAATCTCTACCGTCGAAACGATAAGTGTGAAAGAACGATTTCGCAATGAAACTTCGTGGAGATACTTAATTACAGCATCCCCCCGAGAGTTCCGTACTTTGTGCTACCTTAATCCACTGTAGTAAAACATCCCGCCCTCGACCAAGGAAATGGCCGAACGATCTTCCGAATATATTCTTCCGTCTCTCAAATATCTGTACTATCATATTACAAGTTTGTAAATAAAGTGTAGAATAAAAATGTCGGTTTTTCCCAAAATTTTGTTTGTTCTCACTTGCAATCTACCTTGAAACTTAAAGTTTTCCAATGAAAGAAGAAAGAGTCGACAAATATGTTCTTATGTTCATTAAGTTAATTAAAGCCCGGCTAACAAACAAAGTACATCCGAAGCTGTTTTATTGCGCCGAGTAAATAGAGGAGTAACTTATACGTTGAAATATCGCAAGAATTTTCTTTACCGCAAAGAATGCGGTAAGCACGGAGAGTGGTTGTGGGTTCGTTTAAACGGGGACAAACTATTCCAGGCGTAGTACGACAGGGTAAGTGTGAAAAAGGTTAACGTGGTAGGAGGTCTCGAATGAGCGTGGTACTTGAATATATATGTGTACATATACACATACACACACATATATACGCCAGCGGTGGATTGTTTTGCAGTTTAGCTAACTATTTAAAGCATCCTAGGGCCGTTAAGCTTTCCTGTCGGAAGGTGGAAGTAACGGGTACGTACGGCGCACACTTTCCGCAGACAAGTACCTCGAGTCCGCAGCGAATTTCGATGAAGCTCCGATTGTTTCCCACTTGATTATCCGGAAAACCACATTGCGGCGCGCCCGATTCTATACCGGCTACGCCATAACTCGGCCGTGGCAACCTGCACCACGGCCAACTATTCGCATATTGGTTAATTTAACGTGTTGCTCCACCCTACGTCCTACCAAAAGGGTCGCGTGGTACTCACGATTAATTATTTATTATACCTCAGTCCCGTGCCCGAATTGATTAAAGAATTCTCTCGATGGTTTGACTAACCGTATTAATCCTCCGGCAATAGTTAATATACTAATTGCTTATTAGCAGAATCATGTGATGAGCACAAAATGTGTTTGAATCGCATTTATAAAATGCGCTTTTATGACACGCGTGTCAATGTAATATAATTAATGTAAACAATCCTGTTTTTGTGCATAACGTAAAAACAGTCTTCTCAGAGTCTTCAGAGAGTCTTCAATTATAGTTACGATTAGGATAGTTACGTTACGCTAAGATATTATTATTATTACTGTTATCCTTCATGTTATATTAAATTAGTACAGTTACTTATATACTCACAATCTCTACATATGTTTACGAATTGTAATTGATGTTGCTCTTATACCTTCTTCCTTGTTTTGCATACAATTAAAATGAGTGGTTACTTCAAGGAGTATAAAGTGCATTGATAAACAACACCGTGAAAATGAAACGAAAGTAAGTAATGGGCAAGTTGAAATTAAAAATGCAAATAAACCGTATTATTTATCCAAACCGAAGACGCGATTTTGAGATCTTAAGAGCAACCGAGCCTTCCGGTGTTCATTATACACGAGGGGAGATCCATTCATTCGGAGTGTTCGATCGAGGAGCGTCTCGGCAATCATTTTCAATTTATTCCGAGAAAGCCCGCAAAACCTAAAGTGAAGTGGTTCCTCCGGCATCCACCCTCACGGCCTATACTTTACTACTCGTCCGAGACCCCTTGCAAGCCATTCTAAATTAAATCCACCATATCAGACACGTTTTATTTAATCAGCGGCTCGACCCAGAAGCCCCTGTGCCTGCCGACCGGTTCGCCTTAAACGACTTTCAAAGCCACTACCTGCCTGTTAACTAAAATCAAATCATGGCCATGATAGACGCAAACAGGATATTCGCGAAAGGGGCGTCGGCTTGGACGAATTGGAAACGATCAAGAAATAGGAATGGGTGGTGAAAAAAGTAACGTCCATATCACGACTTGGATATGAATATCATGATTCCTATTTACATTTGAAATCAATAAGATCGAAAACTTAATCTATCGTATCTTATGGGATAAGTTTCTTGTAAAAGGTACATGTAAAGTATTGTTAAATATTTTTGGTTTCAGATGTTCCTGTTCGTATTTGATAAAAGTTTATAAAAGTTACCAAAGAATACGGTGAGGGTAATTAATATCAAGATGTACCTAACAATTGGTAAATTACGAAAGAAAAGCAGATGCCTGGTGAAGTCTTAACTCGTCGCTAATAAAGAAGGTAGAAGAGAGTATTGGGTAGCAGACGATTAAAAATAATCTCGAGCACTTCATCGCTCGCGGCTCGTTGACGAATGATCTTATTAAGAGATTAAATTTAAAAGAGCTACCTCGCTTTTCTCATTTCCTAATATTAATACAGCTTTCGAGGGATTATGGGGCCCGCGAAGTTGTACACTTTTTACTGGGCCATAATGACGGTAAGTAACGAAGTTAAACTGAGTCCGCCCCTTAGTATTTCACTTCTTCCACTCTACTTTCCTCCTCTTAGTTCTCCTTCTAAGGTGAAGGCAATAGAACCCTGGCGAAAGAGGAAGAGTAGGAGGATTTACGAGCAAGCACGAGACCGGGCACGAATTTTATTAACACTCCGATTACATTATTTCGCGACTCTTCTCCTGCCAAGGAAAACCGGAATACGATGCAAAGCATTCGTGAACGTACTTCTCGTAATAATCGTTCAAAGGTGGCCCGTAAAACGAGGAAGAGAGTAGAAGATTAAATATCAAGAGGGTAGCACGTTTGGAGACGTCTGTCCTTCTTACTTCCTCGAATCCCTTGGGCTTTTGTATACCTTTATAGAGACAAATATATTTGACTATCCCTACCCTTTAACAGGCTTAAGAAACCTCTTGGAATTCCGGAGAACTCTGCGAAATCTGCGTCTCTGCTAATTAGAAAGCAGGGCAAAGAAGAAAGTGAAGGAAAGGTGGGAGAGCGAGTAAGGTGGACAGAGGCAGAAGCTGAGCTTCCTTACCGTGAAAAGAGAGCCAGCCAAAGGAACAAAACTGAACAGTCTTTGAACCGAGACACCGATAAGACGGTGGCATCTCCTTAAATGCCGAGATCCGTATCTTCGTGTTTAATATTAAGCGTATTCCTTTTGATATTCCTTCGAGGCACCGCACTTTAAGAGTGTCTTAACGGGTTAGTCCGATAAAAGAGATCTCGTACACGTAGCCCCGGAGCGGGGTGACGGAGAAGTAAACGATGCGAGGGATCCACCAAAGCTTTCACGAATTCCTCGCAGCCACTTTACGCGGGTAATCACGTAAATGATGGACTTTATCTAAAGATGATCACCTCCGGACCCGGATCAACCAATTCAAAGATGTTGATGAACAATTTACTCATTGCCTTAATCTTTCGCAAGCCGTGATCGAGATTCGCGAACATTATTAACGGGCGTTTTTTAATTGAAAAATGTCCGTGCAGCGAAACAGCTAACGACACGGAAACAAGGTCAATGCAAATTTTCACTGAAATTTATATAGAAAAATAATGGCATCCAAGGTCGATAAACTTGCTGTGCGGAGCATTGATGGAAAATGTAGTAGTAATTTTATTTTTAACTACTGCCCTATTTGTAACAATCCATTTACGTGTTCGTAGGAAATATTTTATTACATTATGGAAAAATTGTTAATTAATCTACATAAATATTTGCTTCGTAACCAAAAATAAATTGAAAAATTATCTATTCGGATTTATCGATTCCTAAATTTAAATGTCAACTGACCGCCATTGCAGCAGTGATATTCAAGTTTTTATTCCGATGCTTTTAATCCGAAAGTAATCAAATTAATATAAGCAAGCACGATAATTTGTGAACGTTCATCAAGTTAAACTATTCCTGATTCTATGAAGTACCAAATATAATACCATTATAATAATTTCCTGGAAAACTTTTCCCTTTACTATCCACGTGAAATCATCCTTTATGTATAACCTATTCATGGGGGGTGATTCAAAATCAAGGGCAGACGGGATAGGTATAAAGGCTGAAAACAATCTACGAAGGTGATTGATGAGCGAGATGTAATGAGGCATATCCGACACAGCATCCCCGTTAAGATAAAAGCGTACCTCATCCTAGTCTGCTACCACCTTACGCACCGTGTTAATCGGTGATAATTCAAAAAACCACCCCATCTACCTGTGCCTTTTCTTGCGGCCGATTCTCGGTAGAATTTCTGGCTCATTACGCCGCGAGAATAAACGTAAGAAGAAGCGTACTGCAAAACCCACGATTATGTGTCACTGTAAGCCGTAACTGTTATTCACGTTGAATAAAATGAGCTGTTGTGCCAATTTACGCGTGCTTTCTAACGTACATTGTAATATAATATAATAGCAAAATTATAATACTCTCATAACATCTTACTGGTATAAACAGATTATATGTAGTGCTGTACATGAACATTACAAATAAGTTAACAATTTAGAGACAGCATATAGAGTCGAGTCTCTTTCTATGCGTCTCTTTTTAATGCGGTTTTGAAGTTATGCGGCGAAGCAAAGAAGCAAGAAAAAATACGTAATCCAAGAAATCTAGAAAGTTATATCAGTTTTAACAGTAATGCGGTTATCCGATTATTTTCGTCCTTTTAACATTTTTGTATGCATAAACAAAATAAAAGAACGGAATGGGTGTAAGTTACCTCTTTTGTGTTGCTGATATTTCCAAAAATTATCCCTCATTTTACCAAGAAAGTTGCATCTTTTTTGTGCGGAATTCTGTGAAAAGTATCTACCGCATAAAAGTTTTTATTTGATTATTTTTTGGTTATTTTTATTTCAAATTATCATCTTGTGTCGAGTTTTAATTGTTTGTTATTCGGGCCAATGTATTAGAATGTATTTGATATTTAATTCTGTTTCACGTACATAATTTACAACATTCAGGATTTTCTTTTGTAATTAAATTCGGGCTGGCCATTATTACCTGATATTTCCTGTTTATGGTGAGGACAAGATTTTCATCGTAAATGTTATCTCCAATTTGATGGATAAAGGTATGGTTTTCCGTCTCTAGCCTTCCAAGTAAAAAAGGCTATTTCAAGTATATTGTTTCCCAAGTGCAGAAATGACTGTCTGGTCGGTTACCAGATGTCGTCAAAACGTCCCCCTTGAAATGGTCATTTAATCGCAATCTAAAGTAAACGTCCCTTTGCAGGCAGGCTACTCTCATTGGTTGTCTCGACCGTAGCTCGAATATTGCCTCGAATTATTACAGACGCGATCTCAGTCCGACGAGTTAGACGAATGGCCCCCGAACCACATCCACGAATAGGTTTCATTTAGCCGTTAAAAACAAAACCGACGGTGTTCCGTCAATAAACCCGGAAGAAGAGCACATCTACGAGGTGTGACGCTATTAAACTTTACGACTGGCATTGTTGCTACAACGATTTTATAGATAATTCTTCCGGAATGACACACTGTGAAGCTTGTTCCTTATCAGCGATAGTTGGCTGCATTATTATCTCAGCAAAGGATATATTGACCCATGAAGATGCACTGATATCGTTGAAATTAATTTCTTTTAACTATCGTGTCCAATTACATACATGCGATGAAGGCGCTTATTAAATAAGTTGTCATTAGCAAAGTGATAACTGTTACAATTACGTGGCCAATGCTCAGAACGCATTTGCATATCGACGTATCGCGGAATATGTTATTTATCTTCGTCAGTCGTTGTCTACGTCGGTCGACACCCCCGTGGTGAAGATAGAAGGCAAAGGCCCGAGTGCGCCCCCGCAGTTGTGATATATTGTAGGACATTAAGGTGGTCATATATAAAGGTGTAAGCGCAATACGTAGAGCATTGTGGCTGTCTCGTCAATCGGTACGAGCAAAGTTATCTGTGGATTGGAACCTTTCCTGTACCTTATTACATTTTTTTTCCTACGGCGGCCAAAGAGAAATTAGCCTGGCGACAATGCCTGCCAGGTATTACCGGCACGCCCGATCTTAAAGGCCATCCATCATACAGGATAGGCGCTTACCTACGTCTAATATTATCATAATGTCATCCCCGTCCATTGTGCGACACGATCAACGTCCCACGATGCCACGAGAGTTCCGCGAGATTTGTCCCGTCGTCGAGGCGTTTGACAAATAATAGTCGTGCACGATCAGCATTATATTTTACGAGGAGACACCTAACAGAATCCTCTGCATCGTGTGCAACGTATTTCGCGACTAAGAATACACACGATACGTTAAATTAATTGGCACTATTTCAAGTTGGAATTATGTTTCATTGTTCCGCCGGCAATGCGACACGGTGTGGTTGATTAGTCTCTCAATTATTCCGGTGTTCACGTTTCTTGTACTATCCTTTGTGAGGATATTAATAATGTAGGTCTCGATGTAAATTTGTTAAATTTAAGGAAGTGCGGTAAATGGAATGTAAAAGGAAGCAATCGAAACAGGAAACGAATAATCGATGTACGAGAATCTAGGAATAGTTCCGATAGTAGAGAATAGATATTTCGTGGTAGGAGTTGGGCGCGCATAAAATCAAAGCGCGGTAAAGTGGAATGAGGCGAAGCGCGCCTTCGTTTTCCGGATAAGCGGAAACACTTCCGCTATTCTTATTGGAGAGGTCTGCAGTGGAATGAAATTGTAGTAGAAAACAGGGAAAGGTGTGTGGAAGAACTAGTCCGAAAGATGGAATGGAAGATAAGGAGGAAAGCAGGGTTTAATATCTCACGGCGCTTCAAAGAGTGGTTATAAGGGACCTTGCATTTCTGCATTCGGAATGAGCCATCTTGTGCACCACCGGATGCCAATGCAGAGAAGAGTTGGGGCCTTCCAGTTTCCCTACTTTCATTCCCAGAAATGATAACGGAGTAGCAAGAAGAGAAAAAAGAATTCTGGCTAAAGATAGGAAAAATGGTGCTACGTTTCTACAGAAATCATATCTGATACCTCGTAACCGAGATTATTAAAATTTCCCATAGCTCATACTTTGTGAAGTATACGTGTGCGTACACACGCTCTTACTCGCGTTACTGCAAATGAACTTCGCTCGACCGTGTCACGTTCGATCACTCGACTCAAGTGGCATAAACGATGATGCATGCGTCGCAAAATGACAGCATCGTCCCATCCTTTCAAACGATTATTCTCATCCCTCTTTACCTTCCTTTCGTACTCACTCCTTCCTTACGATCATTTCTATCCGTTTCACTCTCGTATCCTCTACATACTCGGTGAATCCTTTGACCTCTTGGGACGACCTGCAATCTCGAGAGGAACCATAGCGGGTCGGATCGTTGTCGATGTGTCGTTGTTGATCGAAAGGGAGAATTCTTCGGGAACGAAGACCGCCATAAATCCAACCAGACGAATATAAAGTGAGCCCGGAGTCTACTATCTACGGAGATTTCTCTCCCAATACGTACAGTAATCCATTGCCACCAGAGAAAATATTACAAGGACGCATCTTCATAAGTTAAATTATTATCACGTTTATCACTCCAAAGCATAAAGGTTCTAATAATATTGATATAATCTTCCATCTACAAAGTGTCAAAAATCTCGATCCCTAAACTTTACTTTCATCTTGATAAAGTGTACGTTCGTATGTCTCGATACCTCAATCATAGCAAAGCTGTAGCATATCGGCCCAAATTGTCCTATCGATCCAAATCAAAGTGTATACCGGAACTCGTGCACCGAACTTCAATGAGCTTCAATGGACGTTGGATAGAGAGAGAAAGGTGAGGAAATTTGCGAGGATGAGATAGAAACAAGCGGGTGCCCCTACCGCAGCAGTAAGTGACAGGACGCGAAAGGGGCGGCCGTCGTTCGTTGTCGAAAATGCGAGGCCGAATGTATACCATAAGCATATTTCCAGTGGGTGGGCTAGGTAGCATAGGTTATCCGGTGGTCCATTGGTCAGCAGAGGTTAGTTGACCACTGGGTAGCCCCCCCAAACCAGTTCTCGTTGCTCGTGTGAAATAGTGGCTGGCCACGCTCCAACCTCATACGTTAGTTCCGTTCATACGTAACGTACCTGCCAGCTTGCTTGCCTCCACTCACCCTCAACCCTTCAACCTCGTCTACTTCCTCCTTCTCAACCTCAGCACACGTCGTACTCTAAAGTTCCTCTATCGCACACGTTCCTCCTAACTTTCTCATTCTCTTTTTCTTTTCCACTCTTCATCATCCTATCTCTCTACTTCGTTACATCAGTCTACAGTGTATGGTTTATCTATCGAATATCTTGACATCGTCATTTTTCTTATTATCCATTCCAGGCCATCATATACCTCTCTATTATCCTTCCTATGTACTAGACCATATCTTTTTGACGTGTTCCAATCGAATTTGATTCTTTATGTCAATACATTAACCTTGTAATTTCTAACAGTATCAGTATGGATGAAGACGGAAATAAATTACTGCTTCTTTACTTCTCCGTTGTAAGAAATATATGGTTATCTACGAATGCACCTTATCTACATTTACTGATACTGCAAGGTCGTAAAACATCCTCAACATAAAGCACACTAATTTCGTGCTCTGTTTTCGGTTCGTTATGTACAATTCTGCTGGTTTTATCGCCTACGAATGGTCCATGGTCAAGCGGTTCTGCTGGTTGAATTCTACAGTGTTATTCGTCTTTTTGGAGGTTTTGTCGGGAAATGAAATACACCGGGGATCAAATTTATAGAGCTCGTTGCACGTGGTTGGATACCCGGCGTGAGCCACATGTTTTATTATCCGCTGAGAAATGTTTTACTAATCCTTTCGAATGGAGATGTAAAAATCGAATAAAATTTCGCATTCATATTATCACACCTTCGCCCGTGTGCTTGGCATCACGGAAATATGCTAGAAGTAATAATTATGGAAAATGATGAAATGATTATTCGAAGGTGCTCCAATCAAGCACTGCTTTTTGCTGAACAGTTTTAAAGTTGTGTGATTTACCTACGGAAATTCACAAATCAGAGATTCCGCGAATTACATTGTGTGAAATATTATGCAAGCAGTGTAAAAATTCGATGAAAATCTAGGAAGTTCATTATATTTACAAATAATTTATATGAGATTATAATTGGAATAACAAGTTTTTAAACTTCTGGCAGTCCGTATCTTTACCATGAAGCAAATATTACTACATTTTTACGTGGAATAATCAAACATAAAGTACTAGCCGAATCTAATTAGCAATAATAAGAGTGCCGATGATTCATTTGCCGATGAAACATAATTAGAGTTAGTCATGCAAATCAGCTAATTTTAATCACTGCAGCCTGATATCTGTTCTATATATTACGCTTTTTCACGTGCGTTTCATTTTTTCATATTACAGTTATAATCACTCTTCTAGTAATTCGCGTCGCGTCTCGGATTCGTTATGCCGAGATTCATTATACCGCTTGACGGGTACGAGATATCGCGATTAAAGTATTTCGATTGGATGTCGACATTTTGGGAAGCGAGTACGATGCCCCCTCAAACGATTTCACGTTCGATAAAATCAGCTAATTTTCAAAGCTCAGCGATTTTGAAGTTCCTGGGATTGCATACCCTTGAAAACATTGTTATGTCGATACCGATGTTCGCTGACCGTTTGTCCGATTCCATTTAACGCCACCGAACACTCTGCACTCTGTTTCAGAGTAGAATTACCGGGGGACCAGTCGTACTTCGCTCCACTGTAATTCACTGATTTTTGTTTTCACACGTTTTACGTTGAATTAACTGAATAAACAACTCTGGCGATACATTGATGTATAATTTTGATAACGAAATTATTTGCAGGCAATATTATCGGTCATCTTCTCGGTGCGGTATATTTAAAGCTATTCGGCTTTTATTGCATACAGAATTTGATTGTAAACTCCTTATCGTATAATTTTAATCTATGTGATACATATTATTCATTTTATATTGTATTTCGACCAGAATGGATTCTATGCTTATTCAGAGGTTTGTTGACGTATGCTCTATTTTAATGTGTACAATTAAATCCCATATTCTACACTGATATTAATCCTAAGATTAGTTCCTGGTTACTAATTGAGGAAATGGTAATTTAGAGCCGTCTAAATCACGTGTTATTAATAATTAGAATAGTATTCATATCAGACTCACTTGTTTAAAAAACTACTAAGTTTTATCGAAGAAATTCAATGGAACGTCCGTGCACTGAAAATACTGGCATTAGAATTCATTCCAGATTACAATAATGCCAAAAAAGAATTATTGATTCCCCAATCGATCACTTAATAACTTAATGTCGATCGCCATTAAATGTGTTAAAAGGTTATTTTATTTACTCAAGTATTCAGAACTTTGTGGAGTAAGAAATGCGATCGTTCACGTATCAATAAAAATATTAAATAAATAAACAACAAAGCCGTGTATTTTCTTCCTAGATACATGTATGTATCGAGGGTTCAGGGAAATAAATCCATTCTAAGGAAGTCATATTTATAGTAGAATATTTGTTAATATAGGTATTTATCAAAAGAAGGTCACGGTTTTGTTTGCATTTCAGAAGTAGATTCTTTGGAAAAAATAGCCAGCACCATTTGCACGTTCAATGCAGGGAATGAGTAGCATCGTACGGCCGTAGGGCCACAAACAAAGAGGCAATTGCACTGCTTCTGACGTTTATCATATTTTATTACCTTTACCTTCCGACCTCATTGTTTGTTCGTCTGTTTTGTTTCCGGTTTTAATTCCGGCATATTCCGCCCCCTTCGATACGCTCCCCGATTATTATTCAAGCCTGAGGTGCCAACGAACTTACATTATCACTTTCTCCTTCACTTTGAAGTGAAACAAGAAACGAGTTTGAAGTCAACAATTAAAAACGTACTTCGAATATAAATGATGTTTACAAATATTATACGATTCCATACAATATTTTATGCTAGAAATATGATTAAATATAAATAATTAAGATTTTCATTCAGATTTATTTTGCTTGTTAAGTATGCCATATAAATAAACATAGAAAGGATATGTGCAGATAGAATTTGAGAATAAATTGTAAAAGCTTTATCATTTTTTGAATGTTTCTATCACGTGATCCCTTAATCCACCCTTAAAAGACATTTTCAGCGCCCTTTTATCGAGTTGAAATGCACCAGGAGTATTCACGTGTAGGACAAGAGAATTGTTTCATCTCATGCCTGGTTTCGGCTTCGTTACGCCCCCTTAAATTATTTTCAAATCAATTCGAGGCTCCCCAGGGGGTAGACAGAGTGATCCTATTATGCGCATTGTTACTTCAATTTCGACTCTTTTGCTTTTCTTGGGGTTGGTTATATACAAGTTCCAGGAGTTGCTGAGAAGAAAATCTTTTACCTTATTCTCTGGATTATAAGGGGATGCTGCAACGTGTTGCACACGGGGATGGGAAATTATTCGAAAATTTTGTATATCTTACTTCGGAACAACTATTAATTAAACATACAAAACTGCAATATAATATCCAATCTAATACTGTGTATTAATAATATCCTTACATCCTATTCTCCGATTATTTCAAAATAGAACCTACTATTTTCCTCGTACCTTGACGAACAAAAATGAAAGGAACACAAATATGTTTTCTTTCCATATTTTTACAAACCCTACTCCTATATTTTATTTCAGTCCCATCCAATAGGAAACAGATACACTGCACAGTGTACAGGAAACTGCAGATGCCGTGTGCAGTGCACCGGGGCTGGAAAAATAAAGAAGATAAGCCACAATCTTCCAATTTTTCGTAACGTTCACGGTATTCGCGTAATTGGGTCACGAATACGTTCCACAGAAATTCCTCGTTTCGCTTAACTCCCTGGTAACTGCCGTCAGAAATAAGAAGCTGTAGTGTGCGAAATAGAAAAAAACGTGTGCATATACGTATGTACGTAGCTTGGCTGTAAAATAATGCGCGGGAGAAAGGGGAACGGGCCGTCGAGCCGAACGAGTGAGTGTTTCCCCGGTTTGATTAAAATCAGAAATGATTTATTCCCGAGGCTTGATCCCTCACCACCCGCTTCATCCCCCCGGTCCACCTTCCTTTTCCGTCCTTCCTACGCTTGCGTCCTCGCTGCTAGATTCCTATTTCCATCCGGGGATCCGATTCCGACCCCGATCCCCGTTCCACCTTCGAATCTATTACTGCCAGTTTCTAGATCAACTGCCGAGAGACTCCCTTCCGTGTTCGACCCCTCATCCCCTTTGCGTTATCCAACCCTTTTCGATGTACATTTCGTAAAGCTACGGGTCACTCGTATTTACCAGCACCGATACCGTTGCACTTCCTCGGTCATTGGAACTCTAACGTAATGTTTCAAAACGACTTCCCTCATGCTCTCGATCCTCTCCCTCCCCCCACCCTGCCCTTTTTTATCCCGTATTGCGACGCTCGTTTCGTTCCCATCCGTTTCGACGGTCACGATTTCTCATTTAATACCTGTTGACAGGCTGATCGTGATAACGAATTCGTGGCATAGTTATAGACTCTGTGGATCGAAGCAGCGTTACAGCAGCTCGATAACGTCTGTGTATTTTAATCGGGGAAATCTGCGATATGGAGTTTATTGGCTTTGTCAGTCTTGTCGAGATATTTCCGTCGGCAGCATTTCACGAATAGCGACGATATACGAGGAAGGTATAATAGAAAGGAAACGGTAGAAATTATTCTACGGTTATTCGATGCGAATATTTTTTGCAATACGAAGCACGGTATTACTATGTACTGATGAGCATTGGAGAATAAAGAAATGATTTTTCTCAGTTTCATTTAGCAATTCGATAGGAAGATTACTTTTGTCTATATCGCAAGCGTCATCGAAAGTTTTCGATGCTTTTGGTTTATGCAATAGTGCACTCTATCATGCGTTATCTCTGCTTTCGTCATCTTCTCAGTACAACCGAGAGGCTGGCTTTCCGCATGCCTTATTCAACGTTTCGTTGGATATTTATGGAATTTAAATGTTTTTAAATCGATACACCGTGCCGAGCCTTAACGCGCACCATACACCACGTCCTTTACGGCGCGAATAAGCGCGGCAGTTTCAAACAGGAACGTCTCGACTCCATTCGCGCGTGTATGCGAGCGAGAAAGAGAGAGGGAGAGGGAAAGCACGACAGGTGAACGATAATAATGAGCTAATAGCAGAGTTGACAATTACCGCTATTAGTACGAAGTCTAGGAGAAGCCAAGGTATCGAATAATCGATAGGGAACGCTGTTAAGATGAACCCAGCATACTCTGTCTCAAGTGAGCTGATACAATTTCCCACAGTTGACACGAGGTACTCAAATATATGTTCATATTATACGGTGTATGGCAACAAACAATAAAGACCGGCTTAATCTAATTGCCGGAAGCTAATGTACTTTACGCGATTAAGCCTCACGTACTTGAATTTACTAATTACGAACAACTTAAATCTGAAGATTGGGTCATGATAATGAGTTAAGAGCAGAGTTGATAATTGCTGCCATCAAACCAAGTTTCCAAGGGTAACGAGACCTTGAATAATCGATGAGCAAGGTGGCTAAAAGGGATTGTGTACTTGCTCCGCTTTGTATTAAGAGTAACCAGCGAGGTAATTGTTGCAAATAATGGAGGTGATAATTTAATATAAATTTAAATACTATTGTTCAATGAATAGTGTGCTTCCAAAATAATCAGAAATTCATAATGTTTTTAAGGATAAAATTACTCAGAGTATGTCGTCGTAGCTCTTTAGAATAACGAAGAATAAAAACAGGATAAATTATCCAATTATATATGAACGGTTATAAACATTACTAAAACATTGCAATTTTTCAAGATAAAATTGTCGTAGATATAAAGCTCTTGTACGATTATATATTCAATAAAAAGCTCTAACAGTATACTCTCATATATATAATTCCAGCAATAAGGAAACATTGGCGTTTCACGCGGTGGTTCTATTTTCCATAGCATCGTAATTCTGGCGTTAATCACCACTGCTTTCTTGTAAAGTGCGTAGCAACGAGTGTTCTTTTTAATCAGGCAGACATTCTACGGGAGAGAACTCACGGAATTTCGCCTAATTAGCCGCGTTCACGATGGTTTCCGGGTAACCGTGCGTTTTATATCACGGATTGAAAAAAAAGGAATTCTCACCCTCATGGAACAATGCTTTGCTTACGGGATATGTTACGGTGGGTTACAAGACCACGTGCTTTAACAAGGTCCGTGTTTAGACTAGCATGGCCAGGTCGAGGCCTCCGGCCAGTGAATGGCTGATGTTAATTATTTTTGCGAAATCGCCCACGCTGGATTTCCCTTTTTTGGCAAGGAGGATGAATACGACGTGGCCTGTCGATTCAAAACAACCCTCGTAATTTTTTACTAATGATGTAACGATAAATCAGCACGGTTGGCAATGCGAAAGGGTATAATCTAATATACAACATATGCAAACTAGTATTAACTTGAAACCTCAGCAAAATAAATTTTCAAATTGAGAAGAATGATTATGATTTCATTATAATGGTTTTACTTCTACTCATTATGATGGGGCATATTCAGGCGAATATTACGCGAGTAACAGGACAAATTCGCGGAATTTTTCTAAATAAATTTATGTTGAAAAATTGCTATAAAAACTAACATATAAGTTAGTCAAAACACACACAAACGTTTTGAGACCGAAGTGTGACGTCTGGGATGACTCACACGTGCTTCATCCGGATTCTGGAAAAAAACCCGAACACTAAAATGTGAGTCTTCCGGCGCAAATGTGTTAGTAAAAAAATGCAAATTTACGTTATATTATATGGAGTAATAAGTGTTGTAATCTTGCGCGAGGTAATGTTATAATTTTCAAAATATAATGTTTTGTAACTGCATATTTGCCGTGTAAAATGATTCTTTGATATCGTTAAATTGTTCGAATCGATCATATAGAAACGTGTATGTGTGTTTGTCAGAATTTTCCGAATACCAATGTATTCCAGTGTGCGGGTTATTGAAGTACGTTCCAGAGAATCAGAAAAATAGTGAGTGTTATACGTAGAGTTTACTTTCTCAAGTAGACGAATGGATGAGGGAATCGACTCGCGGTGGAACCGTCAAGCCCATTTCCGGTGCATTCGCGTACCTTGAGGATGACAATTTTTCCATTTTCCGTAGCAATCAAAGGCTGAGCTGCCTTCAACATTCGACCTTCGGCTTTCACATCCTTTCTGTCGTACCGGTTCCTTTCCTCGACGCGATTGTCGGTGATTTTGTGAACACGATTGAGCTTTCATTCTATGGTTTCTTTTCTTATTCTCTTGTCAGATTTTCATCTCATTTCCACGCTCTTTCCACTTCCTTCCTATGATTTCATGCTTCATTTCGGTATATATGCATGTTACAACATTCCGTCTCCTCAAACTTCGAAGAATTTTCTAACGATCTAGCAGATTCTTCTACTCGTTGCATTCAACTCACTGAATTTGTTTGATATGAAGTCCCATTTGACACGTGGAGAAACAATAAAGGAATAATATTGGGATTTCAAGTGAAGTAAATCAACACTTGCACACATTGTACTGTAAATCATACATAATTGTGACATGCCATTAGATTAAGAATAGGGAGCTTTACGATATTTTAGGTTTGTACAATTAGTAAAGTAATTATGTTTTTGTTTACATGAAATGAACTACATCAATGACGTATGTAATTCGACATAAGGGTTTCTGAGATCAATTCTAATACGGTAATTCCATGTAAATACGTCTAAAGAGAATTAGTAGCAAGCATATACTACGAAAGCACCTGTCTATTCATGTCAATCGTCAGATTGAAATCATATTCGAGATTACATTGGTCGATCAATATAATGACCCGATAAATCCCCTTGGCCGTCATCGCTTTGGAGTGCATCCATAATGCGATTCGCGATCTATTGACTCGCGCACGCATAATAGTCCTCTCTATATAGTGCGTAAAGCGGACTTCGCATGGGGGCATTACAACCTGAACGTCTTAGGATAATCTACGTCGAGCTTATATATACATCAGTGCAGCTGCAAGAGACGTTGGGATCGAGCTATTGTTTTCTCTTAATATGCTGATCGATAATTAATCCCGCCTCCTTGATTATTATGCAATATCCCGTTAAATTGGGTCTATTCAATTGACATCAGTTGAACCAACGAATACGCTTGACACGTACAATAAATTCAATTACATATTATACAATAATGATACGCTAGAATAATGATTATCGTACGAGTGGTGGATTTGAATATTTCCACGAGCTTCAACATCGCCTGGTAGAATTCGCAATTTATCAATGCTCAAATCAACGACGAAGTGCCACTCACAGTATCCGAAACTCTTGACGATACCAATTATCGAGGATAACAATGTTGAACGAATTAATCAATCAGTGAATTCGCTGGATCTTGGCATTAGTACTCGGCAGATGTGGATCTAAAGTGATGGTTCGTCTGTGTCGAGATTAAGAAGATTTGGTTCGAAGTAGGACTACGTGGATGTTAGTTGAAGGTTGACACCGAAGCCCCCGAAGGCAGGTTTTTCGCGCCTCGATAATTTTTGGTAGTCGAACAAGCGAGCCTCGGGGTTCGTATGCGAGTTTTATTGGCAATACAATCTGTCAGGCTGATCAAGAAATGCTGAGAGATCCCGTGATCGAATGGGGAAAGAAAAAAAGAAAGCGTCAATGTCGGGGTCGCGGAGTCGTGCACGTATACACAATAAAATAAAGGGCTGTGAAAGTCAATGTAAACTGTTCGTCACGAGATACACGTGGTTGAATTGTGTTCGAAGAATTGGGGACCACGGGGAGAGGGTGCAAAAGGATATAGTCAGGACCACGATGGTAGTTTTATGCAAGGGACAATCGTTAATCAATCACCGAGGATGGACCATCGGTGAGATCCGTGCTGGGCATCAGGACCGGAAGGGCGAGACTGATCGAAAGAGAAGAGGAGGCGGGGAAGAACGATAAATATTGTTTTTGTTCTGATCCTTACAATGTCTTGCACTGCCCGGTACGCGGTCAGTTTCCAAGTAACCCGGTACAGTAAAAAGTTTCGATGTCGTTCCTCTAAACCTGTATCGAAGCGCCCACTTCTTTGCCTTCTGTAACCTTTTTAAGGTTGTTTTGTACTTTATATGCTCGTAGTTTTCATAAGAAAATTAATTAGTATATTTAGTCAAGGGCGAAAGAAATTCATGAATTACGCTTAGATGAACATGTTTTTACGAACAAAATAAAAATTGGTATTCTAATCATAAATTTAACATAATTCGCATCTATTTCATCGTACACTCTGGGTTTCATGAATACTTGTAATTCGTTTAATGGACAAAGCAAAAGTCAGAGGAACGTTGCAACGAATTGAGTATAGGGCCCTGCAATTGTCAACGAGGCGTGGTCTTTTCTCCTCATCCGTTAATCTTGCACGACACTCTAATCGCGGCTATTCGCGTCGAGCAATGCTATCAACGGCAAAATGCTCTCGCGACCGAATAGAGCGTGCAAGAATCGAGTGACCGATGGAATGGCTAATCGTCGGTGGATACTAATTACACGCCTCTAATCACCGATTTCACGAAATGCCACCGACATCGCATACACGAGTTTATACCTCTACCAATTTACGGGAGATTCGACAATGTTCTCCACATCTTTTTACCAATGCTCCCTGGTATTCGGAATCAGAGGCAAGAGGAAAGATTTCCGAAGAGTACTCAACTTAATCGCTTTTCACGACAAAAAAAATGAAAGAAAGAAGTGGAAAAGGAAATCTCTTTGGCGTTCTCCGCCTCCTTTCGAAGTACGTTCATTATTGATACGACTCACCGTGAGGTAGACACTTCTTGCCTTTTACCTGGGTCCTTTAGCACTTCTCTTTAATGAAGGCGTTAATAACGACGCCATGCACTTATGTGCCAAAGGATGCGAGAGGAGCCTTGCCATTGCCAGGGGTGGAGGCAAACTGGTACGCGGACTTAATTACTTACTGTCGAGGACTTAAGCTGTAACCAGCCGCTTACTCACCTGAAACAGAAAAAAATCCAGGAATTAATTGATTTATCGAGAAGCAGAGTTAAGTTCCATCGTGGAACGAAGGGTCTAGAGGCAGAGAGTGGGGTGGGTAGCCAGGAAGGAGATGATCCTGTCGATTCCTCGGGGTTATCCGGTTTCGTGATGCAAAGGAGCTACGCGGCACATAATTAAACGAAGAAAAGAGGCTGTACTTTAACCGGAAGATCTTCCTGGTGGCACTTAAACTATAGTTTTTCGGGCCACGTTCGCTCCTCTTATTTCTACCCGCCACGGAAACGAATCTGATAAGCATCAGAGGTGTCGTTTCAAGTTATTCGCAAGGAGGTGCAGGATTATGTAAACGGTTCCTTGGGTACACGTCTAAGTAATTACGTAAAGTAAATTATAGACTGGAGGGTTAATTTGATGTAACAGGTAGTGCCGATATTCCGAAACTGTTTCAGTTTTCTTAAACTGATTTTCTCTACCTAATATCGTTGTATAATATAATACCCTTTATATTATATCCGTTAGACATTATTCTTTTACTGTATACGCAAATTCAAATACGTTAATTTCTTTAAAAAAATTATGCGATTAATCTTTTGATAAAACATTAACTTTTCTATTCTCCTTAAATATCTATAATAAGTAAATCCATGGCATTAATATTTTTGCAGAATAAGTTGTTGGAGGAACGTCAGAATATTTCCTTGTTCAGAGTTATATTATACTTCCTCTTCGAGTGTAAAACATTTATGGCACTTAACTTTTTTCTCCCCTTGAAACGGATTCTGTATACTTTAATTTGAATTAGCCCGGCTGCATAAACGCGGCAGACAGGAGAGTGGCACAGACGCGATATCCTATCAGGATGAGTTTAATAGCGTTGATATTAACTAAGCAAACGTGTGAATGGAGTCATATCAGTCGTGCACGCATGTGTGTTGTTGCGAAGGTGTGAGTCCGCGTGTTCCTCGCGTTAAAGTTTGCACGGATGGTACATACAAAGAACATCTATATGTGTCGGAAGGCGAACGATTTAAGCACGCTCTATTATACCACATAATAACGTAAATATTATCCTGTGAACGTACTAATCTGACTTCACTCTTAGAACCAGCTTCATTGTTGATATGTATATCCAATTTATCTCGATTCACGTACGTACAGATTTTCTGCTTCATACACTATTCTTCTTGAAGGTAAAATATAGATGAAGGGTGGAAAACAAGTTGATAAACTCTCGTATGCATTATAGAAAAACTTGCACAGTTTCATGAAAGCTAACACGGCGCAATATTAAATTCAGAATTAAAAACATGTAAATAAAGAGATTCCGAGAGAGAAAAGTTTGAAACGGAAATTAAGTTGGTTGTTATATGAAAGTACACGATAGTATTCAATGTTGTATTTCAAATAATATATTATAATATTTGAAAACATAGACGCATATGCAACAGCATATAAAAGGCTGACAATATTGTGTTCGAGCAATTTAAAATACGATATCAATTGAAGGAAGAGCGAGCTTTTGCACAGCTCGTAAATCGCTGACGGATAATCCTGACAGGGCGCGCCGGTTGCGCGGCAACGGTAGCGACGATTCAAAAATCGTAAAAGGGGTGAAAAAGAAGGGCTGACTGAAAGCAGAGTCCAGATTTTTTCAAGGGACCGCTTCTAATTGGGTGGGCCGGTGGACTGCTTTTCGTTAATTTATTTATTGACGGAACGATGGTCCGACGCTTTCTATACCCATCCTACCTAGTGATGTAATTTAATCCCGGGTTACTCTGACCCCCTTCAGCGAGGATTATTTCTTCCCTTAGATGCAATATTAAACGTTATTCCGGCAAATGTATTACTTCAATGATATACAGTATTGTCTGCAATATAAAAAACTATTATTTTCATTATTTCAATGGTTGCTTTTGTTGCCAATAAATGCACTCTTATTAATGGGTATAAATCCGCTTTAGTGACTTCAAAGCCAATAACATATACCATATCAATTATTTTTTGTTCATACTTCTTGTGCTTTTAATTTATGTATTTGTACAATACGCATTTATTATTATATAAGCGCAACCTATTAATTTAAATGATATTGTATTTGACTTATATGATAAACATTAACGTTTATACATTTATTGGCGTTACTTTGGAGTTTTGTGTAATTTATTGATCGCAAGCGTACTCGCAGTTTATTTTCCTAACTCCCACAATATATTCCTGGGACATGTATAATCATTTAGCATGGCTGCTGACAATGCCACGAAATCTTCCACTTAGCCGTAGAGTATTAAAAGTTAATGGGAAACTTGTGTTTAATCCTTATGTTGGCAAATGAAGGAACCCCGAGTTGGTTCGAGCATTCACGGATGATCCACCATCAGCCTTGGTATCCTTCTACTCTGGTACGATGAAATTCAATCCGCAAACAGAGGATTCTCTCTCGTTAGGGATTACACTTTTCGCTCCTTAAAATCCGGGCTTCCACGAGCGAACCATATTGTCCCGACGAAATAAGGTATTTTAATTGGTGGTTGTTATTATGTTCAGCAACCTGGTCGTCTGTTCCTTGTCTCTTTACCCTCTTTTGGCTACCTTTATGCAGCCTTCGACATAATCCGAGAAGAAGAGATAGAAGGGAAGGAAAAAAAGGACTTCTCTCTCATACCTGGTCTGTCCTTCAAGGAACAAGAACAGAGACGCGCAGCGGAGAAGAAAGAGAGAGAGAAAGAGTGACATGGAAACCAATACAGGAGAGAGTGGCTCTCTTTAAGCTCGTGGGGCATAATGCTTGCTACCATATACAACGGCGCGCACAGAGGAAAGACAGCATCGGTTCGTACGTCGGTGACCAGGGGTCAACCAGATACCAACCGAGCTCTGTGTTTCAAGTGCCTCGCGCCCGATTAATTGCACGCTGGCCAAGATTTATCGGGCGGGGAGAGACCACGACTGGAACGGTATTCCACCGGTCGTTCTTTGCCGCGGTAATTGCCCGGTACCGATTACTAATTGCTCGTACTCCTGGGCCCGCTGCGAGCTCACCCATTTGGGGATCCTCCATCCGATGAAAATGCCATCGGACAATCCTTGCCATAATAATCCTTCGAGGACAGGTAAGGTAAAAGGACTTGTCTTACGTCTACCTGGTCAGTGGACTTATTCTACTTGACGCTTTAAGTGCAAATACTAAGTGAGTTATATGTCTAATTGAAAAACGAACAAGTTAGAGACAATCAGTGAAACTTAAGGTAAAATTATTGTATGACATAAGTCAGGTGTATAAATCTCATTGTTTTCAGAAGAAATTTTGAGTCGAACAAAGAAGTGGTATCAGTACGTCTGACTGTGAAGAATTAATATCCTTTGAATGTTTTAAGTGATATAAAATTGATTATTAGAATTATGATTTGTATATACTTTTGAACAAATGGAAGTACATGATTTTGACTAATTGTAAGACAATTGATTAAGAAAATTTTGCAGTTATTTATTATATTTTAATGAATCTTTACGGTATATTCTTTATTAATGAGTGATTTTTGAATATGAGACTCCTGGAATTTGTTTACATTTTCATGCCTTCCTGAGGACCGATGATAAAAGGACACTACGCTATTATACCCGAATATCTGACATAATGTTATCCTCGTTACCCGGTTCTTGATAATAACAAAGGGGACCAATTACCGATGGGAAATCGTATATTCGTGTATAAACCGCAAACGGAGATCCGTTTCTGTGGCGTATATTTCTCCGCGCCCCTAGTCGCTTGTAAATAATGGAGGCTTTGAAAGTATACCCCTCAGACGGCTTGAACTTTCGAAAATGAAGTTCGAAAGCCATGATGTAGAAGTACCCCTGTAGGGGCGCATATTTGAGTAGCCATTAACGGCTTTGGCGTGGTTGCTTGTCAGTCGATAAAAGTTTTCGCTGTGTCTCTTTCTCCATCCCTTACCTATTCTTTCTCTCATTCCACTCTCTGTTTCTCTTACTCCCTTTGTCCCTTACCGCGGTCATCTTCCTCTATCTCTCTCCGAAAATTCACGAAACCCTAAATGACGGAGTGTGCCCTTCGTTATCAGGGTTTCCACTCCTAATAGGAGTACCATAAACGTCAGTGCGTTAACAGGTATGGACTCAGCTTGCAGATGTTGACTTCAAATATTTAATCATCTCATTATTATTAACCAAAGTAGATTGATAATTATTCATCAGGCAGATACACAGGATCCATTTCACTCTAAAATTATTAATATATAATTTTACGTCTACCAACGTGTACACTGTAGATTTTGATCCGCTGATGTACATTAAAGTCCATTAAAATCCAATTGATTCACGTTAAAGTAAGCAAAGTTATTTGTCCATCAAAGAAATTCTAACGTGAACCATTTAATAAATTACACTGGGACAAATAATTTGTAGGGCAACGAAGATACGTTCGATAAATTTGAGATTCTGATCAGATCTATGTCGGATGGGTGGAAGGTTGACTAATCAATCGCAAGGAAAAAAGCAATATTGACAGACCGGAATGACTCGATTGAAATTGTAGGAAGTCTGACGAAACATCGATATCTGAAGTAATAGATTATCACTTGGTAGGACGTCCTTTTGGTAGTCCTGTAGGGAATCGACTGGATATCAATAATTATGAAATATTGGCTGCCTGTCACACGCTGGCCTATCCCTACCTCCGTATCCAGTTCGATCCATTCTCGAAAGCGTGTGGGAGATAAACGCGTTAAATTATAACAAAGAGGAAAAGAGACAAAGCGTGAAATATAGTCGAGGACAGCGGGTCACGAACAGTGCATTACCGATCAGCCAGCCCTTAATAGAATATGACAGGTTTTAATACCCGACTACCGCATCATGCCATTGCACGTGAATTTCCACGTGTACGACAAACTGCAAATACTTTAGCGAGAGACGTATGCAATGAAAGAAGTATTATATTACACATCGTAACAGGAGTCATTGGCAGGTTTAAGTTATTATGGCGATTTATTCTACGTACATTAAATTTACTGTCCTTTCACATCGTGTTCGAATTACTTGCATCAACTATTACATTTGTATCGTCTATAATAATACATAGAACCTTTAATGTTCCAATGAAAAGTTAATTCTCGAGTAAATATATTATGATATATTTCTGGAGAATTTATCGAAATATATGAGCTCGTTATAAATCCGTAGGTCGAATAATCACGGGAAACAAATGAACTTGGAAAAGTTTTGTTCGTTTTTCGAACTACGCGGACACCCCGTATATCACAGCATCATTCCCGGTCGACGTGATATTAGCATGGGGAAAAGAGAGGGTAACCGCAAATTAGATTAAACTCCGATAATTAAAACTAGAGCTTCGCCGATGTAATCTGCTGATGAAAATTTGAAATAGCTTGCCACGTCATATTTGCGGCATGAACCACGGTTGTTCGCAGTTAGTTTCGATTTTATTTAAAGCACGTTAAACCACTCTTCTGAAGTTAATGTGGACACCGATAAATCCTGGTGTTACAATCCGACTTAATAACATCTACACGGCTCTTGATTATATTCCAGTTATTAGTACCGTTTTAATACCGGCTGCTAATTATATTACTATGCAGATTTGCATTTCTTCAAACAACTTCTTCATTAATCCCATTTCTGTTTCACACGTTCGAGACGATGAATATTAACGTCTTCTCTAGAATGTGATTTAAAGGAAACCAGAATTACCAGTTGAATTTTTTAGCGGTGATTCGATGAGAAGCAGTGAAACTCAGTAATGAACATTAAGGTTGAAATGCGAATTCTAATAGAGAAAGTTTTGCCAAATGTTTCATCAGACATTATTTTACAACCCACTTTTATACTTCCACTACTAATTCTGATTAAAGGGACTACATCAAGCGAACCGAAATGAATCAGAATTCATATTTGGGATGATTATGTTACACGATAAATTTCTATTATCACGGGGGAATTTAACTTCGCATCACCGTACGGTGAATTTCAAACGAAATAACAGTGAAATTCCATAGATAGGATTCTCGTTAACACATTCCTGCGAACATAGAGGTTTGCGCACAGCAAATCGATTTCCCCATTCCTTTCTTTGTATTTCCACCAATTTCGCTTGCTTCCTTTTCACGCTGGATCCAAATAAGGATGCATTACACAGTAAACGGGGAAAAGCTACAAAAGCAGTTACACCGTGATACCAAGAGCTACCATTAGTCAGCTATCCACAATCAACACGTTGATCTAAAGTATCAATAAACAGCTAAAGATGATCAAGTCTGAAGTAAACTGAATGAATGGAGCACAAGGTGAACGAACCCTTGGTAGAAATTAGAAACAAAGCAACGTTCCTTCGAATTCGAGGATCACTTTATAGATGTAAAAGGGATGGCGGCCAAAATAGATTTCGGAGAAAGTAGTATGGGCGGCATAATGAGAGGAAAATGCACCGGGTCGGCAAAAGACTTTGGTTCGCATAACGACGTGCCGCACGCGACAATAGCTCGAGTAAAGTGCATTTGTGAAATGTTTCACCTCCAGACAGTAGCGGTCGTTGTCTAGACTAACTAATGACTCGAAGCTTTGTACCATTCCGTTCAAAACAGATACCCCTTTTTCCTTTATCAGGCATTTTCTAAGCTGAATTCAAACATTTCTCGTGACAGGTTCACGGTACTTTGATCGTAAATCATTTGAGGATATTATTCGATTAATCGATTCGTGCAATCAATTTCAATGAATACCGGCAATTATTCCGTTAGCAGGTAATTGAATATTGAAAAATCATTGGTATAATCAATCGAAATATGTTGAATATTAATACGTTAATTTACAAACGACCTATCGTCCAATCGTCGAAATGGAATTTCATAATGCTACTCGACTTGTAAAATAACGGCATGCCAGGCCAAAAGAGGAATGTCAAAGGCATTAAGTTGCTCGGTGCCGCGGAAAGCAGGAAATTAGCAAAAACGAGAGAAGCCTAAAACGAATTTCGGGGAACCCGGTTGTGCGTGCTCTAATGAGAAGAAATTTCGCAAAGTTTATAATGATATTTATTCCTTTCTCGTGTGCAGAGTGCAGAGGACGGTAATCGACCATGCTGTGCTTGTCCATAAACTGTCGTTTTACCTGCGGGTATTCCTGAACCAACAGCAAATTCAACCATCGTGAACGATGCAGTTCCTTTATTCACGAACGTCAAAGTGCCGTGGACCATGTGAAGTTGATTATACTAAACAATGACTCCGCTTCGTGCATAACCGTGTTCTTGTGCTTTCTTAAAAGAGGACTACGGTCAATCAAGCCACTATTTTTACTTTTACAAGCTTCCCTCCACGTTCCTATTATTTTTTGTCGCTGTTTGCAATTCCGTATTCTGATTCGTGCCACTAAAATTGAGTACCGTTGCATGATTTTCCGTCAAACGAACAAAAGGTACCTGTGCTCGAATATAGAAAATGTTTGCGAGTAAAATTATTTATATCGCACGGAAATAAAAATTCCTATTACACAGCGGAGTTCGGAAAAATTTCAGGATTACGACTCCAGAGAAACTATGAAAGTGTCGTTACATTGTATCCTCCACGGAGAAAGAACTAAGTTTGATATAGTAGTTGAAAAGTTCCCTAGACTCTGTTATATTACTTACAAGAAAGCACTGAAATATTATGAAATTTATCGAGGTAAGTATGGACAAGAAAAGTTGCAAAGTGATGAAGCTAGAATACTATGTTACCAGTATTAACATTCGTTCGTTCCTTTTCGATCGTGGCTTGTTTTACTGGTACGATAAACGTAATTACCGAGAATTTAGAATACTAGTATAATGAAGCATCAAAATTCACTACAACCGGTTAAGAGAAATTATCTAACAATAAGATACGCGAGATAATAATCTAAGTCTCTTTAACCTGTAATAACTTCTGTGTTAATTTGCACGTACACATATATTATGTGTAAGTGATATAACAAGTCATTACATCGTTAAATTGTTATCCCGATATATCCGGTAGATCTGGTTTTTCTACTCTGGAACCAGTTAATAAATTTTATAAAGATGCTAATGACTATTGCATATTCATTTTCGATGATTATGCCTTGAGTTATTATATGTGAATAGGGAGTAGAATTATGAACGTGCTTGCTGGTCACAACATTATCGTAGTATAATCGAGCAGTTAACGATGTTATTCTATACATACAAAAAGTACATCTACCATTAATTCGTAATTGGAATCCGTTAAGACGAAATATAGCTCGATATAAAACGATGTAAATGTTACTATTTTTCACGACATTGCCCATACGATAGAATCTTCCTAAGTTTCTCAACAAGACACCGAAGGACCAATTAATTCGCGTTTCGCGGAGAGGTCGATTACTTCTATAAAGACTTTAGGGGCGAGAAAAGCCGGCCGTCTACCCTAATTGGCCAATTTTCGCCGGTTAACATCCAATTTATTACTATCTTCAAGATCTTCCGGTTGCGATGCCGGCGAGGAGACGAAGACCGAAAACCTCTTCGGGGAGAGTATAATCCGATCGTCAAGTCGATAAGTTGGGTTCACAAAATGTCGGATGGCGAGTCAAGGATGGATAAGAGGAAAGGTAGTTCTGGAGCCGCTAATTAAAATGATTCGGTACGTAGGTAATTCCATCCATGAATTACGTGCCAACGAGCGATTACCTTTCGTGTCTCTCCTATAAGGACTGCGACCGAGGACAACGATGAGATAGTGACTAATGGCCCTTCTAATTCTGACTAATCGCCCAACCCACCAACCTGAACCCTTCCGACCCTTGATGCTTTTGACAGGGTTTACGCATTCGATACTTAGCAACAGTAGTAGGGTGGTCGATCTTCTTTGCGGAAGCCCTGGTAATCTTCCTGATTGACCTAGTCTCCAACATTGCTTTTACAACATAACGCTTCGCAATGTATCATTTGAATGCAAATGTAACACACAAATTACAGCTTCATTTCAAATTGGACGATTTAACATGGTCATTAGGTAATCAAAAGAGGAACATGTACTTTCACCTATTTAGCGGGGAATTCGCCCAAAAAGCGACATGTCGGGAGTAATAAAATAAATCCTTGTGATATATTTATAACTACGACGTATACATATATGGGCTTGACTGCCCATTACTGATATTTATGCGTACACAAATTTGGGATTTATGAGAGGGATAAATGTAACTTAATTGGTAAACTTCGAGACAAGTGTAGGTTTGAATGCCGAGTTAACTCCTTATTTCCGGTGTTAATAGGTTAACGGGTTTCGTTTAACATGCCGAATATGTGGGATATAAATACTTTAAGAGTAAACGAAATAACTCTGATGCTATCTATTGTCGAACAAATATTGAGGGCTTCAAGACATTTCATAAGATTTTGCTTATTCGGGATCGGCTGCGGGCGATTTTTGATTGCGAATTGGAAGCCGATTTTCGATAGAGGAGCAACGGTGGAATCGTTAGTGGGATCTATGACACGTCGACTACGTTCGAGGCGTGGGCCAACGTTATCAAGTACGTGTGGATGAGCTCGTAGGACGTAGTCCAGCTCCGGGATATTACGGAGCGAACCGTACGGTCGGCTAAAGGAATTGGATTTCACGTAATGCGCTGAGACTGGGGTGAATCGTGGAGAGATGAAGCGAGATAGTTGACGAGAGAGGGTAGAAGGAAGGTAGGGAGGGAATTGACCTAATCCAATTCGATGCGAGTTCTCGCCCACTTGATATCGCATAACAGGGGTTGGATTGCGGAACAATTTGAATGTGGAATAAGATTATCGTTAAGGCAATTAATTAATGCAATTGAACTTAATTGGGGGATGTACCATGATACACTCCACTTTCAGCTTATTTTCATATCAGTAAATATTCTGATAGTGGTGATATTACCATTACTATTACTGTGCTAATATCACTATTAGTAATATCGTCAGTACCTATCCACAAAAATATCGCGTTTCTCGCGTTCCACTAATATGGCTACTAAACTTTGTTATTAAATTAAAACATTTGTTTTCGTTATTCCTGCTTGATAATGGGTCATGCGTGCATATTGAATGTAATGAAGTGTATGTACATTATCATACTATTTTCATCTACTATGTAACAGTATAAGCAATCTATTGTCAAAATGCAATTTTCTAAAATAACTGGATGCAATTTATCACATGACAGTCACCGTTGTCTCAATTTCGCAAAACACTAACATCCATCTTCTCTCCGTGGAACTATACTACTCACTCGAGCTACGTGTATTCACCTTGCGTGACTAAGTTCACCTCTGTGGTCCAACATAATCGGCCGGGAAGCCCTGAGTAATGTGCAAACTTCCATTAAGTCATTGTGTCATAAAGGTCCAGGTCACTCTGGTAAAACAAGAGGTAATGTCACTGGTGACATCGCATGGCGGGGAAAAAGTTCTTTGCACGAACAATAAGTCCAAGCACAATAACCCTTCAGCGATTCCATTCCGTTAAACTTGTGGTACGGCAAGTCACTCGAAAGACACGATCACGTAGATTCTTTGAAAATGTTCCGACAATTATAGCAATTAATCTTCTTACTAAGATTCGATTTTCTCGATTAGGATTCTAATCAGTCAAGTATGAAAACTAATCGTGCAACTCGTAGCAGAGCGCGATATATTTACATTGTTTGTTTCTCTCGAGCAGAGTGACACTCGTTCGTGGCCAGACTTCATAAACGACTATCTTACGTGGATCGACATTAAGTGGAATTCAACCTACGACTCGTATGTAATCGGTCACGCGAACCGACTGTTTGTATTTACATCTTCGATGCTTCGTTTCGTTGGAGCACTTTACTACATAATTTCCGTTTTAGAGAACTGTGTACCTAGCATAGTCCATGTGTTACCAGGAATGTAAAGGTTCACTTTCAACTTGAAATGCATTTATTCACAAATAGAACTTCACGTTTTTATTATCTTCCCTCCTAGAGTGCAGTGCTTATATACATATACTCAATTTCTATTGTAGGAAATTTGGAATATCAGTAAAGTTATTCGTAAGATTAAATATTAATAAAGGACTTGATGCATAATGGATACTTACCTTTTGTTTAAATACCTTCGCATTTCGGATAGGATCAGTCTTCTAACTTGGTGACAGTGCAAATGCAAATCATTTAGAATCCTCTTCTATATCAAAATGAAATGGCCAAATCAAATTCGTCAGGGTGAAATATGAAGTACATAGAAGTCTATACAAGGTGTACCATTGTTCTACCGCACTTTTCTTAACACAACGTTGAAGAATTACATTTGAACTTGGCAGACTGGTTTGCAGTATTGTCTCCCCGCAGGAAACAGGACCTTATCTGGGACCCTAATCCACGTCGTCCATGGAACCCCCTCATTATCCTTACATTTATTACTCGACGGCTTAAGGACTTTTCGATGCGATCGGTACACGTAGAGAAACGCAGAAAAATCGGGTAGAATCCATGCAACGGCTATGCTGCCACGGCTTGTTAACATTCTTCACGCTGTAGGTGCGGAGCTCGCCCTTCGACGGGCCTTATGGGCCCCTTCGCCTCCTTGTCGTTGTCGCGATTATGTGGTAGATCCGTGAAGAGAGAAACTGAGCGGGGGAGGGGGGGGGGGGGTGGACGTAGAAACGAAAAAGAGGATCGTTCATGGACATCGCGAGGGATGTACGTGAAAGTACACACAGGTTACGGACTTCGGCTGTGTACTTCGTTACATCCGGTTCGTAGACTTCCTCGTCGATGCCCGGACCTCGACCGAGGACTTTATCGCGGAGGTGAAATTTATGAACATGGCAAATTCAAGAACTGGTTCGTACGGAAGGATGTATAGGCGATGGACTGCGTCGCTGAGATTTATCGCGCATTATATACAAGTTTTGATATCGCGAGACCAGAGAAATATTTTTTTATTATTACGTCTGTATTGTGCCATACAAAACCCTCGCCGGGCTGCGACGAAAGAATGGCACGTATACGAGTATGAATATAAGTCAATGAAATTTATTGCGGAATCCTTCGGACTCGAAGTGGGCATTATTATTACAATCTTAATAATGAATATTTTATCTGATAGTTCAAGTATATGATTTCATTAAACAAATAAGAGTAGCGAAGGTAAAACAGGATAGTGTTATACAACTTTATATTACTCTCATGCAGAAAATGTATTTAAATTAATAACGAAGAAAGAACTATGTAACTACTGGAATGTATTACCAATGAGTTTTCATTCGATTTCCCCTGGCAACATTAATATTCGTTCTTTGAAGGTAGATTACGTTGGAAACTCCTTGTCACAATGTGTCCATCGTAAATACCAGTGGACTCCAAATCGAGTTCCAATCCGAATAATCCGCGAAGCGTGCGGTGAAAACGTCATACGCGTTTGGGCTGGCAGCCATGTACAACGCTCGGGGTACACGGCACTCGCTCGTCCATAAAACCAATCGTTATTGACAATAACGACCCATTAAAACACCGAAACGTACCCTCACCGTTCACCCCTGGTACCACCCACACCCTCTAACTACCGTTATCGACCGTGTCGAGCGTCCATCGTTGATCGACCGCAACAAACCTGTAATGCGCGGTGTCATCGGTACGCCGAGATGAACTAAAAACTCGCGCATCGTTTTTTTTCTCGCAATCCGCGGATGCAACTAAAACGCAGAAATCCGCGACGGATCTCTGTGTACGCGTTGGAACGATTTAATTATTTTAAAAGTAACGAATGTGTTTAGTGCCAGGAGGGTGTGTGACGTGTACACATCCGACGAAGCGGAATGTAGTAGCGCGGATAAAAACATAGCTAGTCGTATCAACCCCTTTTTTAAATTCTCATATCTGAAGCTGCTCTCAGAGATAGCCGGGAACAGAGAGGAAAAAGAATGGTACAGTTTTGGCTATGGGGAGGGGGGGTGTATTCACGCGAAAGAGCGGAGAACGAAACAAAGATAAATGGACAAGAACGAATGAACGAAAGAGAAGAGGAAGAGGGTTAAAGAAGAACGCAAAAGGAGAAACATAAAAGAGGATGGAAAAGGAGAAAGGGAATAAACGCACCGGTGGGATAAATGGAGAGAGACAGACTGTGAAATTTCATTTCGTTAAGCTGGCTTCGTCGTGGAAGAGACTTTCCATTTCCAGAACTCGTTCGTTGGCAAAAGCTGGTTGAGACGTATTACGATAATTTTTATCAGTTCGTTTATCAATTCGTTCTCCTCGTAAATTCACCGTATTCGATGTTGCTTTCTACATGCACTAATCGAACATCGTGTTCCTCGTGGGAGGGTGGGATTTAAGAAAAGAGGGTAAACCATGTCGATGTACGAAGCAACCCCAACGTTCGAAGTTTTACGGGCATCGTTGCACATCGTGCCACCTAATCGCTGCTTCCACGATATTAAGTATATAGGTTCTACTTGCTTGTTTCCGGCACGGAGTGTTCCACCCCCGTAGTAACTCCTTTCTTGTCAGACGATAATGCCCTGCACCTCTGGTGAAAGCGCAGGAAAATCGCCGACATCTTGTCGTTATGGTGTATCAGCTCTGATACGCGAAACACATTGTTAACGGGTTTAAACAATTGCATTTTACGGTTAAATAAAGGCGATAACAACAAGCACTTTATACCTCTGAATATCCTAGGGGTAGCAAATATTAATGCTTGAATATATTGGCATTCTGCTAGAAGTATTTAAATAGTTAAGCATTTCAATAATACGCTTTATTCATAATGAAGTGTTACTTGATATGTATAATAAATAATGCACGTAATTTAATATTTTTTTGTACTGTCAATGTATCGATCATTTTTGACGAGGCATCGAGTTGCTACAATTTTTTTTAATTTATTCATTGATATTACAGTATGGTGGCTCAAAGCAGATTCGATCACTTCACTCTAGGTGCTTCTGGCAACGCGACTTTGTACGCGAGGCAGCCGCATATCCGATGTTATCGAATTATCAACGCTTTCGTTTATAGTACAAAATACCAATTTCATGGCTCTTGAATTTCAGCTACCCGATACCGGTTGATCTTAATGCACTTGCTGTTTCTGTAATGACGCTTCCCTTTTTGTTCCCTTTGATAATATTGTTTGTTGCACACATGAACTTTGACGTTAAAAAAGTATATTCTTCCTTGATTGTATTTCACTTTTCTTACATTTTATAACACTTCGGGATTCATTCTACTGCTCGTCACTAAATTGAATATTTCACGGCGAATTGCGTAACATTCATAAACTAGTAAGCTAGTACATTGTACATGTACTATTACTCCATAATATTATAGTTCACGATTTGTATTTTCTGCACTCATTACGCTTTTAATTGTTATTAATGATTTGATATTCGCGTCACTTCATAGCCAGTGTGCCTGTGTTTCATTAAAATTATATGATTGGACTCAGGAATATAAATTTTTAAATCAATTATTTTTGGCTGCACCAGGTAGTATAAAGATACATCATCCAACTTCGCTCATATTTTCCAATGGTACTCACATAAAATATTCATAGAAATCCCTGGCTCTGAAATATATCTAAATTTATTCCGACGTACTATATTACCTGCTGTTTAATAACGCCGCATAATGAAACAAGCTTTGTTAGATTTCAAACTTCCATTACTGGCATCAAAATTGATTATACTTGCTGATCTTCATTACTCACGCTACTCTACTGATTAAAGAATTAGTGTTAAATAAAGTGCCTCATTTCCTTCTTCCATATTTGTGCATACAAATAAAACACTTATTCAAATATTTAATTCTCGTTGAACCCCAATATTATGAATGAAATTTAAACCAATGCAATATTTCTATTCTTAACGATTATCTTGCAACTATCATTTCATAAGTGTGTTTCGCAAAATATTAATACACATATACACTACCGGTCAAAAGTTTGAGATCGCATACTTTGTCTTCATTTTAACGTTTAAAGTAAACGTTAAAATGAACATTAAAAGTAAATAGAATATTAAGCTTTTATCCATTTTATAATTTTACTATTAATATTAAACTATTTTCTTGTCATGCAGACACATATTGTATCTGCACCTGGGTGTAATAAGATTTTGTTACCTTTAAAATTGATCGGGTCCGTTTATAGCTATCGGTCGGTTTTTAGTTTCCCCACAACAAACCACTTTACTACAAGAAGGTTGGCGAACCAAGCAGCAAGAAACATTACGCAAACTTGTTGGGGTATGTCAAAAATATATAAAATAGCAGCAATGAAAAAAGGGGGATACTTCGACGAATCGAGTATTAACCGAAATGTATAATTAATATCTAATAAAATATATGAAGTTTATACAACTCTTCTGTCTTATAATATCAACATACGTCAACCTACAGACACATCCAAAGAAATGTATCCCATTCCATTTTATAGACAGAATATTTAATAATCTGCTTGACGATAGTAAGTGATCAAACTTATGCCCCGTGGTGTAAGTCTCATATGATTTAAAGTTCTGCATTTTGCAAAATGGCCAAGTTCCTCCACAATGTTCAGTGCCCGAGGTACACGCTACAGTAGCATAGGCATGTATGAAGGCTAACATTTGATACCTAATAGCCGAAGACGAAGCACGCAAACACGCAGGGCGACAGTAGCGGCAGCCGCAACAGGAAAGGAGGCGCGCGTCGTGCATTGATACGAGGAACGTGCGTGAGTGGCCCTGTCGAAGGGCCTGGACAACACAACCGGCTGTACTGAAATCGAATATGAAGGGCAAGAGCTAAGCCAACCCGTGGAAGCTCACGGTAGCCATATACACACGATGGTAGGGAAAGGCTTCTCCTTTCCTTATCGTCTACCATGAAAGCCGAGGCCGTGTGTTACTAGCTTGTAGACCCAGCTCGTCAGGTTCTTAGACGAATCCTACCGTTGAATTTGGATAAGCAGCAAAAAGCAGATGGACGACCTTCTTCAAAGGAGGATGCTCCAATACGTTTCATCTCGTTTGATTAAATGGACTCCTTATATTCCTTGGATGCTGGGTTATCATGTTTTACTTTATTGACAGGAGCATCCAATCGATGCGTTATATTGAAACACAAACGAGTACAGATTTACTAAATCTGTATATGAAAATATATCACTGCTGGTATTTTGATATTGGTTATACTGTTAGATCGTCATGTGGTATTCCTGTGGTCGGATTAGTCCCACAATTATGAGCACTTTTAGTAGCGATATTCTGTGACCCGCATTTACGATGTGTACGCAGCCGATTTCGTTTAATACGCGCTGATTATATTTATAATTGTGTCGTGTTGAACAAATCGTTAAACGAGCGGAATAAATTAGAGGAAACCGACTGTTCCATGCAATAAATACACACACGAATTTCTATATGTATATCTACGTGTGGGGAAATGTATTGGCGCATACACGGCACCCCGAAATGTGAGTTATTGGAAAATCGTCGGCTGCGTTTTTGTTGATCTAGTGGTTGGCCGTGTTTGTTTAATTAAAATTATGCAAGTATGATATTGTAATTTATGGAGATTCGTGCGGTACACACATACGACGTTCTTCCGTCGCATATCGTTGCTGCCTTGGGAATAAAATTCATAACATCAAACCACAATGACTGATCTTTATAGCAAATCCGCTGGAAAAAAATCTGAACACGCAACTACTACCAGCGATTAAGAAATTAATGGCACAACAAGAAAAATAGGTGAAATAAATGGAATCAAATACTATGTTCACGAAGTTACGAAAATTTTTATCCGCGAAAGTTCAACGATCGAGTCATTTTAACGTAACACAACGTTTCCTCATTACCGGTAACGATGAGTGAAGCATAAAGACATGGCAGTCAACGAACGGGGAAAGACGGTCGAAGAGACTGGTCCGTCCTTTTCTCTCTGTAGTGGCGGCCAATCGCCTGCTCCAGCCAAGTAAGTCGTGACTCTCATTACAGTCCCGGCCTAAAGAAAGGGCCTCCTCTTTCTCTCGGCAGCTAGTTTTATCTGACTTCATGGGGGTAGGTAGCTAGGTAGGTAGGTAGATGCACGTACCAGGAGGGCAGTCTTCACTTAAGGGAGACTGCTTGAAGAAGTAGTTCCATCTCTCTCTCATTCTCTCTTCTACCCTATTCCCACTCGCTATAATGCAGCTTGCAACGATGCAGATCTGTGCATACCGTTGCGACTGCCATCTAGTCATCCAACCAACCAGCCAGTAAGCCAGCCAGCAAGTGAGTCAGCCAGCCAGCCAGCCAAGCAGCCAGCCAGTCAGCCAGCCAGTCTAACCACCCCGTCTGTCTAGACACTCTCCTACTCTACTGCACCCTCTGAGCTCGCGCTTTCCCCTCGTGCCCGGTGCACCTACCATCCCACGCCTTCAACCCTTTGACACTGCACTGTACTACCGGGATGAAGCGAAAGTGTTTGTATATACCTTCACCTATCGCAGGGTGCAGCGTGCACTTTGCATGTGCATACACACACATCGCTCTTTCTATGTGGTTACCTATGTATGTACGAATCAGAGTACAGGCAAGTACGAACAGAAAAGATGCACACACATCAGGCATCGTCGCATCACGCATCGTAAGTCGCACGTACGACCAGCATAAAAAGCGAGAAGCCAAGGGAGAGGGTAGGGAACCCTTTCGCGTAGGGATTCCACAAGAGAAGAAAGACAGAGAGCCACCCTAGTTCCATAACCCCCTTCAGCCTTGACAAACCACGCCTTCCCGACCTACCGTCACAACCGCCACAATATCGTTCCTGCCTCCTCTTCCACTAGTTTGATACTGCACCCTGCTTTCATTGCTGCTGTTACCGTTACCGCTGCTACCTCAAGGGACGTCGTTTTTGCATTCAGTCGATTGAAATTTAATAGGTGTCTTTAAACTTTTCTCTAGAGTTATATGTTATGATTAAAGAATCTCAGCAAAAAATATTTATGCCGATTCTAAACTGATTCAAATTAAAAATAAAATCGATTTTTAATCCCAGCAAACCCAACATTGATGGTATCCTACAATATCCTAGTTAACATGATAAAGTTTCAACGATCCAATGGAAAATCCATGAAGACCCACAATCACCGAGTTTGAAACTCCCTTACACTTTTCAAACTTTCAGCAATTATTAAGATGATGACTATACTCTCGCTTCACATTTAAACTTCTCTTCGAAAGCTGCAACCAATGACTATAACCGTACTCAACTTAATATTTAAACTTCTATTGGAAAACCGAACCTGATTCATTCTCTATATTAGAACGAGGTTGTCCTTCATTCTTCGAAATCCTGCGTCCAATAACACTTCACCTTTCTTTAAAGCATACACTTTGTTCGAAAGACGAAAGGATGACAGAGATGATGACGTTGTGTCTTGAAGCGGCTGAAGCATAGGTGAATGTCGGATAGGGTGCAAGGCGACAGACGCCTATTTGAAAACTGTCACTAAGGGGTAGTAAGTCCGTAAGGGTGTAACTAGTAGGAGGAGATTCCAAGAGGGTAAAACGAGTCTGCCGTAGGGAGCCTGCATCATTATTGAAGGAAATTCTACCTTGTCTTATGATCCTGATCTTCGTTCCACCCCCACCGTACCTCAAGCCATCCACCCTCACTCTCGTTTCCATCCTCCACACCCTTCCTCTGTATCTTATCAAAACAAGCGTCCTGCTGTCAGGACTCAACCTAAACTACCTTCATACCATCCAACTAGTTTGTGTGTATACCTACACGAACTTACTGTCTTCCTGTCGTGCCAGTATTCCAGACAGAATTCATCATGCACCGTTGCAACTCCAACGTTGTTAACTCTTGTGAAACTAGAGAACGATATAGCTATCTGTGCATATAATTACAGATATATAATATGATATTTGTATGTTGAACATTCTAGGACATAATCTTGTGCATAGTATAATTCGGTGAAATGATATTATATGGGAATATGAACATACAGAGTGCCTTTTCCTTAACATTGTGTCGAATTATTTGGGACGTGCGTTTGTTAAGACATATCTAGGAAATTTAGGGGATAGCTTTGATGTAAAGAGACGACGGCCATATTTAGGAAGATAATTTGTAGGTTATAAGGAAACGTTAAAAGCCATGAGACTTTGAAGAACAGCTTTTTAAGAAATTCCTGGACAGGCAAGAGGTAACAGGTATATAAATTACAGTGTGCAAGATCTCACAGAGAGAATTTTGTCTATATTTTTTCTCCGTGATCCTGGCTACGTTAAAGGATATTACTTAAAGTACGTTACAATATCAGAAAAGTTACCGGAGAATTTTAACTATAGTTATTACTGAATTACCGGTGCCCCAAAAAACCTCCTTCATGCCGCCATTGTCGTGAACAAATTACAGGCAAACGTTCCTCCTTGG